>CM024762.1:14191542-14433099 GCA_014218235.1 Colocasia esculenta | reverse complement strand
AAGATGAACTTGAAAAGAGGTAAAGATCCTACCTTTTCTTCAAAGGGATGAGGTTTGGCAGAAGGCGCGAAGGGAGGAGAAGACAGAGCAGTCGAGAAGAGGGAATTCAAACGGGTGTTTCCTTTTGGGAAAAAGAATTGTTTATATAAGGGTTGACAAGAGCGTCCCCTCATCTCTGGGTGAACGTCACGATTCAGGATGTGACGATTGAGATGTGAAGAGACACGCCTTAATTGGGTGTCAGTTACGGGAATTTGAATATTTGCGCCGTTTCAGGGTTTAAGTGAATCGATTTAGAGATTCGACTACATTAGTCGAATACCATACTTTTAACAGGAGTCGACTACCTTGACTCTTCGTCGGAGTCGAATAATTAGTCGAAACTAAGACGATTTTCAGGATATTTTCTTCAGACATACAAACCAGAAAGTTTAAGCAGTCATCAATCAGGATTGCACATACCTATTTCTCTTCTAATAGATGTATATCTTTCTTCAGGAAAGGGCTTAGTAAAAATGTCTGCTAATGATTTTCAGTTGAAACAAATTTCCTTTCAGATGTATATCCTTGTACAATTCATAAGGAGTTTTCTTCAAGATGTCTGATCATGCATCTGTTGATGATGTAGCAAGCTGTATTCACTGCTTCTGCCCAGAAGTACTTTGGTAGATTATATTCGTTGTTGTAAAGGTTCTCGCGCATATCTAGCAGTGTTCTGTTCTTCCTTTCTGCTACACCATTTTGTTGCGGTGTTCTGGGAGCTGAAAAATTGTGTTCTATCCCATTTTCGACTCAAGTAGTAGGCATGATTCGACTACATGAACAAAGTGAATCGACTACCAAAGAGCGTTAGTCGAATGTAGTGACTTGGGAGTCAGGTTGAGTCGAAGTCATGAGCTGAATATAGTGGACATTCGACTGTATGAGTCGAAGACATGAGTCGAATACAGTGAATTTCTCGACTTTGAAAGAATCGACTTGTTAGTCGAAAGCATTAGTCGATTTCAGTAGGCTATAGATGTGTGCCTTAAAAAAATTGAGCATTGAATCTGTCTAGAAATTTTTTGTGATATATCTATTATTATTTTTTTTTTTTTGGAAAATACTTGGTTAGGGAAGTTGCTTTTAAATATATATATATATATATAATATATATATATATATTTTAAATTTTGTCATAGCAAAATCAATATATTAGGGATAGTTGCTCAACAATACTAATTTCCTGAAGTCTTGGAGGAAGTTGCTTCAACATAATTATCTCTAAACTATGATAATATCAGTTAAATGTGAAGAAAAAAATAAAAGTTTTATATAAAATTTTTTTTCACGCACATCATGTTATTCTTGATATCTTTTAAGTGTAAACCGTAATGACCATAATTATGTATATGTGTCACGTCCCTTCATTTATATTTTCATAAATGACCACTAATTAATTTTTACATTGTGACGCCCCGAGTGCAGCGGAAAAACCCAGTTGATTAAGAGGACAACTTGCAGCTGGAAAAAAGGACTATTAGGGACGGAGTAATTGCGACGGCTCAAGAAGTCGTCCCAAAAAAACCTTCTTGCGAGGTAGGCTGTGAGGGTGAATGCCCTGTTTACGTATATATTTTTTGTAAAGTATGGTAATGTATGTTTTTAAAAGGAGAAAAATAAAGTAAAAATACTTTGAGAGTAATATATATATATCTATATTTCCCCGAGGTAGGCTGGTAGCTACTACGAGGTTCCTAGGGTACGTACCCCATGGTGGTAAGTCTACCTACCAACCAATTTGGTAAGGGGGGGACCTATTTAGGTGGGGGACCAGACCTATTTAGGTGGGTTAGAGGGGGGTAACTTTTTTCTTAATTTGAAAAAATTATCATAAAAATTTAAATATTTTTCATTATATTTCCTCAATTTTTTATTTTTTCACATGAAAATAAGTGGAGTCAATTAAGATGATAGTTGACCCAAAAAAGTGGGTACCCATCTCCATCTCAAAATTAAGTAGCGGAATAAATGGAGTTTAACCCTCAGTGAAGGGTCTAACAACCAAAACGACAGTAGTCGCCGTGAGTTTGACGTATTGCCGCCGCTCCATCTTCGGATTGGACAACACACTGTCTCGCCGTGCCGCGTTGTTTTAAGGATCGGATCAGCGCTTGTCGATCTATTTATGCAGTTTCTTCCACGCAGATCGCCATTCTTCATGAAGCGTGGATTGTTGCCGGAGCCATCTTCCCATTCCCCGTCATCTTCCAGTTCTTCCAATCTGCCCCACTACAGTAGGTGCATATATATATATATATCAACATCTTCTTATAGATGGCCGTGAAAATTTGATGTCCGTTTTCTATCCCATTCCCCCTTCTTCCACCTGATGTGTCTGCTCGTCATCTATTTTGGGGGTTATAGGGTTCATCCACAGAAGTTGCTTGCTACTGGGAAGTAAATGTTTGTGTTTCATTTACATGAAAAACATGACATGAACATAACAAATGGGCCAGCATCTTTTTCCTAGCTTCTCTATTTCTTCCCTCAACAACTCTGGTTCGAAGAAAATGGAATTGATGTTACAAAAGATATATTTTTTAATGTTTCTTACTATTTCCTTTCTTCCCTGCACACCCACTGTTTCCCTCCCTCAAACTGGTGAATTCGCAGCAATGTCCTTTCGCAACGTTGGCATACAAAACTATTCACTCCTCATAAGGGGTCATGCATTTTTGAGTATCCTTGTCATTACAGAGACCCAATGTCCAATGAGGCTCGGCAACATTGGTGATGCAGATTATGTTAACATGCATGGGTCTACCTGCAGCTTGACTGATTCATTCCATATACAAACGAATGCAGTAGTGTAGCATTTTTTGTTATGAATTAGATTTCCAATGTTAAGGTCTCATTGAGTGTGTAGTCTTTAGAGTAAATGCCATTCATCTGCTGTGATAACAAATTGAAAAGTGTGCAGTAGGAGGCAATATTGTTTCGTCAGTACAATCTATACTTTCCTGGAACAAGTTACTCTATATGGTCCCTCACTCATGTGGTTCACTGCTTTGAATAAAAAGATTTGTAGAAAGATGTATCATGTATAGCAGCGAGAATTTTTTTTTTCAGAAGATTACTTTTACTAGTTTGTCCATTGCAGTTAGACCGATATATTTTTGTAGGCATAAAATTGATCAAAAGCCTTTTTTTTGTAGCTTGCCCAAACCAGATCGTAAGAAGCGACGTCTTATGGACGACATGTCAGCAGGAGGTTATTGTCCTAGAACTCTTGCCCTTATAAATAGTCATCCTAAGCATTTCGTCTTCATTGATTATGTAAATGTGTAAGCATGAATTCATAAAAATATAGGATGGTCCTCTACTATTTATTATGGTTATTGCATCCTACACAAGTCCATTTCCTCACTATATTCCCTTCCTTTTGGAACCAAAAACTCTATGGAAAGTGCAACGTGCAGGGGCTTCAGAAGGGCATGGGAGGAAACCCCGCTCTCCGAACTGGGATGCCCGAATGGATGAAATCCTGATTGATTTAATGTTGAAAGAAATGCAACGAATCAATTCCCCACCATTAAATTTCCACTCACACAGTTGGACTTTATTGTCCTCTGCATTCAATTCGGCATCGGGTTACTCCTTAACTGAAACTCAACTGAAGGATCACTGGAGAGTCATGAAGACAAAATACAAGTTGTACATGCAGTTGTTGAAGTTAAGTGGTTGGGGGTGGGATCCAATTAACAACATGCCAATACCCGGATATGATGGCGCATGGGAAGAGCTAATTAAGGTAACAATATTTTAAATCCTGTTTAGTACTATCTATTTTATTATAGTGGTTTAATCAGACCGCACTAACTTATGTCAACTGTTTTCTTATTAGGTTAATCCCAAATTCTCACAAATTTGTCGTAGATCTTTCCCTTTGTATAATGACATGCACATTCTTTGTGACAAACATATTGCCACTGGAGAGCATGCCGAACACATCAGCCGTAGATGTACACGGCCAAAAAGTAATGTCAATGCAACACCTAGCACCAACAACAACGTCAATGAGTACTCTAATGAACCTGTCATGCCCATGTCTGTTGGCCAAGAAACTCAACCGACTGCAGGCCATTTCACTCCAACATCAATGAACAACACTCCCAGATCATTGAATAACATGCACTTCCGCTCTCCGAAGAGAAAGTCCACATCAATTGGCAATGAAGGACGTGGCAAAAGGATAGTTGTTGATGCTTTAAATAATCTAGTTGACGTAACCCGCGAAAGGAATGCGCTGATAATCAACTTGGTCGGTGATCGTGGGTCACTGAAAGAAAGTGATAGTTCCTCCCAGCGGAGGCCGGACGCGGAGGTTGTTCCTAGCATTGCGGATTGCTTAAGGGATTTAGAAAGCATTCCCGATCTCCCTCCAGATGTTTTCATCAAGTCCATGAACATCTTCACCGAGCCAAAGTTCAGATCCCTTTTCTCTGCAATGGCCGACAAACACAAGGTTGAATGGCTGACATGGATGACCAAAGATAAGCCATGACAAAGTGACACATGTTCCTCGTCGTTGTGGCATACTTCAGAGTTTAACTTTTTTTCGTTAACCACATTTATGTGTAATCTTCAGTTTACAATCAATGGACTTGCTGGTTACTAAAACAAGATAATGGGTAAGTACATGTGCTACGTTGTGTTGGGTGGATGTCATCCGGGAACTGATTATTCTTGGGATGAGTGTTTGGTTGAAGTCAATGGATTTGCATGGGCACGGTATAAGGGCTTCTACTCAATTGAGGAAGCGGAAGCTGCATTCCATGTTTACTTTAGGGTTCACCCATGTCATGTTAATCAAAAGTATATAGCATCTGCATCCACCAGCTACCCCTCCCACAGTGTCGGAAATGCAAGCCAAACGCATGTGCCGAAGCTGCCATTCATCAACTTCCTAATGTTACGCTTATTGATGGCTGAAATTATGGAATAACATTAAGACCTTCATCATTGACGTGTAATCGTACTACTTATGAATGTTTCTTTGTTTGCATGTGTACAGACCGGAACCTGATCTTGAATATATTGCAAGAAGATGAAGAAATATTCACTGAAGTGCTGAATGTAGTGGTAGAGGAAGTGGTAGAAGAAGTACAGCCAACCATACCAAGGCGAAGGATGAATTCATCAACACACACAGGGGAAATTTGGGTGCAAGAGGTTCTGAACGACCAAGAGGGAAGATGTATGAAAGTCTTTAGATTGCATCCTAATATGTTCATTAGTTTAGTTGACATTTTGGTGAGTAGGAGCCTAATAAAAGACTCCCAACATGTGAGTGCCAATGAACAACTGGCAATGTTCCTCTATGCTGTTGGCCATGGTGCTAGTTCTTCTGCATTGGTAGAACATTTTCAGCATAGCTCCCAAACTATTAGCCACTACGTGAACAAAGTGGCTTTTGCTTTAGCTTCGTTAAAGGAGGAATATATTTTACAGCCTACTCAAGTCGCCAAATGCCATCCACATATTTCGGAAGATGATAGATTTTTTCCCTATTTCAAGGTGATGTCAATGCACATCTTGTTTCACATTTTATCTGTACATGATCTAACTTCAATTGTATATTTTCTAGGATGCATTAGGTGCTATTGATGGCACTCACATTCCCGCAAATGTGCCAATTGAAGACCAACCACGTTTTCGGAATCGCAAACAGGCTGTAACACAAAATGTGATGGCCTGTGTGGGTTTTGATGGCTTATTTCAATATGCATGTGTCGGGTGGGAAGGCTCTGCGACAGATATGCAGGTGTTAAGATGGGCCTTAACACGAGGAGAGTTCGTTGTGCCAGCGGGTAAGTATTTCCTAGTTGATGGCGGATACGCTAACACTAGCTCTTTCCTTGCCCCCTATCGTGGCCACAGGTCCAATATTACAAGCTTTGAAGGGGAAGGAAATTGGCATTATGCTAACAAGCAAGAAAAATTCAACCACAGACATGCACAACTTCGAAACATTGTTGAACGGACTTTCGGTGTATTGAAGATGAGGTTCCAAACCCTCCGTGGGGGAAATATGTACCCCTTTGACACACAGAAGAAGATAGTGTTTGCATGTCTTGTGGTACATAACTACATCCGCCGTCAACAGGGGTGCAAGGACTTCTTCAATGCATTCTCTGATGATAATGAGTCCAATGAGGGGTGTATGCTTGAAGATGCACCAACTGGCTTGTGCCTTAATGCAACAGCATGGGAAGCTGGGGAGGCACTGAGGGAGGGGATTGCGAATGAACTGTGGCGTGCAGGCAATGTCGCATAGATGTTACATGTTCTTTTCTTGTGTGGTTGACTAATCATTTTTTCCCATTCTTACGTAGACAGTTAGTATTCCGTAGTTGGTTACCCTGTGGCGGATTGTTGTACCAAACATTCATCGTCAATAATTTGAATTTTTAGTTATGTTGTTCATTCACAAGTATTTACCAAGGTTTATGTAGTATGTTATTGTACATTGCTCAATGTCTCATGGAGTATGAAAGTTGCATCATTCCTATGATCAGGTATGATTCCCATCCATACCTTCCATTCTCACGAATTTGTGGAAGTTGCAGTAGCCAGTAGGTAGTGTTCGATGCTGAGACACTCAGTATGTCCATTCTCGGCGGGTACATATTCGAATAGACCAATTCACCCTGGGTTTGGAAGATCCACTCTTGATGGGTATAATCAAATATCTCTGCACACACAACAAAAGAGTTGGAGGGACATCTATAAATAGCCGTGTAATGTGCATTCATATGTAGTCACACAACTATGTAAAACACTTTTGTATATTATATTATTATTAGGTTATTTAGAATCATTTTTGTAAAATTTTCAATATATATTCTTTTTTACTTTAATATATAAAAGTAGAAAATATAATGTCACTAATGAATTGAAAAGGTGAGGTCGACCCCAGAAGACCTGTGGGTCGACCCTATTTCGCAGTGCTAAAAAGCAACACGGAGGCGTCGACCCAAGAAGAAGTATGAGGGTTCCAGTGTTGAAATGGGGTTATAATGGGTCGACCCAAGAAGAAGTATGAGGTCGACCCATGAAGAAATACGGGGTTGACTCCCCATATATACGAACCTTGATTTGAAGATACTCCACTCCATATAACACGATCATTTGCAGAGTGTTTTTCATGTACGCTTATCCCTTATTGTATTCGGAATCGAAAATGGCACTTTCCGCATCCATTTCCTATAAGAAAATCAGATACTTATCGAATCATTCTGAGAGGCGCAAGTCGATCAGATACTTATATATCGAATCGTTCTGAGAGGCAAGTCGATCAGATACTTATCGAATCATTACTGACAAAATCAATTGGTCTGAAATGATGGATGGATGCATTACCAGGAGGTCATGCTGATGGTGCTTCGATATTTTTTTTTCCCGCTTTAGATATGTATGGATTAATGTTTGGTCAATTATTTTCAGACTACTGATGTTCTTCGTACGAAGAATGAACCGGGATAACATTGGTTGGTCAATTATTTGTTAATTTGATTATGGAAGGGTTCTGATGGCATGCAATTTTGGTTCCAAGAATGTCACAAATTTTTGTAAAGACTTATGAGGAGTTGCTCAACAATTCTCCCCTTTTTGTTAATGACAAAAATCTTTAAATGGTAGCTGAAACAACTTTGCATTTTGTTTAACAAAATTTTGCATTTTGCATTTGGCAGAAACAACTTTGAAAAAGTAGCTACCCTATCTTTTCTCCCTTTTCTCCCCCTTTGTGGCATTAACATAAAGGAGAAACCAAGCACAAAGACAGGAGTTAAAAGAAAGCAGTAAATGCCATATATAAAAGGAATGTTTGAAGATTACACAACTTAAAAAAAATGTTTTTAAGTAGTGCTGGAGGAGGGAAGATAAAGAGTTTGTGGAATTTTAGCCAAGAAAGGCTCTATGAGTTGCCAAAGTTTCAACTCATTAGACTGGAAAGTGTGGTTAAACTTCGCAGCATCCACCTCATATTTGGGATTGTTGTAAGGTAATTTCCTGGCTGATTTGATGTGGCGCCTTCTGTAAAAAGATTGTTTGTTGGCGGCTTTGTCATGGTCCAAGTGACACCTGATGTGCAGAGGAGTGAACTTCTTGGTGGCTGCCAAAGTGAAGAACTCATGAAGAGTGATATTCCAATATAGCCCACTTGAGATCGCTGCATCCTTGGCCTGATAATAATGTACATACCTCTGTGCCCATTTGAGGCCAATGTGCTTTCTCAAATCTAGAAGACTCTTGGAGTGATAATCATTGAGGGGGAGTGCTAAAGTTCTACACTGAGCATGGTGTTCAGGGTAGGCTTTTTCCCATAGATGAGGAGGGAATCGTTCAGACTCAGCAAAGCTTATCTGAAGATCAAGAAGGTTATTCTGAAACTTGTGCATGTTCAAAAAAATGAACCTCTGAAAACTGAGCTTGGACTGATACTTTATCTTGAACCTTGTGGAGATTCTGATGAATCTGTTGAAGATGGTTTCACCAAAGGCACCTCTGTAGAAGATAGCTCCTACAAGGGGAGGATGAAGATTGGGCAAAAGATCTGCTTGCATAGAAGGGACCACTGGCCTTGGTCCGCTGAGGAGCAAATCATATTGGCCTTTGGAGACATCATGCAGACCGAGCTTGTACCTTTCAAAGTTGAAGGCTTTCATGGCAGTAAATTTGGCCTGAGAATCTCTAAGGAGAGCGCCAAAAATTACATGAAATTGAAGGGATAAATGAGTGTAGAGCTTGAGCTGGTGGTTCCTGGAATGAGCTTCCTGAAATCTCATGGCTTCCTCAGGATGGAGATGAACAAACTCTGGAGGAGTCAGATAATGACTCTTCTGAGAGACAGTTTGAAGATCAGAAATGGAAACCTGAGATGTTTTGATCAAAGATGGAAGCCAGTGTTCAAAAGTGAAACCTGGCATGTCATGAATCTCAAGAAAGGCCCTGATTTGAAGATATTCTCTAAATAGAGCCATGAATTCAGGGGAATGGTAGACAAAGGCATACCAGAAAGGAGGAAGAAGTAGAGCTGGTTTGTCTGCCATTTTAGGACCACGGGAAGCTGGAAGTCTGAGACTTGGAACCATATCAAGGATTTGTAAGTGAGGTTGCTGAGAACCTGGTTTGAGGGGCATAGCTGAATAAAAAGGTGGAGGTTGAGTGGACAGATTCATTGCAAAAGCCTTAAGAGGCTTGATTGGGTATTTTAAAGGATATGTGGAGAATTTGATATTTTTGAGAACTGGATCTACTGGGGGGCTAGATAGAGGTAGATCCTGGGAAATGATTGAACCAGAGGGAATACTTGAAGAGGTGGCTGGAGGAGTATCTTCTGGAGGATTGTCAGAAGGAGAGGCAGGTGAGGTAGGCCTGGAAGGAGAGGAAGAGATAGATCGGCCATCTTTGACTAGCCTTCTCTTAACCTTTCTCTTGAAGGTGTGAAGCTCGGAGGCCTGATGAGGTCTCTTTCCAAGAGATACACCTTCCTCAACTGCTGCTACTCCTGGCTGCTGATCAGCCTCTGATTCCTGCTGCTGTTCTTGATGCTGCTTTTGCTGGGGTTGATATTCAACCATTGCTAGGAGATCTTTGGGAGCATGCTCCTGCTCCTGTTGGAGGACATCTGATATGGGCTGCTGTTCAGCCGAAAACTCTTGATTCTGCTGTACTACTGGCTCAAGCTCTGGATCTTCAGGAATTTTCTCTTGGGTTGGTTCTTGGTGTTGTGGCTCTTGAGCAGTAGAAGCTGGTTCTTCTTGAGACTCAGAGGGAGCAGGCCCTGATGGCATGGAAGTGCCCTGATGGCACACTAACTGAAGTAAGAGTTCCTTCATCTGCTTGACCTCATCAGTAAAACTATCAAACTTGACATCTATGAGCTCGACTTGCATATGAAGAAGTGAGAGCTTCTCTTGATGTGATCTGACAAGCTCTAGAATGGTGCCAAGACTGCTGCTACTCTCCCCCTGAGACCTTGGCCGGGTCTCAAACTGAGAAGGGGAGAAAGAAGGCTCACTCTCTCTGAAAGTTTGTTCCATAGGTGGGACAGGAACATCTTCAGACATGATTCCCTTACCTCTGAGATTTCTTAAGTCTTCATGCATAGTTTCAGAGGGAGCATCTTGCTCATTGAGAGAGGAGGAGGCTGGAAGCTGTTCTTCAACTGGCTGAACTGGTGGAGGAGACTGTGCAAACACAACTGGATCTGCTGGGGCTTCAATCTGAATACCTGAGGTGGGAATATCTTGTGGAAGCACAGAGACTAGGGGCTCATCTGGATAAATTTCATGGTCACACTCCGGAACTGAATCTTTGTACCATAAGTTTTCTTTCTTGCTAACTAGGGAGTAGTGACCTCTTCTCAGACTAATGAGTCCAATTTTCTCTTTGGTGCTGATAGGCACTTCTCCAGATAGATCCACAGCAAATTTCTTAAAGATCAAAGTAAGCAGAGATCCATACGGAAGAGAATCTTGAAGGTCCTTGGCTGCTATCATTTTTTCTAAAATCACTGCTGGAAGGTTGACTCTAAGTTTCTGAATAGCCCAAAAGAGGAGATTCCCATCTCTGGCTGTGATGGAGGAATGGGAACCTGATCTAGGAGTTATGATATTAGAGATGATAGAATGCAGTAACCTTTTCTCTGCAGAAAGTTCATTCACTTGCAAACCCCTTTTGCTCAAGGTCCCCAAATTTCCAATAATCCCCAATTTTGTTTCTCAAGGGGGATGAACTCACTAAGACAGTGTCCGGTGTTAGGACAGTCTAAAAGTTCTACAAGACATTCCTCAGAGATAGTGATTCTTACTCCTTTAACATATCCTACGACTGTATTTCCAGATGAAACTTTGAGAGAGGCATAGAATGCCCTTACAGCACTGGCTACGAGAGGTTCAGTGATCTGACACAGTTTGGTCCATCCCATCTCTGTGAGAGTTTCCTCCACCCAGGCTAGACTGCCACTCAAATGAGAGAATTCAACTGATTTGCTGGAACAGATAGGAATCTTGGCTAGTCTTTGGAGTTGGTCAGAGGTGAGTTGGACGGAGTCCTGAGCCCTAGGAGATGCCATCTAGACAGACAGATGAAAAGGAAACTTAGGAGATCCTTCAGAGGAGGATGAGATGTACCCGAAAGGGTTAGAAGATCCTACCTTTTTCGTGAAAGGATGAAGTTTAACAGAGAGCTCCTGAAGGTCCTTTGCCGGAGAGCAGAAAGGCGCGAAAAAGATAGAGCAGACTAGAGAGTTTTCGAACGGGTATTTTCTAACGGAGATGAGGGAGAGCTATATATAAGAGAGGGATAATGACCGTCGTTTCATGAAGGGATGTGATTTGAGTTACGAAGGGACACGCCTTTAATTTGATGTCAGTTACGAAGAAATTGAATATTTAGTCGTTTCAGAGTCATTAGGGGAGTTAATTTAGGAATTCAAATCCATTAGTCGAATACATAAGTTTTGACATGAATCGAATACCTTAACTTTTCATGAATCGATTACATGAATCGAATACCTTGATTTTTAACATGAATCGAATACATAAGTCGAACTTTGACGAAAATTTTTAGGGTATTGCTACACGGAATGTATAATTCAGTGAGATCATGGGCTTCCAACAGGAGTATTTTGGAGTCCATGACCATTATTTTGACTCCAAACCAGACTATTTTGGAGCCCAACATCTACAAAATTCAACAGCAATGGATATTGCCTGGTTTTAAGAACAGTACACACTTTTCAAGCATTGATCAATAAATCCTTTCATTGTAACAGTGGGAAAGAATTACACTTGACACACGTTCCAAAACATGACAAGTTTTGTGGCCAACTGCTTCGACATAAATAGAAATTGTGCAATACATTGCTAAGGATTGTCATCCCCCGGAGGAGTGGGACGACGGAGATTCTGATAATCATCATGAAGCCGCATCACTTCATATTCCATGGTATCTAATTGCCTCTGAATGTGTCCTTGATTTTCTTCAATTGCATTCATTCTATTGTTCAAGTGATCAAATTCGTATATGAGATTTCTTTGAAGTTGAGTGAATTGTTCGGCAAAGAATTCTTTCATATCTCCGGACGTTGGAACTTGAGATGTAGTAGGAATATCTGGATGAACTTCTTGACGAATGTCATCTTCTTCAGATGCTTCATCTGCACCGACATCCTCACCATCTTCTTCTCTGCCTTCATCTTCTTGCTGTTCATCTTCTTGTCCTTTTAGAGTCCTGTGGACTCTTCCATTTATCATTTTGTACCCCATCCTAGTTGCAGTGTTCATATCATATGCACTTCGGCTCTTGAGAGTTATGACCTTATTAGGAGTTAGTGATACTCGCAGAAACTTGATCACAGATGTGATAGGGCAAGCATACGGGATGGACCTTTTTGGATCATGGAAGCACTCATGTATGACATCGACCATCAACTCTGGGAGATTAATTTGCTCTTTCCGAAGAATGTGGTAGAACAATGTCCTATGTGCTTCATTCACTAGCTCCCTGCTTCCATCCTTTGGAAAGATGATAGTTGTCAACATATGATGTATCATTCTGTTCAAAGGAGGAAAGGTGTTTGCATTCAGTTTGGCTATCCTTTTCATCTCATCAAAGGGTTCGTTAGTCATCATTGTATATGTGACTGCAGGATCCACTTCGACAATGAGGACATCTACCCCATTATTTGGTATTTGTAGTGCTCTACTAAAAAGATTAGGAGTAATCTTAAAGGAGATACCCTGGACAGTAGTGTAAAGGTCATCTTCATGCATACCCAAATTGTTGTAAAACTCCAAAACTGCTGATGGAGAATAAGACTTCTGAGACCTCATAAATCCAACCCAGCCTTGTTCTTCAAATAGTGTACTCAACCCGGGAAACATTTTTTCCAAGCAAGGAAAATTCACATACCGAGGTTGTATGATCTTCTTGAACACGCCCTTGACATTCAACATATTGATGTTTGTTGGAACATTCAACTCTGGGAGTCTGTCATCCCTATACTTTGATCGGCGCTCAGCAGGGGCTCTTGAACTTTGACTTTCTCCTTCAACGCTCTGCTTCCCAACAGTCGTGCGTTTTCCCCGGCCCCTGGAACTCATTCTGGAAATAGAAGACGAAATGCAATTTAGGAATGCATGTGCCGACAACTCTGGTTTTTTCGCCCAGGAGAGAAGAACCTGGACTTTAGGGTAGAATACGGCGGCAGTTGCAGGAACGAGGGGAGGTGATAGGGTTTGTCGACAATTAGGGTTTGCTTCTTTGGAATAGAACCGCCACAACCAAACCGGGAGAGAACGTGAACCGCCGGTTCACATTCCAAGGCAGAACAGAGTTCCGGTTGTGGACAACTGACAGTCATCTGTCGACAACAAGCATTCGTCTGTCGACAACCATTACAAATTGCTGAACATCTTAGTCTAACTATGTATATTAGAGTCCATTTCAACTATTTTGACACCCAACATAGTATTTCGGAGCCCAACTGGTCAGCGTAAATTTTGTTCAGGCAATACGAACCTGTCGACAGCTGTAATGCTAGTTGTCGACAGATATACCTGTCAGAAAAGAGACAGTTCGGGAAAGAGTCTACCTGTCGACAGCAGAGAAGTTGGCTGTCGACAGATGCTGATCTTGGAGTCCAACTATCTATATTGGAGTCCATGTCTACTATTTTGACTCCCAACAGGAGTATTTTGGAGCCCATTGGGTGAGAGCACATCACCATTGCAGCTGGAGGTTGCTGTACTAACTGTTATTGGATTAAGCACCAATTGGAAGTTGCTGTACTAACTGGCGTTTAGATTATGGTCATTATAGTGTATTGAGGTTACAGTTCGAGCAGTACATCGTTCCTTTAGCTTTGACCGCACACCTACAACTACATTATTACAGTATACGTACAAACCTGATACAATAGCTGCATATTATCATTACAGTATGCATGATAGGAGGTTACAGTTCGAGAACTAAACCTACAACTACATTATTACATTAATAGTTTCTGTGTTACAGTATGTGCCCTTCTTCATTACAGTGTCCATGCTATGGGGTTACAGTTCCAGCAGTACAGCTTGACCGCTTCGGAGGAACTTGTTAGTATTACAGTACACGCATCATAGAGAGGACATAAGACTGCATAAAAGGAAAATATATGTATATTCCATAAACAAGCACTGTTACATGTAGAGAGTTCATGTTCAACAGCTTGACCGCTTCGGAGGAACCTGTTAGTATTACAGTACACGCATCATAGAGAGCACATATAAGCCCACAGAAGACTGCATAAAAGGAAAATATATGTATATTCCATAAACAAGCACTGTTACAATCTAAACGCCGTATCCCCATAGCATGGACACTGGAATGAAATGGAGGGGAGGGGACAAATAAGGACAGCAGAGATAGGAGGGGAGGGGAGGAATAAGAAGGACAGCAGAGAAGGGAGGGGAGGGGAGGGGAGGAATAAGGACAGCTACAGAGAAGGGAGGGGAGGAATAAGGACAGCAGAGAAGGGAGGGGAGGGGAGGAGGAGGAACGGGCCGGGATGGGAGGGGAGGAGAAGGAAGTGACCGGGATGGGAGGGGAGGGGAGGAGAAGGAAGGGATGGGAGGAGAGGGGAGGAGGAGGAGGAACGGGTCGGGGAGGGAGACATTCTAAACTCCCTAACCCGATTACTCGGTGGACGAGGGAGGGGAGGAATAGGCAGGGGAAGGACGAGAGGAAGGTGAGGAACAGATGTGTTCTGCCCTAGGGCCGATGTCAAGGAGGGTGTTGGTGAGTCCCTTGTGGTGGTACAGCCGAGAGGCTTTCTGTAAAGCCATCGTCCACCCAACGTAAAACCGTTCCAGTAGTCGGGACTGTACGTCCCGGGAAAGGTAGAGCCGGGGGAGCCGGGGGAGCCGGGGGCGACGGTGGCACCGGT
Source organism: Colocasia esculenta (assembly GCA_014218235.1). Lineage (NCBI taxonomy): Eukaryota > Viridiplantae > Streptophyta > Magnoliopsida > Alismatales > Araceae > Colocasia > Colocasia esculenta. The sequence goes on along the minus strand of CM024762.1, from coordinate 14,418,122 downwards.
GAGGCAGGTGCCTTGCCATACCTCTGGGGAGCACGGTTAGATGAAGACATCTGCGAATAAAGAGGAAGAAGACGAGCAAGAAATATAGTCAGAACAAGAGCGTTAGAAGCTTGTGATGAAGGATAGGTATGACAGGGGGTTCCTTTTATAGTGTAAAGAACGGTCCTCCCAACGCTCTTTGTATGTTGTTATTGATTGCTGTAACACTTATCCGCACGCTATGTAACTTCCCATCGTTCAGAGTTGACGGGCCATCGAAGCGTCAGCGTCGTTTGGGGAACAGGCGATGGAAAAAAGTAGAAGGCTCTGACATGGCGTGTGCCGACAACTCTGGTTTTTTCGCCCAGGAGAGAAGAAGCTGGACTTTAGGGTAGAATACGGGGGCAGTTGCAGGAACGAGGGGAGGTGATAGGGTTTGTCGACAACTAGGGTTTGCTTCTTTGGAATAGAACCGCCACAACCAAACCGGGAGAGAACGTGAACCGCCGGTTCACATTCCAAGGCAGAACAGAGTTCTGGTTGTCATCAACTGACAGACATCTGTCGACCACCTGCTTTTGTCTGTCGACAACAATCAAAAACTGGTTAAGACTTGGCGTCCAACTGGATATATTGGAGTCCAGGACAAGTATTTTGGCTCCTAACAAAACTATTTTGGAGCCCAACAGCTCAGACTGCATCACCATTGGAGTTCATGATGAACTTTTTTTTTTGTCTAATGATCTTATGATCCCTTCCTTTGGCAACATCTTCGTACCAAGAATGTCACAAATATTTTTTAACATTTCATTTATTAAAAATAAATCATAATATTACAAAAACCGATGAAGTTAAAGAAGACTGGGTAGTTTGTACACCAACTGCTCAACTCTTGGCGTCCAACTGCATATATTGGAGTCCAGGACAGTATTTTAGCTCCTAACAAAACTATTTTGGAGCCCAACTGATCAGACTGCATCACCATTGGAGTTCATGATGAACTTTTTTTTTTTGATCTAATGATCTTATAATGATGACCCTTCCTTTGGCAACATCTTCGTACCAAGAATGTCACAAATATTTTTTAACATTTCATTTATTAAAAATAATTCATAATATTACAAAAACCGATGAAGTTAAAGAAGACTGGGTAGTTTGTACACCAACTGCTCAACTCTTGGCGTCCAACTGCATATATTAGAGTCCACGACCAGTATTTTAGCTCCTAACAAGACTATTTTGGAGCCCAACTGATCAGACTGCATCACCATTGGAGTTCATGATGAACTTTTTTTTTTGATCTAATGATCTTATAATGATGACCCTTCCTTTGGCAACATCTTCGTACCAAGAATGTCACAAATATTTTTTAACATTTATTTATTAAAAATAATTTATAATATTACAAAAACCGATGAAGTTAAAGAAGACTGGGTAGTTTGGACACCAACTGCTCAACTCTTGGCGTCCAACTGCATATATTGGAGTTCAAGAACATTATTTTAGCACCTAACAAAACTATTTTGGAGCCCAACTGCTCAGACTGCATCACCATTGGAGTTCATGATGAACTTTTTTTTTTGATCTAATGATCTTATAATGATGACCCTTCCTTTGGCAACATCTTCGTACCAAATATTTTTTAACATTTATTTATTAAAAATAATTCATAATATTACAAAAACCGATGAAGTTAAAGAAGACTGGGTAGTTTGTACACCAACTGCTCAAGTCTTGGGGTCCAACTGCATATATTGGAGTACAGGACCAGTATTTTGGCTCCTAACAAAACTATTTTGGAGCCCAACTGATCAGACTGCATCACCATTGAGTTCATGATGAACTTTTTTTTTTGATCTAATGATCTTATGATGACCCTTCCTTTGGTAACATCTTCGTACCAAGAATGTCACAAATATTTTTTAACATTTCATTTATTAAAAATAATTCATAATATTACAAAACTCGATGAAGTTAAAGAAGACTGGGTAGTTTGGACACCAACTGCTCAAGTCTTGGCGTCCAACTGCATATATTGGAGTCCAGGACCAGTATTTTAGCTCCTAACAAACTATTTTGGAGCCCAACTGATCAGACTGCATCACCATTGGAGTTCATGATGAACTTTTTTTTTTTGTCTAATGATCTTATGATGACCCTTCCTTTGGCAACATCTTCGTACCAAGAATGTCACAAATATTTTTTAATATTTATTTATTAAAAATAATTCATAATATTACAAAACTCGATGAAGTTAAAGAAGACTGGGTAGTTTGGACACCAACTGCTCAACTCTTGGCGTCCAACTGCATATATTGGAGTCCAGGACCAGTATTTTAGCTCCTAACAAGACTATTTTGGAGCCCAACTGATCAGACTGCATCACCATTGGAGTTCATGATGAACTTTTTTTTTTGGTCTAATGATCTTATGATGACCCTTCCTTTGGCAACATCTTCGTACCAAGAATGTCACAAATATTTTTTAACATTCATTTATTAAAAATAATTCATAATATTACAAAAACCGATGAAGTTAAAGAAGACTGGGTAGTTTGGACACCAACTGCTCAACTCTTGGCGTCCAACTGCATATATTGGATTCCAGGACCAGTATTTTAGCTCCCAACATGACTATTTTGGAGCCCAACTGATGGCTGACCAATTACATGGACTCAGCATATCCTGTCGACAACCACAAACCGGTTGTCGACAACTAATGGCCACCCTGAAGAATATGTTTGTGGGTGGAAGAGCACATGTCGACAGTCGACCACTGCTTGTCGACATCCTCTGAGTGTTTTTGCATTTTGAAGTCTAAGTATGCCATTTTGACTCCATACTCTTGTATGTTGGAGTGCAACTTATTTACATACAACTACCTCGGATGGAGTTCAATTTTCCTGGAGCCCAATTTCTGCAACAATTACACCACTGCACATACAAACCATGAAGGTAAAATCAATGGACCTCAAGGCTGCACGGTTTGGTTCCAATTTCCTGGAGCCTATTTTCTAAACATACAGCACATATCACTGAACATACAGCCAAACCCAAAATTGGATACCACCTGTAGAACACTTCCTGGAGGGCCTTCACATATAATTGTCATATACATATGTGTGCATGTAATTTCAAAAGCATCCTTTTACAACCTCATTCCCACACAGACAAAGAAGGAAAATGTAACAACACCATTCATACATTGTTCATACATTGTTTAAATACATTGACAGAAAATCACAAGCTAGTAGTAGCCGAAATTTTTTTTACATCATTGTCAGAGAAATCCCAACATAATTCCCGCTTCCTTGTTAAGTGGTCTACATACATGAAAATGTACATAGCGCAATTCATGCTAGAGCTTGGTTGTTGAGGGCATAGTTCATCAAATATTAACTGAAATTCATCAGCATTTCTGTAGCCTTCATATCCAAGATATGCGTTAAGAATTGGTTCCTGTGAACAATAAAACAAAGAATGTAAATTATTCCTGATGTTTATAACCGACTGCAAAGTGCAAAGTTAGTTGGGCATACCCAATTCCTAGCGCATGTGTCATAAGTTGCATGTCCTCTGCAGGAATTGTATACTACGATGAGACGTTGCTCCGGTTGTAGACTAAGAAGGAACCAATGGCTCGATACATGGACAACAAAGAAAAGGAATTGAAAATCTGATATTGGGCAACCTAATTTTTCATGCCCGAAGCAAGTATGCAGTTTGTGGCCCCTGTCATCATTAGAGCCATCTGTAAGCATAATCCATGATCCCATAATGGTTCCAAGGAATTCCCATCGGTGATAGGAATTTGGGACAATGGTTTCCTGCTCTCTTTGTCTGTCTTTCATAGCATGTAAGACAATGTCAATAACCTGCAACCACCAAAAATAATATAAAAGAAGACATTAGGAAAATTAATGGACAATGTAATTGAAGGTACTGTTCGTGCAATGGGCAGTATTTACCTCATCATCCGTCATATTGCCCCATAGTATATCCCAAATATGTGACCACTTCAACGAACAATTATTAGTGAAGGTCAACACAGTGTGTCTGAAATGCATGACAATCAAGAAATGAAGTACATTTTATATTATGAAAGTAGAAGACAATAACAATAAATAAATTGTATTGTCCGAGAAGTTATTTACTTGTGGTCGACATATCCTTCCTGGGCAAGGAAGGCCTCGACTAATGCTGTCTGGCTCTCATTGGCTTCAGATTTCCATGTCCATTGCTTATAAAACCTCATAAGCTTGCTCATTGCCTCCAACGTAAATCGTGTAAAGATAAGTTAGAAAACAAAGAAATATAAATGTCTAATGCAGAACATCAAAGAATATAGTTTGCAACTGTACCTTCTTCCCTTTCTTTTTTTTTGGAGCCTTATCCAGCCTTTTGAATGGTGATTGGTCATATATTCCAGGCTGTCGATCGTCCCGACACTTGATATTCTTTACTAGGGACGTCGGGCTAAGAAGTACGGTGGTAGAGACCGCACTTACTGGATCTGGTGCAATAATCTCCTGATCCACGATCAGAGCAAATGCATTTGCATCACCATATTTGGGGGATGCAAGGGCAGGGGCAGGAGTGATTGATTGTGGGGTGGAGATAAATTTCTCTGCATCTGTGCCAACTATAGGTTGGTCTTGTGGCATAGAGCTTGATCTTATCAACTTCTCCATTTTGTTGAACCCCATGGTGACAGCAGTTGTAAATGCTTCAATCTGGGCTTCATTAGACGACTTAGCCTGCTGAAGCCTTTCAGGGAGCAACTTGATTTCATCCCCAATACCTTGAAGAAGGGCCATAATCTCAGGATGGGGGGGAGCAGCCACACCCTCAGTTTGTAGATGCATTTTTTCCTGGCTAACACATGTAGTGATTGTCTTCTCCTTTGTTCCTACCTTCAACCGCTTAATTATCTGTAAGCATCAATTTTCATAAATGTCAGGATCAGATTATTACATAAATTTAAAATAAAAACCTTCCATTTGTGGATTACCTGCTGCCCCTGTAGAGAATCAATGGAGAATGATAGCTTCTTGTCCAAAACAGATCCCCATCTAAATAGACGGGGAATTGCTTCTCGGTCAATCGGTTGCCGCAATCTTGTGTGCTCTAAGAACCACACCTGCATGGATCATTGGTTTATTTACATACATAGATCCCAGAATGATGGAAGAATGTATAAATGTTTTATAAAAACTTACAGCCAGAGCAGCCGAACAGCCAAAAATGTTGGCACTGCCATGCTCTCTCCCACCTATCCTTCTCTTGGGAGTTGTGGTCCGACCAGATCTCTTCTCACGGACTATAGTAACAAAGTGATCAAATTTGTGCAATGTCATTTCTGTGACTGCAGCCGCCCAATTATAACGGCCAATCTCGTCAATATTGTCCAAACAAATAAGCATTTGTGGTGGACAACATGGGGAAGACCGTGGGCATAGGAAAGTGGATAATAGCAAAACTATCCAAAGTCGTGCTGTGTCGTCAACATCACAAGCATCATCCGATTGTACCAGTTGTCGGATAAGTTTTGTAACCACCTTCCGATCAAAAGTTAGCTTCGCCCCAAATCGGTGGTGCAACTTTGACAACTTAATTGGTGAATAATAATGTGGGACCCTCTGCCCACAGCAAGGCAAACCCAAAATCAGGGCGACATCTTCAACAGTAAATGTCAGAGTTTTATCGCCTATCTGAAAATTACTTGCACCCTTATAGGTATGAGCAATCTCCTCTATAAGAGTCATCTTGAATATGGCTCGATGATTACTGTCAACAAAAGGAGCAAACGGGGTTGTCCTCAAAATGGCCCTATGGCAATCACGAAACCCCAATTGATCTCTCTCCTTGACATAGTTCTCCAAGGAGCAGATGCCTTTCAAAGCATTTTTAAACTCTGTAGGAAATTTCAAGAAATTTGTTAGGTTCCATGTTAACAATAAAATGTAAACCAGGCTATTGAAGTGATGAAGAAGAAAATATAAGCTCTAAACTGATCAGGTACATGGGCTTCAAAGTGCTCATACTTCCTAAAACATGGCACCAAGAAGTACAAAACCCCATAGACATACCAAATTAACGGACCATCTTCTAAAATAAATTTCGAAATAAATCTTAATACGTGAACTGTCCATGAACTTGGGGCTGAAAATTAATTAACATAACATGCTTATGCCATGTCAAAAAGAAAAACAGGGGATCCAATCTTAATATTGAAATGATCTTGTAGAAAATTTGAGCTCCAGTCTATAGGCTGTAAAATTTACTATCAGGCTACGTAATAGGAAACATTCTCTTTAGTTAAAATTTATTACATGTCAAATTAACGGGCCATGCCAAATGAAATTAAAATTATTCTAGATATGTGAAGAGTGATGACGTCAAGTTTACCAAAGAGAAAGAGTGATGTAAGTAATCTTGTTGACATGAAAATGTGGTGCGAAATAATTTTTTGAAAATTTATAAATATGTGAAGAATGCACAAATAATAAGAATTTGAAACATGTACACACAAATTGTAGGAATGCAAACAATCCTCTAGAGGCTCTTTTTTATCAAACATGAGCCTGGAAACTTTCCCTAAAATGAAATGACGAACTGTAGGAAAACCGGTGAAACATCCCAATTTAACAAGCCATGCCAAATGAAATATGAAATAATTTTGTATATGTGAAGAATGCTCAAAATTGGGGAGTCCAAAATACTTAACATGCTTATGTCATGTAAAAAAAATGGATACATACAATCTACATTCAGTTTTTTTTTTTAAAGATGAGATTTAGAAAACACAAATCTTGAGAGGCAAACGCAAAAATTAGGGTTCTTGAGAGCGCACCATTCTTCTTTCTCTGTGCCCCAGAAGCCTTTCTCTGCGTACTCTGGCACTTCGCCCCATCGTCTGATGAACTCGAAGTTGATGGCGCACTGTCATCGTCGTCCGTTCTTTTTTCCGGAAGCGCCTTCGACCGCATGCTGGAACTCTCCATTGCCGGACAGCACTGGTTCTCTGCTAATTCTCGATTTTGGATGTGCACACAGGATCGCTCTGGTTGATCTCGTCCGTGAATGTTCGCGAGCAAGCAAATTCGCGGTTTCGGAAGTGCAGAGGAAGCTGTGATGGTGAGGGGAGGGCGAACGCGGGAAAGAGGTGAGAGAGGGTAATTTGGGAACCGGCGTTTGAAGTGGGATTTGACTTTGGCATCATGACATGGGTCATGTTACCGAAGCGGAGTGGGGTGGCGGTGACAGTGCGTCTTTTCGCGCTGGCGTGGCGGGCTCAGCAGCGGCGTGGAGAGCGCTGTGCTGACATGGCGCGGACCATTGAAGCGGTAAGACGTGGACGAATGGCGCATCGGAAGTGCAGGAAGACGTGGCTTTGTGCACTTTCCGAAAGTGCACAGAGCCTTTCTCTTTTCTATGACACATCAGAACAATCTCCACAAATGTCAGAAACATGTGGAAATCGACTTTCAAATTTTCCACTTTTTCATGGACGGTTCCCAAACGCTAGAGATATTCGGTCAAACGGCAGCGAAAATCTGCTCGGTCATTACACTTGCGTCTCTTCGAACCCTGCTTCACCATTAAAAACATTCTGACATCCGTCCGTTCGAATTTTTGTTTTTGCCTTTTGCTTCTAATCCTTTCGAGGTGCAAGACTTCGAGGCGCAAGACATCACTAGCACTATAAAAGGAACCCGGGGGCCTCCAAATTAACCACTTCTGAACAGACTTCTTCATTCTCCTTTCCTCGTCTACTAATTTGGAGATGTCTACCCAGGGTAAAGGCAAGGCAGTTGCTGCACCACCGCCAGAGTCGCCCTCTTCCCCGGCGCCAGCGTCTCCACCGCCACCGCCATCCAAGTTCACCGCCGACTTTTGGGAAGGCTACTACGTCGGCTGGTCGATGGCTCTACAGAAGGCCCAACGCTTCTACGACCTCAAGGGCCTCACGAACATCCAGCCTGAGATCGGCCCTAAAGCCGAACTTCTCTGTTCCTCCCCTTCCTCCCCTGCCCGTTCCTCCTCTCCTCCCGCCTCTCCAGGGTCGGATTAGCGACTTTGGGGAGTTTTTGTAACGGCCTTCTTTCTGGCCTATCCGATATAATATAAGTTATCCTTTCGTGCATGTTGTTATCTTGTATGTGCAAACTCTGTTCATTCAATTAACTGTAGAAAACGCGAAGAGAGCTAGTTGTTGAACTACTCAGCATTCGACCGCCATAGCCGAAGTCAGAATGAAGGAGTCGATTGAATGATTCGACTCATGCAGTCGAATGTCAGATGTGAATGATTCGACTCATGCAGTCGAATGTCAGCATGAAGGATTCGACTCATGCAGTTGAATGTCAAATATGAAGCATGCGACTCCCTCTTACCAGGACATGACTGTGCAGTTCTGAGGCGTTTCAGAGGCAGGACACTTTTGCCCTTGTGTGTCTCGATTGGGGCGCCCCTTCCTCCTAGTTTTGTATGTGTGTGTTTTTCTTGCAGAAGAAGTATTAGCTGCTGTGGCCGTGGACGTAGGAAGGCTTCTTGCCTCCGAATCCACTTATCCCCTTTACATACAGAGAAGGGAAGAGATAAGGTGAACTATTTGGCAACAGACTCCAGGCATCCCGTTTTTGGGAATAAAAAAACTATTGTTTTAATATAAACATAAATTTATCCCATCTACCTGCCATGTTAAACTTTTAAAGAGAGACAATTAATTTTTAATCTCCAAAATCGGCTACAACCCTTCACTCTTGACATTTGATGGAACGGAGAGAGAGAAAAAATTGTCTATCTCTTTCCCCAACCTAAAAAGCGCTTTGCGCAAATGCCGATAGTTCCTTCATTTGGAAACCAGAACAGGATATGTCTGCTAATTGGAGGTAAAATCCGGCGTACGTACACAAGTGCAGGGGCGACGGCGGTTATGAATCTTGTGATGTGATCGGCGGATCAACCTTGCCTAATGTCCCGCGCGGCGCTGACTGCTTTGACAAAACATATCTATACAACCCACTGCCAGCTTCAGCTGGATCTTCGCGATTGGCCCAACTGAAAACCTGCTAGTACTCAAGGCTTGTGATTTCGTAAGTTCACAGTCGTTATGATGGGTCGACCCCATTATCCAGTGTTGAAATGGGGTTATGATAGGTCGACCCATCTATCTATCTATCTTATCTATCTATCTTATACTACTAAAACACAGTTTTAGCTGGACACGTGCCTGCACCAGAGGACTCTGCAGCAGTTTTTTTTTTTTTTTTTCAGAATAAGAGAACCTGGAAACCTATAATATATATATATTTTTTTGAAATGGGGGCGGCTACCCATAAGGCAGGTCGCCCGCCTGTTTTCAAACAGGCGCAGGAGGGAGGCCCACGCCCGCCCCCTTTAAAAAAATATTAAAATTTTTTAACTTTTAAACTTTTAAAAAAGTTTTATAAGTTCTTGATATTTTTTAAATTTTTTTATAATTATACCCCGTGCAATGCACGGGAGCAGAACTAGTTAAGATATTAATATGCACTTGAAAAATGTTTTGCTTGCTGCACATGTGCACTTCACCACTTCAACAAAGATGTCTGATGAAATTATATAGGATGATTTAAATTATCCTTAAACAATCATGTATTTACACTAACATATTAATATGCATGTGTAATCAAACTGAAATCTAATATTCAGAAATCATTGAATTGTTCTCCAACAATAAAACGTACATGTACGAAAACAATATATATATATATATATATATACCATATAACGATGAAGACTAGGGTGGTTGGCAAGCAGATAGAGAAGCCTGAAATTTCCAGCGCCGACCAAGACTTGCAATTCTTCCGCATCTCTTGATGATTGCCCCGTATAAAATCCTGTTCTTTGGCCATAGATTGAATCATTGATGAAGCATATCATTGCGGTCTTGCTGTCCCTTGAGAATAGAAACATCGGACTGAAGCTCTTCATAATGAGTATGCAAGGATTGAACGCGATTGTCCAAAGTTACAAAGCGATTCTCCAAAGAGTCAAAACGAGCAGTCATATTGGTATTGAGGGTTTCAATCATCTGAGTCACCTGGTCTATGAGAGGAGCAGGAGGTCTGGAGGAGCCTGGACTAAACACATTTGCGTCATCACCATCTTCATCAGGTTGGAGGTCCTGCACTTTGTAAGGAGACCGAGTGCCCGTGCGGATGAAAGATCCATTTTCAATAGTCATCCTCATACGTGCTAGAGTATTCCCATCAATCACATCATACATTGTCAAATTTTGGTAATCTTCGCCAGCAAAATTGACTTTGAATTTCTTCAAGATGCGGGTAATAAGCATACCAAATAGAAGTATACGCTTAGCCGTGCCTACTACATCCCGCATGGTGTTCAATGTGATATTTGGTAGGTCCACAGGAGTGCCATTTATAAGTCCTAGAATTAAAAGGATATGGTCATCGGTGACTCCATCCATGCTACCAGTCCTTGGAATGAGAATAGAGCAAACAATCTTGTGAAGAAACCGATGGTAGGCCGGAAAAGAGTTGGCATTCACACGCTCAAATAGTTTGTTCCCAATCTCAGTTCCCAATACTCTTTCATAACCTTCCCGACGATTTTCTAATCGATCGGCATATTTAAACCCGCGCTTATATGGAATACGCATCACTTCCGAAAGCATTGAAACTCTGAGAGGGATATGGATCCCTTTCACGTAAGTACTAAGATTCTTGTCCTCATCTTCCTCCAAATTTGCATAAAAGAGACTAACTAAGTGAGGGTAAACCACTTGATTCATGGTGACATAATGTCCCCATCCCAATGTCTCAAACAGGCAAGCAAGATCTACCCCATTACTTTTAAAGAAGTCAAAGTCAATCCTTTTCCCAAAATGCACCTTCCTACGTGATATATCGGTGGTGAAGAGATCAAATGCCTTGACACTACGAAACTTATTACCGTCAAAGCTTCTATTTGGGGCGCCACTGCTGCCTCGAGATCTCTTGGGAGTTTGATCATCACCAGCCACTGCCACTGCCTTTCCCTTGTCACCACGCCGGGGAGGAGCCATCTGATGAAGTGAGAGTTTGGTCGATCGAAGAAGAAGAAACAGAGAAAGAGAGAACAGAGGAGTGCAAAGAGGAAGAAGGGTCGATCCAGTGCAAAGAGGAAGGAGAATAGTCTGCACTCGAGTCTCTGAACAGAAGGGGTCCACCGCCGCCAGGAAGAAGAATAGAGAGGAGAAGTGCGATCGCGGCGGCAGTTCCAGCGGGAACAAAAAGGGTGGGCCCAAGTTTAAATCGCCCTAGGGTTGAGGGGTCTAACACCAAAAAAGTGGTGTCGACACCGATTATAAGGAGGTCGACCTCAAGTCTTTTGGTGTCGACCTCAAGTCTTTTGGGGTCGACCTAAACTCAGTAAATTTGACTCTATTAATCTTCAAAAAAAATTAAAAAGTTTTGCTTTTAAAAGATATACTTTAAAATATTATTTAAAATTTTAACCAGTTTGACACTACTATCTCTGGGTACACTGACTATCTCTGGGTACGTAGGGCTCTCAGGCCTCCCCACTTTGACATCATGTATTTCTATCTTACCCCACTAACCAAGGGTAGAGTAGCCACTTTTTATATTTTTTGTAGTCAACTATCTTCTAATAAAAAATATTTAAACCAGGGTTACCCGGGGAAAAACCTAATTAACCGACCCGGGCTGAGTATTTTTGATAAAGCATTTGTTTCCATGAACTTTAATTAAGTCTATTAAGTTTTGTCATCACAGGGGGGGTTGAGGAATCTCAGTCTGTCCCCATGAACTTTAATTAGTTACATAATGGTTTTGGTGATTAACAAAACCATGTCAAAGATTTCTAAGTTTTGAGCACAGGAAATAATATTCCTGGGAAATCAAGCCAATTTGGTATAAGTATAATTTTCCCTGTAGCAACATTAATTCCATGTTTGAAATTTCTCTAAGGCCACATTGGCCTTTTCTTTATGCTACAACGATTTCACCATAACGATTTCAGCAGAATGTTCTACGATTTCACCATAACGATTCCTTTAGTCGTCGTAACGATATGCCTATATATCGCAACGATTCCTTTAGCTATCGTAAGAATTTAATCATCGCAACGATTTCTTTAGTCATCATAACGATTTTACCTATCGTAACGATTTGCTCATCGCAACGATTCCCTTAGCTATCGTAACGATTTGATCATCGCAATAATTTCTTTAGTCATCTTAACGAATTGCCTAACGCAACGATTTTTTCATCGTAACGATTTGCTTAACGCAATAATTTTCCTGAGGACATGATCAATAAAATTTAAATATTATTGGATTAAAAAACTATTAATATTATCTAAATTTTTTTCCCACAGTTATACAACTTAATATTATCTAATTATTTTGGGAAAATTAATTGGGGGTCCCTGTCAGAGCCTGGTAAGTACTACACTGTAACAGTTTAACCACTACACTCTTACAGTATGATTACTACACTTACACTGTTACAGTGCGAGCACTAAAGTGTTACATCAACCCGTTACAGTTTGAGCACTACACTCTTACAGTTCGAGCACTACAGTCTAACATACAGTTTTACATTATACGTTATAATCTGTTACAGTCGTTGATTATAGTACCAGGCTCTGGCAGGGACCTAAACATCTTACAATGGTCTACGGAAGAAAATGATGATTTTATCTATCCCGAGGATAAAGGGGAAAGCAACCAATTAATTAAATCGATATTTGAACAATATGCGTTAATAGACATGTGCATGTGCACTGCTGATCACATTGATGTGACATCACCACCTGTCATGATTAAAAAATTGGCTGGGGATATCTCCAAAATGGATGGGACAACCGCCCCCCCCCCCCACCCAAACACCAGCGGGCGGGCCGGCATTTTTAACCCGGCATTTATATTTTAACCCATTTTTAACCGGCTTCCCTTCCCCCTTTGAAGATAAAACACCCGCCCTGTTTCTGTCCCCCCGCCATCCCCTCCGACCCGTTGCTGAGCCCACACCGCCGGAGCGCCGCCGCTGGGAGTTCCACCGCCGACGACGTACGTATGTGATGCTGGTTTGGTTGAGTAGTGTGTAAAACTTTGGCATTTTCTGTTGTTTGCAGAGTTGGCACAGGTGTTGAACAACTTCAAAGTAAACAAAAAATGGTGCACTGGCCCACCTGAACTTTCACCTACTTACACGACAGTTCCTCTCCATTTCTCCGAACCTGACTCCCCCCCAAATCTTTAATCAGCTACTGGTTGCCGTGTAAGTAGGTGAAAGTAAGGAACAGAGGCCAGTGCACCCTTTTTTTTTTCGTTTGAAGTTGTTCAACGCCTTGCAAGAAAATTTTATACTACGAAATTATTTTATCTTGATTAGTAGAAGATGCGAGACAGTCAGACAGAGAGAGCAAAGGGGTTCAGGAAGATAGAGAAAGGGGGGTCGCCGGAATCACACCGGAAAGAGGGATAAGAGGTGGGAGTGTAGGCTTCACACTCAAAATTTTCTTCTTCTCTCTCATCTTTGGTTACAGGACTCTATATATAGATTTAATAACAAAGAGAGACACTTCATGAAGACCTTACTTAACACTAGGATAGTCAAAGGTCTTAAACTTATTTTAATGAGCTAAGGAATTTGTAAAGCCAAACAAGATTACAACCATTGGGTCTTTTAATAGGCCATAATACTTGACTTTGATTTCTCCTTCATTTCCCATCATTTATATAGATTTTGTTCAGGCAATATGAACCTGTGGACAGCTGGAATGCTAGTTGTCGACAGATTCTGTTGACAGAAAAGAGAGACTTAGGGAAGAGTCTACCTGTCGACAGCGGAGAATATAGCTGTCGACAGATGCACATCTTGGAGTCCAACTATCTGTATTGGAGTCCATTTAAACTATTTTGACACCCAACGGAGTATTTTGGAGCCCAACTGGTCAGCGTAAATTTTGTTCAGGCAATACGAACCTGTCGACAGCTGTAATGCTAGTTGTCGACAGATATACCTGTCAGAAAAGAGACAGTTCGGGAAAGAGTCTACCTGTCGACAGCAGAGAAGTTAGCTGTCGACAGATACTGATCGTGGAGTCCAACTATCTATATTGGAGTCCATTTCCATTATTTTGACTCCCAACACGAGTATTTGGAGCCCATTTGGTGAGAGCACATCACCATTGGAATTTCAGATAACTTTTTTTTTGGGTCTGATGTTTGGTTGTAGTTTTTTTGTTCATTTTTTTCTAAAATTTAAAAAAGAGAGAGATCAAATAGTGAGACATGTTTGGTAAGTAATTTTTTTTTTAGGGAAGAACTTTTACCCTGTGTAAATCTCTCTAAAAAAAAACAAGTACCAACTTGTTTTTATTTTAAAAACACCAATTCTCTCACACAAAACCCCCCTCCCCCCCCACCCCCCCCCCACCCAGCACCAGCGCCCCCCCACCCCCACCGGCCACCCCCACCCCTCTCCCCAAACCCAGCACCGGCGCACCCCCCCCCCCCGCCAGCACAGGCACCCCCCCTGCGTTCCCCCCGCCAGCACCGGCGCCCCTCCTCCCCCCACCCCCCCACACCGCCGGAGCGCCGCCGCTGGGAATTCCACCGCCGCCGACGTACGTATGTGATGCTGGTTTGGTTGAGTAGTGTGTAAAACTTTGGCATTCTGCTGTTGTTTGCAGAGTTGGCACAGGTGTTGAACAACTTCAAAGTAAACAAAAAATGGTGCACTGGCCCACCTGAACTTTCACCTACTTACACGACAGTTCCTCTCCATTTATCCGAACCTGACTCCCCCCCAAATCTTTAATCAGCTACTTGTTGCCGTGTAAGTAGGTGAAAGTAAGGAACAGAGGCCAGTGCACCCTTTTTTTTTTCGTTTGAAGTTGTTCAACGCCTTGCAAGAAAATTTTATAGTACGAAATTATTTTATCTTGATTAGTAGAAGATGCGAGACAGTCAGACAGAGAGAGCAAAGGGGTTCAGGAAGATAGAGAAAGGGGGGTCACCGGAATCACACCGGAAAGAGGGATAAGAGGTGGGAGTGTAGGCTTCACACTCAAAATTTTCTTCTTCTCTCTCATCTTTGGTTACAGGACTCTATATATAGATTTAATAACAAAGAGAAAGACACTTAATGAAGACCTTACTTAACACTAGGGAAGTCAAAGGTCTTAAACTTTTTTTAATGAGCTAAGGAATTTGTAAAGCCAAACAAGATTACAACCATTGGGTCGACAGATATACCTGACAATACGAACCTGTCGACAGCTGTAATGCTAGTTGTCGACAGATATACCTGACAGAAAAGAGAGAGTTCGGGAAAGAGTCTACCTGTCGACAGCAGAGAAGTTAGCTGTCGACAGATGCTGATCTTGGAGTCCAACTATCTATATTGGAGTCCATTTCCATTATTTTGACTCCCAACAAGAGTATTTTGGAGCCCATTTGGTGAGAGCACATCACCATTGGAATTTCAGAACTTTTCTTTTGGGGGTCTGATGTTTGGTTGTAGTTTTTTTGTTTTTTTTTCTAAAATTTAAAAAAGAGAGAGATCAAATAATGAGACATGTTTGGTAAGTATTTTTTTTTTTAGGGAAGAACTTTTACCCTGTGTAAATCTCTCTAAAAAAAAACAAGTACCAACTTGTTTTTATTTTAAAAACACCAATTCTCTCACACAAAACCCCCCCTCCTCCCCCCACCCCACCCCCCCACCCAGCACCGGCGCCCCCCCCTCCCCACCCCCGCCGGCCACCCCCACCCCTCTCCCCAAACCCAGCACCGGCGCACCCCCCCCCCCCCGCCAGCACCGGCCCCTCCTCCCCCCACCCCCCACCCGCCGGCCACCCCCACCGCCAACCCAGCTTCGCCCGGCGCCCCCCCTCCCCCCCCCACCGGCCACCGCCGTCCCCCACCCCCCGCCAACACAGGCACCCCCCTGTTTGGCTTGTATAATGCTCTTATAGGCCTAAATGTTGTGTGGTTATGTAAATGTTGCCGCTGCTCTTCAGTGACATGTATGTTTGTACATGTATTGTCATTGTCTATGATTAGTCGGAAATGATTGATATTTTGTTAATTGACAGTTTACTTTGTGTAGCAAAATTTGTTTGTGTCACAGAATGGCTGAATTGGATAAAAGTTGGATGGATATTCCTAATAGGCTAGACCCTAGGTATGTCAATGGAGTAGAAGAATTTTTACAGTTTGCATATCATGATGACAGAATAGGATTTAGACATGGAGTAGACAAACAGTTGATTCAATGTCCTTGTCGAAGATGTTGCAATGGCTTCATATTTAGAAGGGACCGTGTGCATGAGCACCTAATATGTGACGGAATATGGTTAAGTTATCGGAGTTGGTTGTCACACGGTGAGCAAGTACACAATGATACGCCGACACAAGAGACACAACTTGTCGAACCTGAAAATGAGTTAGAATTGGATGAAGTCATGGACATGCTACATGATTTTCAAAGGGACAATGTACCTGAAGGAGAAGCTGAGGAAGAACCAAATCCAAAAGCACAGAAATTTTATAAGTTATTAGAAGACGCAGAAACTCCGTTGTATGCTGGGAGCAAAGATATGTCTAAGATGAAGTTTATTTTGAAGTTGATACACATGAAATCTTTGAATGGTCTTACAGCGAAATGTATGAATATGATACTTATGTTGTTTAGACAAGTTTTGCCTAGTGATGCATTTGTACCTGAAAATTGGTATGAAGCAAAGAAGATTGTCAAAGACTTGGGACTTACTTACAAAAAGATTGATGCATGTAAAAATGATTGTGTGTTATTTTGGAAAGAAAATGAAGATAAATTTCAATGTCCAGAGTGTGGTACTTCAAGATATAAGGAGAATACCTCAAAAAGTAGTAAGAAGGTGGCAAGAAAGGTGTTGCACTATTTTCCTGTAAAGGATAGATTGCAACGCCTATTTATGTCATCAAAGACTGCTCAATGGATGACATGGCATAATGGCAGTCGTTCTTACCAATCTGAGGGTGAGATGCGTCATCCTGCAGATTCTCCTGCATGGAAGGACTTTAATCAGTTGTATGCAGATTTTGCTTCCGAAAGCCGTAATGTTCGACTTGGCTTAGCCAGTGATGGGTTTAATCCCTTTGGGAACATGTCTTCAAAGTACAGTGTATGGCCAGTTGTACTGATGCCTTATAATTTGCCACCGTGGATGTGTATGAAGTCAGCTTACATGATAATGTCATTATTAATTCCCGGTCCGAAAGCTCCAGGAAATGACATTGATGTGTATTTACAACCATTAGTAGAAGAGTTAAAGGAGTTGTGGGATAATGGGATCGAGACATATGATGCTGCAAAGAAGCAAAACTTTACTTTGCGAGCTGCCTTGCTGTGGACCATAAATGATTTTCCAGGTTATGCAAACTTGTCTGGATGGAGTACTAAAGGGAAGCTCGCATGTCCAATTTGCAATGATCAAACTTATTCTCTCCGTCTTCTTCACAGCAAAAAACAATGTTATTTAGGGCATCGTCGTTTTCTTCCAATAACACACCGATGGAGAAAGCATCAGTACAAAGATAAATTTGATGGTCGGCGTTGTGACAAAGGAAAGTTAACAATGAAGACAGGTTATGAATTGTGGAGACAACAACAAGAGATGGACCTAGTAAGGTTTGGAAAGCCTTTCAAAAAAGAGTTGGAGAAGTTAAGAAAAAATGTAGCAAAGAACAAAAACTGGAAGAAGAAGAGTATTTTCTTCACATTTCTGCCGTATTGGCAATCTCTGATCATTCGTCATCAGTTAGATGTCATGCATATTGAAAAAAATGTTTGTGACAATATTCTTGACATGTTCAATCTGTCGGGGACAGATAAAGACAACCTCAACTCAAGAAAAGATTTACAAGTGTTGAAAATTCGTCCTGAACTACATCCTTATGAGCATTCAGTGCGCTATCCAGATGCTATTTATAAGTTGAACAATGAACAGAAGGCTCGTATATGTAACTTCATCACAGATTTAAAAGTTCCAGATGGCTATTCTTCAAACCTCTCCAGATGTGTTGATATGGGTAGCAAAACAATCTCAGGACTGAAAAGTCATGATTGTCATGTGTACATGCAAGTGTTGCTTCCTTTAGTACTTCGTGGCATCATTCCTAAACAAGTGGCAGATCCAATAATTCAGCTTAGTCAATATTTTAAAGCAATTTGTTCAAAAGTGTTGGACCAAGCAAGTTTGTTGAGATGGGAGGCCGATATTGTACTTATCTTATGCAAGCTCGAGCAGATTTTCCCACCGTCGTTCTTTGATGTTATGATACATCTTACTGTGCACTTGGCATATGAAGCAAGGATGTGTGGTCCAGTTCAATATCGATGGATGTATCCAATTGAAAGATATTTGAAGAAATTGAAAGATTATGTGGGTAATAAAGCTCGAGTGGAAGGTTCAATTGCACAAGGATATCTTGTGGAAGAATGCGGTATAATTATTTCGATGTACATGCAAGAAATGGATGATCACAATACTAAAGATAGAAATTATGATGGTGGTCCATTTGGCACTCTTGATGGAGAAGTGTCTATGTTTACACCAGTTGGTCGTCCAATAAAGTGCAGACGAGTACTCAGAACATTGTCAGAAGCCGAAAGAGATTTAGCACATACATATGTGTTAAATCAAGTTGACGATATTGTACATTTTCGGCGGGAACATGAAGATGCACTTGCAAGTGGAAGGAATGTAAATGATAATTTCCTCATGTGGTTTCCATCACGTGTCCAAGAACTGAAGAATTTACATGACCCACGCTACACTGAGGAACTCGAGATTTTATCACTCAGTCCATCAAGATTGGCAACATCATTTTCTGGGTATATTACAAATGGCTTCAGATTCCGCACAAGCTTAACTGACTCTACCAAATGCACACAACTTTGTGGTGTTATTGTCAATGCTGAGCTGCAATCTGGATGCGATGGTTATTATGGGAAAATAATTGATATTATTGAAATATCTTTTGAGAGAAACAAACAAATTGTTTTATTTCAATGTGAATGGTGGGATGTGTATCATAAGGACCGAGGTTTCAAAGTTGATGAACATGGACTAGTATCTTTAAATACACATCGGAAATTAGGGACTAATGAACCATTTGCACTTGCAAGTCAAGTTGAGCAAGTCTTCTATGTAGATGACAACAATGCTGCAGGGTGGGTGATAGCTGTTAAGTCACCACCTAGAAGTTATTATAATATGTCTAGTGGTGCAAGTGTTGATGATGAAGAGCCCTATCAAGAAGGCCTTGTTGATGTGCCTGTGATGTTCAATGATGTAGATATCCATGTACAGCTTCAAAGTGAAGAATATATACTAGTAGACAGTTGATATTCTGTAAGTATTTAATTTTTTCATGTCTAGTGGAGTCAACCCCATGGCTCTTAATAAGTACTCTACCGTGCATTCCTGTATTTTGGTTCTGGGAAAATGGGGTCGACCTCATTTGCAACTGAGATCGACCTCAAAATAAAACATGGTGTAGTGAGGTCGACCCCATGGTTCCTCATGGGTCGAACCTCTAATCTTCAGTTTTGGTTCTGGCCCCTGGGAAATGGGGTCGACCTCAATTTCAACTGCGGTCGACCTCAATATAAAACATGGTGTGGTGGGGTCGACCCCAAGGTTCATCATGGGTCGACCCATCCATTCCTCAGTTTTGGTTTTGGGAAATGCGGTCGAGTTTTAACTGAGGTCGAGCTCAGAAGAAAACATGGTCATGGCAAGGGGATTGTTCTTAAATGTTTGTCTATTTATCTCATTTCTTTTCACTGTTTCAAAGACCTCATTTCGTTTTTGCTTCTTCACTTTGCTAGTACGGTTTCATTTTTTGACATTAAAGATGATTTCACAAACCTCAGATACATTTATTATTAATTTTGTTAAATATCCTTCATTCAACAGATGCTTAATAAGTTCAGCAAGACCCGTCGGTCGGCCCACCAGACCAGTCTAGGGGAGTCGTCCCATGCACAGGAGGGGCTGGCTTCCCATTCACAGGAAGTGGGGCTCCGGACACAGGCAGGGGCTTCAGCCTCACAGTCTGCACATGTACATTCACAGGCATCAGCTTCACAGGCAGGAGCTTCAGTCTCACAGGCTGTACATTCACAACCAGGGGCCGCACAAGCAGGAGGGCTACACACACCTCGTTCCTTACCAGATGCCACAAACATCTCTGAGCATGCAACCATCACTCCTCGGACTCCTGGGAGTGCATCTTCAGTTGCTTCAGGTTTACAATGTTTTTTATTTCTTCAATTTTATTTGTATAATTGCATTCACTTCATCTTTTTTATTTTCATTTAGTTGGTACCACTAGACGTGGGAGAGGTCCTTCTAGGGCGACCAGCGTCAGGATACTACCTCCAGGCCAGACCATTTCTATAGATCTACAAGGGGGATCTGCAGTTGGTCCATATGGTCAGCAATTTACTACATACCTTGGAGTTTGTAATAGAGTACATTGCAACCTATGGCAGCAAGAGTACATGACCCTTCCTCCTGAAAAGAAGGAGGCTATTTTGAGAGACCTACAGGTAAAATTTATTTAATTATTTAGGTCATATAATTGTTCATTTCTATAGTTATAATGACATTGATCATATATGATGATTATGCAGCAACATTTCAATTTTCTGCGCTCTCCAGCCAAAGATGCCGACATTCTTCGACACATGGGAGAAATGCAAAGGAAGCAAAGGTCCCACTTGAAAAGAAAAGTAAGATTTTTTACTATTATGTAGTATTCTTGCACACACATTCTTATGTAACTTGTGCTTTTGTATGATAGTATTTTGCAGGACGATCATTTGAGGATGCATGTAATAATTTGCCACCAACTTATGATTCTAGTCAATGGCGGCACATGTGTGAGATATGGGATCGAGAAGATAGTAAGGTATTATTTTGTCAATCCCTATTATTTCATGGATTCAATTATTTAGGATATCACTAATTAACTTTGTTCCATCATGAATGCAGCGAGTTAGTGAAAGAAATAAGTCTAATCGATGTCATTTATCAATGCCTTATCGAAGAGGGCGGATGAATATTCATCAATTAAATAATGATTTTGTAAGTATTCATTTAAATTATTACTTTGATTGATTGATTGATTTAACACTATCATAGTCTAATTATAACTTTTAAATGTTAAATAGATGGAAAGGGAAGGTCGTCATCCTACGCGTCCGGAAATGTTTCAAATGACGCAAGCTAGGACAGCACCGGATGGCAGTGTCATGTGGAGCAATGAACAAAGTCGTCAAATGATGGTAATGATGATTAAAAATCTTAATATTAATTCATACATTCAGCTTATTTATGTACTAATTACCTTATATTAATTACAGGATCAAATGAACCAGTTGATGAATCCCACTCCCTCAGAGGAATCAGATGCCACAGCTAATCCTCCAGTACTTACTCCAGAGGAAGCCTTCCGTCAGGTGTTTGGGAGGGATAGACCTGGACGGATCCGATGCGGTGGTCGAGGACAGACTTTGAGGAGTTGGTACGGGCCATCTGAGTGTGGTAGCAGTAGCAACACTGTATATCAGCGTCTCCTAGAGGAGCAATCTCAGCAAAAGTCTGAGATATGTCAGCAAAAGTCTGAGATATCTCAGCAGAAGTCTGAGATTGAAAGAATGAAAAAAATCATTGAAGATCAAGAGCGGAGAATAGCAGCACAGAGCACAGATATAGATGTTCGAGTGGAAGCTCAAGTGGAGGCTCGACTTGCTGAGCTAAAGACACAGATGCTTCAAAGCATGGATGATCGAGTTCTTGAGTTAATTCGTATGTCTGGAAGTGGTGCACCAGTGCTACCTGAGGATGAGACAGATGAAGAGGTGGGAGATGGAGAGGATGAGGGAACTTTTGGTGAGGATGAGTGAGACTTGACTATATATATATTTACGATCATGGTTTTATGATGTAATACATTAACATTTGAAATAATCAAACAAGTCATGTGATGTAATGGATTTCAATTTCAAGTACTATACTTCTTTTAGAAAGAGGATTCTGAATCGTTTATGTAACTTTTCATGTAATACATTTAAATTTAGAGTTTTATAGTTATTTTGGAATGTGTTTTGTTAATGTAATTTTTGTATAACAGGTTGTAACTTTGTGATAAAATATTTTTTTACTAATTTTTTTAATTTTGTGATAGACTATTGGAGACGGCTTCAACCGTCTCCAATAAAACTATTGGCGACGGCTAACACGCCGTCTCCAATAAAACTATTAAAGACGGTGGAGCCGTCCTCAATAGCCTCATTGCAGACGACTGCACTCCGTCTCCAATAGTATCAATGAAGACTGGCAAAAAGCCGTCGCTAATAGATATTTTGGCGACGGCTAAACTATTGTCGCCACTAATGGTATTCAAGACGGATACATTACCGTCACTAATAAGATTTTTAGCGACGTCTAAACAGCCGTCTTTAATATTTCAATTGGCGACGGCTAGCACATTGTCGCCAATAATGTTATTCAGGACAGCTAATAGCGGTCACTAATAAGGTTTTTAACGACGGCTTTTAAGCTGTCTCTAATAACGCTATTAGCGACGGCTTAAGCATGTCGCCAATAATTTTATTCAAGACGGCGTCATAGCTGTCACTAATAATATTTTTAAAGACGGCTTTAAAGTCGTCTCTAATAATTCTATTAGCGACGCTTTTTTGTCCGTCTTCAATAATACTATTGGCGACGGTGTAATTGTGTCTCTAATAATATTATCGAAGACGGCTTAACTCCATCGCTAATATGTTTTTGAGACGGCTATAACGCCGTCACTAATACATTAATTGAGACGGGGAATATCATCCGTCTCAATTAAAGTTATTGAAGACGGACATTTATCCGTCCTCAATAACGTTATTGGGGATGGATGTTCCTTAGCCGTCTCCAATACTATTGGCGACGGGCTTATTAGGGACGACCTAGCGACGGCCTTGTAGCCGTCTTCAATAATCATTGGGGACGGCGTTTTGAATATTAGCGACGACTGTCAGCCGTCCCCAATAACCTCATTTCTTGTAGTGAATGAGGCCTCCAGTAGTATATCAAAACTTATATATTCTTATCAAGTACTAATTACTATATGTAATTACTATTTCATAAATGAAATTGGTTTCCCAACTTGATCTTCTTCACATTGAATTTGACTCAAACTAATAAAAATATACCACATCATCGATCATCACTTATAATGAATAACATTTCATAAAAAAATATTGCGGTGCATTTTAGTGGATGAGTTAAAAGTCGTGTGTTATCCTTTCATATGTGACAAATATTAATCACAACGCCGCAAAAAAAAACCCCTCAGCATACCAACAAAGAGATGGACGGACGAGGAGGACCTGTAGCCTGCATATATATATATATATATATATATATATATATATATATATATATATATATATATATATATATATATATATATATATATATATATATATATATATATATATATAAGAAATATTATACTCTCGATTAATTGAGAGTACATCATGATGTAGAAGGGCCATGTCAATTATGGAATAAGGAGATAGTGGAGTCTCACCACTCCCACTTTGGTAATGAGTTGGAGTTAGGAAGACTCCAACCCATGATCAAAGTTACACATGGCTAACACACATTTGGCTTTGGTAACAAGTGAGTTAACTCACTTGAATAAATGAGTTAACTTACATGTTTGTTGAGTTTTTGGTTGGCATTGAGGGTTAACTTTTTCCACTTTGACGAGAATACCACAACTACCCTTCACCAACACTTTATTCATTTAAACTATGTACCTTTCTTTTGAATAGTTTAATCATAGAAACTATTTCATAAATGGGATCAACATATTACCATCAATTAAAAATACTAATAATCACTTAAAAATACAATAATACTAAAAGGTGCGGTAGTACTATATATTATTTTTTTATAATTCTTTATTTCTCTTACATCGATAGAAAAATTAATAATGTTAATAGAAAAATCAATACAAAGATTAATATCGACAAATTAATACAAAATGACATTTTATTTAATAACAAATTGTATGTCTTAATCATACCTCTATTTATTTTTAAGATTAATCAATTTAAAAAAAATGGACAGCACCTCCCCTGTTTCTCTTATATTTTCATTATTTGTACCTGTCCCTGTATGTCTATAGCAACAAAACTTAAAAAAAAAAAAGATAAAACATGGAAGACATTCAACATTCATTATTTCTACCTGTTCATGTATGTAGGAACAAAATCCATTCTACATTTATTAACAACACAAGTTGTTTCTGTATGTAACAACATAACTTTGCAAAAAAAAGACATAACATAGATCCGATCCTATGGTCAATTTTAAATGTAACAAATTTTACTAAACAATAATTAACAACATAACATGGAAGGCTCAATGCAGCCTTCAAATTTATACATGGAACTATTTTAATAGCCTCCTTCATTTGTCGTGCATGATAAAATCTGCATGAAAATGAATGTAATGTTAGTCACATGACAGGCAGTATAATTTATGAAAATTTTGAACAAAAATGTTTATGAAATATGAGCGTACCTTGAATGTTCTCAACCTGTAGTAATGTTGGATAACATTTGTATGATATGATATGATATGATATGATATGATATGATATGATATGATATGATATGATATGATATGATATGATAAAAAAATTTCGGCTCAGATCGGCTACACAAAATATATCCACATTTTCAATGGGGTTGCCAATTTGACTATCCCAACATTGAATTGGATAAGGATGCCCACTCATCATTGTCTTTGTAAGTATATATGTCATATCACATGTATAATAATTTATGGTATTAATTTTTTGGCTCAGATCGGCTACACAAAATATATCCGCATTTTCAATGGGGTTGCCAATTTGACCATCCCAACATTGAATTGGATAAGGATGCCCACTCATCATTACCTTTGTAAGTATATATGTCATATCACATGTATAATAATTTATAGTATTAATTTTTTGGCTCAGATCGGCTACACAAAATATATCTGCATTTTTAATGGGGTTGCCAATTTGACCATCCCAACATTGAATTGGATAAGGATGCCAACTCATCATTACCTTTGTAAGTATATATATGTCATATCACATGTATAATAATTTATAGTATTAATTTTTTGGCTCAGATCGGCTACACAAAATATATCCGCATTTTCAATGGGGTTGCCAATTTGACCATCCCAACATTGAATTGGATAAGGATGCCCACTCATCATTACCTTTGTAAGTATATATGTCATATCACATGTATAATAATTTATAGTATTAATTTTTTGGCTCAGATCGGCTACACAAAATATATCCGCATTTTTAATGGGGTTGCCAATTTGACCATCCCAACATTGAATTGGATAAGGATGCCAACTCATCATTGCCTTTGTAAGTATATATGTCATATCACATGTATAATAATTTATAGTATTAATTTTTTGGCTCAGATCGGCTACACAAAATATATCCGCATTTTCAATGGGGTTGCCAATTTGACCATCCCAACATTGAATTGGATAAGGATGCCCACTCATCATTGTCTTTGTAAGTATATATGTCATATCACATGTATACTAATTTATAGTATTATTTTTTTGGCCCAGATCGGCTACACAAAATATATCCGCATTTTCAATAGGGTTGCCAATTTGACCATCCCAACATTGAATTAGATAAGGATGCCCACTCATCATTGCCTTTGTAAGTATATATGTCATATCACATGTATAATAATTTATAGTATTAATTTTTTGGCTCGGATCGGCTACACAAAATATATCCGCATTTTCAATGGGGTTGCCAATTTGACCATCCAACCATTGAATTGGACAAGGATGCCCACTCATCATTGCCCAAAACCGTTCAATTCACAAGGCCTTTATGATCCCCAACCACTGAACAACTTGACAAGGTCATTGTGTAATGGCAATGTCCTTCCTTTGAACCCTGTAGCTAATGGGTTGAACTGCAATGGAAGAATAAAATAGTAATTAATTAATTTGGTCAATAATATGTATGCATAATCGTCATAGGTAAAATTTGTAAAAACCTCAAGATATTGCTGCCAAGCTAATTCTGAACCTCATATTTGTTTAATCTCGTCATCCCAGTGAAAATTGACCACATTGATGAGATCATGAGCAATCAAATAAAATGACCAATAGAATGTAAAACGATGTAGGAAATGTGATACGGGCCAAGCCACACAAAAGTCCTTGTTGAAAATGTTTTGGACATTCTTCCATCCTTCCTCATTCAAAGAGTCTCCTATGATGTTTTTAATTTGTTTTTGTTGTCCAATTAAATATATGAGGAAAAAGTTCTTTTCCAGGTCCCAAATTGCACCTACATGTAGTTGAAACACTCATTAACTGCACAATAAAATTTGATTACAATAGAAACAAGGACACACGAAACAAGTCACTAGTTGGTTAATAAAGTTCTAACCATGCTAATAGAAACAGAATATGAAGATAATAGGTCAAATTACATCTCAGTTTGACATCCACAGTTGTGTGGCAATTGCATCTCGAAGAGCTCCTCCTGCCGTCATGTCAGATGGGCTAACAGAAAGATTTGGATCTTCCTCAGGTTCATGATCTTCATCCTCCCTACCTCCTTCACGAGTTAAGTTAAAATAAAAGTCCTCGCCTAGTTGACGTCAGACAAAATTGTGCACAACACAACATGCAATAACAATCAACACTTGTGTCCGAAATCGATAACAGTTCCCCTCTCTCAATGTTTGAAATCTATTCTTCAACACCCCAAATGCACGTTCCACACAATTGCGAAGTTGGGCGTGACGATGGTTGAACTTGTCTCTCAAGTTCTTATACCATGCATTGCCATGTCCTTGATATTCTTGGATATGGTATCTTTCCCCACGATATGGAGCCACAAATTGAGCAGCGTTTCCATATCCAGAGTCCACTAAGTAGTACTTTCCTGTGAGGTAGTCACACATTACATTAGCAGATTCTACGTTAAACGAAATATACGTGGATAGTCATAAATGGATAATCATACCTTCCAAAACGTGAAAGCCACCTACATCCAAAGCCCTCCTGAAGACAGCCATGTCAGCATCTACTCCTTCAAAACCGACCCCCACATATTGGAAGACAAGGTCAAAACCACACACCCCTATGACATTTTGACTGATCACTCCTTTGCGGTTCCTATACCGTGCATGTTTTTCTCGCAATATATGCGCTGGGACGTGGGTACCATCAATTGCTCCAATGGCATCCTAAATACAAAGTGAAAATGAGAATCTTAACAAAAATGAGACATGTTAATTTTAAAAATCCAATTTATACCTTGAAGTAAGGATAAAATCTATCATCATCTCGGATGCGGGGGTGCATAGAATCAGTCAACCTTGGTAGTTTTATGTAATTGAAGCGTAGGGAAGCTAACGCTTTTGTGACTTCGCGCACGTGTTTACTAATTGTCTCAGAAGAGTGTTGAAAATGCTTGCACATAGCACCGGATGCCACACCATGACCCATTGCATACATGAAAATTGTGAGTTTCTCCATTGCCTTGACATAACGGGAATCACGTATAAGATCTCTTTCCATAAGTTCGTCTCTTAATCTCATGAACGTCGTGGGATGTAGTCTGAACATGTTGTAGCAACGTTGTTCATGTCCCTGTAGTACTACATTAATCCAAATGTGTCCAATATGACTACTTGTGTGCATAGGCCTTGGGACACTGTGTTCCTCATTTGATTCAAAAATCTCATCAGCAATTACTTCATCGATGGCTAAAAAGAGGGCATTCTCCTCACAAAGGATCTCCCGTACTAATGCGTCCACATCAACAAAAGGCCCTAATATTTAGATAAACATAGTACATTGTCTTCAGCAATAGAAGAAGTCACTACAAATGAAATAACACAACAAGTAGCATCAAGTAGTCAGCTACGTTTCTTAAAATACAATGAACATGACAACTAACATTAAGAAGATCAGAAAAATAAGGAACAATATCATCAGCATAATAAGTATGGGAATGTCATTATTCAGGCCATGGCGTTCCGATTCTCTTCGTGCATGGGTAACTGAATCATTAGGTGCATAGGTAGATCTCCTTTGTACTTGAGACGTAGATCCATGTACAACCATTCCATAGTAAGCGTGTTGCGCTTCTTCTAAGTTTGAGAATCCCTTAAACTTTGCTCCCGGATAACCATTGACCTGGGCATAACAATCAGACCAAGTGTGGTATATTCCTGGTTGACGACCAACCCAAACTACATAGCATATATACTTGCCCATTTCAGAAAGCCCATTGGCCTGCAATACCATAAGGTGGACACTCACATTCGTAGTTAACATTACATAGGAGTAGAAGAGGGATAACTTATACGAGATACAGAATTAAAAAGCAAATGATGTCGCTAATACATGTTACTAGGATGAAGTTACAGAAATATGATACTAACATGAGAGAAACAAGCACAAATGGCAAAGACTAACATGAAGGACTAACATGGCGAGCATCTCAAGAAGTTGCATTCAAGATCCATGCTAAAGCATCCTCATCATCAAGAGCCATGAACCATGCTCTCTTCTCAGGCTTCTCGAAGAGGGTCGATGCTAGGAATAGAAGTTGTTGGTTGTATCCTGGCAAAGATTTCATCCTAACAACACATTCTCTCATTGTGTATTGCTCTTGTGGTGTGGATGACGTGCTTGATGAACTAGGAAATAAAGTCTGAACCATATTGATACGATCATTGTTCATCATACAATATTGAGATAGTAAGTTGGGATCAAATGACTTCTTGCTCTTTCTCTTTCGAGAACATGTGGATGCATGATCATTCCTCCTTCTAGCTGGGGATGTTGCCTCATCTTCCACTAGATGAATGTTTGTCGGTGTCTTTTCTCCAACCGACCGTGATGGAGGATTTGGTTGTGAGGATGATGGGAAGTCGAATGGGTTGAAATTGTCACCATCAATTGAATAAAACTGGCTTGACTCTAATCCCATAGCGTTAAATTGTTCTCGGTCAGCACTATCATCATCTCCAAAAGACCGTCTAGCCTCAACATCTACTTCTTAGGTTGAGCCCATGAAATGACTGCCCTGAACAGTTGTCTTTCCACACAAGATATCCAACTATCTTTTGTATGGAAATGGTTTGTCTATATACTTCTTGAATTCAGAATTGATCTGTGGATTAAAAAAAGTCATTTACATGTGCTAATAGACAAAATGTGTAGTTTGGACTATATTTGTATTGTTGCCTTACCGCAATTGCCGCATGTATGCTTTCTTCGTCAGGTGCAACAGGTAAATTTCGTTCGTCATCCCATCCCCAACTAGAACGTGTACGCAATTGTTCGTAGATGTGTTATATTTTCTTTATGTTCCTCCAACGATACTTTAAAGAATCTCTATCTTTTATCACATTGGCAGTGCTAATAAACTGATGTAAAATGTCTTGAAAGACATGTGCTTTGAATGTGCCTTGACTACCATAGCTTTTATGGTGAACATCAATCAACAAATCTAACAATATCCTATCTTTGTCGCAACGTCCAATTTGCTGAACGACCCTTTCCCGTGGACAGAGGCACTAAGTTTTCTAACATAAAATAACATAATGACACAACAACAAGTCAATATAATTACAGTTATGACTTTAAACATGAAACATAATAATAAGGACAATGTCGTCATTTTTTAACTAACAAACACTTCATACGTGAACAAGTCATCAATTCATAATAATTAAGTCATGGGTCCTCAGACTCACTAAATATTTGGACTATGTCAACATAAAATGGCAAGCTCCTTCTCTTAAACCATAAAGCCAACGGGTTGAACTGCAAATGGAATAAGCAATTAGTATTTAAACACCTTTTACTCATACCTACAAGAATATTTGTGAACTACAAACCTCACTGTACGCATCCCACATAATGTCGTTGCCGACAAATGTTGATTTTTCATCATCCCACGTAAAATCTACGTTGTCTTGTAGGTCTTTGGATATGAGATATATGTTCTTGTAAAAACATAATTTACTTCTCAAATGTGTTAAAGTCATATGACAACCAAACTTTCTGACAAAAATTTCCTTAATGATGTCCCATGCATGTTTTGGTATGAAGTCCCCATCTAATAGTTCATTCCTAAGCAAATCAAGAAATGTCTGGTCCATATCGGAGGTCCACACATAATCTAAGTGGTTGGTAAGAAATAATAATGAGAACTATATGTAAACAAAATGAGGGCAGAAATTCATTCTACAAATTTAATCTAATCCTTCATAACATAGTTTTCAACAAAATAATGCACCACATTGTACTATATGCATAGCTGATAGGAAGTTCAAGTTGTACCTGGTTGGGACATCGACCTTGAGGCGGTTGGGGCAGGTGAGCAGCAGTATCGATGGTAAATGCTGATTAAGTTCAAAACCTTTAGCCAGGAAGTAGGAAGAGGGCAGACAGACAGTACAACCATAGGTAGAAATGAACCAAAAATGCATACATGGATACAGATCAAACCAAAAAGGAGTTTCTAAAAAATATTTATGTCAAAGAAACATAATTTGTCTGTACACAATATATTTAGTAAGGAGATGATCAGGTAGAATTGCAGGGTCTGTACATAATAAAGCTCCACGGTAATCAACAGAATTGCAAAGTCTATGCAACTTTAAGAAAAGGTAAGGGCTTGCAAGACACATAGGGACTTGTTGCACACCATGGTGTGCAGGAAGATACTGATGGGCATCTAAAAATCTCAAAGAATTCTGGATTTTGGTCTTTAACTACAGTAGAGGGAAGACAGGCAGTACAAACATAGGTAGAAATGAAAAAAAATTGCATACATGGATATAGACCAAAGCAAACAGCAGTTCTATAACCAAAAATTTTGTCATAGAATTTCGTGGAAGTCTATGATTCTAAAGAAAAATAATAGCCAGAAGATGTGGAGGCAAAGATAAAGGAACCACAACAACCCATATATGAAAAAAAATTACGTACATGCATACATGGATAAAGCAGTGATAAGAAATAAAAAATGCAGCACTTCTATCACTCCTCAAAGAAGAGAAAGGAACCACATGAACCCATACTTGGATATAACCAAAACCAAATTGAGTTTGTAATCAAATCTTTAGCCAGAAAGTAGGAAGAGGCCAGGCAGTAGAACCATAGGTAGAAATGAACCAAAAAATGCATACATGGATATACATCAAACCAAAAAGGAGTTTCTAAAAAAAGTTTTCTGTCGAAGAAACATATTTTCTCTGTACAAAATATATTTAGTAAGGAGATGATCAGATAGAGGTGTTTAAATAGAACAGGGAGCCAGAAGCAGGAAGCAAGAAGAGGGCAGTGGCAGTAGAATGATAGGTATAATTGAACAAAAAAATGCATACATGTATATAGACAAAACCAAAAGTACTTTCTAAAAAAATTTCTCTCTCAAAGAAGACTATTACAGAATATATTAGTAAGGAGATGAACAGGATCTAAAATTATACAGCTCTTCTATAAGCTTAAAATAGATAAAGAAGTCATAACATGAAAGGTTAAGTTTACCACTGGCAACAATGAAAGTGGGTCTAAACACAAGAAGGGAACCCAAAAAAATTGAAGTTTACCATTATATCCATCAAGGTTTTTTTGGAAAAGAAGGAAAACCAAACCACAAATTGATACCTCAAACAATTTTGTGGAAGTATATGACTGTAAAAAAAATTAAACAATAGCCAGAATAGAACCACAAGAACCCTTACATGGTTAGAACCAAAACCAGAATGAGTTTGTAATCAAATCTTTAGCCAGGAAGCAGGTAGAGGGCAAAAAGACAGTAGACCATAGGTAGAAATGAACCAAAAAATGCATACATGGATATAGATCAAACCATAAAGGAGTTTCTAAAAAAAATTTCTGTCGAAGAAACATATATGCTCTGTACATAATATATTTAGTAAGGAGATGATCAGATAGAGGTGTTTAAATAGAACAGGGAGCCAGAAGCAGGAAGCAAGAAGAGGGCAGATTGGCAGTAGAATGATAGGTAGATTTGAACAAAAAATTGCATACATGGATATAGACAAAACCAAAAGTAGTTTCTAAGAAAAAATTTCTCCCAAACAAGACTATTACATAATGATAGGTAGAGGGCAGCCAGACATTACAACCATAGGTAGAAATGAACCAAAATTGCATACATGGATATAGACCAAACCAACAAGCAGTTTCAAAAACAAAATTTCTGTCAAAGAATTTCGTAGAAGTCTATGATTCTAAAAAAAAAACAATAGCCAGAAGATGTGGAGGCAAAGATAAAGGAACCACAACAACCCATATAGGAACAAAAAATGCATACATCCAAACATGGATAAAGCAGTGATAACAAATAAAAAATACAGCGCTTCATTCACTCCTAACTGAAGAGAAAGGAACCACAAGAACCTATAGATAGGGCAAAGAGAGGGAGTATAAGAAATCTAACCTTCTTTCTGAAAGTTAAGAACAATCTGGAGAATCCTCCCATGATCATTAACGCAAGGACATATAAAAAAGAGCCCTTAATTAGTCACAAATTCAAAGAGTAAAAAAAAAAAGAAAATGGTCAAGAACTCACCTCAAGAACAGCTTCAACTGAAGAAGACCACTTTCGCAAGAGGGTGAGAAATAGACAGCGTGGGGGATTTATACACAATCCGTCGAAACTAGATTCAAGAAAGGGGCAAGGAAGGGTGCAGTCACGGGTGCACAGGACATCGTCACAGGGAATCAGTTCAAACTTACTAGGGTGAAGAAATAGGCAACGAACAGTCTAGTCAAAGCCGGAGGATGAATCTTTGCATGGCTAGATAGATAGGCCACGGCCTCAGATAGGAACGACGGGACCTCCAAAGGGAAAGCTTCTGACAATGAATGCTTGTCACGGGCAAAAGGGAAAAGCTTCACACGACGATGGTGGAAAGCTTCCCACAACGAATGCTTGTCACGGGCGAAACGGGTGTCCGATGGATCGACAGAGACGGGAGGAAGGCCGGATGAAGTCTCTTCTGCGACGGCGGAAGGAAGCCTTCTGGGACGGCGGAAGGAAGCCTTCTGGGACGGAAGAAGGAAGCCACTTTTGGAACAGCGGGAGGAAGCAGGAGGGGAGCGATGGCGGATCCTTTCACGGGAGGAACCCTCGTCTGCGACGGCGGGAGGAAGCAGATCCGGGGAGCGATGGCAGAAATTTCGTAGGATGCGTCGTCACATCCGCTGCAGCTTTTTCTGGAGGACGCGTACGGGAGGGGTAAATGGGGTAGGTTGGGAGTGGGTTAACTGTAGTCGACCCGATAGGGTGGGTTAGAAAAAGGTGGGTTAACTTAGAGTTACCTCTCTTCTAACTCAGTTAGATGTAGGTTAAATATAATACACTACCAAAGTATTTTTTGAGTTAACTCAGAGTTAAGTAAAGTTAACTCTGAGTTAACCCATTACCGAAGTGGCGCAGTGGATGGTGTTAACGGTAACACCAGTGATAAATAACTGGCAAAGAAAACTTTAAGTAAAGAGGAATCTGAGAAACCAATTGGCATAGTCTAGTTCTATACAAAACAAACATCATCCTTCATCAGTTTCCTTTTGACTTTGGCAAGAGAATTAACCAAGCAGGAAATAAGCATACTCTTTCAAAGGCTAAAAGAGCTTTCAAGGGTAAAAACAAATAAATTCATATATTAATCCCTCACCTCATCCGAGGTAATTGTGAACATTAATTCCTCAATTTTCTGGGCAAACTGGAACAATATTTCAAATTGCTGCAACAAAATTATTTAATAGATGCGTACATGCACTGAATTTTAATGTTTCTTTATAAATCCAAGTAACAGCAACAAATACAAAAGTAAGATGCTTACAAAGTATATGATCGTATTGATATGCCGTGTACATGCTTGTTTATAAGCTTCACTTGCTTGATGGTAAAACTTTGCAAGAGTAGGCACTACATTGGCTAGATCATAAAGATTGCAAGGGTATCAGTATGATACTTAGAAATCCATTCAAACAAATGAAAACAATTTTTTAGTCACTAGATATAAAGTCAGAAAAGATAATCAAGAGCCCTGAGACTATGAATACCTACTCTGGAAGGCAGCATAGTTTTCTAGGAGCACAATGTCAGCATATTTTGGAACAAACATGATGCTAACCTGGTTTAGCATGCAGCATTGAGATGGGTAAGAGAAACCTTTATCATAATTTAGGAGGTTGATACATAATAGCCTATTAGAAATGATTCAACTTATTTCATACAGTTACATAGAAAAGCTAAATCTTCTTATATATCAAGTGAATACAATTGGAAAATTAAATATTAAATTAAAGTTCATGCTCTATCCTTCAAGTGTAGTATGATTTTTACTCAAGAAACTGGTGGAAGGCAAGCATTCCATTTCTTATAAGAATCCTCATGAACACACAAAATTCAGTTGGACTTGCCAAAGATAAAGACCTAATCAAGAGATTATTTACAAACTTTGTATATGCCTAATCAACTAAAGTCCCTGGACTGTCCCTGGATGTATTGTTCCATACGAGTGGCCAATGTTGCAAACCTATACATCAAAGGACAAAGCAGCTCTTTTAATAATTTTTTTCTATTACACTAGTTCTAAAAACCATAGGTACAGGTTAGACTTACAAATTATACGTCCATTGGTCTTTAAAACATATTGAAACATGGGATGTAAAGAAGCCAAATGGAAACATCAATGAGGTATATATCCCAATTTAGGGAAAAAAATTTAGTACACACTCTTCATTCTAGACATTAGATCCTTGAAT
This sequence comes from Colocasia esculenta, assembly GCA_014218235.1. Classification (NCBI taxonomy): domain Eukaryota; kingdom Viridiplantae; phylum Streptophyta; class Magnoliopsida; order Alismatales; family Araceae; genus Colocasia; species Colocasia esculenta. The sequence continues at coordinate 14,383,182 of CM024762.1, read as the reverse complement.
CGAACTTAATTCAATAGGACACTATTATATTGATTACTTTTAATTATTTATTTTCAGTTTAGTGATTAGTATTGTACTTCTTACTTTAATGTAATTTATTTACATGTATGTGTGAATTTGGTTTAATATTACACTTGTTCACATGTAATATTTTGTTTTCATTTTTCTTTCATATTTATGTGGTTTTTAAATTTGATCTATGCATGTATAGCAATTTATCACTGCACATATCTCACAAGAGCTTGTTAAGCTCATGTCAATGAACCTTCTCATTCAAGACTTTGGGATTGATGTGCATGAGTCTTATTTTCAATTATGAGAACGTGTATATCTAACTCAAAGTCTTGAATTATCCCATTTTGGACAGTCTGTGAATGTTTGATCGTAATTAGGTGGTTATTTACTATATGTGTTTGTACAGTTGTTGAAAATTTTGGTTGCGTCTTCTCACTCCTCTCTGGTATACCTTTATTGATTTTGAATATTTTCTTAGCCACTTAGAAATAAGTGTTTAAGAAAATTTCTTAATCAATAAATATTTTGGTATAGCAAAGAGGTGTGGGGAGATGCTGCCGGAAGTTTTAGCAAAATGTACAAACATATAGTAAATGACCATTTGAGTGTGATCAAATATTCATGGATGGGTAAAAAGTGATAATCTAATTAATATGTCCTACCTATTCATTTTGACTTACTCGACTGATGTGAGGGTGGGTTGGGTTTTAACTCGTGAGATGACATTTAATCTGTGTAGGAAAAATGTCGTATGAGAATCGGTCATAGATGTATCGCGGAATAGTTAATGGAGTTGTGATAGAGGAGATTAAAGATGGAGTTGACAGTTTCATTCGGTTTGCATTGAGGAATTCATCAGTAGCAGTTGATCCGATGGGTAACATCTAATGTCTATGTTCAGCTTGTAAGAATAGAAAGTGGATATCGACATGGGATGTGCAGCATCATTTGTATACGAGAGGATTTGTTGCCCATTATGAGTTATGGTCGTCTCATGGTGAGTTTAATATCCAGTCGTATGAACCGACCAACTTTGCCTCCACAAGTACATACATAGACATGGTTGTCGATGATGCTGGTCCATAATTCAATATTCACGATGACCAAACAAATGAAGAAGTGCCGAATAATATAGCTCAGAGATTTTATCGGTTACTTCGAGATGCTGATGAGCCATTATGGAATGGTTGTGAGAAGCATACAAGGTTGTCTGCAGTGTCGTAGCTACTGAATTTGAAATCTGAATTTCATATGAGCGAGAGTTGTTTTTATCGACTTCTCTTACTTGTCAAGAGTATGCTTCCTCAATCAGAGATGTTGCTTGATGATTTTTATCGTGCGAAGAAGATGGTGAATGATCTGGGGCTTGGTTTTATGAAAACTGATGTATGTCTTAATCATTGTATGTTGTACTACAAAGATGATGTAGATAAGACATTATGTTGTATCTGTAAACTTTATAGATTCAAACCTAAGAGAGGAGACAAGTCAAAGCAGAAGGATGTTCCATATAAATCACTACGGTACTTTCCGATCACACCCAGATTGCAGCAGTTGTTCATGTCCCCAAAGACATCTGGACATATGACCTGACATGCGGAAAGAGTCCATCGTGATGATGGTGAAATCAATTATCCTACCGATGGCGAAGCTTGGGCTCATTTTAGCCGTACTCATCCTTACTTCTCAAGGGATCCATGCAAACGTGCGGCTGGGTTTATGCACGGACGACTTCAATCCATTCGGAGGCACGGTGGCATCTTACTCATGTTGGCCAATATTTTTAACACCGTACAACCTTCCTCTAGGCATGTGCATGAAGCGTGAGAATCTCTTCCTTTCATTGCTGATTCTTGGTCCAAAATGTCCAGGAAAAAATTTAGACATATATCTCAGGCCGTTGATTGATGAGCTGAAATTGTTATGGTTAGATGAGGTTCTCACTTATGATGCATCCAGAAAACATGGCTGAACAAGGCTTTATTACTCATTCAAGAGTATAAGAGATCAGTAATGGGCCCTCGAAGATTGTACGTGTCTATCCAAACTACATTGTGAATGGATACCGATTTCAGACGAGAGATTATGGACGGAATAAGTCTACAATGAACAGTGGCGTATGTGTGAAGGGAAGTGCCAACAATGAAAATGAAGTAAGCTATTATGGCATTCTCGAAGAAGACATTGAACTACAATTTTGGGGACAAGGCAACCATGTATTTCTCTTCAAGTGTCATTGGTTCGATCCGACCTCTATTCGTAATGACACAACATATGGGATCATCGATGTCAAACATAAGTCCAAGTTGAGTACGTATGAGCCATTCATTCTGGCGGCACAAGCCCAAGAAGTTTATTATTCGAACTATTCGTCTCTCAAATTGAAAGATTGGTGGACTGCTTGTAGAGTGAAAACAAGGCTATTCTTTGAGTATGAGCTTCTTCTGGCTGATATAGAGCTCGAAGATGTTAATGACAATTTTTTCCAATCAGACCGGAGTGACGCACAAGAGTTCGCTCCTTCTACGTAGTTCAGTGTAGATGATATAAATAAACCAATTTGCTTATATAAGGATAACGAAGAGGAAGAAGTTGACCCATATTATAACAACCCCCTTTATACCAGTAGGATTATACCAATCCACATCGATATAAAGCATGCCGTCACAATAGGACATGTACCCAACACAATGTAGTCGGTAGAGATGTACACAAATAAACAAAAGAAAGTACAGCAGAAAGGAAAGTAATTCTTATTCCATCATCATTACACACATCCCATAGTCTATATAGTAGCAAAGTAAATAAACAAAAGTCCATAAATAACAAGTCCATGACATAACATTGTCTCACATACTAGCGAAAGAAAAGTACAAGCTAAGTAGATAGCCTCCAAGATCTCAGCTACTCCTCTCGCTCGAAGTCGTTCTTCGCTATCTTCTCCTCAATCTCGGGAATATCTGCCTCACCTGTATGTTTAAGCAAGGATGAGTCTTCACAAAAGACTCAACAAGCAACCTATTAGTACATCCATACACTTATCACATTCATTCTATTCAATCTTAACATAAATGGCATCTTATCACATGGTTCATGTCACATTAAACAATTACTAATAAACAATCTATAACATGCTATCTACACATGGACTGAACTTAAATCATGGCATCAATTATAACTTATTAATGACACATTTCCAAGTAACTTAAATATGGAATTAAACACATGTTTACTAGTAACACTAAAATGATATCTATCACATCTAATATGCTTTTATATCCCATATTCTCACATTTTACTTGTTGTTTTAACATAAATATAACATAATCACATGGTTTCACATTATTTCACATTGGAGCATATTAGCACATCACTTTCACATGTTCACTTGGCACATTTACACACAATTCATATCTTTGCACATCTTTTTGTCGTGACACATAGTTCGAACCATCATAAAAAAGGACACATCACACACATAACACATACCCGTCACCAACGCAATATAGTGATGAGTCTTGGTAGTTGCGTAGAACCGGGAGAAGCTCTCTCCACCCTAACCAGTGGTACTTGTCCACCTCCAGGATTTCATCTTGATGCCCACAGGATATCACATACATATTGAGCCTTCCCATAGGGACTTTTATACAATATGGCTCCACAGCCTTCTATGGTAGCAGTGTCAATCTCGACATAATTATCACTTAATCACATCACTCACATTGATCACATATTTAACACAGTCTTACATGCACTTAATAATCCATTTACATACTCATGATTGATTTTTAAACACATATATCTCATATTACAGAATTTATCATGACTATCTAACAGTGCTCATACATGCTTATCAAAGCCTAACTTGACACTAATCATCAGAAAACATCATTTTGTGATTAATTATGTTTAATATGACCATTAATGACTTACAATTGAAAACAATATTCACAGATGTAAGAACATGCTCAAATTTTTAATATAGACCCTACGCATGAAATATATTAGATACTTAATTTTTCAGAATTTTTCGGACTGTACATCTATTTTTAATATTTAACTAATATCTCAAAAGATTTTAACAAGAAATTTTGAATAAGCATGGTAGATAGTAAACTGACAGATCTATCAGCCCTCAAACATGCACACAGTAACCCTAAGTTCATGAAAAATTTCTGTGACAATAATACCTATCATATGTATTTACTCTGAATTTAGATCTCACATAACATGCTTATTTTCTCATAACAGAAATTCTTAATTTACAATTATGATCATAAAATTATCAGTAATTCATGGTTCAATCTACTAAACATACTTGACAAGGTAAAATTTTCTAAACATATACATACATTCAAAATCCCCAGAAAAATCACATCATATGTGTTAAAACATTGTTCTGAAAATAATTAGAAGAACTTGACGGCAAGGGGTTTGCTATTAGGATGGGTTAACGGCATGATTGATTGCCATCAACTTAGAAACTTGACGGCAAAGATGTTGCCGTCAACCTCCTGTCTGCAGAAAGTGTATAACCGAAAACAAAAGACAAAGAATTTGGGGGTCCAGGACACGAGATAAAAATCTATAAAAATCCTAAAACACTAGGTGATAGGTCTATGGATGAAACCTCTAAGTTACTTGCCTCTATAAAACTCCCTGGAGATTGAATTTGGGTGATTAAGCCCTCATCGGCCAAGCCAAAGAGGTAACTTCCACTGTTTGATTCGACCTCCATGATGTTGCAGACGAACTCCCGACATTAGGAGAGCTTCTCCACGTTCAGAAGAGCCTCCCCCTTGCAGTAGAACGTCGGTGCAGCCTCTGGTTTACTGGATCAACCCTCTCAAACTCTCTCTTTTTCTTTCCCTGAAACTCAAAAGCCCTAGCTGAGCCAAAGTCCCCTCTTTGCATAGTTGACCTAGCTTTATAGGTGATTGGGGTCGTAGATAACCTAGGAAAGAAGAGTCCTAACCGTTAGGGTTTCCATATCTGCTTCCCGGAGAAATTGGGATGGTTTCAGATTCAGAATCCCAAACACAGCCAGAGAAGTTAATGGCCACATTGCTGCCGTCAACCAGAAATAAATGTCAATCGATGTTGACGTCCAGATCCTCTGGCCAGACTGTAAATGACACATATCTTGCCGTCAACCAGCTCTTAACGTCAATTGATGTTGACATTAAGAAGAATTTTGGGTAGAAAAATAAAAACATAACCACAATCACAAAATACACAGAAAACTAGGGCCTTACACCCTCTTCCCCTAAAAGAAAACTTTGTCCCCAAAGTTAAAGAAAAAATACTAACCGAACAGATGGGGATACTGCTTCTTCATGGCCTCCTCAAGCTCCCATGTAGCCTCCTCACGCGAGAAGTCCCTCCACAACACCTTCACGGAAGCTATAGCCTTGTTCCTGAGGTGCTAAACCTTACGATCTAAGATGTTCACTGGTCGCTCCATGTATGAAAAATCTGGCTGATGTTCCACTGGCTCGTGGCTGATAACATGTGATGGATCTCGCACATATCTTCTGAGCATAGACACGTGGAATACAGGGTGCACAGTTGCTAGCACTGGGGGTAAAGCTAACTCGTATGCCACACTGCCCATCCATCTGAGAATCTCAAACGGGCCAATGAACCTCGGACTCAGCTTGCCATTCCTGTCAAACCTGACCACGCCTCGTGTAGGTGATACCTTGAGGAAAATATACTCGTCCACCTCGAACTCTAAGTCCTTCCTTCTGTTGTCGATGTAGCTCTTCTGCCTATCCTGCACTGCAATCAACCTCTGCCTGATAAGCTGGATCTTATCTGAAGTTTCTTGTACCAACTCGGGTCCTACCAACTGCCTATCACCAGTCTCCTCCCAACACAAAGGAGACCTACAGGGCCGACTGTACAAAGCCTCGAATGGAGCCATGCCTATACTTGCATGAAAACTGTTGTTGTAAGCAAACTCCACCAGAGGTAGGTGACGTTCCCAATCGCCCTTCTAGTCAAGCACACACGCTCTCAACATGTCCTTGAGCATCTGAATCATCCTCTTTGGCTGACCGTTTGTCTGAGGATGAAAAGCCGAACTGAGTTTTAACTAAGAACCCAAAGCCTCCTGAAGGCCCTGCCATAGCCTTGAAGTAAGCCGTGGGTCTCTATCAGAGATAATGGACTTCGGCACACCATGCAATCTCACGATGCTGCCTACATAAAGCCTCGCCAAACTCTCCACAGACTGTTTCTTCCGCATAGGTAAGAAGTGAGCCGTCTTGGTGGAATGGTCTACGACCACCCATATCGAGTCATTGCCCTTAGATGACCTGGGCAAACGCATCATAAAATCCATGGTGATCGCTTCCTACTACCACACAGGTATCTCCATCTTCTGCATAAGGCCTAATGGTCTCTAACATTCGGCCTTAACTTGCTGACACACCAAACATCGAGATACAAACTCTGCCACGTCCTTCTTCATGCCTGACCACCAGAAGGATCACTTCAAGTCCCGGTACATCTTGGTGTTGCCTGGATGAATGGAGAACCACGACCTGTGAACTTCTACAAGTACTCGCTCACGAACCTCCACGACATCTAGTACACATACTCAGTGCTCAAATCTAATAACACCGTCCTCATCACGAACAATACCTGCCTTGCCCACCATCTCCTGGAGTCTGGGATCTACTCCTTGCTGCTCTATCACCTCGTCTAACACAGTAGATGGGATGGACAACTGTGCCATGAAATCCTGACACAACTGTGGCTCTAACTCTGTCATAGCACATGCCACATCCTCTAGCATCTTCCAATCTTTCTGAAGTAGAGACCTTTTCCTGTTGAGCGCATCTGCCACAACATTCGCCTTCCCTGGATGGTACTGAAGCTCAAAGTCGTAGTCCTTAAGAAACTCGATCCACCTTCTCTGCCGCAGGTTCAACTCCTTCTGAGAGAATAGGTACCTTAAGCTCTTGTGGTCTGTGAACACCTCGAACCTGACACCATAGAGATAGTGTCTCTAAATCTTCAGTGCATGGACCACAGCTACCAACTCCAAGTCATAGGTCGGATAGTTACGCTCATGCTACTTTAGTTGGCGAGAAGCATAGGCAACTATCTTACCATGCTGCATCAAAACACAACCAAGGCCTATCTGCGAAGCATCTGAATAGATCGCAAAACCATCGGCACCACTAGGTAAAATCAACACAGGTGTAGATGTCAGCCTTGTCTTTAGCTTCTGGAAACTACTCTCACAATCTTCGGACCACACAAACTTAACCCATTTCTTGGTCAGCTGGGTCAAAGGTGCTTCTATGGAGGCAAAGCCTTCTATGAATCGCCTGTAATAACCTGCTAACCCAAGAAAACTCCTGATCTCAGATGGTGTATTCAGAGTCTCCCACTCCAACACTACCTGAACCTTCGTCGGATCAACAACAACTCCAGCGCCTGAGATTACATGCCCAAGAAAGTGAACCTCACACATACAGAAGTCGCACTTGCTGACCTTGGCATAGAGCTTGTGCTCTCGGAGAACTTCTAGAACTATCCTCAGATGCTCACGGTGTGTAGCCTCATCAGGGGAGTAGACTAACACATCAACTATGAACACCACAACAAAGATATCCAAGTATGGCCTAAACAACCTATTCATGAGATCCATGAATGCTGTAGGGGCGTTAGTTAGACCAAATGGAAGCATAAGGAACTCATAGTGTCCATAGCGGGTTCTAAATGCAGTCTTGGAAACATCCTTCTCCTTGATCCTCAACTAATGGTAGCCGGATCGCAAATCGATCTTGGAGAACACGGATGCATTCTGCAGCTGATCAAACAAATCATCAATGCACGACAAGGGGTACTTGTTCTTCACTGTCACCTGGTTGAGCTTCCTGTAGTCGATGCACAACCTAAGGGAACCATCCTTCTTCTTCATGAATAATACAGGTGCTGTAACGCCCCAGAAATTCAAAGTGTTAAGAAAATAGAAATAATATGGTTATTATACATTAGACTTGGTATTAAATTAAGATAATTGATATTTAGGTATGATTAAGGGTAACGAACGTTACCCCATTGTCGTACATAGAGGTGCGCGCTTCCACAGGGCGACACCGGAAAACAACAACGAAATAAAAATTCGAGAACATCATAATTTCCAGAAAAATGTGCAGAAGTCAGAAATGTAATTAGTTTAATTTTTCGACATATAAATTTCAAGGTACAGTCGAGACGACTATTTTTCGGGTGATTTTTCACCTAATGTAAAATAAAATATAAAAATTAAATAAAAATCACCATAATTAGCAAAACCATTAAATTAGCTTATGGTTTAAATTTCATGATAAATGGACATTGTTTGGATAGATTTGCATAAGGATTAAATGACCAGCCGATTTATGGGTGAATTACGGAAGGGATTTTGTGGGATTTTTTTAATATGCCTACGTGTAAGGCTTAAGGGAGGCCAACACACCTATAAGAGAAGGTAACACGTTAGTTACCATGTGTAACTTGCAGGGAATGCATGAACTAGGTGTCTGTGGGAGGTAAAAAGGGTTTTTACTCCCAACACCTGTTAACGTACGTGGCATTGTGCATAGAAACGGAATTGGGCTATAAAACTCACTGTGGAACCAGCTTGTAAACTTTCCCAACACAAATCTCTGTTCGTTCTCCTGGTTCTTGTACCCCTTCTGCTCTTGTTTTCCTGCTTCTTGCCGCTGGAACTGCTGCTGGAGGAGCTACTGGTGCTGCTCTTCTGGTAGTTGAGCTTGCAACCTTGTGAGGGTAACTTGCACTGGAAGCTGCTGCGTTGGCATCTGGACTTCATCATCTTCTTCAATATGGTAGGATTCAACTTCTTTCCATTCTCTTCCTATCTCTTCTCTTTTCTAAATCCTTGACCCCCACCTTTGTTAAAGAGGTCATGATCACCTGCTTACTTGCTATAGACTGTGAATTCTCTTTTGAAAAACCATGAACCCATCCCTTAGTCTTGTTTTAGTTGTGTGGTTGTAGGATTTTCCTTCTACTCTTGTTCTCTTCTTCCTACATTTCAATGTAGTTCAAGTAGTTTGAAGGGATCCTTTACCAAGAATTTTTTGATTTCCAGTTTTGGAAATTAGTCCCATTGTAAGAATTAAGCTTCTCATCATTTATGATTTAGTGTTTGGCCATGGGAGACAATACAATTCTTTCTTCCATCATAACTTGTGCAACTCCGAAATCATGTTAACCATTTATGTGAATCACATTCCATGTCCATTCTTTTGTTTTATTGTCATGTTAGCTTCATGTTTGAGGCTAAGATCATACTTGGATAAAGTCTTAATCATGTTAGGAATGATAGAAAAGCTTGGTAGTACAATTTCTAGTTGGATTTAATCAATTTTTGGAAGCCTACATAGCACCTGTCGACAGCTCTGCATTCACCTGTCGACAGGGCCCTTTGTCCAGAGCCCAGAAAATGTAACCAGGCATGGTTGTCGACAACCACCCCTCTGGTTGTCGACAACCATTGTCAGGCTGAGACTGAGAAGGCTTTGGTTGTCGACAACCACCTCTTTGGTTGTCGACAGCCCACTGTCAGACTGAGAAACCAGCCTCTGGGAAAGCCTTGGTTGTCAACAACCACCCCTCTGGTTGTCAACAACCACTGTCAGTTCCAGATTTTTTTGGCACCTACCATGAACCATTTCTTGACCCGAACTATACCCAATTGTTCTAACCAAATGCCTACTCTTTCTTAGATGTTTCTACCACCTAAACCTCTACTAAAAACTCATCAAGTTTCTTTTCTCTTTGTCATGAATCATCTCCAAAATTTCTGAACATAATTGACCTTGTGAGACCATCACTTCTTGTAATCAGTGAGGAAACAGAGTTCCTTAGTTTTTGAGTGTGAACCTTGAGTGAATCCTTGTATGTCCTTGATCCATTACAAGGATGAAAGTGCTATGATGACAAATTGTGAGTCTTGGACTCATTTAAGAATTATGCCGGGCAAATAAGGGCTGGTTCAGTCCTGGGGAGAGCACCCGAATTCGTTAGTGGCCGCGCGGGAACGATAAGGACAAGTGGATGTTGGCATACACCATTTCGTGCTTGATTAGTCATCATGTCATACATGTGTGTGTGAATATGTATCTGAACCAGAACTTAAGTGTTATCTTGAATGTGTGATTATGCTTCTACATTTCCATTGTTCTACATATGTTAATCAGTGGACACATTCGTCCCTCCATTTAATACTCAATGTTAGCAATATTCAGATTCTTGTCCTGTGATTATATACTTGAGTCCTTTTTGTTTAAAGGAATTGAATCCTACTGGGCTAGTTAGCTCATTCTTCCTACCTTTTTTAGGTTGTCCAGATGAGAACGAAGTCTAAGGGGGGGGATGTGTGTGCTGAGGGGACTGCCCGTCATCCTGCGAGTCATCAACTTTTATTTCTTTTAGAGTAGTTGGAATGTAATATTGCTACAATTTTCTTTTGTATATTCCTCATTTAGACTGAAATGAGGAGTGTTATGTAATAAGCTTCCGCTAAACAAGTGTTTGCGTTTATGTTAATTCTCGTGTTCATCATCTATCATGTTCAATAAATGGAATTTTATTAGGACGTGACAGATTTAGTGGTATCAGAGCTTAGTTTGATAAACCTAGGGATAACCAGTGAGTTGGGGTAGAAACTTGGGATTTGTTAGCACGATTTTTGTAACTATAAAATAAAAAAAATGCTTAACTTGTGAATTATTTCAGCATGGACATGAGTGCTCAACAAAGGTTGGTAGCAGCCATGGAAATGCTACGTCAGGACCTAGAATCATATGCTCAAGCACAGAGAGAAACCCACGTACAGATCAAAGAGGAAGTATTAAATCTGACGGCAGGCGCTTTCTTGGCGGGAAATCCACACCTTTCATTGGATATTATGAACCAAATCATGAATGATCTGGATGGTCTGAAGCTGGGGAAAGAGATGCTGCTCCATCAGATCGAGGGGTATTGGGAGGTGATGACCGATGCCGCGAGGGAGCTGCATTATGGGGCTGCAGAAGAACAACAACCACCGCCTGCAGAACCGGTTATAGACTTGACCGGGAATTAAAAATTGTGGATATACAACTCACTTTTTGTAACCTCTCCTTTTGTTTAAATGTTGAATGTATACATGACTCCCATGTATTTGTGGAGTGAGAGGTTATGGTTTTGTACAAGTTGGAAGTAGGAGACTGTGGTAACTTAGTTGGGGATTGTGGTAACATGTTTTGATGTAAATATTTGACTAGTATATAGAAATGGTGTATTAGGTGGATTTGAATTGTGTGTGATGAATGTGAGATTGGGATGATTGAGGAATTAATGTATATCTTATTGGATGTTTCAGCTACTATCTCCATTTAGTGATGGACGGAGGTGACGCTAGTTGGAGGAAGATGGAGAGTTCTATGCATGATTTGACTCGAGTAATGAAGACAGTAGCCAGAAATAGTAACCATAACGGAACAAGTTTATTTAAAGATTTTCGAAGCCTGGACCCTCCAAGATTTGCAGGGAGTATAGATCCCGACGAAGCTGAGAATTGGTTAAAAGACATTGAAAGGATATTCAGAATGATTAAGTGTACAGAAGAAGAAAAGGTTCAGCTAACTACGTTCCAGTTAGATCGGGATGCACGTGCTTGGTGGGAGACTGTGGAAGCTACCCTAGAGGATTCCAACCAGGTTAGTTGGGAAGAGTTTGTGGAACTGTTCAATGATCAATATTTCTCTGAGGTGGTTCAGGAGAAGAAAGCAAATGAGTTTGCTAGTCTAAAGCAGCTAAGGATGTCAGTATCGGAGTATGAGGCCCAATTTGCCCGGTTGTCAAAATATGCTCCACATCTTATAGCCACAGAGAAATTGAAGGCTAAGAGGTTTATGAATGGACTACGTCCTAATTTTATCATGCAGTTAACTTCTCATCTAATCACTACTTATTCAGAAATGGTTAAGAGAGCCTTGGCATTGGAAGCTGCAAACTTCTGATGTCTGGGGCAGTCTCTAATCTGGTGCTCGGTGCTGCAGCACTTCAGACATTTCCCTGCTAACTTCCAACACTCTGACCTGCTATGTGTAATGTCGTGCATTTTTCAGATCTTCGCGGATCCTGGCTTAGCGGGTTTGGTGGCCAGGGTGTGGCCCATTAGTCTATGTTTCAAGTGTTCTCTCCGGTTATGAGGCTTTGTGGGTCGGCAGATTGGGCCCAAAGCGCTCATAGGTTTTCTGCATGTGAACGCCACAAGGGTGTGCGTCGCGTTCTGAATGCGACAGCCCTGGTGGTCGCGTTCCCCTTACCGTCAAGATGCGGTCCTCGTCGGCATGCGCGCCACATGTCACGTGTTGGGCGATTTGCTGACGTTGACCTTGAGAAGGCGATGGCCTCTTACGTCGCATTCAGGTCACGATGGTGGTGTACGTCGCATTCTCAACTGTGATGTGTTTTTATGCAAGGTCGAACGAATAGAGCTTTCACAATCTCTGCTCGGCGAGGGGAGGCTGGTGCGGCGGATTTCGGAACGATTCGGCGTTTCGGAGTAGTTTTCGGTGTGCTCTCACCGCGAGGACGTCGCATGGAGCGGGGGAGACGTCGTGTTGTGGTTGGTTTGCGTGTTCTTCGTGAAGGTAGGAAGATCCCACCTAGTTTCATTGCGTGGATTGCGTATGATGCATGTTTGGACTGTTTATCACTTTATAAACAGTAGATATCATGCTAGGGCAATCATTAAAGCATGAAAAATGGGAATTAAGCATGGTTTGTGTGGCTTGTGGGGGTGATCCGAGGAGAGCATTCCGGATTAGGGTTTTCGCCTGTGAAGGCGACGGAGCCCCCTGTCACGTTTAGAACGCGGCAGGCCGACCCGTCGCGTTCAGGTTCTTGAACGTGACATATCGGGGTGTCGCGTTCTGAAGGTGACATCACCCCACATCGCGACCTCAGCCGAGAGGTCTTGTTGTGCATGTTTTAAGCGGTATGATTACTTGACTATCGATGTCTTATGTGCATGGTTGGTGTGAGTGGTGCATTGGCACCTGTAGCGCTCGTGGAGAGTGTCGTCTATGTGGTGGATGTGTTGTTTACGTGGTTGACATACGGTTTGCATGGTTTGAGCGTTGTATATATAGTTGGTTTGTGGTCACTGGGCAGTGAGGTTCCGGTGTGAACCTAGCCATGATCCTTTAATGTTTGTTATAGATTATATATCTAAGAGAGTTTAACTAGTAAGGTATGAGTATGGTTATTAAGTGATTATCGTGTAAGGAGTTTGGTGCGGCCGTGGAGGTCACTTCGTGACCAATGACAGGCTAGGATATTAGTGGTTAAGGTAGAGTATGTGTATGTCTGTGTAGGCTAGCTTGTAGGTCACAGAGTGACTGGGACAAGCTACACCTCACATGTGTACCGTGGTTTGTAACAAAGGTGATATATGCATGTATTATGGTTTGTGCGTTGCCGAGTGTGGTGGTCCGACGCCTATTCTGGAATACCTCTTCAGTCGGGTACCCCAGGTTCTGTGTGAGCCGGGCACGTGTGTTTGTTGTGTTCGGGGTTTGTCCCAGTGCTGTGTGTACCGTTGAGGTCTGTGTCGTCTTCCTGGACACCCTCACTCCTGTGTTTGAGTTATACGTCTGGCTGAGGGAAAGATGGCAGAGGGGCAGCGGCTTGTGAGAATTTGTGTTTAGTCGCTTGTAGCGCGCTCGTGGTTGGGGGCACGGACACCAGTAGTCGACACTGGTCTCCAGCTAGTCCTGTTTTCCAGTGCCTCACTTTAGGGAGCTTAGGCCAAAGTCCCTAGAGGTGCCAGGCATCGGCCTGCAGCTGTATGGTCTGCAGATGTGGCGTTAGTTGGTCTCCACTGTTCTTTTGCTTGTGCTTGTGGAGCGACAGTTGGACCTTTCGTCCGTGACTGCGAGACTGAGAGGTAGTTCTTGTGTTGTGTTGTCTGGGTTGGATACTGGCGTCATGAACCAATAGTCCATTCCCGTATTGTGGTGTCATTCCTTTTTGACTCGTGCTTTGCCATTGGTTATGGTTTGTGTGTAGTGGCTCGTGGGTTGTGGTCTGACCTGTTGTGGTGTGCCTGGTAGGAGGCACAGTTGTGCTGAGGTTTTGTGGTGGTACCTCGTGGTGGTAGGTACCTGCACCCTTTGAGAGTATCAGTTTCTCGTGGTACGCTGTGTACCAGCCTTTTCAGGTGGTGTGGTGGAGCTGTGCTTCTTGGAGGTCGTATGGTGAGACCTTCCATTCGTTGTGTTTTACTCTTCCTCGGGTAAACTTACGATTATGGTTTTAGTGTGAGATGGATTGGCATCGTTGTAGCCAGTCCTACTACCTTGTGTGTGCTTTTCGACATATCGTGGTTTGGGGTATAATGGACTAGCTCCTGTTCAGCAGTCCTATTACCCATGTGTTTGAGGTTCACCTGTGAAGCTTGTAGCCTAGACAGTGGTTTGCCTGTGTGTCTTATAGCTTAGGCGACCAGTTGTTGTAGTAGTTTGCCTGAGAGGCTTGTGGCCTAGGCATTATAGTAGTTAAGCATACTAGGGGTGTTGGACCAGTCTTGTCGTACCTCTTCTGTTCTGAGATTTGTATTAGCTGATATGATTATATTTAATTGTTGCTAATCATGTTTTGTTATGAGTATGTTATGGTTTGGCTATCGGTGTTGCCAGTGAAACCCTTTGGAGTTGAGGTCTCTTTAGTTTGCTGTGTTGTTTTTTGGGTGGTCCCCTACTGAGAATGTGACTTGTTGAGGCAAACTCCCTTACAGTTCTTTTCAGGGCTTACCATTTATATGGCTTGTGAAGGCATTGTGGCAGACTTAGACCACCAGCAGTAGTGTTAGTTGTGTTGGGTGAGCTTGTGCTCCCTCGGGGTATGCCCCAGGTAGTTGTACTTTTTAATTAGACATGTAATAATGTATTGGGACAGTTGTAAATTGTTATATGCAGTTATGAGCACATGTACTTTCTTGTGTCTTATACTGTTGTGGTTGTCTTTTATATTCTTACTGGACACGTGTACGAGCTATCCCTTACGAGACTTCGGTCCGATCGTGGGAGGCGAACTTAGATATGGAGCCTTAATGGGCATAAATATCCAGGGTCGTTACACTATGTGTCCTTCCACAATGAGGACACTCCTTCTTGTCGCTGGACCTGAAGCTGGGTGTCTGGGGTACAACCGCTGACTAACTCAGAGCTACTGTATGTTGTGGCTGCTGGTACACTGTTGCTTTCTTCCTATCCTGCCTCTGGAAAGGTGGCGCCGACTTCTTCTGGGCTGCCCTCTTCTCCTCGATATACTGATCCATCTCACTCTCCTACCTGCACGCTGTGCTGAGAGCCTCATCTAATGTCAGATGATCAAATGCTACCAGTCTCGACCTGAGTGATGGTTTGAGCCCCATCATGAACTTCTTGGCCTTCCAGCGCTCATCTACAACAATATGGGGAGCCTACTTGGAAAGCTCAACAAACCTGGCCATACTCTAGGATAGTCATGGAACCCTGTGTAAGAGATAGAAACTCATGCTCCATCTTGTCTTGAATATGCTCTGGGATGAACTTGGCCCGGAAGAGTCTAGTGAACTCGGCCCAAGTCACCTCTAATGCTCCATCCTCGTACCTGGTACGTAGTATAGAGGCCCACCACACATTGGCTTTCTCTTGTAAAATTACAACCAATAAGCACTATCTAGTCCAAAATCTTAATCTTATACAAGCATATACACTCCAAGTACCTGTAACATGTAAGTCACCATGCTAACTTTATCTTCTTCCACACACCTAATAGCACGGAAGATCTTCTCCACCTCTCTCATCCAGCTCTCCGGCAAAAGAGGCTAACTCTCCCCCTTAAAAGAAGGCGGAGCCATCCTCTTAAACCTCTCCATGATGGATGGACCACCATGACCATGCTTCTGGTGAACTGGAGCTGGAGCCTGAGCCTGAGCCTGAGATAACACGCAACACATAAGCAATCATACAATCAACAAAACAGACTACCTATATTAAGAACTCTAACCTATGCCTGCAACTGGGCCTGCAACGCAGCCTGAGTCTGTGCCTACGTCTGCATCGCCTGGACCAGGCCTTGCATGAACACGCCATAGTTCACAGGTGGTGGTGGTGGAAGTACTGTGGGACCCTGGGGTGCTGGGGCCTGCTACTCACCCCTCTCCTCACGTCTCTGCTCATCCTCTTGAGCCTGAGTACCACGCCAACCATGGCTCACCATTGCTATAAAACAATTAACTAAGTTAGAATCTAAGTTAATTAATCCTAACCATTTTCATAACTATATTCAATCCATTATTAAATGTTTTCCACATGTATGGACTGATTCTATAAAGACTTTGAAATATTGTGTGGATGATGGATTATTTATGTGCAATCTCAACATGTGGCTCTGATACCAATCTCTATAATGACCCCCTTTATACTGATAGGATTATACCAATCCACATCGATATAAAGCGTGTCGTCACAGTGGGAAATGTACCCAACACAACGTAGTACGTAGAGATGTACACAAATAAACAAAGGAAAGTACAGCGGAAAGGAAAGTAATTCTTATTCCATCATCATTACACACATCCCATAGTCTATATAGCAGTAAAGGAAATAAACAAAAGTCCATAAAAAACAAGTCCATGACATAACATTGTCTCACATACTAGCAAAAGAAAAGTACAAACTAAGTAGATAGCCTCCAAGATCTCAGCTACTCCTCTCGCTCAGAGTGGCTCCTCGCTATCTCCTCATCAATCTCGGGAATACATGTCTCACCTGTATGTTTAAACAAGAATGAGTCTTCACAAAAGACTCATCAAGCGACCTATTGGTACATCCATACACTTATCACATTCATTCGATTCAATCTTAACATAAAGGGCATCTTATCACATGGTTCATGTCACATTAAACAATTACTAATGAACAATCTATAACATGTTGTCTACACATGGGCTGAACTTAAATCATGGCATCAATTATAACTCATTCATGGCACATTTCCAAATAACTTAATCATGAAATTAAACACATGTTTACTAGTAACACTAGCATGATATCTATCACATCTACTATACTTTTATATCACATATTCTCACATTTTACTTACTGTTTTAACATAAATATAACATAATCACAATGTTTCACATTATTTCACATTGGAACATATTAGCACATCAGTTTTGCATGTACACTTGGCACATTTACACACAATTCATATCTTTGCACATCTTTTTACCGTGACACATAATCCTAACCACCATAAAAAAGGACACATCACACACATAACACATACCCGTCTCCTAGGCAATATAGTGACGAACCTTGGTAACTGCGCAGAATCGAGAGAAGCCCTCTCCACCCTAACCAGTGGTACTTGTTCACCTCCAGGATTTCATCTTGATACCCACAGGATATCACATACACATTGAGCCTTCCCATATAGACTTTTCTACAGTATGGCTCCATGGCCTTCTATGGTAGCAATGTCAATCTCGACATAATTATCACTTAATCACATCACTCACATTGATCACATGTTTAATACAGTTTTACATGCACTTAATGATCCATTTACATACTCATGATTCATTTTTAAACACATATATCTCATATTACAAAATTATCATGAATGTCTAACAGTGCTCATACATGCTTATCAGAGCCTAACTTGACACTAATCATCAGAAAACATCATTTTGTGATTAATCATATTAATATGACCCTTAATAACTTACAATTGAAAACAGTATTCACGGATGTCAGAACATGCTCAAATTTTTAACATAGATCCTACGTATGGAATATATCAAATACTTAAATTTTCAGAAATTTCCTCAATGTACATCTATTTTTAGTATTTAACAAAGTTCTCACATAATTTTAACAAGAAATTTTGAATAAGCATGGTAGATAGTAAAATGACAGATCTAACAGCCCTAAAACATGCACACAGTAACCCTAAGTTCATGGAAAATTTTTGTGACAATAATACTCATCATACACATTTACTCTGAATTTAGATCTGACATAACATGCCTATTTTCTCATAAAAGAAATTCTTTAATTTACAACTATGATCAGAAAATTATCAGGAATTCATGGTTCAATCTACTAAACATACCTGACAAGATAAAATTTTCTAAACATAGGCATACATTCAAAATCCCCCAAAAAATCACATCACATGTGTTAAAACACTGTTATGAAAATAATCAGAAGAACTTGACGGCAAGGGGTTTTCTGTCAGGATGGGTTAACGGCATGATCCATTGCCGTCAACTCAGAAACTTGACGATAAGGATGTTGTCATCAACCTTCTGTCTGCAAAAGTGCTAAACTGAAAAAAAAAAAAAAAGGACAAAGAATTTGGGGGTCCAAGACACGAGATAAAAATCTATAAAAATCCTAAAACTCTAGGTGATTGGTCTAGGGATGAAACCCCTAAGTTACTTGCCTCTATAAAACTCCCTGAAGTTCGGATTGGGTGATGAAACCCTCTCGGCCAAGCCAAAGAGGTAACTTCCACTGTTTGATTCGACCTCCATGCTGTTGCAGACGATCTTCTGGCGTTAGAAGAGCTTCTCCACATTCAAAAAAGCCTCCCCTTTCCGTAGAACATCGGTGCAGCCTCTGGTTTGCCGGATCAACCCTCTCAAACTCTCTATTTTTGTTTCCTTGAAACCCAAAAGCCCTAGTAGAGCCAAAGTCCCCTATTTGCAGAGATGACATAGCTTTATATGTGATTGGGGTCGTAGGTAAACTAGGAAAGAAGAGTCCTAACCATTGTAGGGTTTTCATATCTGCCTCCCGGAGAAATTGGAACAGTTTCAGATCCAGAATCCCAAACGCAGCCGAAGAAGTTAATGGCCACATTGTTGTCGTCAACCAGAAATAAACGTCAATCGATGTTGACGTCTAGATCCTCTGGCCAGACTGTAAATGACACATATCTTACTGTCAACCAACTCTTAACGTCAATTGATGTTGACGTTAAGAAGAATTTCGGGCAGAAAAATAAAAACATAACTATAGTCACAAAATACGCAAAAATTAGGGCCTTACACAAATGTCCTTGACGATCATGTTGTTAAGCGAGAGGTGGGGTCTGATGTGGAGGAAGAGTGGACCAATAATGAGGACAAAGAGAACGACGAAGATGACGTTGAATTAGACATATATTCAGCATCTGATGATGAATATAGATAATATTATAAAATTTTGTAAGAATTGAGTGTTGTTGCTAATTATATGTTATTAAATAGATACTTCAAATTTGAGTGCTAATGACAAGTTATATCTTTATTATTCTCAATAGAGATATGGTGCATGGAGGACGTAGTAGGAGGGGGTCCATCTTGTCCGGTGCACCCTCTACTTCTATAGGCCGAGGGTCTACGCCAATCGGTATATATGTACTCAACTCATTTCTTTGAGTTTACTATGTATATTAACTTTATATTTTCTAACGTGCATAAAATCGATGCAGGGTCCACCTCCCCGACTACTCCAGTTGTCTCGACGACATATATATATATATATATATATATATATATGCACCCAAACACAAAACTCTATATATACTGTGTATATTAACTTTATATTTTCTAACATGCATATAATTTTGCAGGGTCCGCCTCCCCGACTACGCTGGTTGTCCTGGCAACAGGTATATATATATGTAGGCAAACACAAAACTCTCTATATTATTGTTCATATTAACTTTATATTTTCTAACGTGCGTATAATTTTGCAGGCTCCACATCACACCCAATAACGTCACCTGTCCCATCACATTCAGTAGTAGGTACATGCATGTTTCCATACTATAGTACGTTTCTTATCTTCCAATTTTTTTAATAATAGTGTATTTAATTTTTTCAATAGAGGTAGAGAGCCATCATCCAGCGGCAGAGGAGGTGGCTCAGCCAGCTAGACGCCAGCCATGCTGGATTTCTGGGTAAACTTGATCACTTCAAACTTATTGTATTTGTTATTTAAGTTATATAGTTCATACAAAAAATTAATGTGCAATTGCAGGGGGAAGATAGATCCAAGATCTACTTCCCGCTATATTACATCGTTGCTGCATGCACACATTCCAGGACCAGTGGTCTCATCGAAAGAGTTCTCCCTGTCCGTCTGGGATCTGTTATTTGACATGTTCACGGTATTATTATTTTTTACTGATTTGAAGTCATTTCTTTAATTACTATCTCTCTCTGTTAGTTCACAAAGTTGAGTAATTTCATTTCTAAACAGCGGAGGTACATGTTCACGAGACTGGAGGATCTCCCTCGAGCACGAGCCGTTTGAGAGTCTACTGCTCAGACTAATTTCAGAAAGTTGATGTGGGAGGCCGAGGACAAGGCAATGAAGATCACAAGCAGCCAAGATCCTACAGCTTGGATGGATTACGGCCCGGTGTGGATGAGGAGGGACTATTGGGAGTCCCTTTGTCATCGTTGGCCTACTAGACCATGGCAGGAGAGGTCACAGGCAGCTAAATGCAATCGGGCAGCTCATCCGAAAAAGAATATGCATACTAGTGGGTCGGTGTCTTATGCGATCCACAGCCAGAAATTGGTAAGTATATTAACTTTCAATTGCTTAATACATTAATTATTATTGTGAAACTAACTAATTTTGTTGAACTGTAAGTGTCACGAGCTCGAGCATACCCCTACATTTTACGAGTTATTTGATCGAACTCATAAGCGGAAGGCGACGAATGACTATGTCAGCGAGAGTGCTCGCACGATTGCCGTAAGTCAAAATATAATTTTTTAATTCTATTTAGATATTAAAAAATATTATTTGAATAATAGATTTTTTTATTTGTTCTGTAGGAGGCCTATGACAAGACGATGGCGGATCGCAATGCAGAGGGCACTCCCCAGCCCGACTTGGATCCGGAGGCCTAGGTCGACGCAGCAGGAGGGCCGAGTGTATGGCTTTGGGTACAGCCTGGATACTACTCCAGTGTTGCCCTCATATGCGAGTTAAGTCACTCCTCCAGCCTACGAGAGTTCATCTACTGTGACGCCTGGCAGTGGTAGAGACGACATCATAACCCTCATCTGGGAAGAGCTGTCGCAGCAGCTGCCGCTGCACCTTGGCGCCATGGTCGAGCAACTGGTGGCTGCCATCCGAGGAGAAGGCACCTCACAGCAAGCCCCTTAGGTCAGTATTACTATTAATTTCATATAGTTTGAATGAAATAAAACCACTAATCTAAACTGTTAAAACACACATACCACTAATCTAAGAAAAACCCAAATGACGGAATCCTAATCGGATTCCCGGTTTGGGTTCGACACTCAAACCACTAATCTTAAAAGAACCTAAATGAAAAAAGATCAGAACATGCAACCCAAGAGTCCAAAATCAGAAATAGGGATTCGATCGGCATGTCGTTCGCTCCAACATGATCGGGTGGGTGAGAGTGATGTGTGGGAACTGACAGAATCCTAATCGGATTCCCGATTTGGGTTCGGCACTCAAACCACTAATCTTAAAAAAATCTAAGTGTAAAGGATGAGAACAAACAACCTGGGAGTCCAAAATTAGAAATAAGGATCTGATCAACGTGCCGTTTACTCCAACACGACCGGGTGAGTGAGAGTGTCGTATGGGAACTGATGGAATCCTAATCGGATTCCCGGTTTGGGTTCGACACTCAAACCACTAATCTTAAAAGAACCTAAATGAAAAGGATCAGAACATGCAACTCGGTGGTCCAAAATTAGAAATAGGGATCCGATCGGCGTGTCGTTCACTCTGACATGACCAGGTGGGGGAGAGTGACGTGTGGGAACTGACGAAATTCTAATCGGATTTTGATTTGGGTTCGGCGCTCAAACCACTAATATTAAAAAAATCTAAGTGTAAAGGATCAGAACACGCAACCCGGGGGTCCAAAATTAGAAATAAGGATTCGATCGACGTGTGTTGACTCCGACACGACCGGGTGGGTGAGAGTGACGTGTGGAAACTGACGGAATCCTAATCGGATTCTCGGTTTGGGTTTGGCGCTCAAACCACTAATCTTAAAAAAACCTAAGTGTAAAGGATTAGAACACGCAACCCGGGGGTCCAAAATTAGAAATAGGGATCTGATCAGCGTGTCGTTCACTCTGACACAATTGCGTGGGAGAGAGTGACGTATGGGAACTGACAGAATCCTAATCAGTTTCCCAGTTTCGGTTCGACACTCAAACCACTAATCTTAAAAAAAAAAAAACTTAAGTTTAAAGGATTAGAACACGCAACCTGGGGGTCCAAAATTAGAAATAGGGATCCGATCGGCGTGCCGTTCACTCCGACATGCCCAGGTGGGTGAGAGTGACGTGTGGGAACTGACGGAATCCTAATCGGATTCCCGATTTGGGTTCGGCACTCTAACCACTAATCTTAAAAAAACCTAAGTGTAAAGGATCAAAACACACAACCCGAGAGTCCAAAATCAAAAATAGGGATCTGATCGGCGTGTCGTTCACTCCGACATGACCGAGTGGGTGAGAGTGACGTGTGGAAACTGACGGAATCCTAATCGCATTCCTGGTTTGGGTTCGACACTCAAACCACTAATCCTAAAAAAAATCTAAGTGTAAAGGATCAGAACACGCAACCCGGGATTCCAAAATCTGAATTAGGGATCCGATCGGCATGTCGTTCACTCCAACACGACCGGGTGGGTGAGAATGACGTGTCGGAAGTGACAGAATCCTAATCAGATTCCCGATTTGGGTTCGGTGCTCAAACCATTAATCTTAAAAAAACCTAAATAAAAAAGATCAGAACACGCAACCCGTGGGTCCAAAATCAGAAATAGGCTCCAATCGACGTGCCGTTCGCTCCGACATGACCGGGTGGGTGAGAGTAACGTGTGAGAACTGACGGAATTCTAATCGGATTTCTGGTTTGGTTTGGCGCTCAAACCACTAATCTTATAAAAAAATCCAAGTGTAAAGGATCAGAAATATTTTCTAATTAAATTTAGTGAATATTCATATATTTTAAATTTAAAATTTTAAAAAATATTGTTTGTATATTATTTTTTATTTATGTCTCTAATATTTATTTTTTTAATATAGGATCCTTCGGCACCTCACGATCATGAGACGGGGAGAGCGGACGATCCAGCAGATCTTTTTTGATTTTTTATTTCATATTATTGTGGATGTTTCATATTTGTTGTGATTGATGATTTTATGTTAATTGTTATTTATTGTAGATGTTCTTATGAATATTATTTTTAGTTGGTTTTTCAATTTATCATTGTTATTTAATCGTATTTTTTAAAATATTAAAAAGACTATTTCGACAGACTTTTTCCGTCGAAAACGACATCGGCACACAAGACTGTCGATGGAATGTATCTGTCGGTAAAACCGTCAAACTTTCCGACGGTTTACCAACGGATATTTCTGTCAGAAGCTACCTACTTCTGTCACTCTTGTCCGTCGACGAAGCTATCGGAAGTTCCGACGGATTTGCTAACTGAATTATCCGTCGAAATTTACCGACGGATTTATGTAGTCGATAAATTGGTCGGGATCTTTATTTTTCCGATGGATGTTTCCAACGAATATTTCTGTCAGTAATACCGACAGATTTCTGACAGATTTTCTTGCCGTCTATAATTTTTGACGCTTTTTTCCTGACGGATTGTTTCCGACGGTCGGTCGGTGGAAAGTGGTCGGAAGGCTTCTTTTCCGACAGATTTCCGGCAGGTTTTTGACGGAATCTTGCGCAAGAGTTTAAAAATAAAAATTGATGAAGACTTGTTTTTTTTTCTAGAGAGTTTTATATGTGTGAAATTTCTTCCTTAAAAAAAATATGTCTTACCAAACGTGTGTTAGTGAGCATCTTTTTTTTAAAAAAAAAATTAGATAAAAAAGAGATAAAAAATTGCAACCAAACACCCTATAATATGGATGCATGATCATTGTTAATTTATCTTTCCAAAGTCCTGTATATGCATAGCCAATCATTCGAAAAGGTGCAGTTAACGTGGAAGAGAGCGACTTGCATTAATTCAAAGAACTAGATGGAGTGGAAGAGAAGGTTTTAAGAGGAAGAGAAATGTTATTTTTTCTAGATAGTTTCTTGAATCCTACGATAAGGATGGCATGACTATAGCTAGTAGGATTAAACACTGTAATCAAGATTTTTTTTTTTTACTTCTTTTCAAACTAAGATAGGTTAAAGTTTATTAAAGTTTTGACTCATTTTTTTTAGTATGCTAATTTTTTTACTTTTCTTTAGTATTATATCATGACAAGATTACGAATGTCAATCTTCTTCGCTCTAATTCGTCTTTCGAATCCTTCTGCTCAGGTAAGATTTAGCAAATCTGGGTGGTGACACATTTTTATTTAGACCAGCAAACTTGGATGGTGACTCATTTTTATTTAATATGATAGATGTTGATGTCAATATGTTCTTTTACAGAATATATGAATGTCATCTTCTGCAGGATGTGTGAATGAGTTATTTGCAGGATGTGAATATTTTTTAATGCAGGATGCACGAGCATGGATATGTGAATGTTAATCTATATGTTATATTGTAGAATGCAAATGCGTTCGTCCATTTAAATTTTTTTACAAGATGTGAATGTGTGGATAAATGAAGAATATTAATGGTTATTAATATGTTATTCTTTTTTTGTAAAGTATCATGATAGGCTTTTTTTGGAGCGCTTGCGAAGATTGATCTAGTTGCTTTCCACCACAAGGAAAAGCGGGATTACCGACGGATATTTCCGACGGATTAATTGCCGTCAGTATTTCCGACAGATATTCCGACGGAAATATATCCGACGGAAAATACGTCTGAAATTCCGACGGAAATTAATCCGTCGGAAATATCCGTCGGTAATTCAAGAATACCGACGGATATTCCGACGGATATATTTCCGTCGGAATATCTGTCGGTAAACCTGCTACACCTCCCCCGCGAAACCCCCCCTCTTTCCCTCTCCCTCTCTCTCTCTCTCTCTCTCTCTCTCTCTCTCTCTCTCTCTCTCTCTCTCTCTCTCTCTCTCTCTCTCTCTCTCTCTCTCTCTCTCTCTCTCTCTCTCTCTCGCTCTCGCCCCCGGTCGCCGACGACGGTCGCCGCCGCCGCCGCTCGCCTTCGCCGGTCGCCGCTCTCTGCCGATCGCCGTCGTCTCGCCGCGCGCCGCCGCTCGCCGCCGGCGCTCCCTTCCCGGTGAGTAGCTCTCCCCACCCCCGCCACCGTCCTCCGGCCTCCCCCCACCCGGCCCCCCCCCCCCCTCCCCCCCTTGTGCGATCCCCCCCTCCCCCTGCACTCGGCCCCCCTCTCCCCCACCCGCCCACCTCCCCCCCTGCGCGGTCCCCCCCTCCCCCCCACCCAGCCCCCCTGCACGATCCCCCCCCCCCTTTGCACTCACCCTCCCCCCCCCACCCGGCCCCCCTCCCCTTCCCAATCCCCCCACCTGGCCCCCCTTCCTCTGCACTCCCCCCCTCCCCCCCACCCGACCCCCCTCCCCTTCCCACCCCCCCCCCCCACCCGGCCCCCCTTCCCCTGCACTCAGCCCCCTCCCCCCCACCCGACCCCCCTCCCCTTCCCACCCCCCCCCCCCACCCGGTCCCCCTACATATTGTTGATGTGAATGGTATTTATCGTTTTAAAGTTGAATAACTTGATAAATAAAATGATGTAAGAACATTGATTGACTGTTTAAATCTAAGCTATGATACTTGGATTCTTGGATACACTAACATCTAAGATGTTAAATGGTCTTAAAACTGGTGCTAAAAGGGAGATAAACCCCCTTATCTCATTATCAAACTCCCTTTCATGTTTTGGTTATGCATGTATACCTCTTATTTTAATTAGTTTGGGAGTGATCTAAAGAGGGATAGTTACAAAAGGGTGTAACTTTTAATTAGAGTTATCAGCTTTTGTCTCTAGTTTGATATCATTTACATTAAGGGGGACACATGGTTTTCTAAGGAAAAAAATGCATCATTATTGAGTTATCTCTGGGAACAACTTTTATCCCGCTCCATGGTGGGATATCTACCCCCTTTAATAGCCCTTTAACCATGTATAAAATATCTCCAGGCTTATTCTATATTGATTATCAAATTGGG
This sequence comes from Colocasia esculenta, assembly GCA_014218235.1. NCBI lineage: Eukaryota > Viridiplantae > Streptophyta > Magnoliopsida > Alismatales > Araceae > Colocasia > Colocasia esculenta. The sequence continues at coordinate 14,356,985 of CM024762.1, read as the reverse complement.
TTAAAGTTTATCACCCATGTTAAGTAGGGTGCAAAACCTTTTAACAGGTTATCAAAACCAGCCATAATAAGAGGATCAGGTATAAGTAAATCTGGTATAGGCTATTTATGTTTAGGGGATTTTTTGGTTTGAGATGGTTTAAATGAGAGATAGTTATGTAGGGGATAATTTTTAATGTGATGTACAATGTGATTTGATGTTCGTTAAGTTAACGAAACGGACGATTATCGGGTTATTGGTTACCGTTGACATCCCTAGTTTGCATGAATAATCCATATTCTTTTGCCGTCGATACGGATGAATTGACTGTGCATATTCAAGAAGATTTGTCTTGGTGTACTCTAGTTGCAAATGATGTATTTCTATTGAATGTGATGGGACAGGTCAAGGTATAAGCTGAGACTACAGAGAACATCCTACAAGGTTTAGTTTTGATGAAAAGATTAAAGAGTAACCCACGTACACTAATCCTATAAAGTATACTTTTGATTTCAAACAAAGGAACCCTCCACACACCTTAACATACAAGGGTATTCTCAAAGGACCATTTTAAATGAGTGCATATTCTGTATCTGTCTCACCTAGATACATTGACAGGATATGGATATTTTGTAACAAGTTTGCATAAATGGAAAACAAAATCTGGAGGTTCTACTTTGAGTCGACTGAAGTGAGAGTTTATATTGTTGATTAATCCTTCTTTGTTCCTCTCATTAACTGTTCTGGCATACTGCATAAAACAATCTGTAGCCTTGTAATGAATGTTATCATTTAAGATTGATGACATGCCCTGAAGTGCTTTTGTTCTGCAGATTGACAGTTCTGGAACAATGAACCTTGTAGAAGCATGTAGGAAAGCTGGAGTGAATAGATTTATCCTGATAAGCTCAATATATACTAGTTAATGGAGCTACAATGGGACAGATATTTAATCCAGCTTACATTATTCTGAACATTGTTGATAGCTAAACTCCGGGCGGAGAGATATATTAGAAGATCTGGTATAAATTGCACCATTGTAAGACCTGGTGGTTTAAGAAATGATCCACCAAGTGGAAACCTAGTTTCTAGAAAATGACATTCACTTCATTAATTCATCATGAAAATGGCCAGTTAAAACATTTTCCAAAAATTAAGACATTCTCACCAAAAAGATTACTACAAGTAATGCATTTTAGGTCATATGGACTACCATTCTTTCAAGGGTTCTCAAATTAAAATAAAAAACGAGAGAAAGGATAAGATGGGGGAGGAGAACAGAGAAGCCCTAAAAATTAGTATGCGAAATAATCTCAATATATACATGAGCTTAACTATCTTCTCCAAACCCCAAAATGGGGCTATCTAGAATCTTACGGAAACAATGAACGTCTTACTGATGGCAACGGCCGTTTTGTACCAGAACAAAATTGACAATAAGAAACAAAGACACATTAGTAATATGCCAAACTGAACTCGTCTACTCAGCTCATCTCAGCTCAAGGTTAAAATCTCGCCACTCTAATAAGATATACATCCCAATTTAGGAAAACAAAATTAGTACGAACTCTTCCTTCTAGACATTAGTTTAGTTTACGCTTAATTGTTCACTTTAAGTTTAATGATTAGTATTACACTTCTTATTTGAATGTATTTGCTTATTATTGCACTTGATTATATGTAATTTTATTACATTTGATTAGTATTGTAGTTTTTACATTTATGTAATTCATGTACATGTATGTATGAACTTGTTTTATTATTGAATTTGTTCACATATATGATTTTGATTTCATATTCATTTCATTTTCATGTGCGTTTGAAATTTGATCTATGCATGTATAGTAATTTTTCACTGCACACACATCACGAGAGCGTGTTAAGCCCGTGTCAATGAACATTCTCGTTCAAGACTTTGAGATTGATGTGCACGAGTCTTATTTTCAATAATGAGAACGTGTATATCTAACTCAAAGTCTTGAATTGTCCCGTTTTGGACAGTCTGTGAATGTTTGATCGGAGTTAGGTTGTCATTTATTATGTGATTGTATTATTTGTTGAAAATTTCGGGTGCGTCTACTCACTCCTCTCTGATATACCTTTATTGATTTAGAATATTTTCTTAACCACTTATTAGTAACTGTTTAAGAAAATATCTAAATCAATAAAAAATTTTGGTATATCGGAGAGGTGTGAGGAGATGCTGCCGAAATTTTCAGCAAATAATACAAACACATAGTAAATGGTCATCTGAGTGCGATCAAATATTCACAGATGGGTAAAAAGTGATAATCTTAATAATATATCCTACCTATTCATTTTGACTTACTCGAACGATGTGAGGGTCTGTTGGATTTTAACTTGTGACATGACATTTAATCTGTGTAGGAAAAATGTCTTATGAGAATCGGTCATGGATGTACCGTGGAATGGTGAATGGAGTTGTCACCGAGGAGTTTAAAGACGGAGTTGACAGTTTTATTCAGTTTGCATTGAGTAATTCCTTAGTAGCAGTCGATCCGATGGGTAACATCCGATGTCCGTGTTCGGCTTGTAAGAACATAAAGTGGATATCGACATGGGATGTGCAGCATCATTTGTATACGAGAGGATTTGTTGCCCATTATGAGATATGGTCGTGTCATGGTGAGCATGTTATTCAGTCGTCTGCACAGGCTCATTACTTTGCGTCCACAAGTACGTACGTAGACATGGTTGTCGATGCTGCTGGTCCAGAGTTCAATATGCATGAAGATGAAACAAATGAAGAAGTTCCGAATGATACAGCTCAGAGATTTTATAAGTTACTTCGATATGCTGATGAGCCATTATGGGATGGTTGTGAGAAGCATACACGGTTGTCTGCAGTGTCGCAGCTATTGAATTTGAAATCTGAATTTCATATAAGCGAGAGTTGTTTTGACCGGCTTCTCTTACTCGTCAAGAGTATGCTTCCTCAATCAGAGAGGTTACCTGCTGAATTTTACCGTGCGAAGAAGATGGTGAATGATCTGGGGCTTGATTTTATGAAAATTGATGCATGTCCGAATCACTGTATGCTGTACTACAAAGATGATGCAGATAAGACATCATGCTGTATTTGTAATCATGATAGATTCAAGCCCAAGAGAGGGGACAAGTCAAAGCAGAAGGACAGCATCAGAACTCAGACTTCTTGACTTGCAAAATATGGAGCAAAATATAATACAAACAGTCTGCAAATTAGAGAAGATATTTCCTCCAGCATTCTTTGATTCAATGGAGCACCTGATCATCCATTTGCCATATGAGGCTAGGGTCGGAGGACCAGTACAATTTCGATGGATGTATCCGTTTGAGAGGTATATTTCTATATCTGTAGTTTATTCACATTACGGCGATTTTATATTTCATATGTATTCATTCGATCTATTATTATCGTAGGTGCATGCACGATCTTAAGATGAAAGTCCGCAACAAAGCACAAGTTGAGGGTTCCATTACCCAGGCATACCTCATTGAGGAGATATCGAACTTCTGTTCGATGTACTTTGACACGGAAATACAAACCTGACGCACTCAACCTCCACGTAATAATGATGGTGGAGAATCCTATGTGTCGGACCAACTCTCTATATTCAAGTGTCCCGGACGGGCGTTCGGATATTCTTCTACTCGCCCACTTGAAGACAGAGAGTTGGTAGCTGCGGAGATCTACATCTTCATGAATTGCGCAGAACTAGAGCCCTACATTGAGTAATTTGTGCTCACTTATGATATACATCATTTACATGCAATGCTGGTAAACTAAACGGTTGTGTGACATTTACATTGCAGAGAGTTTGACTCGTTCATACTACAACGAAATCCACGTCTGACGGACGTGCAGGTTGAAAAGGAACGGGAGAAGTCTTTTCCGAGTTGGTTAAGATCTCGAGTATGTGTCTAAATATTTTGAATCATATATGTTACGTTCTTATGCATAATTAGTTGTTGTAAGTCTGTCTATTTTTTGCTAATAGGTTGATCAAGGTTTTATTACCGATTTAAGAGTACAAGAGATCAGTTATGGACCCTCGAAGATTGTACGTGTCTACCCAGGTTACATTGTGAATGGATACAGATTTCACACGAGAGATTATGGACGCAATAAGTCTACGATGAACAGCGGCGTATGTGTGAAAGGAAGTGCCTACAATGAAAATGAAATTGACTATTATGGCATTCTCGAAGAAGTCATTGAACTGCAATTTTTGGGACAAGACAACATTATATTTCTCTTCAAGTGTCATTGGTTTGATCCGACATCTATTCGTCATGACACAACATATGGAATTGTCGATGTCAAGCATAAGTCCAAGTTGAGTACATACGAGCCATTCATACTGGCGGCACAAGCGCAACAAGTTTATTATTCAAATTATTCATCCCTGAAATTAAGAGATTGGTGGGCTGCATGTAGAGTGAAATCAAGGTTATTCCCTGAGTATGAGCTTCTGCCGCCTGATGATGAGCTCGACGGTGTTAATGACAATTATTTCCAATCGGAAAGGAGTGACGCACGAGAGTTGGCAGCTTCTACGCAGTTCAATATTCATGATATAAATGAAACAATTTGCTTACATAAGGATAACGAACAGAAAGAAGTTGACCCAAATGCCCTTGAGCGAGAGGTGGAGTCTGATGTGGATGAAGACTCCCCGCATGAGGAGGATGAATTCCAAGATGATGAAGAAGATGATGCTGAATTAAACATGTCGGAAGCATCTGATGTTGAATTACGATAATATACCCTATATTTTGTAAGAACTTCGTGTTATTGCTAATTATATTTTCATATTAAATTGCTACTTCAAAATTTATTGCTGATGACAATTTGGATGTATGTTTATTTATCTCAAGAGAGATATGGTACGTGGAGGACGGAGTCGGACGGTTTCTACGTCCGTTGGCAGAGGGTCCGGGACCCCGTCCACGGCAGGTATATGTATATGTAAACACAATACTCTATATATTATTGTTCATAATAAATTCACGACAGATCTAACGTACAGGCTCATTTTGCAGGGTCTGCCTCCCCGTCTGCGCCGGTCATCCCAGCGACAGGTATATGCATATGTACAGAAAGAACCACATTTACGTTATTGTTCATATTTAATTCACGAGATATAACGTACATACAATTTTGCAGGGTCTGCCTCCCCGTCGACGTCTGCCTCCCCGTCCACGCCGGTCGTCCATGCGGCAGGTATACGTATATATTGTTGTTCAAGTTAAATTCATATTTTCTAATGTGTAAAAAAATATTCAGCGACCGCCTCCCCGCCGAGCACGGGAGCAGTGCCACCTTTCCCTTCTTCCTCACCACCAGGTACGTGTCAGCTTCCATACATTAGTATGTTTGTTGTCTTGCAATTTATCGAACAATAGTGTGCTTAATTGTCTTCAACAGAGGTCCAGGGTCCGCATGCAGCAGCGGATGAGGGGGGCCCTCAGCTACCGGGACAGCATCCATGCTGGATCTCCGGGTAAAGTTGATCAATTCAAATTTACTTTATTTGTTATTGATGTTATACATTTCATGTACAAAATTAATGTGCAATTGCAGGGGGAAGATAGATCCCAGTTCTGCTTCCCGTCATATTACGACGCTGGTCCATGCACATATTCCAGGACCAGTGGACACATGGAGAGAGTTCCCGGTGTCCGTCCGGGATCAGTTATTTGACATGTTCACGGTATTTTTAAATCTTAGATAACTATCTGTCATTTATTTAATTACTATCCATGTTCGTGCAGAAAGCTGAGTAATTTCATTTCTTTACAGCGGAGGTTCACATTCACGAGACCCGAGGATCTCCCTCGAGCTCGAGCCGTCTGGGAGTCTACTGCCCAGACTAATTTAAGAAAGTCGATGTGGGAGGCCCGGGACAAGGCGCAAAAGAGCACAGGCAATAGGGATCCTAGGGCTTGGCTTGATGACGGCCCTTCTTGGCTGAGGAAGGATTATTGGCAGTCCCTTTGTGAGCGATGGGCTGCTGGACCATGCCAGCAGCGGTCACAGGCGGCCATACGCAACAGATCAACTCATCCGGAGAAGAATGTGCATACAAGTGGGTCCATATCTTATGCGACCCACAGTAAAAAATTGGTAAGCATAATATTGTTCAATTGTTTAGTACATTGATTATTATTGTCAAACTAACTACGTCCGTTGAATTATAAGCATCACGAGCTCGAGCATGCCCCTACCTTTCACGAGTTATTTGATCGGACTCATAAGCGGAAGGGGACGGATGACTATGTTAGCGAGAGTGCCCGCACGATTGTTGTAAGTCAACCTATAAATTTTGAATTCAATTATGATATTAAATTAATTTATTTTTAATAATTTAATTTTAATTTATTTTGCAGGAGAGGTACGACAGGACGATGACGGAGCGTTATGCAGAGGGCACTCCTCAGCCAGACTTGGATGCAGAGGCTTGGGTCGAGGCAGCGAGAGAGCCGAGGAAGGGCCGAGTGTACGGCTTTGGGGACAGCCTGGATACTCAACTAGTGTTGTCCTCATATGCCAGTTCGATCGCTCCCCCAGCATACGCGAGTTCATCTGCTGCGCCGCCCGCTAGTTCCATAGAGGAGATTAGAGGCCTCATTCGGGAGGAGCTACGGGAAGAGCTACGGATGCAGTTTGGCGACATGGTTCAGCAGTTGATCTCAGCCATGCAGGGAGTACGACCCTCACAGCCAGCACCTCAGGTCAGTATTAGTATTAATTTAATATACTGTGCATGAGATAAAACCACTAAGAATGTCAAGTTTATATAAAAGCCTTAAAACACCCAACTTCATATAAAAGCCTTAACACACACAACCGGGGGTCCAAAATCTCAAATAGGGATCGGATCGACGTTCCGTTTTCTCCGACACGACCGGGTGGGTTAAAGCGACGTGTAGAAACTGACAGAATCCAATTTGGATCTCCGGATTGGCCTGGCCATTCAAACGACCGATCTAAAAACACCCAACTTCATATAAAAGCCTTAACACACACAACCCGGGGGTCCAAAATCCCAACTAAGGATCGGATCGACGTGCCGTTTTCTCCGACACGACCGGGTGGGTTAAAGCGACGTGTAGAAACTGACGGAATCCAATTTGGATCTCCGGATTGGCATGGCCATTCAAACGACCGATCTAAAAACACCCAACTTCATATAAAAGCCTTAACACACACAACCCGGGTGTCCAAAATCCCAAATAGGGATCGGATCGACGTGTTGTTTCTCTGACACGACCGGGGGGGTTAAAGCGACGTGTAGAAACTGACGGAATCCAATTTGGATCTCCGGATTGGCCTGGCCATTCAAACGACCGATCTAAAAACACCCAACTTCATATAAAAGCCTTAACACACACAACCCGCGTGTCCAAAATCCCAAATAGGGATTGGATCGACGTGCCGTTTTCTCCGACACGACCGGGTGGGTTAAAGCGACGTGTAGAAACTGACGGAATCCAATTTGGATCTCCGGATTGGCCTGGCCATTCAAACGACCGATCTAAAAACACCCAACTTCATATAAAAGCCTTAACACACACAACCCGGGGGTCCAAAATCCCAAATAGGGATCGGATCGACGTGCCGTTTTCTCCAACACGACCGGGTGGGTTAAAGCGACGTGTAGAAACTGACGGAATCCAATTTGGATCTCCGGATTGGCCTGGCCATTCAAACGACCGATCTAAAAACACCCAACTTCATATAAAAGCCATAACACACACAACCCGGGGGTCCAAAATCCCAAATAGGGATCGGATCGACGTGCCGTTTTCTCCGACACGACTGGGTGGGTTAAAGCGACGTGTAGAAACTGACGGAATCCAATTTGGATCTCCGGATTGGCCTGGCCATTCAAACGACCGATCTAAAAACACCCAACTTCATATAAAAGCCTTAACACACACAACCCGAGGGTCCAAATTCCCAACTAGGGATCGGATCGACGTGCCGTTTTCTCCGACACGACCGGGTGGGTTAAAGCGACGTGTAGAAACTGACGGAATCCAATTTGGATCTCCGGATTGGTCTGGCCATTCAAACGACCGATCTAAAAACACCCAACTTCATATAAAAGCCTTAACACACACAACCCGGGTGTCCAAAATCCCAAATAGGGATCGGATCGACGTGCCGTTTTCTCCGACACGACCGGGTGGGTTAAAGCGACGTGTAGAAACTGACGGAATCCAATTTGGATCTCCGGATTGGCCTGGCCATTCAAACGACCGATCTAAAAACACCCAACTTCATATAAAAGCCTTAACACACACAACCCGGGTGTCCAAAATCCCAAATAGGGATCGGATCGACGTGCCGTTTTCTCTGACACGGCCGGGTGGGTTAAAGCGACGTGTAGAAACTGACGGAATCCAATTTGGATCTCCGGATTGGCCTGGCCATTCAAACGACCGATCTAAAAACACCCAACTTCATATAAAAGCCTTAACACACACAACCCGGGTGTCCAAAATCCCAAATAGGGATCGGATCGACGTGTCGTTTTCTCCGACACGGCCGGGTGGGTTAAAGCGACGTGTAGAAACTGACGGAATCCAATTTGGATCTCCGGATTGGCCTGGCCATTCAAACGACCGATCTAAAAACACCCAACTTCATATAAAAGCCTTCACACACACAACCCGGGTGTCCAAAATCCCAAATAGGGATCGGATCGACGTGTCGTTTTCTCCGACATGGCCGGGTGGGTTAAAGCGACGTGTAGAAACTGACGGAATCCAATTTGGATCTCCGGATTGGCCTGGCCATTCAAACGACCGATCTAAAAACACCCAACTTCATATAAAAGCCTTAACACACACAACCCGGGGGTCCAAAATCCCAAATAGGGATCGGATCGACGTGTCGTTTTCTCTGACACGACCGGGTGGGTTAAAGCGACGTGTAGAAACTGACGGAATCCAATTTGGATCTCCGGATTGGCCTGGCCATTCAAACGACCGATCTAAAAACACCCAACTTCATATAAAAGCCTTAACACACACAACCCGGGGGTCCAAAATCCCAAATAGGGATCGGATCGACGTGCCATTTTCTCCGACACGACCGGGTGGGTTAAAGCGACGTGTAGAAACTGACGGAATCCAATTTGGATCTCCGGATTGGCCTGGCCATTCAAACGACCGATCTAAAAACACCCAACTTCATATAAAAGCCTTAACACACACAACCCAGGGGTCCAAAATCCCAACTAGGGATCGGATCGACGTGCCATTTTCTCCGACACGACCGGGTGGTTAAAGCGACGTGTAGAAACTGACGGAATCCAATTTGGATCTCCGGATTGGCCTGGCCATTCAAACGACCGATCTAAAAACACTCAACTTCATATAAAAGCCTTAACACACACAACCCGCGTGTCCAAAATCCCAAATAGGGATCGGATCGACGTGCCGTTTTCTCCGACACTACCGGGTGGGTTAAAGTGACGTGTAGAAACTGACGGAATCCAATTTGGATCTCCGGATTGGCCTGGCCATTCAAACGACCGATCTAAAAACACCCAACTTCATATAAAAGCCTTAACACACACAACCCGGGTGTCCAAAATCCCAAATAGGGATCGGATCGACGTGTCGTTTTCTCCAACACGACCGGGTGGGTTAAAGCGACGTGTAGAAACTGACGGAATCCAATTTGGATCTCCGGATTGGCCTGGCCATTCAAACGACCGATCTAAAAACACCCAACTTCATATAAAAGCCTTAACACACACAACCCGGGGGTCCAAAATCCCAAATAGGGATCGGATCGACGTGCCGTTTTCTCCGACACGACCGGGTGGGTTAAAGCGACGTGTAGAAACTGACGGAATCCAATTTGGATCTCCGGATTGGCCTGGCCATTCAAACGACCAATCTAAAAACACCCAACTTCATATAAAAGCCTTAACACACACAACCCGGGGATCCAAAATCCCAAATAGGGATCGGATCGACGTGTCGTTTTCTCCGACACGACCGGGTGGGTTAAAGTGACGTGTAGAAACTGACGGAATCCAATTTGGATCTCCGGATTGGCCTGGCCATTCAAACGACCGATCTAAAAACACTCAACTTCATATAAAAGCCTTAACACACACAACCCGGGGGTCCAAAATCCCAAATAGGGATCGGATCAACGTACCGTTTTCTCCGACACGACCGGGTGGGTTAAAGCGACGTGTAGAAACTGACGGAATCCAATTTGGATCTCCGGATTGGCCTGGCCATTCAAACGACCGATCTAAAAACACCCAACTTCATATAACGGATCTAAAAATACTATTGTATGACAAGTTTTAAATTTCACTATTGAAAATAATGTATGTCTTTTATTTATTATTAATGTTTCTGATTTTAATTTGTTTTAATATTGGATCCAGCTCCAGACGATGACAAGGCAGGGACAGCAGACGATCCAGCAGATTTATCTTGATATTTGTATTCATTATTCTGTATGATTTTATATTTATTGTATGTTATGATATTATGTTGATTGTGAGTATTTGTTAAATTTATGAATATTGTAGCAGGTTTGACATTGCAGCAGGGTTCACAAACCATTTTTATTTCCTAATTTTTTAAAAAAAATGGTTTAATTTCCGACGGATTTACCGACGGTTCATTATCCGTCGGAATTACCGACCGAAATATCCGTCGGTAATTCCGTCGGAATATGCTGACAGATGGTTTCCGACCGAAAATGTGTCAGCAGTTACGGACCGGTATACCGACGTATTTGCCGACAGATAAACCGTCGGTAAATACCGACCGTGTTTCCGACCAATATATCCGTCGGAGTTGCCGGCCGAATTCCGACGGATATGTTATCCGTCGGAAATTTCTGACCATCTATTTCCGACGGATCGTTTTCGACGGGCTTTAGACGGAAATCGGTCGGAAGGACTCATTTCCGACGGAATACCGTCGGATTTCCGACGGATTCAATCCGTCGGAAATCCCGCATTTTCTTGTGGTGTTCATCTTTTAAGTCTCTTTCTTCAAGTAAGATCTAGTGAGCCTGGGTGGTGGCTCATATTGAATTAATCCAATGAGCCTGGGTGATGGCTCATCTTTAGTTAATCTAGAGAGTCAGGGTGGTAGCTCAACTTTTATGGTATGTGTGGATGTGTGAATGTATTTTAATGTAGGATGCAAGCATTGTATGTGGAGATAGATTAAGCAAGAATATACACAAGCAATTTCTACCAATCCGGAGCGGTAGTGACCAATATTATCAGGGAGATATTATCAAATATTATTACGACTAAGCCATCTAGGAGACCTTGGATCTGGTTGAGGAAACTCATGATGCCACATAGATTAGGATGCTAGAGTACCAGAGGCACATGGCCCAGTGCTATAATGCCTAAGTTAATGTCATATGGTTTCTCATTGGAGACTTGGTGTTAAGATAGGCTGAAGCCTCTAACCCACTCGAAGCGACAATGAAGTTGGCACCCAACTAAGAGGGTCAATACCAAGTGGTCGAAGTCTGTGACAAAAGAGCATATGGGACTAGCTACTTTAGATGACAAAGTTGTTCTATGTACCTATCAGTAATATTACCTCCATTCCCTACAAGCATGTTGCACATTCCGTTCATTCAACATCAAATATAATAGAAGTATTTGGAAGGAATTTTCTTTTATTTTATGTAAAATGTGGTTAAAAACCTGTATATGGAAAAGAAAAGAAAATATTTAAAAGTGATGACTGAGGAATCCCCAAGTTTTCACTAAAACCTTATATTATAAGTGTGTACGCAATCACAGTTGCCATGATCATACAGTCCACTTCACTGTAAAGTATCTAATTTTATGAAAACTTGTGAAGATCATGGTAATTTTTCTCTGGTCATAGTATGTGAGATTAGCGAAGTCACATGAGACCAACAATGAGACTTGACCCGCATAAATCTCAGCCCTTCTACTAGAGGTATGACATCTCATTGTCCTAGGCGGAACAATCTCCAACTATTTGTTTTCTTGCTCTAGATCTTATCTTATTCCAATTTAGGTATTGAATGTGATACGGGGCAAGCCCCTGAATTCGGATTCAAGCCCGAGGAGTCGGCCAGACCTCACTCGGCTCGCCCAAGGCACAATAGCTGACTGCTTGACTGGTTCAATTCGGGGAACCGTCACTCAAATTACGACGAGTGCTGAGCCGTAGCGGACGAGGCTTCTCGAGTCCCTCGTAGGCATCGTTGTCCCGGGACTAGTCAGACGAGTAAGTCGGCGATCGTCCCCGAATGTCTGGTAAGGAAAGTCCTGATTCGGAAAGTCTTGTGGATCGCAAGGCAAGTATGCCCGAAAGACGGAAACCGCCATCAAGGGAAAGTGCCATGCGAAGACCCGAGGATTTCGGGAGCGTGCGGGACGCACTGGTAGAGGCCGAGATTCTCGGGTCCATAGCTAGACTCGCGAGGATCGTGGGCAATCAATCGCCGGAACGTGCCCCGATCGTGGGCAACCGGGATTACCTCGCCTGAACCCTATATAAAGGGATGCACCCCCCCGTAAAGAGGTATGTGGAAAAATCCTTAGAGCCACTCTTTCATGCCATCCACCCTCTAACTTGAGCGTCGGAGTGTCTACCCGCCGAGGTGACTCGGCGGACTTGCAGGTACCAACTCGACGTCGGCGCAGCAGGCTCGGTTAGCCTTCCTCCTCTTTGGGATTCACTCGGCTAAGGCCAACTCCGTTGCTTCAACAGTAACATTTTGGCGCCGTCTGTGGGAACGTTGTAAACTCTAATGGCTCCCAAAGGTAAGGCAGTGGCTCACGTGTCTGACGATGAGGTACCACTCACCGTCATCGAAGAGGGAACCGCCGGAGGAGGATCCAGCACCGGAGCGCAAGGCTTAAACACCTCCTCCCGTCTCGACCGCGTCGAGAACCTTGTGGCTGGGCTTCACGAAGTCCTGGCGCGCATCGAACAGAAGCAACAGCTGATGGTGGCCCAGGCGGAAGCGGCCGGCCGACCGGCGATCCCCGCTCCAAATGGTCGTGGCGACCACGGCCCCATTGGGACCCAGCCGGCTCCTCCGGCGGTTTCGACGAGCTTGGCGGATGGCCGGGGCGACGCGCCCGTCCCGTCGGCCCAACTGCCGCCGCCACTTCCGGTGACGGGGCAAGGAGTTGCGGCCTAGGCAATGGAGCACAGGGCCCCTCGGGCGACAGATGCAGATCACTACACTGCCGAGTCGACCTCAGTTCCCTTCAGCGCCCCACCACTGGAGCCCCGGTGGAAGAGCGACCTCCAGGAGATGAATCGGAAGATCGAGGCTTTACAATGGGGGACTCGGGCGCCCTCCGTGGCGACTCTGCTAACAACGTGACCCTTCTCCGAAGAGATCACCTCGGCGCCGGTCCCCGCAAAGTTGCAACTCCCCAAGTTCCGGCGATACAATGGAACCATTAATCCTATCCATCATCTTGACAATTTTTAGGGACAAACCGAAATGGTCAGCCTCACTGATGCGTTGCGGTGCTGAGCGTTCATGTCAACCCTGGACGACACCGCTCTGCAGTGGTTCAAGGCTCTCCCGCTGAGATCCATAACCTCTTTCCCCGAGTTCGCGCAGCGATTCCTAGACCACTTCTACAGCACGGTTCAACACTCGCTCTGCACGGACGACCTGTGGCTTGTAATGCAGAAGGGCGGGGAGCTCTTCCGGGACTACGCCAAGAGGTTCCAGCTTGAAGTGATGAAGGTCGTCGACCTCGACTTGCGGACGGCGGTCAACATCCTCACCCGAGTGTGCTCCAACGCGCCCTTCGTGGCGTCCATCGCCAAAAAGCCGCCTGTGAGTCTCTCCGACCTCCTCTCTCGTATGCAGAAGTACGTGAGATTGGAATCCACCATCGGCGCGGCGGGCAAGTTGAGTCGTCCTGCCGAGGTCGGGGGAACAAGCAAAGCACCAGAGAGCAAGAGGGCGAAGAAAGAAGACAACTCGGTCCGCGGCGATCGGAAACTGGACTCGAGCCGTCGGTCAGACGACTACCACCGATCGGACGAGTACCACCGATCACGCGACCTGCCGCACTTCGAACGACTTCCGTCCAAAATACTGCCCGTGATCAAGAAGCTGCCTGAGCTCCAACGGCCCGAGCCGTTGGGCAAACCACCTCCGGGGCACGGCGCCGACCTTTACTGCGACTACCACAAGGGCCACGGCCACACAACTGACCAGTGTCGCAGTCTGAAGCTGGAGATCGCCGAGATGCTGCGTCGCGGCATCATCAGCAGGGACGTCGTGGACGGACGCCGTAAGGAGCCAACGCCTGAGAGAGAGCACGGTCCCCGGGGGGAGAAAGGGGCGGTCCTCGTCCTTGCAGGAGGTGCAGCCGGAGGGGGCGACAGTGGAAGGAAGCGGAAGACGTGAGCCTCAGCCGCCGGCTCGGCCACAGGGAACTCGGGCCCGAACCCGAGTGCGGTGATCACGTTCTCCAAGGACAATGCCCTCGGCCTCAGCTTCCCTCACGACGACGCGCTCGTCATCTGCGCCGACATCGACAGATACAGCGTCCACCGAATCCTCGTGGATGGCGGAGCGGACCCAGACATCCTCTTCTACGACTGTTTCGTGAAGATGACCAATCTGAGCGCTGAGCTGAAGCCAGTGGCGACCCTGCTGTTCGGGTTCAACGGGTCTCCGGTCAATGCCGAGGGCTCGATCAAACTGAAAGTCGCACTCGGGGTTAGCCCATGCTCTGTAACCGTTGAGGTCGACTTCCTTGTTGTCAAAGTGAAGTCGGCCTACAACGCCATCTTTGGCCGGGGACTCTTGGGGAAGCTGGGAGGGGTCCCATCCACCTACCACTAAAAGCTTAAATTCCCTACACCGTGCGGAGTAGGGGAGGTCTCGGGGGACCAAACTGAAGCTCGCAGGTGCTATGTAAACTCCATTAAAGCAAAGGAACCTGTTATTTCTGAGCACAAGCCTGTGTATGACAGTGATGATGAGAGGCATGAGCCCTCCGAGCAAACGAAGCACATTGAAATCGCCGAGGGGAGATCCCTGGTAATCGGCGCCGAACTCCAAGAGTTGGAGGCGGAGCTGGTTCGTCATCTCGGGGAAAGTGGAGACGTCTTTGCGTGGACAGAGAACGACCTCCCTGGGATCGACCCTGACGTAATCCAACATCATCTGAATGTGGACCCCCGAGCTCAGCCTGTGCGCCAGAAGAAGCGTCCCATCTCGGCAGATCGTCAGGTGGTCGTCGGCGAGAACCTGGCAAAATACCTCCGAGCAGGCACAGTTCGGGATGCGTTCTACCTCGAGTGGGTAGTGAATGTGGTCCTCGTCAAAAAGACCAACGGAAAGTGGCGTATGTGCGTGGACTTCACCGACCTCAACAAGGCGTGCCCGAAGGACAGGTTCCTCTTCCTCGCATAGATCAGCTCGTTGACTCGACGACGGGGCACGAGCTCCTCAGTTTCCTCGACACCTACTCGGGGTACCACCAGATCAAGATGGCTCCCGAAGACGAGGAGAAGACTTCCTTCACCACCGAGAAAGGTCTGTATTATTTCACCAGAATGCCTTTCGGATTAAAGAATGCAGGCGCTACGTATCAGAGGCTCGTCAACATGATGTTCGAGCAACAAATCGGGAAGACCATGGAGATCTACATCGACGACATGCTCGTAAAGAGTCGGAAGGCCGAGGACCACGTTCGGGACCTGGCCGAGGTATTCGACATCCTTCGAAAGTACGGGATGAAGCTCAACCCCGAGAAATGCGTCTTCGGCGTCCATGCTGGAAAGTTCCTAGGCTACCTCGTCTCGAGCCGAGGGATCGACGTCAACCCCGACAAGGTGCAGACCATCCTCGACATGACGGTTCCCCGAATTGAACCAGTCAAGCAGTCAGCTATTGTGCCTTGGGCGATCCGAGTGAGGTATGGCCGACTCCTCGGGCTTGAATCCGAATTCAGGGGCTTGCCCCGTATCATTGGCCCCCTAGCTTCCATTAGGGGCGCTCTGAGTGAACCGAGTGGAAGGTACTGGACCAAGGCCCTTGCTTGGCCAAATGAATTCAGATACCGACTCAGGCGTCGCTTGGAGCCGAACAAGCTTGGTAACCACCGACGGGACTGGCGCGACTTTTAATGCTTCTGACAGCCGTTGAGGCGACGCGTCACTTCGACTCCCGCCGTTCGATGGCACCAGGTGAAGCGACAGGAGTTAATGATGGCGCCTCGACTGCCACCCAGCATTACTCGGATGGCGATCCACGTCGGAAATGCGCCACGTGCTTCCACCTGCCGCGCCGCTTCACCTCCGACGCGGATCACCATCCGAGTAACACTGGGTGGCAGTCGAGGCGCCATCATTAACTCCTGTCGCTTCACCTGGTGCCATCGAACGGCGGGAGTCGAAGTGACGAGCCGCCTCAGTGGCTGTCAGAAGCATTAAAAGTCGCGCCAGTCCCGTCGGCGGTTACCACGCCTGTTCGGCTCCAAGCGACGCCCGAGTCGGTATCTGAATTCATTTGGCCAAGCAAGGGCCTTGGTCCAGTACCTTCCACTCGGTTCACTCAGAGCGCCCCTAATGGAAGCTAGGGGGCCAATGATACGGGGCAAGCCCCTGAATTCGGATTCAAGCCCGAGGAGTCAGCCAGACCTCACTCGGCTCGCCCAAGGCACAATAGTTGACTGCTTGACTGGTTCAATTCGGGGAACCGTCACTCGAATTATGACGAGTGCCGAGCCGTAGCGGATGAGGCTTCCCGAGTCTCTCGTCGGCATCGTTGTCCCGGGACTAGTCAGACGAGTAAGTCGGCGATCATCCCTGAATGTCTGGTAAGGAAAGTCCTGATTCGGAAAGTCTTGCGGATCGCAAGGCAAGTATGCCTGAAAGACGAAAACCGCCATCGAGGGAAAGTGCCATGCGAAGACCCGAGGATTTCGGGATCGTGCGGGACGCGCTGGTAGAGGTCGAGATTCTCGGGTCCATAGCTAGACTCGCGAGGATCGTGGGCAATCAATCGCCGGAACGTGCCCCGATCGTGGGCAACCGGGATTACCTCGCCTGAACCCTATATAAAGGGAAGCACCCCCCCCCCCCCCCCGTAAAGAGGTATGTGGAAAAATCCTTAGAGCCACTCTTTCATGCCATCCACCCTCTAACTTGAGTGTCGGAGTGTCTACCCGCCGAGGCGACTCGGCAGACTTGCAAGTACCAACTCGACGTCGGCGCAGCAGGCTCGGTTAGCCTTCCTCCTCTTTGGGATCCACTCGGCTAAGGCCGACCCCGTTGCTTCAACAGTAACAGAATGGTTTTTCTTAGGATCCCAATTCGAGGACCTCCTAATCCTTTGTTTATTGTTGCTAATCTTTCTTTTCCCGTCAAGTATTGCCATCTAATTTCTCAAATCTAAAGGGCATAAAATAGAAAGAAACTTGAAATTGAGATCTGCCCCTGCAGAGAAATGCGACGTCCAATGCATGGAGCCTTTGTGCACATTGCACAGGCGCACAACCACCAAAACATTGAGGCTTGTTTTTTTAATTTTAGGTTCTACCACTAAAATATTTATATTTTAACATATACTTTTTTATGAATATTAGAAACTAAAATTAGAACTTTTTTATGCACATGCGCTCAATCCATACTAAAACATCAAGACTTTTCTATGAATATTAGAAAGTTTTCTTTAACTTGCTGAGATAAATTATTTTAATTTTAGCATTCATAAATATAAAATACATATCTAAATATAAATATTATAGTGGTAGAACCTAAAATTAAAATACAAACCCCATAGTTTTGATGGGCTGCACTGAGAATTCACGCGTTTGACACTGGGTTTCTCGGTGGGGGCGGATTTTGATTTCAAGTTCCTTTCTAGCTATTTGTTACTGCTATAGTAACACAGGTCGGCTCCTGCCGAGGTGACCGCTGAGGCGCTTCTCGCCAGACCGAGTCGAGACGACCAAGCCGATGAATCCCTTTTGAGGCACGCTTGGCCGACGTGTGACGCTGCTCCCGAGCTCACGACCTGACCTGCAAAGTCCGCCGAGTGGGCTCGGCGGGGAGATACTCCGACGCTCAAGTCAGTTGCTAGCCGAGCAGAATGACCTAGCGTGGGGGAAGAATAGCATACCTTTGCCAGTGGAATGTCTACCCTTTATATAGTGTTAGGACACGTACGTGTGAGCTGGACGTGCCACCAATCTCGCTGAGAGTTACCGAGATTCCCGCCGGATTGGGCGCCGTTACCGCCCTGCCAAATCACGATGATCGTGGCTGCCACCTGTAGACCTGATCGCCGATATCGTGGTCTTAATGGCCGTGATTTACGGTTCCATAATTCTCGATTATCTCCTCATTCGTCCGCTGACCCTGTGAGGGTTGTGATGGGGCACGTGAGGGCACCGAGCTATAGGTCAGCGTGGCCCAAGCTTTGACTACCCGAGGTGCTTGATCGGAGACGACAAGCTCTTGTTTGAGGTTGGATTCATAAGAGACTACTTAGGCCGAGCTGTAGAGAGGCCCAAGACCCATAAAGACCTGACGCTTCGCTGATATCATGTAGATAAGATGTCGGCCAGTGGCCTTAATTAGGTCGGCTGATCCGAGGTCTCATCCGACCTGATGGGAACACCTCGATTGGTTCGGATACCTCGTACCTTCGTTAGTCTCGTGGACTCTTCGAAAAGTTCCGGTAATAAGGTCGGCCTCATCCGAGTTCGAGGCCGAGCCGAGAGGAACTGGAGGCGAGCCTGTCGGGCGGCTAATACTTGATGTGGAACGTCGGACTCTTCCTTTAGATGTGGTCGGCTGTCTTCAGGGATAGCCGACCTTCTCGAGAACCTCCGTATCACTGGCCCCCTAGGTTCACATCGGACCGTGCACGCGGGCCGAGGTGAAGCTAAATCTTCCACAGTGGTCGGTCGTTTTCGACGCTAGCCGACCTGCTCTGAAACCACAGTATCACCCTTGGTCCACGTCGGTCCACGAACGCGGGCCGAGGTGAAGCTAGATTTCTTTGCTGGAAGCATGTGCCTTGCCACGTGGCTTTGCTGACATACGTGGCCTGTCGGGACGTCACGTCTCCCTGTGGTCAGAAGACGCCCTGCCGTGAGGGCGCGTCATGGCCTTGTCAGAGCCGCCGATCGTCGCATCGCCTAATAGGGCGTCGCACGTTGCTCCGTAGGCCGTGCCGTCGTACTTTCGCCGCCTCGTCTCCCGAGCGCCATCATGGCGCACCTCACTATCTGTGCTGATCAGAATCCGAGGGGTCGATTCCACGGCCAATCTGGTGGTGACACATGGGCAGATCTTGATCATTTGTCTTGGGAGTTGGCTTTCTACCATTGGATTCGATTGACCCCCAGTTCTATAAATATTGGGGTCTGCTGCCGAACGATTGCCCTTGTTCTCGTGCGTAAGCATCTACCAGGCGACCTACCGACGTGCCGACGACAGGTGCTCTGACGTCCCTCGCCTGAGCTTCAACCATTTCCGATCTCCGCTTGCTTCCTTTAGAGGTAAGCATGTCTTCGAGTTCTGCGTCTTCTTCCTCTGGTCCTCGTCTCCGCGAGGGCTCGTCGTCTGGGGGTTCTCCTTCCGAGAACTCTTCTCACTCAGTAGGGGTGGTTTCCTCTGATGGAACGTCCCCCTCTCCTCGGCCTGACGGCGAGCCGTCAGACCATTCTGATGATTGCTTCATTGTTGATCCTGGGACTTACGTTCCCAAAGAGCCTTCCTCTCATACTTCTGGAGCTCGTCGGCCGGCTGACAATGTCGCCGACGCTCAGTGCGAAACTAGTGATGAGACCCTCGCGTGGAGGAAAACTCACCCCGGACTAGAGTTTCTGGAGGGTTACTCCATGTATCGCTTGAGTCAGCTCTGTGCTCACTACGTAGCAAAGGGTGGAGTCTGTATTTATGTTGAGGCCGTCTGAGCTGGCTTCATCCTCCCATTGCATCCTTTCATCATTTTCCTCCTCTTCAAGTTGGGAGTTGCTCCGTCGCAACTGACCCCTAATTCATGGAGGTCGGTTGTCGGCTTCCTGGCGGTCTATGCTCTGGCTAGGGTCCTTTCGACCACATGCCTCTTCTTTTATTGCTTCTCAGTCAAAGCTTTCGAGGACTGGCTGTATTTCGCAGCCCGGTCCGGATGACAAATCCTCGGTCGAATGCCTTCTTCTGTTCACAACTGGAAGAGGCAGTTTGTTTTTGTTCATAGCCCGACAGGGTGGCCATTTCCAACCACCTAGACGGCAGTGAATGTTCACCAAAAAGCCTTCCAAGCTCCAAACCTCATCGAATTCGAGCTCACGGAGTTTGACTCTTTACAGGTGCTGGATCCACCCGACCTGTTTCGGCTCGATGAGTTGTTCAAATTGATTGTCAAGGCCGACAAAGGTCATTTCCTTCCCGATGTTATCTTTTTGTGATTTACGAGTAACAGCTAACCAACTGCTGCTTCCCGCAGTGATGGCCGACAAGGGCAAGTCGTCGGCTGCTCCCGACGTTGGCCGAAGGCGCAATACCTCACTCGTCGACTGAGCAACGGAAAGATTTGCGGGGCGTGGTAAAAAGAGCGCCACGAGGCCATCGAAGCGTCCAAGGGAGGAAACCGAGGACGCGGGTCGGGGGACGAAACGTCGGTCTTCAGATCTTCATACGACGTCATCTCAAGGACGAGGTGAGCTGTCGGAGCAACTGACCACAGACCAGCATGCTGCGAGCCCTCAGCCGTCGTCGGTGCGTACAGAGGAGCTCTCTGCTACTGAATGGGCTCGTCGGGCGACCCCCACGCTAGGTCATTCTGCTCGGCTAGCAACTGACTTGAGCGTCGGAGTGTCTCCCCGCCGAGCCCACTCGGCGGGCTTTGCAGGTCAGGTCGTGAGCTCGGGAGCAGTGTCACACGTCGGCCAAGCGCGCCTCAAAAGGGATTCATCGGCTTGGTCATCTCGGCTCGGTCTGGCGAGAAGCGCCTCAACAGTCACCTCGACAGGAGCCGACCTATGTTACTATAGCAGTAACACTATTATTTTTTCCTTTCATAATTTGTCCATCTATTAAGTTAGATTGTAAATAAAATTTATAAGTGCACCCTAATTTTTAGAATGATCCCACTGAATAAAATTTCTAGATCTATCACTAGATTCAAACATTAATTGCTACCGTGCATCAGGACAACACCAATTGCATTTTAATACTGTAGTATTTCTCTCTGTCTCTCTCTCACTATATATATATAAGAAATACTTATTATAAAGTGCATATTGTAAAAAAAAATTTGATGTAGATTATTTTTTGAATAATTTTATTAATTGAGAGAGAGAGATAATTATTTTATCAGACCATCAATCAATAGAATTGTTTTTCCAAATAATTCATATCTATTTTATTGCAAGATTTGTCTTGCAATAAATATTTCTCATATAAATCAAATATTTGAGGAAATCTATATGCTGGTACCTCGTTTATACGCGGGGAGGTATTAGTGATGGTGGGAGCCGCACACCACTTGTGTGAGCCAATCCTAGAAATAAAACTTCACATCTCAAAAGGGAACTTTCTTAAAATTAACTGGCGACTTCATGATCTAAGGTGTCTGCATGACCGCTTGCGTAACATTATGACCCTCCCAAGCTGCATTTTCTGGACGTGTGCCAAATGCAGTCTTTATTTGCACTACATCCTCTATAACCAAGGTGGGCTGATGGGCGAAGAATGGAAAAACTTTGCTGCTTCTTTTGACCGGTGGCTGCACAAGATGGTGTTTTCCTTTTTTCTTTCGTTTTTTCTCCCTTCCTTTGCAGCGTGGCATTAGATTCCCACGCTTTTCTTCCTTTTTTCCCTCCCCACAGAACTGCTTACAGCTTACTTATATGGTCTCAAATTTTTTCAAACAGTTCGCGGCTTCGCTCCCGCGCGCGCCTCGATACGAAGCATCCCGCCTCAGCTTCGTGACCGCCGGAGAAAACAAATTGTGGGGTCGTCTTGAAAGAAGCAGCTTCCTCGCAAAGTACGCTTGGTTTCCCACATGAGCGAGGAGCTTCCTCGCTAGGATGGTGGCGGGAGCTCCATAAGTTTCTTTTCCCCACTGATTATGGAAGACGAAGGGATAACATAATACCTCCCCATAAACTAGTGTTAAACTTATATCATAGAATCTTTTTTCTTCTCTTTTTTTTCTTTTGTGGGGTGGTCATATGGAAGGCACATTTGGTCGCATTTGTGTAGTACTAGTACTGTATGACTGGTTGTGCCCCCCACTTGGGTCCCTGCTCCCGGGGGGTTCGGAGTTAGGGTCGGCGTCGTCGGTGGCCTCGCGAGCCCCACCAAATCCCCACCCCTAACACCCTCGCTCTCGTGGTGCGAGCAGCACCAGATGCGTCCTTTCCCTTCTTTTTTTCGTCTCGGTGTGGAAGGGGTTGCTTCGTGCGCCCTCCCTCCGCCGAATGTGAAGGGGGGGTTGCCTGGTGCACCCCCGCGCGCGGGTGCGGTGTTTGAATTGGACTTGGAGGCACCTTCCCCTTTCATACGGTGTGCACCTGCAAAGCAGGAAAGTGCAGGGCCACCACCAAAACCACTTTATAATTTTTAGATAGGACTTGCTGCTATTCCCGCTTTAAAGTTAAAGTACCGCTGCTATGATATGCACCATCCATTTCTCTATTCGCTTCGAATCATACACCGGGCATGACCGACGTTACAAGCGAGCGGCTAGATGGGAGGTGCGAGGACGTCGAGTACCTAAATCAAGTACACTTGTACTCTTGTAGGTAGGAGGAGTCCCTTTCCTTTCCCTCCGCGAGCGGTTTACATATGGGTGTGATCAAGATGCCGGTTATCCTCGACGTACCTAGAACATCAATGTTTTTTTTTTATTATTTATTGAAATAAAACACGCCCATACAATACGAGTCCCCTTTTCTTTTGCACGCCGGGAAAGCAGGAAAAAGTGTGGACATAGGAGGCGTCTGAGATATAGTGGCGTTGGGTAGCGCGGGTGCCATCGCCGTGGCCGAACCGGCCCACTCCGCCTCCGCGCTTGGCGGAGGCCGAAACCCTTGTCATCTTTTGGAGCGTTTCGCGGGTGAGATTTTCGGCGGGATGCCGTTGATTGCGGATGGCCGCTCCCCGGCCGCACCCGCGCACATGCCAATCCTCTGACCTGACCGGCGTGGTGTGGCCTTTCTGGACAAACAGACCCCCCGCGCGGTGCTTCAAACTACGTGGGATGCCACGCCGTTCTACGTGGCCACCTTCCGTGTGCGTGCGCAGTGTGTCGGTGGGCGTCCGTGGCTTCGATTGGCATTCGGAAATCGCTTCGGCACAAACAGATTTCGCTGGACATCAAATGCATCCGAGAGGTGTTTGTCGGCCTGTCGGGTGCGTCCTCGGATCTTCCCACGCACGTACGCACGCTCGTGTGCCACACTGATCAATGAACTAGGGTTTTTTTCTCTCTTTTGCTGTGATGAGTAGATATACGGAAGAATTACTTTACTTTAAGATCCGGCTTCCACGATTCCGTCCACCCCGATCCCCATAAATAGTCTCCAAAACAGGGGATCGGGTTTGAGGCAGCAAATTGCTGGTCTTTGTGGGTTCTCGTCATTTTGCTTCACACTTGTATTTGCATACACACAACGAAAAATCACTCTGTCCACCCACTTGGATGCCAAAGCTTGAAGATTCGCTGTTAAAAATGAGAGTTTGCAACTTGATCAGATATCGTACGATCTTATCAAGAAGGACATTCAGGTTTTACTGCCGTGCGACGCCTGGCGAGCGCAATAGAAACTCGTTAAGACAAAAGTGACAACTCCTTTTGATAGCTAAACTATGCGAAAGAGTCGGCATGTTGGACAAAGAAAGAGGAAGAACTTGTCCGTTTCTATCCTGATACAACTGAGGTGCGACCTTCATGTAGCGAAACTTGGAGCTAAGGCATTGAACCCTCCGTTTCCAACCTTTTCAAATGATGTATAATCTTTCCCGCTATGCCGGAACATTTATGAACTACTGCAGTAACGGAACCCAAGAAGGGAATCGAGCCTTTTATTTTTATTTTTCTCCTGGTAGAACCGGCCAAGTCGCAGTTAGCAGGGGCCTGCGACGAGGCGGTGGTTATTATATTCTCGGCCACATTTTATTAATAGACTGCCGCACCGCAACCCGTCTTTTAATAGGGAGGGAGAGACTTGCGGATCCTCTGTTTGGGATCCCGGCGGTGGTGGGGGAGACACTTGCGGATCCTCTGTTTCAGCTGTCGCTGGCACTTCCCTTTTCCCGCCGGATAAAAAGCATCACGCAGGCAGGCTCACGGAGAGCTCACAAAACAATGAATACCTCCTTAGTAGAAGTTATTTTGATGTAATTTACCTTGCGACGACCAAGGTTCTTAGCAATTGGGTGAAAAAGTAACACCAAGTCCTGTGCTCCGAGGTGGTTCAGATCTTTCTCCCCTGTTGACCGAAAAGAAAGGAAGATACCGTCGCCGCCAGCGTTCAGGTTTCTTTTCTTTAACCCACTCCTCCCGGCGAGACCTCCGGCAGGATCACTGTCGTTTTCTTGGGTGGAGGCTGTGTAGACAAAGTTGGGGAGGAAGGCGGAAAAAAAAAAAAGTGAAACGGACCAGAGTTTGTCCCCGTTTACTACGACTATTGCGTCTCGTTTACCAAACCCTCTTACCTTGGAGGTCCGTTCCATTCCATTCGGTGCAAGTGCTTGTAATGGAGGAGGACGATGGACAGGGGAGTTGGGTTGCATGTGTTAAAACTTATGCATGACACCTTCTCTCGGGCTGTTCCAGACTTGCACTGTCTCATTCTTTGGAAGGCGATTGACCTATGAAAACAATAGAGAAGAAAAGGTGTTTTTTTTGGGGGGGGGGGGGGGGGTAGTTGTATTGTGAGTGATTTTAAAATGAACGAGCGTAACTTTGACAAATTTTTAGATCTAGGTGTTAGATACGGAGGACTCCATATATACGTCCTAACTCATTAGTCAAGATACACTAATCTCAACTCGAATTATACTAACATTGTTCTGGAAGAAAGTATCTGCTTGAAGATACATCGCAATGACCAGGTCATTGCAGATCAAATATTGTATCCCTTCTCCTTTCTGAAACCTTCGTCTAGTTGGATACTAGAATTAATGTGATTTGAGAAAAAAAAAATTATTATACTTGCGAGTGTAATAAGGTGGTACTCATGTGACGTCACATGAGTTGTTATCTCAACAATTAAGAGTAATAGACAACGATAGATGACGGCGGCAATTGGCGGCGACCAGCGACAAGATCTAATGTCATTGTTTTGGAGTCAAGACTTGTATTTTGAAGTTTAAAATTTATATTTTAAAGTTTAAATTTTATATTTTGGAGTCTCAAATATTAAAAATATAGTTAATATTTTTAAATTTTAAAAGTAATATTTTAGAGC
Organism: Colocasia esculenta; assembly: GCA_014218235.1. NCBI lineage: Eukaryota > Viridiplantae > Streptophyta > Magnoliopsida > Alismatales > Araceae > Colocasia > Colocasia esculenta. Next base: position 14,331,540 of record CM024762.1, on the reverse strand, counting down.
CCAATATTTAGAGAACACAAAATTTGTAATTTAAAGTTCAAACTTCGTATTTTAAAATTCAAATATTAAAATTTTAGTTAATATTTTAAATTTTAAAAATATTATTTTGGAGCTCAAAATTTATTTTAGAATCTCAAATTTAACATTTTGTAGATGCAGCAAGGATAATAAACTTTTCTCATACCATTATAATATACAAATTAGACTATGCATTTTTGAGGTTACAAGTTGATGCATCTTCAAATTTGATTAAATACTTTAAAGATGGCCGATATCTCACCTAAATCAAATGTGCTATTTATAATCAATATGATATTGAAAAATCTCTCACGGCTTAGCCCCTGAAAAAGGCAGTTTATAACAAGCACGAAGACTTGCATAATGCTAGTTCTCTTGCTTTTATGTTAATTCTGCCCGTCAACACAACAATCACCCCCGCGCCAACCGGTCAGAACCCGGGGCGATGAGCACGCCGTTTACCTAATTCGGACTTCATAGAACCCGGCTGGCGAGTCCCTTGAGAGCTCCCTTTTTCCGTGGCCCGCCACCCAACCCAACACACATATTTGAGTTCGTTATGCAGAGTTACCAAAACACGAGCCAGGGAGTTACCCGACAGTTTCACCTCCCCACGTCTCCTGTGGCCACCCTTCCACAGGAACCAGAGAAGCGGACGACGGGGGTTTATGATTGATGGGCAACCTGCAGGGCATGGGTGGCAACGCCACCTTACTTTGCCTGCCCCGCCCCCCTGCACCTCCCCCGACTCGTAATCCGGTCCCCACGGAGGGCCGCGCGAGCAATTAGACCTCCCTTGTGTAAGGGGATACAAAAGAGTGAAAAAACCGCATTTACTTGCCCTTGCTCGTGTCATGTTACTTCCATGTGGGGGAGGGCGACCCGTACTTAAGGAGGAGATCACAACTTCTTTATGAAACTCCCCATCTCGCCGGTCTAGATGGGAAAACGAACGGGTAGACAGGTGTGGACCGCCTTGATGAGTGGTAGAAAGGTAGACCTCTAGCACATCGGTGAGTGTTCACCTGCCAACCCGAGAAGAAAAGAAAAAAAAAAGACGGAGGAGGAGGAGAGAAGCAGACGGGAAGAGGAGGAGACACAGAGACAGATGGGAAAAGCTCAGAAGCTTGGCGGGGTGGGGGAGTTTAATTTGTCGGGTGAAAAAGTTAATGCCCATTATAAACGCCGTCACCGACCCGTCTCTGAGCAAAAGCACAAGCGCCCACATGACATGTCCCGCCCCCTCCCAACCTTCTCTGGCTGCCTTGAGACCACCAAAAAAGCACATTCCAACAAGCCCTCTCTTCTTTTTTGGAAGGGGAGGAGTTGAAAGAAGGGAAGACGAACGTACTCGTTTCTTTTTTATAAAAATTTAAATGAGGAAGGACTAGACACAGAATTAGATCTTTGTTATAATAATAGCAACGTAGTAACTTTTTCCAATAATTTGTTTACTTCTGCTGCAGCGCGGTGTCTCCTCATCTTTCTCCATATATAGACCACCACAGCACCTTCACGCTTCCCCCAAGCGCTCTCCCTTCCCAACTTCCCCCTCAAGCCTAGCGCTTCTACTTCCCCCCCCACCCCGCCCATCCGGGTTGGGCTCGCGCGGTGCTTCTCGGCGGGGAACCTAGCCCGCATTGCCACTTCCCCTGGTAGCTTTCCCTTTTGATCCGGGAGGAGGGGAGGGAGGGGCTCTGCTCTGTGCTACCCTTTCCAGTGCCGGTTCTCAGCGGCGGATTCGCGTTTTTTTCTCCGATTTTTCTCTTGGTCGCCTCTCCATGGCCCGTTTGCTGTGGTTACTGCCAGTGCTCCTGCTGTTGGTGCCGTCTGCGCTTGCCGGGCACGACTACGGGAGTGCTCTGAGCAAGAGCCTCCTCTTCTTCGAGGCGCAGCGATCTGGGTACCTCCCCAAGAACCAGCGGGTCAACTGGCGGTCTCATTCCGGGTTGCAGGACGGCAAGACCAGCGGGGTAATGTCCTTTTCCCCTCGGATCTTTGGTTTTTCCTCCTGTTTCTGTTAACTTCCTTCAGCATCGTTTCTTGCTCAGAAAATTATAAACTTCCCTCCAGTCATCGATGAAGAGTGCACTTCCATCCGCTCTTCCCATAGCATCCCTCTGTCTGTTCTACTTAAACCTGCTTAAATCATGTATCGCGCTTTCTCTGACTGAAGTTCCCATGTGTTCTCATCGACTCCACAGTTTTTAGCTGCTATGATAACAGCATGCATGATGGGAATCTTGTTATGTCCTCCCGGGGGAGTCCTGTTCCCCATCTCCGGTCTCTTTCTCCACTTTCACTGTCATGTTCTGTCTCTTTTGCGCCAGAGATGCGAAAGCTCACACTATTAGAACAAAAAAAAGCACAAATATGATAATATGCGGCATGGGAAGTTCCTTCCTTTTCCCCCCATATTTAACCCACTTTTGTTCACTTTTTTTCCTTCGAATTTTTTGGAGGCTTCCTCTAACATTCTAACCAGTTCGTTTGCACAAAATTTTTCATCTGAAGAAAAAGGCATTGTGTCAAGTATGTGATCTGAGATTTGTGTACCCCAAATTTGCATTGCCATTTACTTGGTGCCAACCTCCTTTTTCTTCCTTACCCCACGTGGGTGTGTTCTCTGTATGGATCCCATCTTTTCTTCTTACTGATGGGTGGCGCCCATTGCCGACACTCTTCTCATACCGGAACCCCTCTGTTTCAAGAATTTTTTTACCTCCCCAGATCTGACTTTTGTTACAGATGGGATAGGAGAACAATGTTTTTATTCCGTTGCACAATCGACCACCTCTGATCTATCTATCTATTCACATGTTAATACAGAAGAAACACCATCTATAGTGTATGTTTATAGACGATTAAAGCAACCTTTATGATCAATCTTTGCTGTCTTTTGTTCCCCCTTTGCTTCGTCCACAGGTCGACCTTGTCGGAGGCTACTACGACGCAGGAGACAATGTGAAATTCGGGCTGCCCATGGCCTTCACCATCACCATGATGTCATGGAGCATCGCAGAGTACGGCAGGCAGATGGCCGCGAGTGGGGAGCTGGGCCACGCCATGGAGGCTGTGAAATGGGGCACCGACTACCTCATCAAGGCACATCCGCAGCCCAACGTCCTCTATGGAGAGGTGGCATTCCCTGTTCCCCTCCTCTTTCAATTTTTTGCATCCTTTTTTACGGTTGTATATTGAAGAGATATTTTTGATGTCCTCTGTCATCTTTCCCCAGCTCCCATCACAGCAACACGAAAGTGGCACAGTAGATCCACCACAAGTGTTTTTAACTGCAGTCTCGCACAGTTTTCTGGTTCAAATGGTTTTCTTATGTTTGGCCGTTTTTACCCGCTCCTGTTAAACCTTGTACCGGTATAGGACAGGGAAAATACACGAGCTTTGGCTTCTTTTCTCTCTTGGACGTTTTGAGTACCGCCAAAACTAGTAGACTGCCCATTTTAAAAAAAAAAAATCTTTTCCGAGATAGATGAGTTATGGGGAAAGGTGACCGACGTGTCCTTGCTTCTTATTTTGTTTTAAATAAAGATGTGTGTCTGTGCTCGTCTGAAGAGAGTGAGAGAAAGGGACGTCAGTTTTGCAGTTGATTATAGTGTTAGTTGTTCTCGTGGGGACCCCTAAACCTGAATTATATATATGTACATGGGGGCCAATTAAGCAGACACATTGACTGCCTGTTAGGCAGCTTGTTTGCATCAACCCTAGTCAACAAATTATTTGACGAGTTAGCATAGGACCTGGGCTCCATCCCTTCACATGCATGCAGGGTGCATGAGATTATGTTAGTGTTTAAGTCAATCTTTTAATCCTTCGTAAGACAGCAGTTGCATATGTTGTTAAGAAAACTATTTTTAGGTTGAATTCGTTTAACACCCATTTGACGCGTCTAATGTGCAGCCCTTTTTTCTGAATAACTTGCACAAAACTAACGTTTTTGGATGTGGAAATCGGATTCCATTTTCTTCTTCCGAGTTACTTTTAACATTTTTCGCGTCGCTGAGCTCATAAAGTTGGTTTGTCCCTTTTGCCGTGCAGGTGGGTGATGGCAACTCGGACCACTACTGCTGGCAGCGGCCGGAGGACATGACGACCCCCCGAACTGCCTACCGCGTCGACGTCCACAACCCCGGGTCGGACCTCGCCGGTGAGACGGCCGCCGCCATGGCGTCTGCGTCCATCGTGTTCCGCCACTCGAACCCGGCGTACTCCAACGAACTGCTCAACCACGCCAAGCAGGTCCGTGCCTCCCCTCTCGTCCTTCTCCACCTGCTAGTCTAAACCGCCACTGAGTGACCCGCCCGGTTCGCCAAATCCGGTCCGATCCCGCCCGGTTGATGATCGTTGTAATGGCGTTCTGGTTTGTCATCAATGTGGGGATTGACGCAGCGCGAACAATGAGGGTGCTGGCCACGTGGGTGGCCTACGCGCCGCGAATGACGGATCTTGGCCGTGCAGAGCCCGATCCTCCTTGAAATCTGGACGGCTCTGATCACGTGGGGTGCCCCACCTTCACCTTCCCCATCTCCATCCGTGCCTTTCTTTCGGCCCTCGCGGATTACGGCAAACGTGGTCCCGGGCAATGGACTCTGTCCCGGGCCTCCCGGCGGCCCGATCACGTCTGTACCAAACACAATCCGAGCCCTCAATTTTACTGTTACTTATTTGAATATTATTATTGCTATTATTTTATAAAGTAAAATTCTTAACTTACCCTCTTTTTTTATTTTGACGGTGCCTTAACTTACCCCGTAGCCCGTGCATCTCAGACTTACATGTGTACGTTGTTATTGACTGACTAATGTTTTCGTCGTCTTGCATTCTCTTTTCTCTTTACCAGTTGTTCGACTTTGCCGACAAGTACAGGGGCAAGTACGACGGCAGCATCACAGTGGCCCAAAAGTACTACAGATCCTACAGCGGATACGATGTATGTGGTGGTTCTTCTCTAATAATCTCCGAGCCTCTGCTCTCCCCTCCATCCGCCCGTCAATCGAGATGGATCGATAAATATGAAAATGGAGTTGAAAAGTTCACTTTCAAATTATCAACGTCTCCAAAAGTTTAGGACAATATTGTTAATATCTTTAAGTTTGTGTTCAGGATGAACTGCTTTGGGCCGCCGCATGGATGTACCAAGCAACCAACGACCAGTACTACCTCGACTACCTCGCCAACAACGGTGACTCGATGGGCGGGACCGGATGGGCCATGACCGAGTTCGGATGGGACGTCAAATACGCGGGGGCCCAGGTCCTGGTTTCCAAGGTACTCGCCCCCAGCCGTTCCTGCCTGTGTAATCTGTTAACAAGTTTAACCGACGATCTAAATATGCTAAATTAGTAGTATTCTGATCTACCACCTCTTTCCCTTGTTCGCTATTGCAGATCTTAATGCAGGGTAAGGCCGGCCGCCACGCATCAGTGTTCGAGCGCTACCAGCAGAAGGCTGAGTTCTTCATGTGCTCCTGCCTGGGCAAGGGCACCCGCAACGTGCAGCGGACCCCCGGCGGGCTGCTGTTCCGCCAGAGGTGGAACAACATGCAGTTCGTCTCCAGCGCTTCCTACCTACTCACCGTCTACTCCGACTACCTTGCCTCTGCGGGCAGGAACCTCCGCTGCGCCTCGGGCTCCGCCGCCCCCTCCGAGCTTCTCAACTTCGCCAAGTCGCAGGTGGACTACATCCTCGGGGACAACCCCAGGGCCACCAGCTACATGGTGGGCTACGGGAACACCTACCCGCAGCAGGTCCACCACCGCGCCTCCTCCATCGTGTCCATCAAGGTGAACCCGACATTCGTGAGCTGCCGGGGAGGGTATGACACCTGGTTCAGCCGCAAGGGCAGCGACCCCAACCTCCTTGTGGGCGCCATTGTTGGTGGGCCTGACGCCTACGACAACTTCGCCGACGAGAGGGACAACTACGAGCAGACCGAACCGGCGACCTACAACAATGCCCCCATGCTCGGCATCCTGTCTCGGCTTCATGGGGGCAACGGTGGCTTGAACCAGCTTCTTCCTGGTATGCAAAGTTGTTAATTTTCCCTAAAAATGTTAAAAGGAAGTGGAGGCGTTGATTGGGTTCATCCATAATATTCATGGAAATTTGTCTGCAGTGGTCGTCAAAGCCCCGTCAGCACCTGTAAAGTCTGCTCAGCCAACACCCATGCTTCGTCCCAATCCAACTCCGGCTCCAGGTACATCCCTTTTTGTCCCACATGCATCTAGGCCATATACATACACATGTTATGTAGAGATGGATGCTTCCTCTCTTCCACCCACCCATTAATGTTTGAACGTACTGAATTTTTAACCGCATATATATATGCTAAAACTTGAAGCTGCCCAAGATTCGACTCTCGCCGTCGAGCAAACGATGACCACATCGTGGAACGCCAAGGGCAACACATACTACCGCTACTCCACCATCGTAACCAACAAGTCGTCCAAGACCGTGAAGGACCTCAAGCTCGCCATCTCCAAGCTCTACGGTCCGCTGTGGGGACTCAACAAGGTTGGCGACGCCTACGGATTCCCTTGGTGGCTCGACAACCTCCCGGCCGGGAAGAGCCTTGAATTCGTGTACATTCAAGCGGCCTCCCAGGCTGATGTGAGGGTCTCGGGCTACACACTCGCGTGAGAAGCAAAAGAAGAAGAGACACACAGATTGAGCCAGCATAAAAACAAAAAGAAAGAAATGATCTTTTGCGTGCTCTCATGTAAGAAGAGATGTGCAGGTATACGGTACAGTTCCGGGGAAGGTTTTTGTTTCCCGCCGTCCGTTTGTTTAGGTCCTCCTTTTTATAGGGTTTAAAGTAATAAGTTTATGTGAAAGGGGTTGGGGAGAAAGGAGCGAAGGGACGAGGAAAAAAATTTGTGCTCATCCTCTTTCTCCCCATTCTCGGCTTTTATTAGGGGTATAGATTTTGGGAGGTTAAAAATTCCTCCCAAGATTTTAAGCGGTTTGATGTTTTTCCCCTCTGTTTTTTTTTTTAATTTTTCCTCTCTCTTGTTCATCTACAAACAACCTCGTTTGTCTAGTACTTGCTTGCTTTTTATATGAGAAGAAATGTGTAGTCAATGGAGCTCGTTTCTTACAGACTTTTAACAGTTCCCCTGCTTTGTAACACTGCCTGGGTGCCCCAAGTGAAAGCCCCTTCATTTGGCGATTTGATGATGTGTATTTAGAGATGGATGTCTTTTTTTTCCCCCCATGGATGTGGGTGTCATGTCTGTCGGTTTCGAGTTTTGATGGATTCAAGTTTTGATGCCCTTCATATATATAATATATTATGGAATTCTTTCAATTCCCTCGGTGTGTGTGTCTATATATATAGTGTCTTATTTAACTAAATATTATTCGAGATGATATTTAAGTAAACTGTAATTTTTCATTAATCTAATTTATTTACATTCAAATACATGTCCACTAATTTTGATGATGTATTGATAATTTTTTTTGTAATTTTTTTATATCTTTAATGATTTTTTACATATTTCAGTTGATTTCAACCGAATCCAGAATCGATACCGAATCAATTTCGGACCTCCCCTAAAATCAATTTCATCCTTGTTCCCCTTGTAATGTTAAACTGTGGATGTAAACATGTGCTTTTGGCTGTGCCCCCCATCCTTCCTCTCTTATGAGCCATTGAGTGGAGTGGAAAAAATATGGAGATGTGGGGTTTTAGTTAGGCTGTAAACAATTAAGTGGTTCTTTCGACTGTTGATAGAAATCTGTATTTGTACTTCACTGTTGATAAAAGAGAGAATTAGGGGGTTTCATCCGACTTGGGTCACCGTGGAATCTGTACATACGAAATTTCTCTGGTAATGTTGACACAGATAAATCTTCTACAGATAAGTATTAGGTAAGTTAATAGAGGTTAACAAATTTTTTTACTTTGATGCAAAATTATGATAACTCTTTGTTAACTTTAGCAGAGGGTTCTACCTCTGTTAACTTATCTGGACTTCCCAGAGATAAATCTTGATAAGTTATAGGTATCCTTGTAAAGAAATCTGATTTAAGGGCTTTATCAACCCTGACAAGGGACCATCTGAATCCCCAGATAAAATTATCCAGTTGTCTATTGGTGGTGCATGGAGCGGGCCATGGCTCGTCAACCCATTCTGTAACTTCCAACAGCAATTGTCCAGGGCTGCCATTGTTCCTTTTCATTGGCCCATTAGTACCCAGGGTTCCCTGCAAGTGTGTTTTATGTATTCCTTTGAGTGGACAAAGTTTTAAACTTAATTTATATACTGCAAAATCTGGATTGACTACTTTTCTCATAGAAGTTGGTTGCCTTCTATTTTTGCTTTCATTATAAAAAAAAATATTGAATAAAAAAGTATTCTAGACTAAAGGAATAACTTTGTCCTGATAGATTTAGCCTTTTCGAGATAAGAGGATCTCCAATCAATTTGTTGGTGATATCTTGGTGTAGAGTACGGTACTAAGGATGCTTGCTTGTTTATAAGCTCCCCAGCGGATGGGTAAAAACTACTTTTGATTCCGCTCTTTCTTTTCTTTGAAGACTCTTCGGTCCGTTCTTATTACTCTCTCTCTCTCTCTCTCTCTCTCTCTCTCTCTGCTCTCTCTCTCTCTCTCTCTCTCATCTCTCTCTCTCTCTCTCAACAAATGTCTTAAACCCTCAAAAAATAAATAATCTTTCAAGACAGAGTATGTAATTTATGTATTTCGCGTATTTTATCTTCACAGTACTCCGACATCCTTGCTCTTTTTCATGTAACCGTACTGTCTAGTACTTGTCTTTTCTTTTCTTATTGACAATGCATTGTAATAATATTTGAAGAGGCTAAATTTCGAATCTTGTTGCTGATCTTGGATGGCTTTGAAATTTGAAATTTTGGATGGCGATTTGGGCATCATGAAGATCTCTAAAAGGAAAAAAGATTAGGAGGTCTTGAGATTGGGATCTCAAACAAACTATCTGATGTCCAAGTTTAGAAATAAAATCGAGCTAAAGCAAGAGGACGAGTGATTTGAGAATGCTCCCGATAATAATATGTATGTAATTCTTGCATACATCTAGCCGAAGAGATTAAACCCTCTGAGATTTATTATTGATCTTTGTGGTGAGGTAATCTGTTTGGGCCGAGCCAACGGGCCCTCCACTAAAGAATTTGGAAGACGATCGCGGTGTGGGACAGAGCCTCAGCCAGAAATGGATCAGGGGCCCGGTGTAAACCGGGGAAACCCTCCTATGCCTAATAGTGAGCTTGTAGGCAGGGGGTTCTTGGAGTATGGAAGCGGTTCGCGTGGAGAGAACATACCGTTGCATGGTACTTGTGGTGGTATAGTCCTGTTTGGGCCGAGCCAAACGGGCTCCACTAATCAGAGAGGGAAGACGATCGCTGGTGAGGACGAACACCTGTAAAACCAGAAGAGGATCAGGGGGCCCGGTGAAGACCGGGAAAACCCTCCGATGCCTAAGTCAGTGAGGAACTTGAGAGGCAGGGGGTTTTGGAGTGAGAGAATGTATTCGCGAGGGATAGAGAGCGTACCCATGCATGGTACTGTACCTGTGCTTTTATAAGCGTCGGTGTCGAGGCCAGCGTGCGTAACGTTCGGCGGATCGTGCCTGAAGAGGCGCCTTGACGCACGCGCATAACGGGAGGAGTTATGACTCTGGCGCCCGTTAGGCTGCCAGGCAGCTCACGCCCCTTGATGGTGGAGAACGTGGCCTGGGACGGTTACAACCGTTCTGCGGGTCAGAGAACCTGCTCGGAACCCTTTGGGAACGCTTTCCGAGCAGGTGACCCACGCGGGGGCTCGAACATGCTGTTCGGTAACATCAGGGTAGTTTCATGCAGCGGAGTTACTGTTCCTGTTCGGAAGCCGTTCATGGCTGTTCGGTAAGGGAAGGCGGGTGATCTGCTCGGAGGTACGCCGCAGCGGAACTTGACAGCTTCCGATCACGGGGTCACACAATGGAGGTCTTCGAGCCATCCTGGAGAGGGCGTGCCCTTCGATGACGGTGCCACGTTAGTTGACAGGACGTGAATGGGCCGTAACGAGCCATCATGGGCCTAGGTGACCAGATTTGGCCACCACACTTGCCCCCCACGCCCTCGAGTGGCTCGGTGAGACGAGGGCCTCGAGGGCGTCGCTTCCGCATTTAATGCGATGGCCCGTTGCGGGATGCCGCCGCTTAGGGTCCTGTCAAACGGCTAACCCATCATGATGGGTGCAAAGCCGCGCCATACCTGAGGTGCCGCCGCTGCGTTCGGACGGTCGCCAACGCTGTACCCGAAGGGGCGTTTTCAAAAATGGGAAGGAGCGGCGTTTTAGGGCCCGCCTCGAATTTCGTTCCCTCCTCTTTCCTTATAAGGAGGGGACGAGACGAGGGCGGGAGCTACGACTCCCTGAAACCCTCCATCTTTGAGACCTTCGTGCTTCCTTGCCTTCTCCTCTCCCTGTCTTCTGCTTCGTCCTCTCGCGCCGTTGCCGCTTTCTGCAGTCCTTCCGGCGATGGCGAGCAAGGGGAAAGCCGCTGCCGGAGCTAGCGGGGTGACTGTCGCAGCGTCGAGCGGACCACGATACCGCCACTTCAGTGGTCTTCGTGAGCGCTTCCGGATCGGGGACGAGTACGAGATCGTCGACGCCAGGGAAAGCGACACGATCCTGGTGAATAAACCAGGTTGCCTGCTCCTATCCGTGGACCATCTGGAGGCAGGCTTCCGGCTGCCGTTGCCGGAGGTGGCGAAGGCGCTCCTTAACACTTGGGGCGTTTCACCGATACAGCTGACGCCCAACACCTGGAGATACATCTGTATCTTCGGTGTTGTCTGCAAGTTGAAGGAGATCCGGGGTTCGGCGGACGTCTTCCGAGCACACTTCAAGCTGTCAGCTTCGCGGGCATCAGGAGCGGACATCTACTACGCCAAGCACCGAACAGACCGGATGCACATCGGCCTGTCCAACAAGTATTCCAACAACAAGGGTTGGATGGACAGGCTGTTTTTCGTGCGCCACCGGTGTGGTGCCGAATGGGGGTTCCCCACAGTCATTCGCCCGGCACAGAAGGATAGCTTTCCGAAGCTTATCCAGGATGAGGCGAGGGCATCAGATGCACTTCTCCGAGCAGGTGTTCGGAATGGAGAAGGGTATGTGACCGAGTTCATGCTCGTTAAGTATGGGCTCAGCAAACCATGGAGTAAGTATACTGTCTATCAGTGGTTTACTCTTAGGTTTGGTGACCTCATACTAACCTTTCTTCTTCTTATCTTCTTTGTGTACGCAGCGGCTGCAGAGCTGGAGGCAGGAAGAGACGAAGAGGCGAATGATGAGTTCGCCGAACAGATCCCTGTGCTAGCGCACAGGGTGTATGAAGGTGACGACGTCGCCGCTGTTGTTCGGGTTCCTTCCGCGGTGAGGGTTGGTGCCGCGGTGACAACGGCACTTGTTGCTCCATCAACTGCCGAAGGGCGCCCCAACAAGGCGCAGGCTCCTGAGAAGGGGCCTGGAAAGATTCGTTTGAAGAAGAAGGCCACTAGAGAGGTGGTACCGGCTGGAGCTCGGACTCCTCGGGAGAAGGATGACCAAGCGAGCCGGCCTCTGCGAAGAAGAGGCCCGTTCTGGTTGACGAGAGCGCGGAGGAAGCAGAACAACTCCGTGCTCGGAAGAAGCAGAAGGCGGTCCAGGCTACTCCTCCACATGACGAGGAGGGGACCGAAGAGGAAGAGGAAGGGGCGCAGTTGCTGCTGCGCAAAAAGAGTAGGGCCGTACAATCGGCCGATGACGGAGTGCCACGGGTGGCCTCCGCGACTCGCCCCGAGGTCGCACAGAAGATGGCGACCGAGCTGGGGCTCATTTTTGTGAGCGAAGGATCCGAAAGTCCTGCCGGTGGAGAGGCCGGGGGCTCCACCTGCGCGAGAGATAGGGAACCCCGGTGCTTCCAATGTTGGAGGTGCCGAGCACGGTGCTCCCAGCGACATCGCGGAGGTATCCTCTAGGAGGAGCAGAGAAGTTGTTGCGTCTCCTGTTCGGCAGGAGGAGGACACTGGTGCAACAGAAGTCTCCGCCCCTGCTGGGGTGAATCGAGCAGCGTGGTGGCGACAGTGCCAACCACAATTCTCTCTTCGGAGCAAGAAGTGGTTCCTGCAGCAGGGGCCACTGCGAGGCGGCCGCGACGGCGAGGGCGCCCGAAGAGGTTGCCACTTCCACTGGGGGAATCCTGCCCCCCCTGCCCCCCTCCGAGGTGGTTGCTAATACAGAAGCAACCTCCAAGGGAGTCGAAGGTACTGGGGGGGAGGCTGCGGGTGCTGCCCAGGATGAAGGGTCCGAAGACGACCGAAGACCTCTTAGTGAGGCGCTCTTGAAAAGACCTCTTGGAGCTCCTTCGGTGGCAGCATTGGAGGCGACCCTTCGTCGGATGGAAGAGGCGCCAAGAGAGCTGCCTGCGAGCCCCACTGCCTCTTGTCTTGATCGGTTGGCAAGGTGCCTGGACCTTCCTTCCGAACAGACTCCGGAGAAGTCAGTGGAAGGTTACCGCCCGGAGTGCCAGGTAGAAGACGGTCTGAGCGACGTTGACGTAGAGACGCTTGTGGACGAAATGTCCAAGTCACTGGGCACTCTGAAGGCTTTAGCTGTTCGGGGCCAGAGACAGAAATATCTCTACGAGGCGCAGACAGCCTTCTGCAACGAGCTTTCGGCGAGGCATAAAGCTCGCGAGGCGGCGCTGGAGGAGGAGGTGAAGAACCTCAAAGCTGCTCTCCAGGCTGCGAAGTTGGATGTTACCCTGGCACGAGCCGAAAAGGATGCTCTGGCCAAGGTGATGGTGAATGCAGAGGCCCGAGCCGTTGCCGATTATAAGGCCGGGCCGGAGTACAAGGAGGACTTAGAGCAGTATGGGGCCCGCTGCTACAGGGTGGGCCTCAACGCTGGGAAGGAGGTGGGGGAACAGCTTTCCTGGGTTGAACGCGCCCGGGAGGCCTTCGAGGCCGCTGTTCGGGAGTGCCGGCGTCGCACCCAGGACGCCCGTCTGGATGGTGTGCGGTTCGCACAATTCCAGTCTGGGCGGATGCCCCCTTCAGATGACGGCGCTGGTCCTTCACAGCAGGCTCCTTGATCCTTCTTGTATTCTCTTTTTTGTAACCATGGCCAAAAGAAGGGTTTTGCTTATAAAAAAAAAACTTTTGCGAACGAAGTCTTCTGTTTATGGGATTGTTCTTGTAGCTTCGCTTTCTTTATCTTCTTCCTTTCATGATTACTCCTGTTCGGATCGAAATCCGCTAGGCGCCGTAAGCATTGCATGTACAACGCAGACCGTGGGGAACCGTGAAGGGGATTCCGATCAGGTATGTATGCTAAATGCTCGTATGGCGTCAGAAGTTGGGAGAAGAGAGGTAGGATGCTGAAAAGAGGCTCTTATACATGATAAGCCTTAAGGTTAGACACATGCCAAGTCCTGGGAATGGCTTCGCCACTAGGAGTAGTTAGCTTATATGAGCCTTTCCCGAGGACATGGGTGACATGATAAGGTCCTTCCCATTTGATGGCAAGTTTGCCTACTGCTCTTCGGGGGTCCGAAGCCGAACAGCGGCGCATAACCAAATCTCCCACATTGAACCGCCTTTCCCGAACTCGCGCATTATAATATTGTGCGAGTTGTTGCTGATAGGAAACGAGGCAGATGCTGGCGTCGCTTTGTCGTTCGCCTAGCATGTCCAAGTTTTCCCGAAGAGCGCGGTTATTGGCGGCTTCATCGAAGTGGGTAGTTCGGATAGTTGGAAGGGCTACTTCCAAGGTACAACTGCTTCCGAGCCGTAGGCCAGGTGGAAAGGTGTTTCCCCTGTAGCTACCCGAGCAGTTGTTCGGTGACACCAAAGGACGTTTGGGAGCTCATCGATCCAAGATCCACCTGCAGCCTCCACTCTGGTTCTAATCCCGTGCAGCAATGTCCGATTGGCGTTCTCGACCAGACCGTTAGCTTGGGGATGAGCGACGGAGGTGAAGTGGTTGTAGATTCCGAGCTCGGCGCACTTCTGCTTGAAGAAGGTGCTGTCAAACTGTTTCCCGTTGTCAGACGTAATCACCCTTGGGACGCCAAACCGGCAGAGGAGGTTCTTCCATACGAACTTCCACGCGGCTTGTTCGGTGATTGTGGTAACGGGTTCGGCCTCGATCCACTTGGTGAAGTAATCGATGGCTACGAACAGAAATTTCTTCCGACCTTGGGCCTCTGGAAAGGGACCCAAGATATCAATGCCCCATCTGGCGAAACGGCGCGGCTCGAACAGACTATGAAGCTGTTCGGCCGGTTGTTTGATGAGTACTCCGAACTTTTGGCATTCTGGACATTTCCTGACGAAGGTCATGCAATCCTTCTGAAGAGAAGGCCACCAGAACCCTGCTCGGATGATGCTGCGCGCTAGCGTTCTGCCCCCCAGATGGCTTCCACACAGCCCCTCGTGGACTTCTTCTGTGGCCGCAAGGGCCTCCTCAGGGTTGAGGCAACACAGAAGAGGTCTTGCAAGGGACCGCCGGTACAGCTTGCCTTCTACGAGGGTGAAATGCTGCGAGCGCATCCTGACTTTCCGAGCTTCGCTTTGTTCGGGCGGAAGCTCGCCTCGGAGGAGGTACGCCACGAGAGGGTCCACCCAACTTGAGGTAGGTGGGCCTGTTTCTATGGCGGCTACATCAGTCTCTGTGCTCGGCAAGGCGAGCTCTTCAATGAACACAGAGCGAGAAGGGGTGATGTCTCCTGAAGATGCCAATTTGGCCAGTGCATCAGCTCGCGCGTTCTGCTCCCGTGGAACATGTATGACCTCGAAGTATACGAGGCCCTCTGTCTGGCTCTTGACCTGTTAGAGGTATTGAGCCATGCGAGGTTCCCTTACTCGAACTGTCCGTTTACCTGGCTGGCAACCAACTGGGAGTCACTAAAGACTCTAAGCCGAATGGCCCCAAGGTGCCTAGCCATGCGGATACCGGACAGCAAAGCTTCGTACTCGGCGACGTTGTTGGAGGCTGGAAAGCGGAAGCGGAGGGCGTATTGGAACTCTAACCCCTCCGGGGAGGTGAGGACCAAGCCTGCCCCGCTCCCGGTGACACAAGAGGATCCGTCAACATAAAGCTCCCATGGGGGCTCGTCTGCCAACGGTGGATCCTGCTCGGCCGGAAGGGTACATTCCGCCACGAAGTCCGCCAACGCCTGCGCCTTGATAGCCGTCCTCGGTCGGAAGCTGATGTCGAATTCACCAAGCTCTATCGCCCACTTAACCAACCTACCGGAAGCCTCCGGCCGCTGAAGAATGGATTTCAGCGGTTGATCGGTTAGAACTGTAACAGAATGGGCCTGAAAATAGGGCCTAAGCTTCCGAGCAGCTGTGACAAGAGCAAGGGCAAGCTTTTCTGCCCTGGGGTACCTCCTTTCAGCTTCTTGGAGGACCCTGCTGATGTAATATACAGGATGCTGCGCCACTCCTACTTCTCTGATCAAGACCGCACTGATGGAGTGTTCGGTGACCGAAAGGTACATGAACAGAGGTTCTCCAAGCACAGGCTTTGAGAGGACAGGAGGGGCTGCCAAATATGCCTTCAGCTCGGTGAAGGCAGCTTCACATTCGTCAGTCCACGGTACTTGCCCCCCTTGCTTCGAGGAGCTTTTAGGGCCTCGGAGCAACTTGAAGAAGTTAAAACTTCTTTCTGCTGCTCGGGACATGAACCGATTCAGTGCCGCAAGACGCCCCGTCAGGCGCTGGACGTCGCGCACCGTCTTTGGACTGCTCATTTCAAGTACTGCTTGGATTTTTATCGGGTTCGCCTCTATTCCCCTGTTTGATACGAGGAACCCGAGGAACTTGCCCGACCGAACACCAAACGCGCACTTGGCAGGATTGAGCTTCATATTATACCTTCGCAAAGTTGCAAAAGTTTCCTGGAGGTCGGAAATGTGATCAGTACTCGGAAGTGTCTTGACCAACATGTCATCAACGTAAACCTCCATGTTGCGCCCGATCTGCTGCTCGAACATCTTGTTGACCAGTCGTTGGTAAGTCGCGCCTGCATTCTTAAGACCAAAGGCATCCTGGTGAAACAGTATAAGCCTAGGTCTGTGACGAATGTCGTGGCGTCTTGATCCGGGGGATGCATGCTGATCTGGTGATAACCAGACTAGGCGTCCAAGAAGCTGAGAAGCTCGTGCCCGGAAGTAGCGTCCACCAGCTGATCAATGCGCGGCAACGGGAAGTTATCCTTGGGCGTTGCCTTATTAAGATCTTTGTAATCCACGCACACACGCCATTTGCCATTGGCCTTGCGCACGAGGACCACGTTGGAGATCCATTTTGGGTATTGGGCTTCTCGGAGGAGCCCAACAGTTCGGCTCTTGACCACGTGATCCTGGATCGCGGTCTGTCGTTCTCGATTTACGGGTCGCCTCCTTTGCTGAACTGGTGGGATCCGGGGATCCAACCGGAGGCGATGCACCATGACCTCTGGGGGGATGCCTGGAAGCTCGTCATCAGACCAAGCGAACACATCCAAATTGGCCAGCAGGAAAGCTGTGTAGCGTTGCTGCTCGGCTCCTGTCAACAAGGCGCCAATGTACAAGATGTGTTCGGGGTCGTCATCCACTTGAATGGGGATTAAGTCTTCAGCAGGCGTCCCTCGGCTGGCTGAAGGCTGATCGGAAGCCGAAGGAGTCAGATCAGCGAGCGGTTGCTTGTCTCTTAAGGAGAGGACATAGCAGCGGCGAGACTCGCGCTGACACCCGAGCACCTCGCCCACTCCGCTCGGAGTAGGAAACTTCATCTTCTGATGGAGCGACGAAGGTACTGCTTTGATGCGTCCGATCAGACCTCTGCCTAGGATAGCATTGTACCCAGGCATGTTGTTGACGACCAGGAAGTCAACAATTTTGGTCACAGCCTTTGGAGCCGTTCCTAGGGTGATCGGAAGGCGAACCCTTCCCATGGGCTGGACCGAAACTCCCGAAAAGCCGAACAGTGGCGAATTTACAGGGGTGAGTTGATCGGTTCGCAGACCCATGAGGACAAAACAGTCGTAAGCCAAGACATCAGGAGCGCTTCCATTATCTACCAGAATCCGGCGCACATTACAGTGGTTGATGGTGGCCGAAACGACCAACGCATCAGTATGTGGGGTCGTAACCCCTACAAGATCTTCATCCGAGAAGGTAATAGCCTCCTCGGGCTATGCACGTACAGGGCTGGCAGAATATGGAGCTTTCCGAACAGCCGAAGGCCTGTCTACGACATGCACTCGCCTTGCGTAATCGCGTCGGCTTCGAGTGCTTTCTCCGCCCGCGCCAAAACCTCCCGCGATCACGTTGATCTCTTGCCCATTGGGCTCATTGTTGATCGGCTGTTCGGGAGTACGGTCTCGGCGTCGGGGGCGCTCTTCGTTCCGGCGCACGAACCGTCCAAGGTAGCCGCGCTTGATAAGGTCCTCGATTTCGTCCTTAAGCTGGCGGCACTCGAAGGTGTCGTGGCCGTGGTTGCGATGAAAGCGACAGTACTTATTTTGATCGCGCTTCCGGGGGTCGGAGCGCATTCTCTGGGGCCACCAAACAAAAGCTTCGTTCCTGATCTCGGCCAGAATTTGTTCGGGAGCCACAGTGAGTGGGGTGTAGTTGGTGAAGGGGCGCGGACGGCGCGGAGAATCGCCATTGCGCCGTCCTTTCTTCCGATCTCGGTCGGAACCGTTGTCGGAAGGCCGCTTCTTGTCCGCCTGCTCCCCCTGCTCGGCCCTGCTCGCGGCCAGGCTCTCTTCGCAAGCTGCGTGGCGTTGTGCGATGGAGAGTAGCTCGGCGAGGGTGGCAGGCTGCTGGACGCCGAGAGTCCTCTGCAAAAAACCGTCGCGAGTGCCCTGGATGAGGGCACTGGTGGCGAGAGGGACGTCCAGGCGCGAGATGCAGAGCGCCTCTGTTCGGAACCTCTTGATGAAGTCCCAGAGTGCCTCGCCTTTCTTCTGGCGCACAGCCAGAAGAGAAGCCGCTGTTCGCGGCTGCGATCTCCCGCCAAGGAAGTTGTCCCTAAAGGACTTCTTCAGTTGGCGGAAGGAAGTGATGGAGCCCGCAGGGAGGGTTTCAAACCAAGCCCTGGCGGTCTCTTTGAGCGTTGCATGGAAGGCCCTACATTTAGCCGCGTCTGATGCTCCGTGGAACACCATATGCGACTCGAAGCCATGGATGTGATCGGCCGGGTCGGTCGTGCCGTCGTAGGGAGCGATGGTGGGAAGAGGGAGCTTGGAGGAGACCTGGGCCTCCAGGATCTCCCTAGTAAAAGGGGAGCGGAAGTCCAAGTCGTCCTCCGCGGGAGCTTTCCCCTCCGCCCACTGGACCATCGCATCCATACGACGCTCCAGATCGACCACGCGCTTGAGGCGCCTGGCGAGCTCCTGTTCGGAGTTGGCGGGGCCCCCTCGTCCCGAGGCATGGGAGTTGCCTCCCACGACCGATCGAGGCGGACGGGGGGAGACAATAGAGCGGCGAGGCGAACGCCCGCGGCGCTCCGGTGCCCGCTCCTCCGATGGGGCCCGGAGGGACCGGCGCGGAGAATCCGCCTGCTGCTCCTGCGGCTCCAGGGGGACGCGGGAGCGTCGATGTGACGATTCCTCCTGCCGCTCACGCGGCAGGGAAACGGCCGGGGCCGCTGCCCCCGCCAACTGGGCCTGCAGGGCGAGGCAGACGCCCGTCAACTGCTGCATTTGCCCCCGAAGCTCCGCTACTTCGAGGGCAGTCGCAGGTGCGGCAGTCGTTGGTGCCGGGGCGTCGTGGTTTACGCCGGCGGTGGCGACGGCGACGGCGACGTCACCAGGGGGGATCAGCGACGGGAATCCCCTCGTGACTGGCGAGACCTCGTCGCCCTGCTTCCTATGTTCTGGTATGAAGATCGTCCTCGAGCCATGGCAGCGTCGTATCCCACAGACGGCGCCAAATGTGGTAGTATAGTCCTGTTTGGGCCGGAGCCAAACGGGTCTCCACTAATCAGAGAGGGAAGACGATCGCTGGTGAGGACGAACACCTGTAAAACCAGAAGAGGATCAGGGGGCCCGGTGAAGACCGGGAAAACCCTCCGATGCCTAAGTCAGTAAGGAACTTGAGAGGGGGGGTTTTGGAGTGAGAGAATGTATTCGCGAGGGATAGAGAGCGTACCCATGCATGGTACTGTACCTGTGCTTTTATAAGCGTCGGTGTCGAGGCCAGTGTGCGTAACGTTCGGCGGATCGTGCCTGAAGAGGCGCCTTGACGTACACGCATAACGGGAGGAGTTATGACTCTGGCGCCCGTTAGGCTGCCAGGTAGCTCACGCCCCTTGATGGTGGAGAACGTGGCCTGGGACGGTTACAACCGTTCTGCGGGTCAGAGAACCTGCTCGGAACCCTTTGGGAACGCTTTCCGAGCAGGTGACCCACGCGGAGGCTCGAACATGCTGTTCGGTAACATCAAGGGTAGTTTCATGCAGCGGAGTTACTGTTCCTGTTCGGAAGCCGTTCATGGCTGTTCGGTAAGGGAAGGCGGGTGATCTGCTCGGAGGTACGCCGCAGCGGAACTTGACAGCTTCCGATCACGGGGGTCACACAATGGAGGTCTTCGAGCCATCCTGGAGAGGGCGCGCCCTTCGATGACGGTGCCACGTTAGTTGACAGGACGTGAATGGGCCGTAACGAGCCATCATGGGCCTAGGTGACCAGATTTGGCCACCACAGTACTGTACCTGTGTTTTTATAGGCGTTGGTGCCAAGGCCAACGTGCGTAACGTTGGTAGATCGTGCCTGAAAATGCGCCTTGATGGATGCGCGTAACGGGAGGCGTTACGCGCTCAGGTGCCCGTTGGGCCGCCAGGTAGTTCGTGCCTCTTGATGGTGGAGCACGTGGCCTGGGGCGGTTATAACCGCGGCGTAAGCCAGAGAGCCTGCTCGAAACCCTCTGGACTCACCTTCCGAGCAGGTGACCCACATGGGGCTCGAACGTGCTGTTCGGTGCTATTCAGGGTTGTACTGCGCAGCAGGATTGACGGTCCTGTTTGGAAGCTGTCCGCTAACGAGCTCGGCAACGCTTCACTAGGGGTGAATGGCGCGTGGACCCCTTCGCCTCCGATCCGCACGGAGACGTGAAACTGTACAGGGAGGTCACGTCACAGAGAGAGGGCACTGATGGGCCTTGACGCGTTGGGCTTAGGTGGCAGAAAACAGCCACCACACTTGCCCCCCACGCCCTCAAGTGACTCAGTGGCCAGGGTGCTTGAGGGCGGCGCCCTGATCGGATGTCATCTCCGTCATAAATGCGGTATCGTCCTCGGATATCCGAACGGACTTGCAGTGATGCTTTTGCAGAGGGGTTTACCTCGAAGACGAGGCTTTCATGATGACCACGTGGGTCGTGTCAAACCCGAAACGTCACACGCCAGGCCCGAACGGTCACCCGCGGGTCATTCGAGAGGAGACTTGGAGTGGAGGGAGACGCCGTTTCGAGCCCTGCTTCAAATTTCGCTCCTCACCTTCCTTATAAGGAAGGAGAGGGGGTGAAAGCGGGGTCTTCATCTTCGCGAGGTTTTCCAGAGTCCACTGCTTCCCAAGCCGCTCGCCATCTTCTCCTTCGAGCTTTTTTCCGCTCCTATTCCTCTTCTTCTGGTGTTGTGCCCTCTGCCGTCCGGTGATGGCACAGAAGGGAAAGGAGATCATCGAAGCCAGCGGGATGCCGCCGGTAGCAACGAAAGCGGCGAAGTATCGGAGCTTCAAGGGCCTCCGAGAGCGCTTCCGGATAGGTGAGGAGTACGAGATCGTCCTGATGCGCGAGGACGAGTCGTACCTAACCCTGAAGCCGGGGTGTTTTGTGCTTTCGTTGGACCTGCTAGAGGCTGGTCTCCGGCTACCGGCGCCGGAGATTGCAAAGGAGCTGCTCCGAAGCTGGAAGGTGGCGCCTATTCAGCTGACGCCGAACTCGTGGAGGACCATATTCGTCTTCTGCATCATATGCAGGAAGAGGAAGATCGAACCGACTGCGGAGATCTTCTGAAATCACTTCAGTTTGGCGTGCTCTCCGCAGTCCGGGATGGGGATCGTGTATGTGAAACACCGTACAAACCGGATGCGGATCAACTTCTCGCCTGGACTGTCCAACAACAAGGGGTGGACAGGGAGCCTTTTCTCTGTGGGGCGACGAAAAGGCGCGAACATCCCTGAGTGGGACATCCCTGTGAGGGTGGTGGAGCCCCTGAAGAAGGCGGACATAGCCCCTTTTTTGATTCAAAGGGCAGCCGCAGACTCCCAATCGCTGAACACGGTCGGGGTCAACCGCGCCGAGGGGTACCTGACCGAGTACAAGCTTGTGAAGTACAAGCTTAGCCGCGCCTGGGGTAAGTCATCTGCTGCTCTGCTTGATTTCTTCTCCCACATACATGGGTTCTAACCCTTCTTCTGCCTCTTCTAGACGATGAAGAAGTAGCTGCTAGTCGAGACCAGAAGGAGATGGCGAACTACGCCGAAATGATCCCTGTTAGCCTTTGCTCAATAAGGCTGGACGAGGGAGGCTCCGCGAAGGGGCCCGCGCAGAAAGCGAAGGCCGTAGCAAGGGGAGGTGCCGCGAAGGAGGCGCTTGAGACGGCGACGACCGCAGGGGCGACTTCTCTCCCTCAAACGAAGAGGAAGGAGAAGCGCAAGGCGACCGAGGTGGAGTCGCAGGCCGAGGGCCGCTCCTTCGAAGAGGAGGTGTCCTACGAGCCCCGGGCTCGCAAGAAGAAGAAGGCGGCGAAGCCGATGCCGCGCGTTGCAGAGAGCGGCGCGGCAGTTGAGGAAGAGGATATTGAGCCTCTGCTGGCTCGAAGCTCTCGCCAGCGTACGGGGACGTCCAATGAGAGGGCGTCCGCAACTCCAGCTGTGGACCGTTTGGAGGCAGTCGCGAGGATGTCCACCGAGCTGGGCCTTATTATGGTCAGCGATGAATCAGACCGCTCCGGAGGGCGGGCGAAGTCGCCGGTGCGCGAGACCCAAGAGATCCTGCCCGGTGAAGGGAGCGCCGAGCAGGGTGGTGCGCCCGACGAGAGCGCGCATCTTGGTGCCGAGGACGGGGCGGTCGCCTCGGACTTCACTCCTGCACCAGCGGCTGTTTACGGTTCTGGCGAGGCAGTTCTTCCGAGGGGGGATATTCCGCAAGGAAGTGAAGACATCCTGCCCCCCATGCCCCCCACCTCGGTGATCACCGAAGGCCGTGTAGTCGGCGAGGATGCAGCCGAGGTGATTGCTGAGGATCTTGTAGTCGGCGAGAGTGCAGCCGTCCTCGGGGAGAAGAGCGCTCAAGCTCCTGGAGGCGTCGAGGAGGGTCACGCGACAGCCCTTGCCGCATCTGTCACCAAAGTTGGTGAAGAGGTGGGGCCGGTACCAAGGCTGGAGGTCGGGGTGGATCATGTTTCTTCTTCGACGAGCACTGTTGCCGTGGCCTCCAGGTCGGGCCAGCCGAAGGACCCTGTTCCTAACGTCGCCCCAGTTACGTCTGCCACTACTATGACTGGAGACGAAAGCTCTGGGGACGACGATAGGCCTCTGACGGAAGTGCTGTGCCGAAGGCTCCCCGAGGTGCCCTCGTTGGCAAGGCTGGAGGCGACGCTTCGTCGCATCGAAGCGTCGCCAAGGAAGCTGCCTTCTAGCCCGACGGCCTCCTACCTTGATCGCCTAGCAAGGTGCCAGGACCTTCCTGCCGAGAGGACTCCAGAGGCACAAACGGAAGAGTACCATCCCGAGAACCCAGATGATGACGTGGCAAGCGACGTCGATCTGGAGGCTCTTGTGGGAGGGATATCTGCATCGCTAGACGTTCTGAAGGCTATGGCTGCTCGGTCCCGGAAGCAGAAATATCTATACGAAGCACAGTCGGCTTTCTGCAAGGATCTCACGGCGGGGCACAAGGCTCGCGAGGCGGCTTTGGAGGAGGAGGTGAAGAACCTCAAGACTGCCCTTCAAGCCTCGGAGCTGAATGTCGTCGTGGCCCGGGCCGAGAAGGAAGCTCTAGCCAAGGTGGTTTCAGATGCCGGGGTTCGTGCCGTGGCGGATTATAAGGCCGGACCTGATTATAGGGAGGAATTGGAGCAGTATGGGGCCCGCTGCTATAGGATAGGTCTTAACGCTGGAAAGGAGTTCGGAGAGCGTTTATCCTGGGTCGAGCGCGCCCGAGAAGCTTTCGAGGCCGCTGTTAAGGAGTGCAGGCGCCGTACCAATGATGTCCGCTTGGATGATGTGCGCTTTGCACAATTCCAATCTGGGCGGATGCCTTCTTCAGGTGAAGGCGCTGGCCCTTCCGAACAGGCTCCTTAGTTTTTTTCCTGCTCCATGTCCTTCTTATACTTCTCTTTTTGTAACTGCGGCCAAAAAGGGCCCTTATGTAAGCAAAAAACTTTTTGTGAATGAAATCTTCTGCTCATGAGGTTGTCTTATAGCTTCGCTTTCTCTATCTTCTCCCTTTGTTCTTGTTGGTTGTTCCTGCTCGGGTCGGAGTCCGCTAGCTTCATAAGCGTTGCATGTAAGACACAGATCATTGGGAACCGTAAGAAGATTCGATCAGGTGTATATGCCAAATGCTTATGAAATAACCGGAACAGGGAGGAAAGAGGTAGGATGCTGGAGGAAGGCTTTTATAAATAATAAGCCTTAAGATTAGAGACATGCCAAGTCCTTGGTATGGCTTCGCCACTAGGGGTAGTTAGCTTATATGAGCCTTTTCCGAGGACGTGGGTGACCTGATAAGGTCCTTCCCATTTAATGGCAAGTTTGCCGACCGCTCTTCGGGGATCCGAAGCTGAATAGCGGCGCAGAACCAAATCTCCCACATTGAACCGCCTTTCTCGAACTCGCGCATTATAATATTGTGCGAGTCGTTGCTGATAAGAAACGAGGCGAATGCTAGCGTCGCTTTGTCGTTCGCCCAGCATGTCCAAGTTCTCTCGAAGAGCACAGTTATTGGCGGCTTCATCGAAGTGGATTGTTCGGATGGTTGGAAGGGCTACTTCCAGAGGTACAACTGCTTCCGAGCCGTAGGCCAGGTGGAAAGGTGTTTCCCCTGTAGCTACCCAAGCAGTTGTTCGATGACACCAAAGGACGTTTGGGAGCTCATCGATCCATGATCCACCTGCAGCCTCCACTCTTGTGCAAATCCCGTGCAGCGATGTTCGGTTGGAATTTTCAACCAAACCGTTAGCCTGGGGATGAGCCACAGAGGTGAAGTGGTTGTAGATCCCGAGCTCGGCGCACTTCTGCTTGAAGAAGGCGCTGTCGAACTGCTTCCCGTTGTCAGAGGTGATTACCTTCGGGACACCAAACCTGCAGAGGAGGTTCTTCCATACGAACTTCCACGCGGCCTATTCAGTAATTGTGGCAACGGGTTCGGCCTCGATCCACTTGGTGAAGTAATCGATGGCTACGAATAGAAATTTCTTCCGACCTTGGGCCTCTGAAAAGGGACCCAAGATATCAATGCCCCATCTGGCGAAAGGGCGCGGCTCGAACAGACTGTGAAGCTGTTCGGATGGCTGCTTGATGAGTACCCCGAACTTTTGGCATTCTGGACATTTCCTGACGAAGGACATGCAATCCTTCTGAAGAGAAGGCCACCAGAATCCTGCTCAGATGATGCTGCGTGCTAGCGTTCTGCCCCCCAGGTGGCTTCCGCACAGGCCCTCGTGAACTTCTTCTGTGGCCGCAAGGGCCTCCTCAGGGTTGAGACAACGCAGAAGAGGTCTTGCAAGGGACCGTCGGTACAGCTTGCCTTCTACAAGGGTGAAATGCTGAGAGCGCATCCTGACCTTCCGAGCTTCGTCCTGTTCGGGCGGAAGCTCACCTCGGAGAAGGTACGCCAAGAGGGGGTCCACCCAACTTAGGGTTGGTGGGCCTGTTTCTATGGCGGCTACATCAATCTCCGTGCTCGGTGAGGCGAGCTCTTCAATAAACACAGAGCGGGAAGGGGCGATGTCACCTGAAGATGCCAATTTGGCCAGTGCATCAGCTCGCGCGTTCTGCTCCCGTGGAACATGTATGACTTCGAAGTATACGAGACCCTCTGTCTGGCTCTTGACCTGTTGGAGGTATTGAGCCATGCGAGGTTCCTTTGCTCCGAACTGTCCACTCACCTGGCTAGCAACCAGCTGGGAGTCACTAAAGACTCTAAGCCGAATGGCCCCAAGGTGCCTAGCCATGCGAATATCGGACAGTAAAGCTTCGTATTCGGCAACGTTATTGGAGGCTGGAAAGCGGAAACGGAGGGCGTATTGGAACTCTAACCCCTCTGGGGAGGTGAGGACAAAACCTGCCCCGCTTCCGGTGACACAAGAGGATCCGTCAACATAAAGCTCCCATGGGGGCTCGTCTGCCAACGGTGGATCCTGCTCGGCCGGAAAGGTACATTCCGCCACGAAGTCTGCTAACGCCTGTGCTTTGATCGCCGTCCTCGGTCGGAAGCTGATGTCGAACTCACCAAGCTCTATCGCCCACTTAACCAACCTGCCGGAAGCCTCCGGCCGCTGAAGGATGGATTTCAACGGCTGATCGGTTAGAACTGTAACGGAATGGGCCTGAAAATTGGGCCTGAGCTTCCGTGCAGCCGTGACGAGAGCAAGGGCGAGTTTTTCTGCTCTGGGGTACCTCCTTTCAGCTTCTTGGAGGACCCTGCTGATGTAGTATACAGGATGCTGCGCCGCTCCAACTTCTCTGATTAAGACTGCACTGATGGAGTGTTCGGTGACCGAAAGGTACACGAACAGAGGTTCTCCGAGCACAGGCTTTGAGAGAACAGGAGGGGCTGCCAAATATGCCTTCAGCTCGGTGAAGGCAGCCTCACACTCATCAGTCCACCGTACTTGCCCCCCTTGCTTCGAGGAGCTTTTAGGGCCTCGGAGCAACTTGAAGAAGTTAAAACTTCTTTCTGCTGCTCGGGACATGAACTGGTTCAGTGCCGCAAGACGCCCCGTCAGGCGCTGGACGTCACGCACTGTCTTTGACCTGCTCATCTCAAGCACGGCTTGGATTTTTTCCAGGTTCGCCTCTATTCCCCTATTGGATACGAGGAACCCGAGGAACTTACCCGACCGAACACCAAACGCGCACTTGGCAGGATTGAGCTTCATATTATACCTTCGCAGAGTTGCGAAAGTTTCCTGGAAGTCGGAAATGTGGTCAGTACTCGGAAGTGTCTTGACCAGCATGTCATCAACATAGACCTCCATGTTGCGCCCGATCTGCTGCTCGAACATCTTGTTGACCAGCCGCTGGTAAGTCGCGCCTGCATTCTTCAGACCAAAAGGCATTCTGGTGAAACAATATAAGCCTAGGTCTATAACGAACGTCATGGCGTCTTGATCCGGGGGATGCATACTGATCTGGTGGTAACCAGAGTAGGCATCCAAAAAGCTGAGAAGCTCGTGTCCGGAAGTAGCGTCCACCAGCTGATCAATGCGCGGCAGAGGGAAGTTGTCCTTGGGCGTTTCCTTATTGAGATCTTTGTAATCCACGCACACACGCCATTTGTCGTTGGCCTTGCGTACGAGGACCACGTTGGAGATCCATTTTGGATATTGGGCTTCTCGGAGGAGCCCAACAGTTCGGCTTTTGACCACATGATCCTGAATCACGGTCTGCCGTTCTCAGTTCACAGGTCGTCTCCTTTGCTGAACTGGCGGGATCCGGGGATCCAACCGGAGGCGATGCACCATGACCTCTGGGGGGATGCCTGGGAGCTCGTCATCAGACCAGGCGAACACGTCCAAATTGGCCAACAGGAAGGCTGTGTAGCGCTGCTGCTCGGCCTCTGTCAAATAGGCGCCAATGTACAAGACGTGTTCATGGTCATCGTCCACCTGGATGGGGATTAGATCTTCCGCAGGCGTCCCTCGGCTGGTGGAGGGCTGATCGGAGGTTGAAGGAGCTGTATCAGCGAGTGGTTGCTTGTCCCTTAAGGAGAGGACATAGCAACGGCGAGACTCGCGCTGACACCCGAGCACTTTGCCCACTCCGCTCGGAGTAGGAAACTTCATCTTCTGATGGAGTGACGAAGGTACTGCTTTGATGCGTCCGATCAGACCTCTGCCAAGGATAGCATTGAATCCAGGCATGTTGTTGATGACCAGGAAGTCAACAATCTTGGTCACAACCCTTGGAGCTGTCCCTAAGGTGATTGGGAGGCGAACCCTTCCCATGGGCTGGATCGAAACTCCCGAAAAGCCAAACAGTGGCGAGTTTACAGGGGTGAGTTGATCGGTTCGCAAGCCCATGAGGACAAAACAGTCGTAAGCCAAGACATCGGGGGCGCTTCCATTATCTAACAGAATTCGGCGCACATTACAATGGTTGATGGTGGCCGAAATGACCAACGCATCAGTGTGTGGGGTCGTAACCCCTACAAGATCTTCATCCGAGAAGGTTATAGCCTCCTCGGGCTGTGTGCGTGTAGGACTGGCAGGATATGGAGCCGGCCGAGGTGCCGAAGGCCTATCTACGACATGCACCCGCCTTGCGTAGTCGCGTCGGCTTCGAGTGCTTTCTCCGCCCGCGCCGAAGCCTCCTACGATCACGTTGATCTCCTGCCCATTGGGCTCGTTGTTGATCGTCTGCTCGGGAGTGTGGTCTCGGCGTCGAGGGCGCTCTTCGTTCCGGCGCACGAACCGTCCAAGATAGCCGCGCTTGATAAGGTCTTCAATTTCGTCCTTAAGCTGGCGACACTCGGAGGTATCGTGGCCATGGTCGCGATGGAAGCGACAGTATTTATTTTGATCGCGCTTCCGGGGGTCGGAGCGCATTCTTTGTGGCCACCAAACAAATGCTTCATTCCTGATCTCTGCCAGGATCTGTTCGGGTGCCACGGTGAGGGGGGTGTAGTTGGTGAAGGGGCGCGGACGGCGCGGAGAATCGCCATTGCGCCGTCCCTTCTTCCGATCTCGGTCGGAACCGTTGTCGGAAGGCCGCTTCTTGTCCGACTGCTCCCCCTGCTCGACCCTGCTCGCCGCCAAGCTCTCCTCGCAAGCTGCGTGGCGCTGTGCGATGGAGAGTAGCTCAGCAAGGGTGGTGGGCTGCTGGACGCCAAGGGTCCTCTGCAAGAAGCCGTCGCGGGTGCCCTGAATGAGGGCACTGGTTGCCAGAGGGACGTCTAGGCGCGAGATGCGAAGCACCTCTATTCGGAACCACTTGACAAAGTCCCAGAGTGCCTCGCCCTTCTTCTGGCGCACGGCCAGGAGGGAAGCCGCCGTCCGCAGCTGCGACCTTCCGCCAAGGAAGTTGTCCCGGAAGGACTTCTTCAGTTGGCGGAAGGAGGTGATGGAGCCCGCCGGGAGGGTTTCGAACCAAGCCCTGGCGGTCTCCTTGAGAGTTGCAGGGAAGGCCCTGCACTTGGCCGCATCTGATGCTCCATGGAACACCATATGCGACTCGAAACCATGGATGTGGTCGGCCGGGTCGGTTGTGCCGTCGTAGGGTGCGATGGTGGGCAGAGGGAGCTTGGAGGAGACCTGGGCCTCCAGGATCTCCCTGCTGAAAGGAGAGTGGAAGTCCAAGTCATTCTCCACCGGAGCCTTCCCCTCCGCACGCTGAACCATCGCGTCAATGCGGCGCTCGAGGTCGACCACACGCCTTAAGCGCCTGGCGAGCTCCTGTTCGGAATTGGCGGGGCCCCCTCGTCCGGACACGTGGGAGTTGCCTCCCACGACTGATCGCGGCGGACGGGGGGAGGCAACAGAGCAACGGGGCGAACGCCTGCGGCGCTCCGGTGCCCGCTCTTCCGAAGGAGCCCGGTGGAACCGGCACGGCGAATCTGCCTGCTGTTCTTGAGGCGCCGGGGGGATACGAGAGCGGCGATGCGACGATTCCGCCTGTCGCTCGCGCGGCAGGGAAACCGCCGGGGCCGTTGCTCCCGCCAACTGGGCCTGCAGGGCGAGGCAGACGCCCGTCAACTGCTACATCTGCACCCGAAGCTCTGCTACTTCACCAGGGGGGGACCGGCGGCGAGAGTCCCTTCGCGACTGACGGGACCTCGTCGCCCTGCTTCCTACGTTCTGGTATGAGGATCGTCCTCGAGCCATGGCTGCGTCGTTCCCACAGACGGCGCCAAATGTGGTGAGGTAATCTTGTTTGGGCCTGAGCCAAACGGGCCTCCACTAAAGAGATGGGGAAGACGATCGCCGGTGTGGACGAGAGCCTGCAAGACCAGAAATGGATCAGGGGGCCCGGTGTAAACCGGGGAAACCCTCTGATGCCTAAGTCAGTGAGAGCTTGTAAGGCAGGGGGTTTTGGAGTATGGAAGCGTGTTCGCGTGAGAGAGAACGTACCGTTGCATGGTACTGTACCTGTGTTTTTATAGGCGTTGGTGCCAAGGCCAACATGGGTAACGTTGGTAGATCGTGCCTGAAAAGGCGCCTTGATGGATGCGCATAACGGGAGGCGTTACGCGCTCAGGTGCCCATTGGGCCGCCAGGCAGTTCGTGCCTCTTGATGGTGGAGCACGTGGCCTGGGGCGGTTATAACCGCGGCATAAGCCAGAGAGCCTGCTCGGAACCCTCTGGACTCACCTTTCGAGCAGGTGACCCACATGGGGCTCGAACGTGCTGTTCGGTGCTATTCAGGGTTGTACCGCGCAGCAGGATTGACGGTCCTGTTCGGAAGCTGTTCGCTAACGAGCTCGGAAACGCTTCACTAGGGGTGAATGGCGCGTGGGCCCCTTCACCTCCGATCCGCACGGAGATGTGAAACCGTACAGAGAGGTCGCGTCACAGAGAGAGGGCACTGATGGGCCTTGACGCGTTGGGCTTAGGTGGCAGAAAACAGCCACCACAATACTTAAACCTCCACAATAGTCTCATGTGACGTGGCTGTAGTTATGGCCAAGGTCATGGGCATAACCATAGGGTAGTGACCATCATTGGTTCTAATGTCTGCTACGAGAATCATGGGTAGTAATTGTGCCAATCATAGATAACTCTTCATTATCCTTTTTAAGGCATTTACTATCCTCGAATAACCACCATTCATGTGGGATCCACTAATCTTCATATCACATAAGAGTATTTGCCGCTTCACTTCTACCGAACTAAAGCTCAGTCGGGCTAAGTACCCTTTGAACGGTAGGCTAGTAGGATAAGATCTAACGGGCTAAGGTTTGCCAAGATAAGGTGTAGAATATGGGCGGAGCTAGTTTTTTGTCTTACCACATGTCGAGAGATTATCTTTGGAGCTACACTATCATCTCGAGTTGTTCTTCTAATGTCGGCGCCGAGATAAGAGCCCCTTCCTTTGGATGGCGAATTAGGTACTCATGGTGCTTCGTGGGCACCATTTGATAACTGAGCTTCGATAGACATGCTCCTATTTGGTAACTAGACTTTCGTTTATTTGGGTGAGTTTAGTAACAAGGCCTTATGGATTGGGCTAGAGGCCGATATTTCCCTCTCCACTTGGCCCCTACTCTAGAGGTAAAGAATTTTGCTCGGAGAGTGTAGTAACCCAAGAAAATAAAATGCATGAAGAAATTATAAATTTTATTAAGTCATTAAATAAATGAGTAGACAACTAAAATAAGAGTTATACATGAAAGTTGGGCTAATAAAACACCTATTGGGTTCAAGAAAAGAACAAATCCCCAAAACTTGTAATGACCTAAACTCATTGTTTAGCAGGGCTAATTAGGCCCAAACCCAAGCTTTAAAAGGCCATAGGCTGGATCTAAATCATAACCCATAAAGAGGAGACCAAGTTCGTGTATAACCCTAACATTTGTAATGTCACAAACTCATTAATTAATTGGGTTAATTAGGCTTAAGCCCATTTTAAATGGACCTTGATTCTAATACAAACCTTAACTCAATAAGTAGAGACCCAACCCTTGCTAAACCCTAGCCTAAATATGGTTAAGAGTTGGAGGTTGGAGTAGATTTGGATGAGATTAGAGATTGGAGTCTTGTCCATCTCTTGGGAAGAGCCAACATTGGACTCTTTAGAAGCCCTAGCCCTTCAAACAAGGTCATAAACCCTTCCCAACCGAGGTTAGACATTCTTCGCGGATGCTAGGTGTGGAGATCATGTGGGCATGGAGTCTGAGAGATCCTTAGGCTATATCATGTTCTTCACGTTCTTCATCCCCATCTTCCATTAAATCACCTCAAAGGTAGATTTTCTCTCATCTAAACCTAATTAAGCACGTATACATGTTGTCTAGTATGTCCACTGCGGCTTAAATCTGATTTCCCCAATTTCTATTGAGTGTACTACATGGATTTCATGTTTTATTGGAGTGGTATCACCGTTTTCACATTTTCCAGCCCGATTAGGAATTTATATCTAGTAATGCGGCTCTGGCAAGATCTACATCTGAAATGTGGATGTGCGATCAACTGCCTTCTGGAACACGACCATTCTAGCAATTACAGACCCATAGCTTGAACGTGGCTCCCTAGTGTAGACACTCTAAAATTGACACCACATTGATCAAATCTCATGTTACACTATAGTACCCAAAGTTGCCCTCCATTTCGAACTTGGTGAGTGCTTTTTCCTATCTTTCTGGGTCTATCTTCAGTTTACTGATTTCTTCTACCTGGCTTGATGGAGCTTGTTGGGCCCTTTTTGAATTGCGTCAGCCTGAGTGGACTCGATTATGCTTTCAAAAACACGTCAGGCCACTTATACGCCTTTTCATAAGTAACGCGTCAACCACCCCTGACACGATTTTCAAAGAATCGACTAATTCCATAATAGATGAAGCCAGCATTTTAAAGCACATCGACCCTGACAAACGCAATTTGGATTCTCATTTTTCTTGGCAATTTATTTTTCTGATTTTTAGAAATATTTATTATCTTATCTAAAATGCATCTGGTACCCCCAACGCGATTTGACTTGTTAAATTTCTTTTTGACAACTTTTCATAAATCATTATCAGAAATTCATAAATACATTTCTCTATCCTAACACGATTCAACTTGCTATTTCTGTCAGAACCTGAAGTATTTTGAAAATTCAATAACACGTCAGGTTGGTTTGATGTGTTTCAACTTAAACATGTCCACTGAGGCTGACGCGATTTGGGGTCATATTCTACCTCAGACTTTGAGCCTCATATCCCTATAAATACACTCTTGGTCCGTCATTTCCAAAGGTTGGCCAGTGCGAGGTTCCTCCTTCCAGTGAGTTGAGAGGGTCAAATTCAAGGGGAGATGGTGTCGGATCTCCACCTTGAGTGTTGAAGCATCACCCTCCTCTCCGTAGCAGCCACACCTCTAGGAGACGCAGCACAGACAGGGTCTTCTCCTTTCACTCTAGCTGCTCTATGTGTCAATCATCATAAGGGGAAGCCATCCTCTCTCTATCTCTTTTGTTTATTCTTTTAGATCTCCCTCTTACTCGCACGTGAGCATCTCCTTTTACTCCCGCATGAGCGTCTCCTTTTGCTCCCACAAGAGCGTCTTTATTCAATTTTTGGATTAATCATCACAACACACACCTTTATTCAATTTGGATTAATCATCACAACACACACCTTTATTCAATTTTTCATACATGCACACACCCACCTAATCATAGGGGTTTAAAAGCCACAAATAAGGTGTGTCCAACTTCATTCTCTCTTGTTTATCCTTATTTAAGAATTGATTCTACACAACTTAGCATCTAATCTTCTTATTTTATTGTGTTTTATACAAGGGTAATCAATTGAAGCCTTCTACTTCGGCCGGTCGAAGTTGTAGTCATGTAGAAAAAGGAGCGAACCCATGCTACACGCAATCTCCCCACCTTAAAGGTATTTTTCTTGATCACATATTTTCATTTCTTTACTTCTTCGAGGCTCACGGTCTCTGGTAATCACGTTGTCTCCTTCCTAGCGTTGTTCACTCTACTCCTTTATCATCATATTTATTTTATAATTCTTATTTATTTTTATCTCTTTTCATCTTTAATTTATGAGACGAAAATCCAAATCTATAAATTGATGATCACGGTGGAACACATTTTACTTTTCTTTTTATTGATGATCAGTTTATCTCCATATAATTTATTATTAATTATATGTATTTTTAGTGATTAACAAAACTCTGAATATTATTTTCTAACATCATTTTTTTGAAGTTTATCAACAGGTAGTAATTCAAACAAAATCTGTAAGTTGTCCCCACTCACTGCTATTTGAAGTTCATTGCATATGTTTTTTTGTCTAAGTATACATCGACTTCCATGAAAAAGCTCACAACGATTACTACGTCACTGATACATCAATTTCGGTTCTATAACGATTTCATATAAAACATCGATTTCACTTAAGTATCGACTTCATATTTAGAGCATCGATTTCGGTTCTATATCGACTTCATATTTGGAACATCAATTTCGGTTCTACATCGACACCACTTCATATTTCGTTTAAACATCGACTTCACTTAAACAACAATTTCTTCAGTAAAACATTGATTTCGTTGCTACATCGACTTCGTTTCACTTAAACATCGATTTCATTGCTACATAGACTTCGTTTCACTTAAACATCGATTTCGGTAGAACAACGACTTCGTTTCTACAACAATTTCACGTAAACATCGATTTCGGTAGAACATTGACTTCATATGAAACAACGACTTCATTTCTACAACGATTTCACTCAAACACTGTTTTCGGTAGAACATCGATTTCATAAGTAACAACGACTTCATGTGAAACAACGACTTTACTTGAACAACGACTTCATTTCAAACAACAATTTCATCTACACATCGATTTCGATACAACAACGACTTTAGTAAAACAACGACATTGTAAAATACATTGATTTCATTACATTCATACATGGATTATGATTATATCATCGATTTCATATCAACATCGACTCTCTCTTCACACAGACAGTTTCCAAAACATCAACTCTCTTTTATTAACGATTATGTTTTAGATAGCTGTTGAATATTCTTATTTAAATTCCTTTTAAGATACATTCCACATGATACTCAAATACATTTTCAAATCTCTGTAGATTTCAAGTCTTCCTGCGCATCATGTTGTACCCTGTGGTCTTTAACATTTATTATGATGGAACAATAGCTCTGCACGGTATATCTTTGCTTATCTCACTTATGTCACATTTAGTCTCGCTTTATATGATGACAAAATGGCATTTCCTTTTTGGTGTATCTTCATATAGAACGACTACTAATGTTGACTGACAGTTTAAACAAAGATAAGTTTTCTTTGTGTCAGCATTTATTGTGTGCAGGGTTTTCGGTAGAAGCACACATTACCAAGTTGGACCTGTCTACCCGACAGAAGCTAGAAGAGATTCAGACAATCTTCCTTTGTGTGTGAATGTCTACCCCAGCATTAATGGCTACAGGTTCTCTTGCTCCACACTTCGAACCAGACACTCCAACGTGCATGAAGATGTGAGACAACAGATACTTCAATGGTCAAAATCTTTCAAATGAGATAAATAGAAGACTGGTGACTCCATGAAGATCAACTCTTGAACAACCTTTGAAAAAGCTTGAAGATCTCAGTCACCTGAAAGCAAAGAAGAGCTCACTCATACATTCAAACCTTCTATATCTCTTAGCTCTCCACAGGAAATTGCTTAGCCTTTGAGAGCATGAATAGATCTGAGAGAGAGAGTTCTTTGTCAATATTCTTTGTCTCTCAGACATTGCCTCAGATCAAGCAGTTTGTATAAGCTTGGTCTAGGGGCCATCCACCTACTCATTTTCTCTGAGTGTTCCTCTTCGGGTGTGAAGAGAAGACCTGCTTGAGTGGGTGGTTGTTCCCTTCGGCAAGAAGGAAGACATGTTGCATCAGGTGCTTTAGTTCCTCTTCGGGTAGAGAAGAGAAGGACAGCTGTTGCTGGATGTGTAAGTGTCCTTAAGGAGGACTGTACCCTTGCTTAGTGAAATCCCAAGGTGTTGCTTGGGGACTGGACGTAGGACTCCTTGTGACAGGAGATCTAAACTAGGATAAAATTTCATGTTGTCTATGTGATTGTTCTCTTTGTCTTTATTTAACACTAACTCTAACCATCGAATTTAGTGTCTTCTGTCAAACATTTTATTTATAGGAATATTCTATAAGAAAATTTCAGCAATCCATTCACCCCCCCTCTGGGCTTGCTGTCTGAGCAACAAGTGGTATCAGAGCCAAGTCTCTTCAAGTAAGTAGAACTCACGATCTAAAGAGCAAAGACAAATGGCAGCTCAATGTCATGCAGAAGGACAGCCAGTCAACAGACCTCATCTATTCGATGGTGAAGACTACAACTACTGGAAGACAAGAATGGAGTTCTTCCTTTAAGGTCTCGATTTCCAGCTTTAGACAATTATCGAAGAAGGAGATCTTGAGGTAACCAATAATAAAGATAAATGGACAGACGAAGACAAGAAGAAGCTATCTCAAAA
Organism: Colocasia esculenta; assembly: GCA_014218235.1. Classification (NCBI taxonomy): domain Eukaryota; kingdom Viridiplantae; phylum Streptophyta; class Magnoliopsida; order Alismatales; family Araceae; genus Colocasia; species Colocasia esculenta. Next base: position 14,296,123 of record CM024762.1, on the reverse strand, counting down.
CAGCAAGGCTAAAAGTATATTGTGTTGCTCACTGAGTAAGAAAGAATTCAATAGGATATCAGCATGTAAGTCAGCCAAAGAAATGTGGGACAAGCTAAGGCTCACACATGAAGGAACTTACAAGGTAAAGGAAACAAGAATTGACATATTGGTATCTCAATACGAGAGGTTTCAAATGCAGTCTAGAGAGTTCATCTCCCAGATGTACAGTCATTTCACAGACATCACCAACGGACTGACTGGGCTTGGAAAGACTTATGAGACTAGAGACATGGTAAGAAAGATACTAAGATCTCTACCAACTTCATGGACTCCAAAGGTAACTGCAATAGAAGAAGCCAATGATCTCAGAAGAATGTCCCTTGAAAAACTCATTGGATCCCTAATGGCCTATGAGATAAACATGGAAAGGCTAGGATAGTCCTCTAGCAAGAAAAGTCATAGCAATGCTCTCAAGGCTACAGAAGACACTTCTGAAGGCGAATCAGAAAGTGATAAGAGTAATGAGAGCAGTGAAGATGAAGAAGTCTTTCTCTCCAGACGACTGTAGTTCATTTTAGCCAAGAAGAAATATCAGTATGGAAGAAGGTATTTTAAGAAAGGTAGAGAATTCAAAAAATCTAAAGGCAAAGAAGTCAAAAGACCTGAACCCATATGTTATGAGTGCAAGAAGCTTGGACACATCAAGACTGAGTGTCCAAAACTGAAGAAGACAGAGTTCAAGAAAAAGGACAACAAGAAGAAATTCAAGAAGTACAAGAAGAAAGCCATGGATGCTACATGGAACAATGAGAGTGACTCAGACAGTGAGTCTAGCTCCAGCGAAGAAGAAGAAGAAAAGGCCAACCTGGCCTTCATAGCAAATATCGATGACAAGGTAACTTCTGACTCATCTTTTACATCTTGCAATGAATCTGATTCTGATAGCTTAGAAGATGCTTTCAATGAACTATACAGTAAGTATAAAGACGTCTGTAAGCTATTGAAAACAACTAAGAAAAATTATGCATGCCTTGAAATAACTAACTCAGATCTTGTTGCCCAGTTGACGAGCCCAGAGGGGGGGGTGAATAGGTCTTTTAAAAATTTATTTGATTAGTACCTGTACTTAAAACATTCATACAAAGATGTTCTTCGATGAAGGTTAGAGAAGGTTAGTATAAAAGACAAACACACAATAAGCAATCACACAACACAAGGAATTATCCTAGTTCAGACCTCCTCTCCTTAGGAGTCCTACGTCCAGTCCCTGAGCAACAACTCAGGATTCCACTAACTAGGGTACAGCCCCCCTATAGACAATACAACACCCAGCTCAGCTGGTCTTCCTTCACACGAAGGGAACTACAACACCCTGGATCCCTCACCAGGTCTTCCTTCACAACAGAAGGGAACACAACACCCTGGTTCCCCACCAGGTCTTCCTTCACAACAGAAGGGAACACAACACCCTGGTTCCCCACCAGGTCTTCCTTCACAACAGAAGGGAACACAAAAAGAATAAGCAGGAATTCAAGCCCCTAGATCAAGCTTTAGCAAGTCAAGATCTGAAGCTACTAGCACTGAGAGCAAATGATCTAAACAAGGCACTCTCTCAGAACTACACTGGCTCTCTTGGGATTTCTATTACAGCATAGAGAGCAAAGAGCTAAAGACACACTAGAATTGAGTTTTTGGCTCTTGGATTCTTTCAGAAGATCTGCAAAGCTTGTGTTCTACGATGGTAAGTCTCTCTCTACTGTATATATTTCTTTTGGAGCTACTATCTTGAATTTATATCTCCAATTTGAAATGTAGTCGTTGAAGTAACCGTTGTCTCTTAGTTTGGTAGACGTTAGACTGCTTGACACTTGGAAGCTTCTAGTCAGCAATCTTTTATCCATTTGAGCACACAAAGAGATAGGGTCTTCTGGCATCTATATGGTCCAACGTTGTATGATAAAATATCTTCAGGACCCTGCATACATTAAATGCTAGAACAGTAGACAGCTAGACTGTCTCTTGATGTCAGAGGACGTTGATGTGAATATTCACCAAAATAGTAATGTCAAATAGCTTGTTCTAAAAGATGTTACCAGAATATGCATGATAATGAAAAGATATCATCTGCATGCATGCAAAGATGCGTTCTGTCTTCATTAAATGCACAGCAGTCAGACATATATGAGAAGACTTTGACTATTCAACTCTTTCAGAAATAATGTAAGCATCAAGTCGATATAAACCATAAAGTCATTGCCTATATGACTTATGAAATCGTTATGATCAAGTGTTTACTGAAGAAATCGTTATGATCACTTAACAAGTCATTATAGAAAGCAAATCGTTGTATTCATTAAAGGAATCGTTATGAATACTGAAGAAATCGTTATAGAGAGCAAATCGTTGTAAGCGCTAAAGAAATCGTTACACGAAGCAAATCGTTATGAGCTCTAACGAAATCGTTGCGCGAAGCAAATCGCTATGAGCTCTAAAGAAATCGTTGCGTGAAGCAAATCGTTATGAGCTTTAAAGAAATAGTTGCGCGAAGCAAATCGTTATGAGCTTTAAAGAAATCGTTGCGCGAAGCAAATCGTTATGAGCTTTAAAGAAATCGTTGTGACGGGCAAGTCGTTACGGCGTCTTAAGAAATCGTTGTGATGACTTAAGGAATCGTTACGACGAGTAAGTCATTGTGACGTCTTAAGAAATCATTGTGATGACTTAAGGAATCGTTACGACGAGCCAATCGTTGCGACGTCTTAAGAAATCATTACGCTGACTTAAGGAATCGTTACGACGGGCAAGTCGTTGCGACATCTTAAGAAATCGTTGTGATGACTTAAGGAATCATTACGACGGGCAAGTCGTTGCGACGTCTTAAGAAATCGTTGTGATGACTTAAGGAATCGTTACGACGAGCAAATCGTTGCGATGTCTTAAGAAATCATTGCGATGACTTAAGGAATCGTTACGACGGGCAAGTCGTTGCGACATCTTAAGAAATCGTTGTGATGACTTAAGGAATCGTTACTATGGGCAAGTCGTTGCGATGTCTTAAGAATCGTTGCGATGACTTAAGGAATCGTTACGACGAGCAAATCGTTACGGTATCGACTTGTTAGTTTTATTGAAACCGTCATACATAAAGGAAATCGTTGTGGCTTTCAACAAAAATCGATGTGGACTTAGAGAAATATAACCTTGAAATGATTAAAGCTTTAGAGAGGTGATACTTACCAATATTTGCTTGTTTGATCTTGGTATATTTCCTGTACTTAAGACTTATGAAATATATGTTAGAAATTTTGATAGGGTTTTGTTAATCACCAAAATAAATATGTAATTAAAATTACATGGGGACAGACTGATCATCAGATCTAAAATCTGAAACTGAACAATTAGAAAAATAAATTTCTGAACTGAAAAGAAGGAATGAACTGTTATGCGAAGATGTGAAAACTAAAAATGAAAAGATATCAAACTTAGAAAATCAGAAAACCACAAGCAAACTTAAAAGTGAAATTAACACACTAATTGAAAAGAATGAATGAACTATTATGGAAGATGTGAAAACTAAAAATGAAAAGATATCAAACTTACAAAATCAAGAAACCACAAGCAAACTTAAAAGTAAAGTTAACACACTAACAAAAGATAATGAATATTTAACAACTACAATTGAGAAATTCACAAATGAAAATTCTTCCTTAATATTAAAAGGAGCAAGAAGATCAGATAAGAAGAAATATGGTTTAGGATATATTCCACCAGATAATGAAGAAACTATCATTCATCCTAAAATCTATCCAACGCCAAAATTCATAGCTGAACAAAATCCTAACTTTAAATCAAATAACAATAAAAACCATAAACCAAACAAGATAATAAACAATATTCCTTGTTGTACTCATTGTAATAAATTAGGTCATACTAAAATAACCTGTACAACCAAACACTTAAAATGGATTCCGAAAAGACACTGTGAAGAAGCTAACCAACCAGGACCCAAAAGAACTTGGGTACCTAAATCTCATTGATTTATTGTAGGGAAGCCTTAGAGCATCAAAGTGGTACCTGGACAGCGAGTGCTCAAGGTATATGACAGGTAACAAGAAACTGTTCTCGCATATCAAAGATGAAGAAGGTACAGTAACCTATGGTGATAATGGAAAAGGGTCAGTAATTGGTTGCGGATCCATTGGAAGCCAAGATAGAATCCTGATAGAAGATGTTCTATGCGTCAAAGGACTCAAGCACAACCTTATCAGCATCAGTCAACTGTGCGACAAGGGTCATCAAATCAAATTTCAGGAATCTAAGTGTTTGATCATCAAGGATGGTTCAACTATTTTTAAAGCGAGCAGAGAAAAGAATATATATGTACTACATCTAGAAGAGTTAAAGGATCAAGACATATGTCTAGCAGCAAGTAAAGAGCAGAATGTTGAACTGTGGCACATAATATTAGGTCATTGCAACTTGGATGGAATAAGAAAACTCATCAAACATGATCTAGTGGAAGGTCTACCGAAGATGAACTCAAAACTAGACAACATCTGTGAACCGTGTGCAAAAAGAAAGCATGCAAAATCTTCTTTCAAATCCAAGACAGTAGTCACCACCTCCAAATCACTAGAACTGCTTCACATGGACTTGTTTGGACCAATGAGAACAACTAGCTTGGGAGGAAAGAATTTCAGATTTGTTATAGTGGATGATTATTCCAGATTTACATGGGTATCATTTCTTAAGCATAAAGATGACACATTTGAGAGTTTTGTGAAGTTCAATAAACTTGTTCAGAAATATAAGAAGTACAACATCATCAGTATCTGATCAGATCATGGAGGAGAGTTTCAGAATGACAGGTTTGCAGAATTTTGTGATGATCTGGGTAATGAACATAATTTCTCAACACCAAGAACGCCACAGCAAAATGGAGTAGTTGAGAGGAAGAATATAACACTTTTGAATTTGGCTAGAACAATACTATTTGAGTACAATCTTCCAAGATATTTTTGGGCAGAAGCCATAAACATAGCTTGCTACATCATAAATAGAGTCATGATCAGACCAATTCTAAAGAAGACTACATACGAACTGTACAAGCAAAGGAACCCCAAGATCAGCCATCTAAGAACTTTTGGATGTCCTTGCTTCATTCACAACAATGGTAAGAGAGACATTGGTAAGTTGGATCCCAAATCTGATGAAGGTATTTTTATGGGGTACACTTCTAAACCTAAAGGCTATAGAGTTTTTAATAAAAGAAGTTTATTAATTGAACAAACTGTGCATGTTATTTTGATGAGTCTAACCCTTCTCTGAGAAAGGATGTTGGTAGTAATGATGAAGATGCATAAAACCTATCCAAGAAGTTGAAAGAAACAACCATCAAAGATGATGAAGATCCACCCTTGGAAGAACTGCAACAGAAGGATATCATTGAAGATGAAATTCCAAAGGAATGGAGGTACAAAAAGGATTACCCAATAGACAATATCATTGGAGATCCATCAGTTGGGGTAAGAACTAGAGGTAATATTATTCTATGTGATTATTTAGCATTTGTATCTTAAATAGAGCCGAAGATAGTCAATGAACCACTGTCTGATGAATCTTGGATTTTAGTCATGCAAGATGAACTTAATCAGTTCAGGAGAAATCAGGTTTAGTCCCTTGTTCATGTTGACCCTTTTGGTACGGTAACAAGCTAACTTAGAGGGGGGGGTGAATAGGTTTTTCTGAAATCTGAAACAGAAACTTAAATACAGAAAATTATCACTTGAAAGTTTGGTTAGTTTAGTGTGATAAAGAGTAGCAGTGCGGAAGCAAATAAATAATCACACAAAGGACACAAGAAATTTATCTTGGTTCGGCCCTTCCCACAATGGAAGTCCTACGTCCAGTCCCCAAGCAATCTCTTGGGATTTCACTAACCAAGGGTACAGTCCCCCTCAAGGACAATACAACACCCAGCACCCCAGCTGGTCTTCTTCTCTTTCCCGGGCAAGAAGGCAGCCCACTTCTATTACAGGTTAAGAAGCCAACCTCTTGGTACAAACCCCAGTGCGGTTCTACTAGACACAAACCTCTAGCTAGGTTCTACACTGTATACAGTCCTACAGCTGGACAGAAATCTTTCTTATAAAAGAAAGAACAACGCTGAGAGTTAGAACAGATGAAAACCAACTAAAAGAACTCTCAGCAAAAAGTCTCTCTCCCCCAAATTACAAAGTTGCACACATAGAGAGTGAAGAGAGGAGAAGGAGCTTTAAGCTTGGAGGCTTCAGATAGGCTCGGGATCTTTCTCTCTTTCCTTTGAGTGTATGTGGCGTTTTGGTTCCTTACGGGATGTACACTCCTTCAAAGATATTCAGGAAAGCTATAATTTCTTCTTCAACCTTGTTTTATCTTTTATATGAGTAGCTTTGAACAAATCTGTTGGAGTTCTAGCCATTACTCATCTTCTCTTTCTTCTGATATTTTGTGGTCTACGAGATCTGCAAGCATAGAAGAAAGTGTTTAGTTAAAAGAGTGTTTTTGTCAAAAAATTTCATACCTCTATGTTTCCTGTTGTCTCCCAGAAGTGGTAAGTGACCACCTTTTGTTGGCAGGAACGAAGAGATCTAGAAAGATAAGCAAAAAGATCTCATGTCAGAAAAATAGAAGATTACGCAAATCAATAATATATGACTTTTTCACTAGATGCCAAAAGACACTTTGAAATATAAAGGGAATCCATGTTTAAGTGATCAAATCCATGTGAGAGCAAATCCATGTTTCACTTATCAAATCCATGTTTGAAGCAAATCCATATTTTCAAGTGAATCCATATTTCACTTATCAAATCCTTATGAGAGCAAATCCATGTTTCACTTATCAAATCCTTATGAAACCGAATCGATGTGAGCAAATTTATGTGAGAGCAAATCCATGTTTCACTTATCAAATCCTTATGAGAGCAAATCGATGTGTGAACAAATCCATGTTTCACTTATCAAATCCTTATGAGAGGCAAATCGATGTTTCACTTATCGAATCAATATGAGAGGCAAATCGATGTTTCACTTATCGAATCGATGTGAGAGGCAAATCGATGTTTTCAAGCAAATCGATGTTGCAGTGAAATCCATGTTTTCAAGCAAATCGATGTGGCACTTTGTGAACTGAAATCGATGTATATTGAATGGACATCGATTTAGCTTTTTAGTGCAAAACACATAGCGATAATTCCATAAATTTATATTTATTAAGAAAAATATAATATTAAATATATTTAATAATATTTAATTAATCATAAGTTTTGTTATCACCAAAAATATCATAAATTTATATTTATTAGGAAAACATGATATTAATATTATTTAATTAATCATAAATTTGATAGATAATAGAAAATTCATAGATAATGCATACTCTCCCCCTTTTTGTCACTAACCAAAAAGGACCTTACCATGCGGTCTCTCCCCTTAAAAAAATTTCTTACCATCAAGGGGTTCAACAATGATAGACGTTAAAGAATAACTCCCCCTTAGTGTATGCTCCCCCTGAGCATAAGGCTCCCCCTGACAAAGAGGGTCCTCTTTAGGATTTTTCACTTGTATGTCGACAGGTGTTTCTTGGTGTGTCGACCTGTTGATCTCTTGAGTCGTCTTGTTGATTGGTTGTTTGTCAAGTCTTCAAGATTTTATCTACATAGATCTTAGGAAAAGCTTGCAACATTGTTAGTAGCAATATAAAATTCAATATTTGTGATTACTCCCTCTTCAGATAAGAGTTGGATGAAGAGTTGGCAATCACCCTTGCCTTGAGCATCCAAGATGCTCCAAGGCTATCCTGCAAACAACTTATTTAGAAGTACGTACCTAAACGTTTTTGGGTTCTTGATGGTTAGATGCATAAAAATATCCTTTCGGGATCCATACTAGGTGCCTAGTTGTGCAGGTGTTTATAGTGTGTCCTAATTTATTGCAATGAGAGCTGCAATGAATATAATTTGTTTTACAGTTTCTATTGTCTTTGTGACATCTATTTAGAACACTGATTTTTAGAAACCTTTTTCGTTTGATAAAGCTTGTTCATTTTAGGGGCCTTTTTCTGAGGCATTTTGGTTTCTTTTACAAATTTTGGCAAAGGACATTTTTATGGAATTATGGCTTATTTTTCTTTTTCCGAGGGTATGTATCCAAGCCCTTGTTTATTGTTTCCAGGATCCTTTTAAGCATAGAGCTAGAGATGTTTTTCCTTGAATTAATTTTCTAACTGATTCTTTTAAATAGAGATTCTCTTCAGTTAGAGTTATTAACTTTTCTTCTAACTCTAGTTTTTCATTACTCTTATTTTTTAAATCTTCATTCAAAAGATAATGATTATCTTTACTTTCCTTTAATTGTTTTTCTAATTGTTCCAATTCGGATTTAAGATCAGAATTGGTGTTATCTAAGCAAGTAGTATTATTTTTTAAAAAAATTTAATTCTTTTAGAACACCTTTATGTTTTTCATAAAGTTCATTAAAGACTTCTTCTAAGTCTTTTGATTCTGACCCTGAATCAGTGCATGAATTAAAAAATAGGTCAGAATGTACCTCATCTAGTCCTACCATGAGGGCTAGACTTTCCTGCTCTTTCTCCGATTCTGAGCTTGATGATTCTGAGCTTGTGGCCTCTTCATTTTCCCAAGCAGCCGCCATGGCTTTTCTTTTGAATTTCTTGTGCTGCTTCTTGGACTTTTTAGTTTGACCAATCTTCTTGAGTCTTGGACAATCTGGTCTCAGATGTCCAGGTTTTCTGCATTCATAGCAGACTGGTCCTTTCTCCTATTTCTCTTTCTTTTGAATCCTTCTTGATCCATTTTTCTTCTTCTTTAAAATCTTCTGAAGCTTGGACAGTACATCATCTACGTCACTGTCTTCAAAATCTGCATTTTTGGAACTAGAAGAAGAAGAATTGGAAGGAGCAACTACAGCTTTAAGAGCATTAGAATTTTTCTTGGATGAGCTTCCAGATAATCGCTCCATATTAATTTCATGTGTTATGAGGGAACCAATTAGCTTATTAATAGAAAATTTGGTTAGATCATGGGCTTCTTTAATAGTAGTGACCTTAGGGGTCCATGAAAGAGTTAAAGATCTAAGTATTTTTTTGACATTTTCTTCATCAGAAAGATTTTTACCAAGGGAGCTCAGACCTACTACTATGCTTGAAAATCTATTATACATTTGAGTAATATTTTCATTAGGAAGCATTTTAAATTGCTCATATTGTGAGACAAGAATATCTATCCTAGTTTGTTTCACTTTATCTGTTCCTTCACAAGTTATCTGCATTTTATCCCATATTTCTTTAGCAGATTTACATGCAGATACTCTACTGAATTCTCTTTTAGATAAAGCGCAACATAGATAGTTTTTAGCCTTAAAGTTTAAAGATAATTTACTTTTATCTGCTGTTGTAATAGCAGTAGTACCTTTAGCAGGAATAATAACAAAATCACCTACCTTAATTACCTGCCACAAATCATAGTCTGTGCCTCGAATGAAGTATTACATTCTCATTTTCCAGTATTGGTAATCCTCTCCATCGAAGAATGGAGGTCTGGTGACTGATTATCCTTCAACAAATCCTTGAGCTGCCATGGATCTTCTCTAAGATCGTTGGATCTTCTTGATTGATCAGAGAACCTCTCTCTAATACCACTTGTTGGCCCTTTTGGTACAGCAGCAAGCTAACCTAGAGGGGGTGAATAGGTTTTTCTAAAATCTGAAAAAGAAACTTAAATACAGAAAATTATCACTTGAAAGCTTGGTTAGTTTAGTGTGATAAAGAGTAGCAGTGCGGAAGCAAATAAATAATCACACAAAGGACACAAGAAATTTATCCTGGTTTGGCCCTTCCCACAATGGACGTCCTGCGTCCAGTCCCCAAGCAATCTCTTAGGATTTCACTAACCAAGGGTACAGTCCCCCTCAAGGACAATACAACACCCAGCACCCCAGCTGGTCTTCCTCTCTTTCCCGGGTAAGAAGACAGCCCACTTCTATTATAGATTAAGAAGCCAACCTCCTGCTACAAACCTCAGTGCGGTTCTGCTAGACACAAATCCCTAGCTAGGTTCTACACTGTATACAGTCCTACAGCTGGACAGAAATCTTTTTTATAAAAGAAAGAACAACACTGAGAGTTGAAACAGATGAAAACCAACTAAAAGAACTCTCAGCAAAAAGACTCTCTCCCCCAGATTACAAAGTTGCACACAGAGAGAGTGAAGAGAGGAGAAGGAGCTTTAAGCTTGGAGGCTTCAGACGCTTGAGTGCTTCTTCTTAGGCTCGGGCTCTTTCTCTCTTTCCTTTAAGTGTATATGGCATTTTGGTTCCTCACGGGATGTACACTCCTTCAAACATATTCAGGAAAGCTCTCTTTTCTTCTTCAGCCTTGCTTTATCTTTTATATGAGCAGCTTTGAACAAATTCGTTGGAGTTCTAGTCGTTGCTCATCTTCTCTTTCTTCTGATATTTTGTGGTCTACGAGGTCTGCAAGCATAGAAGAAAGTGTTTAGTTAAAAGAGTGTTTCTGTCAAAAAGGTTCATACCTCTATGTTTCGTGTTGTCTCTCAGAAGTGGTAAGTGACCACCTTTTGTTGGCAGGAATGAAGAGATCTAGAAAGATAAGCAAAAAGATCTCCTGTCAAAAAGATAGAAGATTACGCAAATCAATAATATATGACTTTTTCACTAGATGTCAAAAGACACTTTGAAATATAAAGGGAATTCATGTTTAAGTGATCAAATCCATGTGAGAGCAAATCCATGCTTCACTTATCAAATCCATGTTTGAAGCAAATCCATGTTTTCAAGCGAATCTATGTTTCACTTATCAAATCCTTATGAGACCGAATCGATGTGAGCAAATCCATGAGAGAGCAAATCCATGTTTCATTTATCAAATCCTTACGAGAGCAAATCGATGTGTGAGCAAATCCATGTTTCACTTATCAAATCCTTATGAGAGGCAAATCGATGTTTCACTTATCGAATCGACGTGAGAGGCAAATCAATATTTCACTTATCGAATCGATGTAAGAGGCAAATCGATGTTTCACTTATCGAATCGATGTGAGAGGCAAATCGATGTTTCACTTATCAAATCGATGTGAGAGGCAAATCGATGTTTCACTTATCGAATCGATGTGAGAGGTAAATCGATGTTTTCAAGCAAATCGATGTTGCAGTGAAATCCATGTTTTCAAGCAAATCGATGTGGCACTTTGTGAACTGAAATCGATGTATATTGAATGGACATCGATTTAGCTTTTTAGTGCAAAACACACAGTGATAATTCCATAAATTTATATTTATTAAGAAAAAGATAATATTAAATATATTTAATAATATTTAATTAATCATAAGTTTTGTTATCACAAAAAATATCATAAATTTATATTTATTAGAAAAACATGATATTAATAATATTTAATTAATCATAAATTTTGTTATCACCAAAATATAAGGGTAAAATATAGAGTTGTTCAATAGAATCTGTCGGAATTAGTTATTTGAGCGCCGAACCCAAACCGGGAATCGAATTAGGATTCCATCAGTTCCTACACGTTATTTTCACCCACCCGGTCGTGTCGGAGCGAACGGCACGTCGATCGGATCCCTATTTCAGATTTGGACCCCGGGTTGCGTGTTTTGATCCTTTTCATTTATGTTTTTTTAAGATTAGTAGTTTGAGCGCCGAACCCAAACTGGGAATCCGATTAGGATTCCATCAGTTCCCACACATCACTTTCACCCACCCGGTCGTGTCGGAGCGAACGACACACCGATCGGATCCTTATTCACATTTTGGACCCCTGGGTTGCGTGTTTTGATCTTTTTCATTTATGTTTTTTAAAGATTAGTAGTTTGAGGGCCGAACCCAAACCGAGAATCCGATTAGGATTCCGTTAGTTTCCACACATCACTTTCACCCACTCGGTCATGTCGAAGCGAACGACACGCCGATCGGATCCCTATTTCTGATTTTGGACCCCGGGTTGTGTGTCCTGATCATTTACACTTATGTTTTTTTTTTAAATTAGTTATTTGAGCGCCGAATCCAAATTGGGAATCTGATTAGGATTTCGTCAGTTCCCACACGTCACTTTCACCCACCCGGTCGTGTCGGAGTGAACGACATGCCGATCGGATCCCTATTTCACATTTTGGACCCCCGGGTTGCGTGTTTTGATCCTTTTCATTATGTTTTTTTAAGATTACTGGTTTGAGCACCGAACCCAAACCGAGAATCCGATTAGGATTCCATCAGTTCCCACACGTCACTTTCACCCACTCGCTCATGTCGAAGTGAACGACACGCCGATCGGATCCCTATTTCTGATTTTGGACCACCGGGTTACGTGTTTTGATCCTTTACACTTGAGTTTTTTTTAGATTAGTGATTTGAGCGTCGAACTCAAATCGGGAATCCGATTAGGATTCCGTCAGTTCCCACACGTCACTTTCACCCACCCGGTCGTGTCAAAGCGAACGGCACGCTGATCGGATCCCTATTTTTGATTTTGGACCCCCGGGTTGCGTGTTTTGATCCTTTACACTTAGGTTTTTTATAGATCTTTATATATATATATATATACATATCAAGTGGCTTTTTTATCCTTCCATAAGTTGATTGTATAAAGGGACCTTCTTTTTAGGTTTCTTAATTTGGATTTCTTTTTTTCCCTTTTGAACTCTTTGGACATCGACTTATAAATTGAGCTGGGTGGCCTCCGCTTGTATGTGAGGATAGATATCAGACATGCCTTCAATGAGTTTTAAGCTATGGGAAGATGGGAAAGTCTTATTATCTACTTCTTAAACAATAATTGAGTTTTTTTTAGATTAGTTGTTTGTGTGTTTTAACAGTTTAGATTAGTGGTTTCATTTCATTCAAACTATATGAAATTAATAGTAATACTGACCTAAGGGGCTTGCTGTGAGGGGCCTACTCCTCGGATGGCAGAGATCAGCAGCTCGACCATGGTGCCAAAGTGCAGTTGTAGCTCTTCCCGAATGAGGGTTCTTATGTCCTCCACCACTGTCGGGCGTTGCAGCAGATGAACTCGTGTAGGCCGGAGGAGCGACCGAACTCGCATATGAGGACAACACTGGAGTAGTATCCAGGTTGTCCCCAAATCCGTACAATCAGCCCTTCCTCGTCCCTCCCGCTGCGTCGACCCAAGCCTCCGGATCCAAGTCTGGCTGGGGAGTGCCCTCTGTATAGCGATCTGCGTCGTCCTGTCATAGGTCTCCTGCAAAACAAATTAAAATTGTATTATTCAAATCTTATTTTTTTAATATCTAAATTGAATTCAAAAATTATATTTTGACTCACGGCAATCGTGCGAGCACTCTCGCTGACATAGTCATTCGTCCCCTTCCGCTTATGAGTCCGATCAAATAACTCGCAAAAAGTAGGGGCACGCTCGAGCTCATGACGCTTACAATTCAACAAAAGTAGTTAGTTTCACAATAATAATTAATGTATTAAGCAATTGAACATCGATTTCGGTTCTATATCGACATCATATTTGGAACATCGATTTCGGTTCTACATCGACTCCACTTAAACAACGATTTCTTCAGTAGAACATCGATTTCGAAACATCAATTTTGTTTAAACATCAACTTCACGTAAACAACGATTTCTTCAATAAAACATCGACTTCGTTTCACTTAAACATTGATTTTATTGCTACATTGACTTCGTTTCACTTAAACATCGATTTCGGTAGAACATTTACTTCATATGAAACACCGACTTCGTTTCTACAACGATTTCACTCAAACATCGATTTTGGTAGAACATCGATTTCATAAGTAACAACGACTTCATGTGAAACAATGACTTTACTTGAACAACGACTTCATTTCAAACAACAATTTCATGTACACATCGATTTCGAAATAACATCGACTTCAGTAAAACAACGACTTTGTACAATACATCGATTTCATTACATTCATACATGGATTATGATTATATCATCGATTTCATATCAACATCGACTCTCCTTACACACAGACTGTCTCTAAAACATCAACTCTCTTTTATTAACGATTATGTTTTAGACAGCTGTTGAATATTCTTATTTAAATTTCTTTTAAGATACATTCCACATGATATTCAAATACATTTTCAAATCTCTGTAGATTTCAAGTCTTCCCACACATCATGTTGTATCCTGTGGTCTTTAACATTTATTATGATGGAACAATAGCTCTGCACGGTATATCTTTGCTTATCTCACTTATGTCACATTTAGTCTCGCTTTATATGATGACAGAATGGCATTTCTTTTTTGGTGTATCTTCATATAGAACGACTACTAATGTTGACTGACAGTTTAGACAAAGATAAGTTGTCTATGTGTCAGCATTTATTGTGTGCAGGGTTTCCGGTAGAAGCGCACGTTGCCAAGTTGGACCTGTCAACCTGACAGAAGCTAGAAGAGATTCAAACAATCTTCCTTTGTGTGTGAATGTCTACCCCAGCATTAATGGCTGCAGGTTCTCTTGCTCCACACTTCGGACCAGACACTTCAACGTGCATGAAGATGTGAGACCGGATACTTCAACGGTCAAAATCTTTCAAATGAGATAAATAGAAGACTGGTGACTCCATGAAGATCAACTCTTGAACAACCTTTGAAAAAGCTTGAAGATCTCAGTCACCTGAAAGCAAAGAAGAGCTCACTCATACATTCAAACCTTCTATAGCTCTTAGCTCTCCACGGGAAATTACTTAGCCTTTGAGAGCATGAATAGATCTGAGAGAGAGTTCTTTGTCAATATTCTTTGTCTCTCAGACATTGCCTCAGATCAAGCAGTTTGTATAAGCTTGGTCTAGGGTCCATCCACTTCTTACTCATTTTCTTTGAGTGTTCCTCTTCGGGTGTGAAGAGAAGACCTGCTTGAGTGGGTGGTTGTTCCCTTCGGCAAGAAGGAAGACCTGTTGCATCGGGTGTTTTAGTTCCTCTTCAGGTAGAGAAGAGAATGCCAACTGTTGCTGGATGTGTAAGTGTCCTTAAGGGGGACTATACCCTTGCTTAGTGAAATCTCAAGGTGTTGCTTGGGGACTGGACGTAGGACTCCTTGTGACAGGAGATCCGAACCAGGATAAAATTTCCTGTTGTCTGTGTGATTGTTCTTTGTCTTTATTTAACACTAACACTAACCATCGAACTTAGTGTTTTCTGTCAAGCATTTTATTTACAGGAATATTCTATAAGAAAATTTCAACAATCCATTCACCCCCCCCCCTCTGGGTTTGCTATCTGGGCAACATTGATTACCCTCCTTCTTTTGTGCCCCACGTGGCACCCTCCCATTGGCGCCCACGGTGCCCTTCCCCTTGTGCCCCACATGGCACCCTCCCTTGCTCCCTCTCTTCCCCTCCTTTCTCCCATCCGTTAAATGCCAAGTTGTCAATCCATAAAGAAGTTTGAAAAGTTATAAAAAAAGGGGAAGTAAATCTTTCATTTTTTAAAGCCTAATAAGCTCTATGAATCTTGCATTTTCTATGCTCATTGTGTTCTCAACTGTATATTTTGTGAATGTGACAACTTACTCTTTACTTTCTCAACAATGGCTATTAACAAAAAAAAACAATTATTGTGAAATATGTAACTTGTTTGATAAGTTAAAGAGAAACTCCATGCCTTGTCTTTATACTCCATGTTGTCACTACTGGCCGATCTAATTCTATTTTTGGATTAATTAATCTTATCGACATGAGACCAACAACATCAAGATATGTAATAACGAGCTTTCTATTTGGTGCCCCATCAATTTTCAGAATAATGTCCCAACCGGTAAGTTCTTACAAGCCTCTTTCTTTATCCTTTTTTTTCGAGCTATGTCTTTTCTGCAAATGGACTATAGTTAATATTTATGTTTCATGATTGTCAAAATAATATAATAAATTTTTAACGTGTACACAATATCAAAACTCACTTAACACTTCATAGTATTTATTCTTTCATGACTAAATATATATATGGACCTTGGATATGGATCGTCTGCTAATTGAATTACTTAAAGAAGACCTAGTGAGTGGGGAATTTGTTCCATATCATGCATGGGACATCATTATGGAGGTTATCCGGAAGACTTATGTTGTTCAAGTGACTATGTCACAATTGAAAAGTAGGCTTGCTTTTTACAAAAAATATATACATAATATCTTTGGACCTACAAGAAAATGTTGGTTTCATGTGAGATGATGAGGAAAAGGTGTTTATTGGAAGAGACTTAGCATGGGATGCTTATAACGAGATTAGTAAATGACATGTACTATAGATTCAAATAATAAATTCATTTAACTTACCTCGTATGTACCCAATTGCCTTTGCAGTTCAACCCACTAGTGTTATGGTTTAAGGGAAGGAGCTTGCCAATATACAATGACATAGTCCATTAATTATTTAGTCAGTGGGGTGAGGATCATTAATGTAGTTCGTTATCCATGCTATGTATGGAATTGTTGTATTCTTATTTTCCCTCTAAAATTCAATGTGTAGGCCACTATTCCATATTGTTAGAGCCAATGTAATGTAATGTTATGTAAATGTAGAGCAATTCGGAGAACACACTAGGGAAGGGTCTCTCTCTGAGTTGGACCCTTTGAGAGGACAAAATCCATTTAGACTTGTTGACCGATGAGTACCATAAGAACTATGCTAGTCAGGGCACTTTCAAATAATGCCATGTGTTCAAAGACATCTTGGTCCGATTCAATATGACAATTGGTGTGAATAAAGATAAATTAAGATAGTTTAAAAAATCGGTGGAGGAACATTGAAAAACATATCATTTATATAAACAATTGCACTCGCAATCTGGGTCGGGGTGGAACGAAAAAAGGCATTTACTAGTTCTTCCTGATGAAGAGAGTGTAAGGGCAGCCATTGAGGTGAGGAGATCTACTCACTTTATGTTATTTTGTTATGTTAATGTGCATCATTTTTGTGAAGTGAACATTATTTAATTGACGGTCTCTTATACTATCCAACCCGGAGTACATAAACTTTTTGGAGAAACCATTTTCCTTTAAAAGAGAATTGGACATCTTATGTGGGAAGATGATAATCCGAGGGAGTCATTTCCTCAGTTCCACCCAAGATATTGATGTGGAGTCCCACTGATCATTTGGAGATGATGATAGTGTCAACCGAGAACAATGTTGTGCCATGGAAATAGATTATGGAAATTTGAACTCTCTAGATGATGACTATTTCAATCCCTTCTACTTCTCCTCTTCATCATCCCAGCCTAATTTGTAAGCCCAAACTGTTGGGAGAAGACACCTATCAGAACTAGTCAGTTGAGGATGAGACAACCTCCCCTGAGAAGAGGCAAAGCACACTTGCATACAGTATGTCGCGAAAGTGGAAAACCTAGAAGGCCTTAGATCTGATAGCTCTAGCGCAATATTGCATATTGAACAATGAACGCATCAACATGGCTAAAACATTATTTCCCAGTTCTACTTCTCCACCATCTGTACAACAGGAACAATACACGATGAGGGAATGTGTTGTTAGAATGAAGTATTTGCCTGGATACACGCAAGAAGTCTTGTTCTCAGCATCAACCCTATTCAAGAAGCTCGAGAAAATATCATGGTTTATGTCGCTCGATGATGAGAATGCAATTGCATGGATCTTAAGGGCTACCTCATGACTTGTTTCTACACATTGTTCCTCACTCTTGCTCTTTAGTACCTACATTAGTTGGAGTTGTGCTTGTCTCTTTGGTGTTGGAAGGGACCAGTATGTTTATGATGTTGTTCTTTCCTTCCCTCAGTACTTTATCATTAAAGTTGGTGAATGAGGTTTGAGTTTGTTTAATTTTGTACTATATATTATAGCAGGCCACTAGTATCGATTTCAATGGCAAAATTTAAATGCAATGTTGTTTGGGTGGGGCATCGACCTAGAATATATTACACTTGGTATGATTACTTTGAACAAGCCAATTGCTACATGGGGCACACTTTAAGGGCTTCAATACTTTGGAAGAAGGTAAAAATGCCTACCATGGGATGTTGTTATGAGAAGCAAGAGGAACATTGCCTTTACAAGCAACTGTCAACCCAAGGAGGGATGGGGAACACCCGCGCAGTTAGAATGATGTTGCCCTCCATGATATATTGATCATGTTGCTCCTCCTTATTCTCATCTTCGTCTGGATAGTTGTAATAGTCATTAAGCATTAGACAACCATGCGTTGGATGTCTTTGTTTGTATGCCTCTTATGATTTTCTGCCTACTGTTTCTATGTTTGCATGACTAATAGTGTTGGTTGTCAATACGCATTTGACTTTTAAGATATTACTATCTTAGGACCTAAATTTGACTCAGACGCATTAGTGCGGGAATTTCTTGTTGAGGAGAATGCCATTCTCTTTGCCAATGATAAAGCTATTGTCAATGAGCTTCGAGATGAAGTTGAATCTAATCTTGTTCCAAGGCTCATGTATACCAGCCGTCAATCAGATCATGTATGGGTACATGAAGTCTTATAAGGTCATGAATGACATTGTTATAATATGTTCAGGCTAGACCCTACAATTTTCACAAAATTAAGGGACACATTGTTGGAGAGATGTCTTATGTAGGATTCTCGCTATGTGTCAGCAACAAAACAATTGGGAATGTTCTTATTTGCACTGGATCATGGTGTCTCATCACGAGCTATATGAGAGCACTTTCTACACTCATCGAAGACGATTAGTAAGAACATCAACCAGGTGACCAAAGTGATCGCTTCCCTACGATTTGCTTACATCAACCTTCCTAATTCCAATGATCCTATCCACCCTCACATTCATCATGATGAGAGGTTTTATCATTTCTTCAAGGTAAGCAGACCATGCCATCATCTTCTTTCCTACTACCAATGCCAAAAAAGAAAATAATAATTAAAACTTGTGTTTATGGTTACTAGGATGCCTCCGAGGCAATTGATGGAACTCACATCCCTGCACACATCTTACGACATAAGCAAGCACGGTACAGGAATCGTAAGGGTGTGGTCAGTCAAAATGTCATAGTAGTTTCTAATTTTGATCTCATATTCCAATATATGGGGGTCGGTTTTGAGGGTGCAGCTACAAATATGATTGTTCTCAAACGAGCTCTTGATGAAGGTGGCTTCAACGTCCCAAATAGTATTGCTAGATTCTGTCAATTTCTCTAGTTAGTTGGGTGATGAACATATTATTTATGCACACCCATTCTTCCCATGTGTCCAGGAAAATATAATTTGGTAGACTCTGGGTATAAAAACACTAGTCGATTTCTAGCACCTTATCGCAACAAATGATACCACATTCGAGAGTACTGTTGATGTGGAAATGCATGATATAGAAGCATGAGGGACAAGTTCAACCACCGACATACCCAACGTCACAACTGTGTGGAATGTGCATTTGGAGTGTTGAAGAATATATTTCAGACATTGAGGGACATGAATTTCTACTCATTTGAACTGCAATTGATGATTGTTCTTACAATGTTGTGTCATCCATAACTTTGTGAGGCGTGAGCATGGCGATGATTACTACTTCAATGTATCACTTCAAGATATGGTGGAGGAGAACAATGAAGAACCTAAGGAAGACCCTAACCTTGTTGTTGTAGTGCAGCTACTTTGGGATGGAATAGCAACTTAATTGTGGCGAATAATTGAGTCTTCTCATTCCAATATATTTGTATTTAAGTAGTCAGTCTATTCTTTACTATACTCTACTACGAAATCAATAGGCTTGCTTTGCCAACTACTGTAATTTAATAATTTTGCATCCATTTTAATGTATGTGGGTGTAATATGGGATGTGGAGCAAGACTTTGTCCTAATATTCTTAATTAGCGCACAAGTTGATTGTGATAATGTGCAAGGGGATACTTTGAATGACATGGGGTGGAAAAAAGTGCACGATATGTTCAATGAAGACTTTTGCTTACCATGATGTACCTCACATTTCGTACGTCGATTTAGCTTCTACAAGACTTATTATTTAATCAATGAGGATCTCATCAACATAGTTGGCTTTCAATGGGATAACGACGCTAAGAAAATTCGTAGGTCTAAATTAGCATGGCAACAATATACCCAAGTTTAACAAAACTCTTTCATCTTATCCCTTCTCTCATTTCAGCATTTCAACCTATCTTTATCTACATTGCAATTTAAGCCATTGACTGCATGGTTCAATGGAAGGCCTCTGCCTTTATTCAACGGCCTTGTCAACTTGTTTAAGGATTGGGGAACTATATGACCGATTACACTTTGAAACAATGCTTTCAGGCATCATATGACTCAACACTAAAACATATGGACTCAACTCCTAAAATTGCATCATTTCAATATGTTTGTTTAATAATGTATTAACAATCAAAGTCATTGATGTATTGAATATGTTTGGTTAATTGTATTATGTTAATATGTTATAGGTTTCTAATTACATTAACCCACTGGGTGTATATGTGTTTTAGTTTTGCTTCATGAATTTCTAGTCACATCAATCATCACCATATATATTTGATTAGAAGGCATCAATTGTAACCCCAAATATATTGAAGTGAATGATGCATGTTCTATATATTCATGAATAGGTGGCATCAGCATCACATGTATAACCTTGTGGGCTTGGGTAATGAAGAATGGGCATCCATTTCTAATGCAACGGTCAGATGGTCGACTTGGCAACCCTCTTGCAAGTGCGGATACATTTGTTTAGCCAATCTGAGTCCAACAAACTTATTATCATATCTTACACATATGATCTTGCATTTAATTAGATTTTGCAGCCAATGGAGAAACTAACATTGCCGCTAAAGGTACGTTCATACTTCCATAATTCAAGTTATTTACTGTTGTTTTAACTTATATATTAATTCATGTGACTAATGTTTGTCTTCATTTTCACATAGGAATTGCCTGGCGATGAAAATCTAGGTGTACAAGTCATTCAATTGGGAGATGAAGAAGGTGGTGTTGCCCAAAGTGATGAATGTAACTTAGGCCGCATGTGAGCCAACTTTTTGTAATGGACTCAGTTGTTGCAAAAATTGTAAATGTTATGATGTACTAATGAGCTTAACAATGATTTCAATGTATACTATATATTGTTTGTTGATGACCCCATCATTTGTCAGGGATCAAAAGTTTGATGGAAGCATTCGTTAGATTTTTTTTTTCCCTTCAGATGTTATAGTTTACGCAAGTCCAGAACAATGTAAACACTCCAAAATAGAGAAGATGCTGTCCATTTTTTGTCAAAAAATAATGATTAAAATAATCAAATTTGCATTGTCAAAAAGCACGTAGGCTAAAAAATCCAAATTTTACTTGTAAAATTATTAACACATAGGCTAAAATAATTAAATTTGCCTTGTCAAATTGTTAACACATAAGATGCATAAATCAAATTTGTCTTGTCATATTGTTAACAAATAAGCTAATATAATAAACTTTACTTATCAAACTGTTAAGATCAGAAAAAAACAAATAAGTTATCTAATGTACATTTAAAATTTAACTTAAGATTAAAGATATATACACTTCACTTACGATTCAAATTATCTAATGTACGTTTTAAAAATATTTTTATGTATGTGATGATCGCATTTCATGACCAAGAAAGCTCAATAAGGACAATAGAGTAATTAATGAATGTAATTAACAGATTTTTTTAGTGAATATATGAGGTGATGAGGGCATATTATATATATGATATCATTTTTTTTATAAAAAAAGGCTATTCACAAATGAAAGATATTACAAAAAATGAGGTGACGAGGGCATAGAATAAGGGTATTTGAGGTATTGACAAAGTTTGAAGTAGGTTAACTCACTTTTTCTTGCCAAAGTATTTTTGAGAAAAATAAGTTAATGTGGTTATAAGTTAACCCACTCACAAATAAAGTAAAAGTGAGTTAAAAATAGATTAACTTTAACTTTAGATTAAAGTTAATTTTAACCCAATTCATCGCCAAAAGAGGCCGTGAATCACAATACTTAACATGATCTATGCACGTACCTCGTTAATAAAGAGGAGTAACATTAGACATCATGCCATGACCATCCTCGACCATTTCATTCCATCCTGATCCATCTCGAACACGATCCCATTGTAGTGACAATTATCTTACGATTCTAATCGAACAGTCAATATATATAAGGTAAATTAATTATAAATCTCTATCAAATATTTAATTTATTTTTAATCCCTAATAAAATTATAATTTATTACAGTAAATATTATCTTCTGTTATAATATATGTTAAGTTATGTTACAGCAAGTACCTCTCATATTATAATTATAATTAGAGATTATTAATTTAATGAGTTGTCTGCAAACCCCTACAGGGGACGGATGGGGCGAGGCAGTGCTTAAAATTGTTGGAAGTTGCTGCAATCAAAGCTGCCATTTCCATCGTTCTCAGCAGTGCCAGCGCTACCATCTATACCTTCACTGTGTTCAGCAGCGGCGAGTATCAGATTCTCCATAAATGGTGGAGCGTGGAGCTTTGCAATCTGCATGCGTATCAGAAGCACAGCTCGATCGCAAAGAATTAGTATTTGACAAGACTGGATCCCCAGATTGGATCTGGGAGAGTCTGGACAGCACAGAGCAGCACCGATTTAATGAGGATTGTTTCACACAGCTGGTAGGGATTCATACTTAAGTTGTGGACAGAATCCTTTAATTCTGCAGCGGTGGGGGTTCGCCGACGAGGAGGGTTCCTGCATTCTCCAACCCCACCAGCATGCGCGTGTGGGGTGTGGAAGACAGCGGCATCGAGGGCACTTCATGATGTGTACATATATACCAAAGGGTATACGTCGGAGCTCTCTTGTCTCCTGATTTCTCGATATACTCGCCAAACAATGTAGTAGCACCAACCAAGACTAGACCAACCTATGAAATCAGACGTTGTAAGATGATTCGAACCATGTCCACTGTATCATAACATGGTCAAAAAAACATGTGGCAAGAAACTCTTAACTTAGACCAACCTTAATTTCCAGCCGAGCTGTTTGGTTCTTCTTTGTCCAAGCTACGAACTTGCCGGATCAATTTTTCCTGCAAAGCTAAAATTTTCTCAGCCAAAGAACCTCCAAGTTAAGAGTGTGCCGAAGGAAGGCTAGGTTTTCAGATTAAAGTCTCACCGATAGTAATTATTAGTCCAGTCAATTTTTCTTACTATAGTGTGCTCTAAAGATAATATTTTGAGAGTTGTCCACTTAGGACAATTAATCCCTTAGGGTCTCAAATGAAGTTAAAAGAAGACCCTCCACGTGGATGATAATATGAGGCTCGGTGGCATTTCTTAAGCCATATTTATTATCTAAAGTACTCTTTCCTGATGTGTCGTAATTTAATTATCAAACTATCACTAATTTGGGTTAGGTTCAACAATTAAGTTTTATAATTTAAGTCAGAGAGTCAAGATTCGCCTTCTCTAAGATGTTACGACGGTATTGTTGTCTCTTAGAATTAATCTCATATCAATTTTTTTCTAAACCTTCCTCTCGACATATTGCCTAAGTAGAAAACAACTCAACAATCCTTCGTACATGAGGACATCACCTAAATCTAAGATGATTCTAGAGTTCTTAAAGGACTTTACGGGGACTCGCTCTCCCCAAAAAGAAAATGCTAAGTGGCCAGGCAAACGGCCAAATGATTTGTCCGGCCACTTACCGATTGACTGGGGCGTAAGGAGAGACCCACGCGCCAGCCAATGGCACAGTTGGTCGGCAAATAATTTGTCCGACCAGCCGTGCAGCTAGCAATTCTCCTCCCAAAAATATGATTTGGACTTTCAAAATACTAACACACCAAAAGGGGGATGATCTGTGTTTGTTCCCAAATTTGATCTAAAGAACACAATTGTTGAAACTATAATGTCAAGCCACATAAGTAGAGAGAATTATTCGCAGAAACAGTAGATACAAATATAGTATTCTCAAACACAATGAAGAGGGATAGAGGTATAAAAGATCAAACCACAAGAGAACAAGTTTTAAAGTTAACAAGCTTTAAAGTGGCCAAGTCTCACCTATCTTGAAAAAAATAGTGTTCGAAGATATATATCTTAAAAGTTACAACTTTATGTTCTATTCCTGTCGGCCTAAAATTTCTATTCCTTTATATAAATGGAGGCTAGTAACACTGCTACCATTACAAGAAAAGATGGAATTTTTACTTACAAAATTTTATCGAAAATATCATCAGAATTTTCGACCAAAATTATTTTCATCAGAGAAATCGTCAAAAATTTTCGATGGACTAAAATTCACCAAAAATCCATTAGAAACTTTGAACGAATTTTTCAATGAATATATTGGTCAAAAAATCCATCCCTATTTTTCGATGAATATTTTATGAACAATAATCAGTCGAAAGTTTCGTCATATTTTTGTTGAAAAATATTTTGGATGGATTTTTCGACGAATAATTTTGTTGTCCCTATTTTTGACAAATTTTTATGGATTTTTCTCCCACCTAATTCCCTTCCATCAACATCTAAATTGTGTCTCTGCCGAAACTGACTTTTTTTTTCAAACCATTAAATTCATCAACTATGTTCAATTCTTGCTAGTGCTGGTCATTTTCCAACCATCACCTTTATCAGCTTTTTTTAATTAGTGCTAGTCTTCATTCCACTTGGCCTATTCAACATCTAAATTAATTTTGTCTCTACTAAAACTCTTTCTTTTCCCAAACATTAGTTTTATTAGGCATGTTTATTGTTTAACGGCTGTTGGTGTTCCTCCATTTCGTCTGCTCAACATTTTAATCTTGATTCTGCCAAAACTCTAACTTCTTTTCCCAACCATCAGATTTATTAGCTATGTTCAATTCTTGTTGGTCTTTTCCCATCCATCACCTTTATTAACTATTTTTAATTAGTGTTGGTCCATTCAGCATCTAAATTTTGTCTCTGTCAGAACTCTTTCTTTTCTAAAATATCAACCTTATTAGGTATATTTGATCGTTGTTGGTGTTCCCCCATTTCGTCTACTCAACATCTTCATTTTGATTAATTCTATCAAAACTGACTTATTTTCCCACCAATCAACTTTATCAGGTATATATGTTCAATTGTTGTTGGTCTTTCCCTCACCCTTCCCAATTGTGTCATGCAACTGCTGTGGCAATGGATTCACCTATACAATTATCATGCCCCCATCCCTGATTCTAGTTATTTTCCTTACCTACAGAAGCAATTTATATGTCATTATAGTCCACATATGCTAACCATCTTACTTGCATGCTATTTTGGTCGATATATGGGTTCACCTGTACAATTATCATGCCCTCATCCTGATCACAGTTATTTGCCTTGCCTGCAAAAGTAGTTTGCATGCCATTCTAATCCATATGCTAACCATTTTCATACTTGCATATCATTCTGATCCACGTAAGGGTTCACCTGTACAATTAGCGAGTCCATGCTTCATCAAAAATTTTACGAAAATTTATCTTGTTAAGTTATAAGTTCATATAATTATGTTATCTACTTTTTTAAAATGGTTTTTTCATGTGCTAGCTTCAAGTATAATATAATTAATAACCAATTAAGAATAACAAAATGTAACATTTTGTTAAACTAATTAAACTTTCAATACATGTATAAATAATAACCAATTAGTAATAATATAATATAATATTATGGAAAGTTCTAATGTAAGACCCTAGGTTTTTGTGCATTGATGCTTGATGTGTGTATTCTTTAACTTCTTGCCGAAACACAATTTGACGGCAACAAATAGTGCCGCCAAGTTACGTAGTGTTAACGACACACTTTAGTGTTGCTAACAAGTGTTTAACGGCATAGTATGTTAATTTCGTTTATATTTCCGTATTTTAGGCATTTTCTACTCTTAGAATGTCCACGGAATCATCGATTGTCGCCAACTTACTGTTGATGGCAATCACCTTGCAGTCTACTTCTCTGTGCATTTTCCAGTTTCCTAATCTGATTATGTCCCAATTTCTTCGCGATTTGTTTGGAAAAAGTTTGATTGGGCTTGGGGACTCTTTCCTAACTTGATCACGACCCAAAGCCCTATAAAAATAGGTCGTCCTCATGATGAGAGGACTTTCGCTTGGGTTGGGATTTCTAGGGTTTAGAGAGAGAAATGTGAGAGAGCTTCGAGGTGCTTGATCCGACGAAAGCAAGGATGCCTCAATGTTCTTCTACGTGAGGAAGGATCTCCAGACTGTGGCGAGGCTTCTTGTTCGTGGGGTTTCCATCGACGAAGGCCATGGAGATCAAATCAAGTCATGGAGAACACCTCTTTAGCTTATAAGCTGAGGAGGGCTTCATCATGTCAATTTGATCTTCAGACAGTTTTCAGAGACAAGTAATGTAAGACCCCGGATTTTTATTCTCTTTATATATATGTATGTATATGAACGGTGTGTTGGGTGTTCGGTTGTTGTGTGCTTAGCATGCGTAGTTCATTGTGCCTGCTATAAGTTTTATCCTTCTTTTGAACATGAGCATGTGCGAACATCTATATATGTATACATAGGTGTATATGATGATTAATGTGGAAGTGAACAATTAACTAATTAGAGGTGTATTATGAATACCAAGAATCTCTGACTTAGGATACTTGAATAATACTATGCGTGTGCTATCTAATATTGAAGAATATCCTATACTACCTATTTCATGGAATTTTGTATGGGAGTGTATGAAGTACATATGTGTATGTACGTATGTATGTTATCTTGTGCGTGTGACAATTGTATATCTAATTCTACATGCATAACACCTTGGTATATTTGTGTATGCATGTGTATGATTAGTTGTAAGCGTTGCTCATTTGCATGGTTTAGCTAATGTGTATATTGTACTTCGTACATCGCATAGCATAAAGAGTTCAAGCATGGTAGGTGTAATTAGTGGTTTATATTGAAATTCTATACTCCTCAAGAATAACATGCATGTATTTTTATGATATTTAGGTGAGAATAGTCAATTGGCTAAATTATGCATATAGTACATAGTAAGGAATCCTATGCATATAGTACTTAAGCAATGTTAGGTAAAGTTGTGTAAGTTAATCTAATTACCGGTGCGCATGTTGTATCCATCTATTCCAAGCATAATGTACATAAGTATGCTACACCCGTGTGTGTATACTATATATATGTCAAATCAAGTGTGTGTGTGCAAGGACTATTTTATCGAATAGATTATTCCTAGTTAACCTAACTCATATCACCTCCTAATGATTTGCGAAGCCCTCATAATTCTTGTCATTTACTTTGCCAGGTGTTGAGTCATACTTATGTAAAACATCATGTACGCATAGGTAGATACCTACGTACATCTATCTTAGTGTATTTATGTATGCTTGTGTATGCCTAGGTATGAATGATATTGATTGCCTGGTATGGTAATGTACATGTTACACCTTATACGTTGTATGTATATATATAGAGTAAGCATGGTTTCTGCATGTTTTAAGTTCTGGCCGAAGGGCCAATCAGCGTCAATGTGTTTATATTAAATATAAATAAGGTATGTATTGCCTGGTGATAGTATGGATATAATACCGTATACATATTGCATGTATATAAGCTTGGTATGCGTGGTTTTCTGCATAATTTAGGGTTCTGGCCGAAGGCACCTTGGCGTCAAGCCCAGGCCGTTGAGCCAGTGTCAGCGTCCAGACCTGGACGCCAACACTAACTCCGGCGTCCAGCGATATGGACGTCAATTTCTCTGACCTGCATGCGTGCAGAGCCAGAAAATCCGGGAGCAAGGCATGGCCACCATTGGGGGATGTTCCCCAACGGCTCTCAGGTTGTCAAATCGGTATGGTGAGTGGGTGAGGGGCTCTCCTTAGGTCTGAACCCGAATTTGGTCCCTCCCACTCCTCACTTCACCTTGCAAGAGGAGAAATAGAGAAAGAAAAACCCTAGAGAAAGTCTGTGAGAAAAACCCTTTTTAGCACCCCCAAATCCGACTCCCTGGAGGTTGATCCGGCCATCTACTGCGACAAGAAGGAAGCTGGAGCAAAGGAGAAGGCCTACCCATCATCCCCTTGCTGTGGAGCTCACCCAGGAGCCCGGAGGAAGGCGATCTAGAGGGCGTTTCTGCAACTTTTTGGGACTGCCCAAGGAGGTCTTCACCGAGCCCTAGATCCCTTGGAGGAATTTGTGAAAGGCAAGTGACCTATCTATGGTGTCCCCGTATGAGTCTAGGTGGGTTTTGCTATTTTTATGGATTTTTCCTCGAGTCCTAGACCCTCCCATTCACCCAAGTTTCAAAGCTCGGGTCTGTGTTTCTGCACATACCTGGTTCGACGGCAAGGTCCCTGGACGCCTGTGATGAGCTTGGCGTCCATCGACCATGCCGCTGACCCTGAGTCAGCGTCCAGAGACCGCCGCCTAGTTCCTCTGAACAGAACAGTGGGCTGTTCTGTCCTTCTTACGTATTAATTTCGATATGTTTTCCGTGATGAGGATATATGGTAAACCTTATACTCTATGTATATTGTTAATTGTGATGTATGGATGAATGTGGTGTGGGATGGTGAATGTGGGATAATGGTATCTTTTAAACTTGTGAGCATGACTTGTAGATAATCTTGCAAATCCTTGTTCATGATTTGAATTAGTATGAATGCCTTGGTTTTAGTCTAATCATGAAGATCAGTGGGTCAGCATCTGTGTTTACAATTTTGGTAACTTATCCATGCTTGTGCAATTTGTAAATAAGCTCAGCTCGGTAGAAATAGAAGCATGCAAGAATGGTTTGTAGGGTTCAATCCATAGATGTATGAATTAGGGTAATTTTGTATCCTAAATTCCTGCATATGTTAGTAGCTTATATTTAAATAGCAAGTGGCTAAATTACAAGATGTGTTAGACCCATGTTAACTTAAGTTGTTAATAGCATGCTAATTAGGTATGTTATTTTCTGTAAATCCTATTTAGCTCAGAAAAATCTGAAAATTTGAGTGTATGATCTTGAACCCGAAAACAGCATGTGGTTAAAATTTCAGGTCATTTGGATCAGTAAATAAAATGTTATGTATTTTCATGTGAATTGTGATAATCTACGTATACTATCGAAATGTGCTTAGTTAGTGTCTAAAACCAACTTGATTGGTAAATTTCCTGTGTTAAACTCCTGAAATCTGTAGTAGCATGATTAGGAGAAAAACGAAGACACAATGTGCATGAGAAAAACGAAGGAGATGTGAGTGTTATGTGTAAAATACATGTTAAAACTCGTATGGGTAAAGTGTAAAAGTTGTGCCTATGTGACACTGCTACCCTAGAGGCATCGGGAGCCGTATATAGAAAAGTCCCTATAGAAGGCTCCATGTGATATAAGTTTGTCCCAAAGGCATTGGGAAAACCCCGGAGGTGAACAAGTACCACTGGATAGGGTGGAGAGGGCTTCTCCCGGTCTGCGCAGTTACCAAGATTCACCGCTGTATTGCCTAGGTGGTGAGTATGTGTATGAGTTGTGTCATGTGTTGTGTCATGAGTTGTGTTGAGAGCTGTGCTAAGGAATGAGCACGAGCTATGAGATATTTGTTAGTGTCCTCTACTGGTGGTTAGGACTATGTGTCATGGCAAATTATTTAAGTAATGAAAAATAAATAAAGTGTGAAATATGTGAACATGGCACGTGGTAAGTGCCCAAGATGCACGTGGTAAGTGCAATCGATGTGATATGTGATAAGTGAAAGTGGAAGAGAAAATGATGTGGAAATGAGTAAATTGTGTAAGTGTGAACATGTGTACGTGTCAAATGTGTAAAAGTGAACAATGTGAATGGGTAAGTGTGCAATCACGTGAAATTCTAAATGTGAAAATGTGTTATTGAAAACCATGTGGGACAAATCTGAAACCATGTGAAATCAGAAAATTTATGTTACTAGCCTCATGTTTATGTGTGCGAAAATGTCTAGAATCCATGTTAGGGGTAACTAATGAGTTTGTATGCAAAATAGCATGATTGTTTGTTCACATGATATGTTTTAAGCAACGTTGTAGCTCTCATGTGTAGATTTATAGCCATTGAATCATGTGAAATCAGCAACCTAAAGCATGTAGAAATGTCCATGTATTTGTCTAAAAACATGTAAGATCCATGCTAGTTGTGTTTCCTTTCATGTGTGCACCATGTTCATGTTAGTAGCTCTCATGTCCTGGCTCTTTAAAGACAAGTTTCATAGGTAAATTGAATAGAGAGCATGTGATAGGTAAATTTTATTCCTACAAAATCTGAAAGCATGATCCATGTATAAACTTGTCAAACTTTCATGATAGGTTGAAACCTCGGAAATGACTAGTATGCCATGTTTTGAAAATTGTAAATGTGCATGTAAAACCCCTATGACTTATACGTGTATGTTATGGGTAGTGTTGCTTGCTGAGTCTTTGGACTCACTCTTGCTTCGGCGTACAGGTTGACAGGTATCGTGCACTAGAAGGAAGCGTGACGAGGATCATCATATAGAAGACTATTTTGTGGAGCTGTTACCAGTTGTACTTTTCTTTTGCGCAAAAAGGAATATTGTATGAACAATATTTGGACATTGTAGTTCTCTTTATTTTGTATTAATGTGGACATTGTTTTTCCATTTCGCTATTTAGATTGTGGAATGTGTGTTGGTGACGGGTTAAGAGTTGAGTTGTTTATTTTATTCCGCTGTACTCTATTGCTATCCAGGTACATATCAACCTATTGACCAGTGTTGGGTACGTCCCACTGTGACGACGCCCTTTTTACCGATGGGGATTGGTATAATCGTACCGGTATGAAGAGGGTCGTTACAAGTAACTTAGGGGACATTTCATGTGCCCATAGCTTAGGGTTTTTATGATTTTTCTAAATTTTTATCTCGTGTCCTGGACCCCCAAATTCCCTTTTTTTTATTTCGGTCTGCACTTTCTGTAGACAGGTGGTTGATGGCGATGGAGATTGCCGCCAAGTTCCAAGGTTGAAGGCAACCTGTATTGTCACCAACCACCCTTGATGGCAGTCATGCTGCCGTTAAGTTCTTCATTTTTCCAGAAAATCTATTTAAAAGTGTGTGATGTGATTTTCAGAGATTTTGAGTGCAAGGTTGGATTTTAAGGTTTTGTCATATCAGGTTACTTATTGTGGAGTAGTTTATGATTTTTTATATTTTTTGGATATTCCTATGAATTTCTAGAATTTTTTTTAAGGGTAAATAATGCATGCTATATTGCTATGTTAGGTTTAATTCGGAAAAAAAAATTAGATATGCTATGAATCTATGTCTCAGTATTTTTCCTTTAGATATGCTATGAATCTATGTCTCAGTATTTTTCCTTGGATTTAGGGTTCTTGTGAACGTGTTTGTAGATAGTTAGATTCGTCAGTTTCCTATTAAACCTATTTTAGTGAATCATCATGTTAATTATCTGAAATCAACATGTTTTAGACAGTAAAAAATATTTCTGTAAACTAAAGCATGTGTCCACATCATGAGCATGTGAATATGTCATTAAATGCATGTGAGATAGGTGTTATAAGTGGTTAATGTGATACAGTGATTAATGTGTTGATTATGACACTGCTATCATAGAAGATTGTTGAGTTATACTATAGAAAAATCTCTATGGGAAGACTCAATGTGTATATGATATCTTGTGACCATCAGGATGAAATCTTAGAGGTGGACAAGTATCACTAGTTAGGGTGGAGAGTGCTTCTCTCGGTTCTGCGCAGTTTACCAAGATTCAACACTATTTTGCCTAAGTGACGAGTATGTGCTGTGTGTGATAGTACCCTTCTTTATGGTGGTTTGGGCTATATATCACAACAATATGTGAAAATAAGTGTGAATGTGCAATGTGACATGTGAAAGTAATGTGAAAGAATGTGAAAATATATGAATGTGTTATGTTTATGTTAAACCAGCAAGTTGAGAGTAAGTATTTGTGATTCATCAATGAGTAGAATACTTATAAGTATCATGATAGTAGATCTATGCCATGTTAGCATCATGTGTAGGTATGTGTTATGTTTTAATGTGTAGAAGCATGATATAAATGCGTAGATCATGTCAAAATACCATGTGCCATTAGTGTTCCATGTGTAGCCAAGTAACTTCAAGCATGTCTAGATAGCACTTGTATAATTATCATGTGAACCATGTATTAGTTTACTTGATGTGTTATCCTTGTGTAGAATGTATGTGGTAAGTGTATGAATGTGATCAATAGGTTGCTTGTTGAGTCTATTGCATAGACTGATTCTTGCTAAAACATATAGATGAGACAAAAAATCTAGAGCCAAAGGAGGTGGCGAGGACTGACTCCAAGTGTAAGGAGTAGCTTGCAGCATAAAGAGCTATTGCTATAGTTTTTGTACTTTTCATTTTTACTTAGTACGTGAGATATTTGGATTTGGTTATTTGTGGACTTTGATATATTTATTTTGCTACTATATAGACTGTGAGATGTGTGTGTGGTGATGGAATAAGATTTATTTTTACTTCCGATGTACTTTCCTTTGCTATTTGTGTACATTTCTACCTATTTTGTAGTGTTGGATATATATCACACTGTGACGGCATATCAACGTAGATTGATATAATCGTATTGGTATAAAGAGGGTCGTTACATTAAGTAACTACTAAATTATTTTACAAACATGTCGACATCTGATGTCACTAGTCTTGTTGAAGGAACGGATGCATGTTCCTCGATGTTTGACTTGTTGGATATCAGGGCACATTTGTCAAATCTTGATTTTTGTTATTTTCATTTTTTCAACTTTCTAATACTAACCATTTCAACATTTAATTGCAAGTAGAAAATAGAGTCTGAAGGGGATGCTCGTTAGACTATGGACCACATACAGGCACATGTCCCTGGGTCGGTAGACTGCTTTTGTTCGCTTCCGATTATTATTTGAGATTTATTATTCGACATGTTCATGATATATAATATATTATCTATTTAAATATTACTTATGCAAATTGTATATAAGTTGAATTCTTTATAGAGGAAATATCGATTTATGAGGGAGGAGGATCAAGGATGAGGTAGGTCCATCTGGGAGGCCCAAAGAAAGGACACGAAGCTTTTTCGAAGCGAGGACAAAAATGTACGGAAAGAGCACAACCCATCATGGATTAGGAGGGAGGATTGGGGGGCCCTTTATGACAAATGGGCCAATCCACGATGCATAGAGAAATACTAGGAAGCAAAGGCCAAGTGAGACACCCAACTCAAGAAAAATATCCATACGAATGGATCTGTGTCATTTACGGCCCACAAAGCGATATTGGTAAGTAATATTTTATAATTTTATTATAATTTGTTAGTGGTGTGTATTTCTTATTTATTCTCTATCAATTGTAAACTAGATAGAGAAGCTCCAACGTAACCCAAGCTTCCGAGATCTTTTTGATAAGACCCACAAGAGGAAAGGGACGGACGACTTTCTTAGCGAGAGAGTTCGCTTGGTGGCAGTAACTCCACATAAATCAATTTTTTTTATTTTAAAATTTAACAATTATCTATTATAAATTCTATAATCTTATTCATTCTTTTTACAGGAGTCATACGACAGACATATGTCTAAGAAGTATGAGGAGTGGGTGGCAGTAGTTTTTTTTTTTTTGGACAGTAAAAGTGGGATAACTCATTCACACAAGAAACAGGTACAATCGGTGTACAAACCCATCGTGTAGGATCGACAGAGGCTTATGTCAAGCTCCATACCAAGAGCTAACAAACAGGACTATCAAAGCATGGCAAAAGTCATGACAGACAAATGGACCGGAGGTTCTAACACAATGGGTGTAACGGTTCACGCCGTTCAGGCCCGCTAACCCAATAACGTGTTCGACACGACACCGCCTCCCGTGATTGAGTCGAAGTCTCGCAAGGAATATCAAGCACATATGTTCGTGAAAATATAAAAGAACAAGCTGAACACATATAAGACTTTTATTTCTCATACATATCCACATGAAATGTACATATTCAGTTCCATATATAGTCATTATCAAAATACAACAGCCCGGGACAAACCCCCAAGGCTCCGCAAGTAAAAACATTATTATGCTGGTGGCGAGGGCCCGACTCTACTATGGCGCTAACCAGAACTCGAGGAAGGATGTGAATCTTCCTGCTCTCCTTCACCTGGAAGAAGAAGAGGTGAGCCTCACAAGTCATTGGCTCAGTAGGGCAATTTCCCTAAAGCCGAGAAACACAGTTTATATTAAAACTGTAAAACATTTACAGTATTATAAACACCTACACATGATGCTACAGCTGTAATGAATTAATCTATAGGGCAAAAATTCATAAATCGTGTCAGACATAGTGGACGCCTATCTCAATGAACCGCGTCCAGGAAGACCGTCACGATTACCAAGATCGACTTGCTCCGATTAAGCCTTTCCAAACATCGATTATAGTATGTTCAAGAATCGCGTCGGCATAGACCGCCACGTTTTAAATACTTCCATTTTCAAACGATTCTGTCCAAATATTATAAATAGAAATATTGAATCGCGACGGCCTAAGCCACCACGTATTTGAACAGAATCGATCTTCTGAAGAGAGTCGATCTTCATACGATGGAAGGTAAGAAACGCGTCGGACTATGTGGATACTATTCTATTTAATAAGAAAATCTTTCCAAAAACCATTTTGGAAATTATCATAATTCGAAAATGGAAACTCTTAATCGCGGCGACTTGCATGGATGCGATTTAAAACAGGGTAAGTGCCAGAAAAGGAAGTGTGATACGCGTCGATTTTACCCACCGCGGATTAAACATCCTAAAAGGCGTCCATTGTATCAGACGTGAATAACTTGAGCTTAACAGACCCCTTTTGGACCCCTTAGAAAAATCTTTAAAAATCCTAGAAAATCTGGAAAAATAGAAAAATCACTCAAGATATTAATTGAAGAGAGCCACTTTGATACTTTGTGGTATAACATGAAATTTACTCGACATGTTGTAAAAATAGTGTGTCTACACCAATCGGCTTAAGTTTCTGCAATATGTGCCAAGCTACTAAAGGCTTTATAGGGGACCCGTTTCTTTTAATCCACTAGAATTCTCTTAGGTATCTTGTAAGATTTTGAATAATACTCTTAGGAATGAGATTAGTACTCATAACATGTATAGGTAAAGCATTGAGTGTTCATTTAATGGGGATTGCTTTACCTACTGTAGCAGTGTATTGGGTTTCCACATACACAACTTGGCTGCACATTTCTCCTCCATAAATTTCCACTGATAAATTTTTATTCTGCTTATTAATAAAGGAGCGCCAAGATATAGAGTATTCTTTGATATTCCTTCAAAACTTAGATTCTCTATAAGTGGGCTTGGAGAAAATAAGATGTATTAGGACTAGACATAACACCAGATTTCATAAGATTAATATTTTGCCCTAACCACCCAACAAATGTGATCATAATATTCTGCATAGCCCTTAGTTCTTGTTCTTCAGCTCGGCCAAATAGGAAGATATCATCAGTATAAAGAATATGGGTAGCCACTAGTGCATGTCGGCTAATCTTGAAACCTTTAACACTGCCATCCTCAACTACTTTATTAAATAGGCAAGACAAGGCCTTAGCACATAAGATAAACATATATTGGGATGAAGGACACCCCTAGCTGATGTCTCTAGTTGGATAAATCATACCCACAACTTCCCCATTGAGGTTGATGGAATAGGACACATATGTTATACAACTTGTTACTGTTCGTAACGGAGGTGGGCTCAAGCCAAGGTGACCGCCGAGGTGACCAAAGTGACGAGTCTAAGCCAAGACGACCAAGTTGAGGTCCTCTTAGCCGACACAAGACGCATGCTCTGAGCTCCCGACCTTGATGACTAAGAACATGTAAAACCCACCGAGGGGTCTCGGCGGGAAGACACTCCGACACTCAAGTTAGTCACTAGTCGAGAAGAATGGCCTAGCACAAGGAGCAAAACAATGTACATGTCAGTGGCAGATCCTGAAAATTAGTTCAGTGGGGTCACTTGAGTCTAGGGGGGTCACCCTTAAATTCAGTGGGGTCATCTTTCATTTACACACCTAAATAACAAAGGATATTCCTGCTTTCCTTTAAGACACCCCTCCAAGTCAGTGGGGTCACGTGACCCCACTGACTCTAAAGAGGATCCGCCACTGGTACATGTACATGTGGAGTGTCTGCCTCTTATATAGAGGTAGGTTACCCATGGCAACTGTTTGGATAACCCACCAATCTTGCATCAGGTCTCCTTAATCATCGCGACGATGTCATTGTAATCGTCACGTCAGATCATGTAGATCGTGGCCTTAATGGTTGCCGTTACTGATTGTACGTCCCGCGGCCATTATCTCAGGAGTTAACACCTCGGCCGTTATGAGATCCACGTTCTAGGGAATCTCGCGAACATGTTGTGCTCCGGGTCGGTTACGGCCGAGCTAGGTAAGCTCCATCCTTGGCCGAGCTACTGTTGTCGGCCCAAGGTGTGTAAAGAGGTCAGTCTAGTTGACCTGAGTCGTCAACCTAGACGATGCCAAGATCTTTGGTCCAAGCCACGTCAGGACGTTGGCTCTAGTACTCTGGGAGGTCGGCCGAGCCAAGGCTTCAACTGACCTGTGGGAGCTCTCCATGTCATTGGCCCCCTAGGTTCACGTCGGACTACGCCAGTGGACCGAGCTGAAACTATGGCTGAGAGACAGATCTCTCACACGACGACACTGCTATTGAGCTCATATGGTTAGCCAGCTATCTTGGAGACATTCTCCATTAACCTGTGATGTTGGGGCTAGCCAAGAGTTCCAAAGCGACCTCGATCGTTGGCTGCCCTGACATCCACGTTCTCTATATGTTGCATGTCGGTATCCACATCCTTGACGAGTGCTGATGTGACCTCGTTCTGCGGACTACTTCGACACTCATGTTGAACTCCTT
Source organism: Colocasia esculenta (assembly GCA_014218235.1). NCBI lineage: Eukaryota > Viridiplantae > Streptophyta > Magnoliopsida > Alismatales > Araceae > Colocasia > Colocasia esculenta. The sequence goes on along the minus strand of CM024762.1, from coordinate 14,259,131 downwards.
CATTATCGATAAGCAGATGGTCACGTGGCCCTATTATCCTATGTTGCGCTAGGTACAATGATGACACCTCCTCAACTGCCACACATGACTGCAACCATCGCGTTGCCGCCCTTGACTTCTGCACTCCATCATCGCGAATCGTACCGCTTACACCGATCAGAATCCAAGACGGAGCTCATGGACCTACCAGTGAACACCATGTGGTCCAATATGAGTGCTCAAAGGAGATGATAAACTGGAGCCGTTGGATCTACTTGGTCCCCCATACCTATATATAGGGCTATATGTGTCCCAAACGAAACCCTTCCTTCCACGCGCAAGAGTTTTAGATGAGACGTTCAACTAACGAACAACGATCCGACGAGCTTCCTTCGTCTTCTCAGCAGTTGAGCTTCTTCTTCCCTCGCTTGCTTCCTTCAGAGGTAAGCGATGAGCTCGTCTTCTTCTTCCTCCTACTCTTCATCCGAGAGTTCTTCTGTCGAGAACTCTTCTTCCATGTCGCGCAATGTGACACCCTCTCCTTGACCAATCGAGGTGAGATCCACTCCTACGGGTCCATCTGACACTCAAGTGCCTGAGATCATCGTAGAAATCCTTGCCCAGTCTCCTAGTGATCCCAAGGTCACTCTTGGGTCATACAATCCCTGAAAACGTTTCGCACACACCTCGAGATCGCACCGCCAGGCTGACTCTGTGACCAACGCTCCTTCCGAGATTGACGTCGAGACCCTTGAGTGGGTAGGGACACACCCAAACCTCGATTTCCCCGAGAGGGCAACCTTGTTGGTCCCTGAAGACATCTAAGCCCACCACTCAATGGAGCTTGGCTTCTGCATACATATCGAAACCGTCTGAGGCGACTTTTGATACCCATTGCACCCCTTTATCACTCTCCTTATCCACCTAGGAGTCGCTCCCTCGCAGCTGACCCCCAACTCTTGGAGGTCAATTGTCAGCTTCTTCATTGTTTGTGCCCTTGCCAGATTCATGTCTAACACTTGCCTCTTCTTCTACTGCTTCTCGGTAAAAGCCTTCAAAGACTGACTGTATTTTGTAGCTCGGACCGGACAGCAAATCCTCGACCGAGCTCCCTCTTCTGTCCACAACTGGAAGAGGAACTTCTTCTTCGTTCAATCTGAGGGTGGTCCTTCCCGACCACCTGGTAGTGAACATCAAAGACAATGCCTTTTGATCCCCTCTTCATTTCATCGAAGCCGAGCTCTCGGACTTTGATTCAATACAGGCTGTGGAGGCCCCCGACCTGTACAATCCATCCGAGGAGCTTTTCAAGTTGATCAACAAGGCCATCCGAGGTCTGACATCCTTGTTGAGCCTCTCCTTTTGACAGTGTTCCTGCACCCCAAAAACCGACCCTTTTTCTCTTACTTTTCAGAAATGGCCGACAATGGAAGGTCGTCGGGGCAAGCAAGTGCTGCGAATGTGCCAAAGGACTCAGAACTCGTCAAGTTGGCCGAGTAGTGGTTCTTGTCCAAGGAAAGAAAAGTGTAGTCCGACGCTCGAAACTTCCGAGGATAGAGGAAACTGAGGTCGAAATCATTGCTGCATTGACCTCTCAACCCGAGGTTCAACCGACCCAGGAGGCTCCTCCACCTCGGCTAAAACTGGCCAAAAAGACACCCGAACGGCCACAGCTGGTGGTGATGTCAGCGCCAACCGAAGTCACTCCTTCTGCCTTGGCTGCATCATAGAACACTTTCCCAACCTCAACCTATCTGAGTTGGATCCCCTAGACGAGGATGAGGAGTAGAAAGAAGAAGCGAACGGCGAGGCCACCACCACCATTGTCGAAACCACAACCACTGATGCACCCACAGTTGTCACCGCCGAGACCGACATTACACCTGCGGCAGCTGCAACCGATGCAATGGCAGTTCCTCTAGCCGAGGGGACTGAGTCCGCCAGGGTCAAAGTTGTAATGGTTGAATCTGAGCCAACGAGCCCTGCTCTTGTGTAGGCGCCCCTTGCGCGGGGCTTTTTGCTAACTCCCCGGCCTCGGCCTTTACCAAGGCCTCCCTTTTGTAAATCACTGCCTCGGCTAAAAGTTGAGGCCTCTAATACAATATAAGTTAATTTTCAATTTTCATTCACCAATTGTGATGATTTTCTTACATTCGGGTTGTCAGTGCCTTCTGAGAACTCAAGAGTTTTAGTTCTAAGACAACCCAAGATCAAATCATAGCTTACACCATCACTAATTCATTCTGACGTGGTCTGCCCATGCATTGGCTTCCCCAACATCCACAACTATAAGCCGACACATAACAAATGTAAACTTCATCGATCGATCGAGCTAAGATTGTCGTAGAGACCTCTACCGACCTTAATGACTGAAGTTTCTCAAGAAGGTATACTTGGCTATTCTCCAACATAGGAGGTTGGGACCAGCCAATAGTGTTGAAGCGACCTCGTCGGAATTGGTCAAGTGCCTAAGCGACTGACTTCACTGATGCCTCTATGACGTTACCATGTTGGGGGTGATGCCTAAGCAACTCACCATTTGATGAGAGATGATGTTATAAAGCTACTCATCATCGGCCACAGGACGATGTTATAGAGCGACTCCTCATCAGCCCTAGGACGATGCTATAAAGCGACTCGTCATCCGCCACAGGATGATGCTATAGAGCGACTCGTCGTTGGCCCCAGGACGATGCTATAAAGCAACTCGTCATCGGCCACAGGACGATGCTATAAAGTGACTCGTCATCGGGCCCAGGACGATGCTATAAAGCGACTCTTCATCTTCAGACATCAGCCATCATGGCCCACGTCGGCCATAGACCACCATGTCGGCCATCAGGCCCAGCGTCGGTCATAGACTACCATGTCGGCCATCAGACACAACGTCGGTCATAGACCTTCTTGTTTTCCCGAGTGCCGAAGTGACCTCTCATTCTTTTCGAGTGCTAAAGTGGCCTCGTCTTTCAAGTCGGCCATCTGAAGCTAGAGGTCTTCACTACCTTGTAGCCTCCACGTCGGCCATGGATGGCATCTGGACTTGGTCCCCCACGTTGGTCATGGATGACCTTCGAGACTTAGCCCCCCATGTCGACGTTCAGGAGGTCCAAGAACAACCAAGAGAGAGAGAGAGAGAGAGAGAGAGAGAGAGAGAGAGAGAGAGAGAGAGAGAGAGAAGCCATACTAACTTTTAGCAGCATTTCCCACAGACGGAGCCAAAATGTTGCTATTTGTAATGGGGGTCGGCTCAAGCCAAGGTGACCAAAGCGAGATGTCCAAGTCAAGACGACCAAGCCAAGGTGACTAGGCCGAGGTCCGCTTAGTCAATGCAAAACGCATGCTTCGAGCTCCCGTCCTTGATGACTGAGGACCTGCAAAGCTCACTGAGGACCTGCAAAGCTCACCGAGGGGTCTCGGTGGGAAGACACTCTCACGCTCATGTCAGTCACTAGTTAAGAAGAATGGCCTAGTCCAAGGAGCAGAACAGCGTACATGTACATGTGGACTGTCTGCCTCTTATATAAGGGTAGGCTACCCATGGCAACCGTTTGGATGACCCCACCAATCTCACTTTTAGGTCTCCTTAATCATCGCCACGATGTCGTTGTAACTGCCACTCCAGATGATGTAGATCGTGGCCTTAATGGCTGTCGTTATCGAGTGCACGTCCCTCGACCGTTACCTCAATGGTTAATGCCTTGACCGTTATGCGAGCCACATTCCCGAGAATCTCGTGGACACGTTGTGCTTCGAGTCGGTTGCGATAGAGCTGGGTGAGCCCCATCCTTGGCTGAGCTTCTATTGTCAGCCAAGGGGTGTAAAGAGGTCGGTCTAGCCGACCTGAGTCATCGACCTAGATGATGCCAAGATCTTTGGTCCAAGCCACGTTAGGATGTCGGCTCTTCTCTGGGAGGTCGGCCGAGTTGAGGATCCAGCTGACCTGTGGGAGCTCCTCGTGTTACAACTCATCACCAGAGATCTAGTTTTATGACAGAAACCACATTTGGATAGCATGTCATTCATAAGAGACCGTTCTAATTTATCATAAGCTTGAAATAAATCCACTTTTAAACTAAAGACACCAAACTTTCCTTTCTTACAATTCAAAGAATGAAGAAGCTCTTGGACTATGGCAATGGAGTCGGTGATTTGCCTTCCAGGGACAAATGTTGCTTGATTAATAAAGATTAATTCCCCAAGTAATGGTGTGATTTTATTGGCAAGAATTTTAGCAATGATCTTGTATAGGATATTAGTGAGGCTAATAGGCCTGAAGTCATTGGCCTCAGTGGCCTTAGATATTTTAGGAATAAGGGTAATGAGGGTGTGATTGGCAACAACTAACAAACCAGAGGTTTGAAATAAATTGGTGACAAATTGAGTAACTTCGTGCCAACAATGTCCCAATGCTTTGCAGGAAGTTGAGGTAATACCATTAGGCCCAAGTGATTTATTGGGTGAAAGAGCAAATAAGGTAACATGGATTTCTTGAGAGGAGGGAATGCTAAAAAATCTCCCATTATTCAAAAAGGAAATGGGTCTGCTTTTAAGATGAAAGTTACTAGGAATGTGTTTAGGATGGAAGAAGAGAAAAAATTTGTCAAAGAAGTTGATAAAATAGGTTTTGATTTTCTCAGGCTTATCCGCCCATTCCCCTAATGGTACTTGGATCCAAGATACATGGTTCCTACATCTACTATTAATGGCATGAATGTGGTAGAATTTTATGCTTCTATCTCCATCTTTAAACTAGTGCACTTTGGCTCTTTGTCACTATAAAAGGTCTTCCTGATTAAAAGCAGTTTGCAACTCTTTCTCATACCTAATCTCTTCTTGCAAATTATCATCTTTCAAATGTAATTTATTGATATCTTCTAGCTTGTTCTGAAATTTGAGAATCTGATGTTGAGGGTCAACATAATTAACCTTTTTCCATTTTCTAACTTATTTTTTTAGCACACTTCTTGGCTTGGTAATCATCTGTCAAATGGGGACTTAACTTCTAGTGAGTCTTAACCACAATCTTGAAAGCTGGTTTGTTAAACCATGTGGCCTCCGTCTTAAAGATAGTACAACACTTTCTTTTAAACCCCATTATATGCAATAAAAGGGGGGGTATGATCACCGATAATCTTAGGCAAATGATGAATAGTGGCTTGGCACTTTGGTAATGGGTTGGAGTTAAGATAACTCCAACCCATGTACAAAGTTACACATGTGTAACCCACCTTTTACTTTGGTAATAATAGAGTTAACTTTTAGACTATAGTGAGTTAACTCACCTTTTCTCAAATGCACTTAAAAGTGAGTTAACTAACCTTGGGAAAAGAAAAAGTAGCATTTAATGCTTGTGATGTGAGAGGAAAAAGGTGGTTAACTCATTTGAGTTAACTCTATTCCACCTCTAGAGGTGGGTTAGAAAATGGTGGGTTAACTCACTTTTAATCCACCTTTAGCCCAACCTACTAGAGTTAACTTTAAAACACTACCAAAATATTTTTTGAGTTAACTCAGAGTTAACTAGAGATAACTCTGAGTTAACTCACATCCAAAGCGGCGCCCAGTCTCCATTAGCAGGAGCACTATCCAATGTTTCTTTGATGTGAAATCTAACGGACCTCTTATTACTCCAGGTAAACATGAGTGGGCCCTGGAAACCAAGATCAATAAGACCTAAAGAGAAAATGAAATCAGACAAGGGAGCAACATTTTGGGGTCTGTCATGATTTCCACCCTCTTTTTCCATCTCATCTAACACTGCATTAAAATCCCCAATGATCATAATTTATGAAGGGTAGTTTACCAAACAATTCTAGATGTAAACCCAAACTTTTTTCCTACAAGACATAGAATTGGGAGAATATATGCAAATGATATTCCAAGCACAATCTTCAAGATCCTTGTCAATGGTCCGTGCCACCCAATTATGAGTAGAAGCAATTATTGTCACATTAAGGTTATAGTTCCACCAGACACAAATCCCTCTAGCTCACCCATTGGCTTCTTGGACATGAAGTATGTTTTTAGGATTGACAAATTTTTGGAACTTTACATCACTTCATTTAGTCTTCGATAGAAAACAAAGATTTAGATCTACATAATGGGTAACTCATGTGCCGTTTGATAATACTTAAGTCTTAAATCTGAAATATGAAATTCTATCTATTCTCTATATCTGAAACATAAAAAGTACTTAAATAAATTAAGATTTATATTAAGAACTGTTTGATAGCCAACTTAAAAGCCATCTGAATTAATCTAATTTTTTATTGCTCCTTCTGTCGTTCCTCCGCAGTGGTGCGTCGTAGCCTCACAAACCCCCCTCAACCGCGTGCGGCGGCTGGCCGGGCGGTGCCCCGATCCCAACCCCCCATATTAACCAAACCCTCCTACCACCCCCACAAAAGAATATGCCACCGCCACTGTCATTATTGCCTCCCTCATCACCGCCTCCGCTGCCACCTCCAGATCTGCCATGGCTGCCGCCGCTGTCGAGTCCCCTCCCCCCCCCTCCCCCTCCAGCTCTTCCAAGGAGGATGACCCCACTTCCCCTCCTCGCTCCCCCTCCCCCTACGCCGCTGCTGCCGCCCCCGCCGCTGCAGACAATGACATGAACCCTAATCCCCCTTCCAGCCCTGATCCCTCCCCTTCCAGCGCCAATTCCGACCACCGATCCTGCCACCGCCGACGCCGCTCCCCCTTTGGCGGTGGTCGCCCTCGGCCGCCTTTCGCCCTCCCCGGCCGCTGCTTCCGCCTCCGCCCGCCACTCCTCCAGCCGGCGCCTCCCCCCGCCGTGCTGGACCCATGAGGAGACTGAGGCGCTGATCCAGTTGTACCGCCAGAAGTGGTACGCGCTCCGCCGGGGTAACTGCCGCAACATTACCCCGGAGACCCAGCAAGACCAGATCAGGGCCCTCAAGTGCTTCAATGTCGGCAAGGACTGCCCCGTCTTTGACGGCCTCTTCAACTTCTGCCAGACCTATGCTGGCGGCTCCGTCGGCAGCGCCATCAAACTCAACCACGGGTCCTGCGACATCGACATCAACTGGGCTAGGGGTCTTCACCATGCAAAGAAGTGTGAGGCCTCCGGCTTCTGTTACGTCAACGATATTGTCCTCGCCATTCTCGAGCTTCTCAAGAAGCACGAGGTCAGTTTTGCCTCTTTCGTCAGACAGGAGGAGCCGCAGAGGATGGGGAGGCAGAGAAGCCCTGCGAAGGAGACAATCTGGATAAAAAAAGTGGCCTAATCTCACTTTTTTTTAAGAGGCAATTTAAGATACAAGATGTTTTTTCATATATTTATTAAGAGAAGTTATCAAACAGTCTAAAATTATAATGTCTGACCGCTTCAGATAATAGACAAATGATAAGTGTTATCAAACAGACCCTCAGTTCATGAAGGACTGAGTAGGGGCCTCGTTCAAACCCCTATAATTCCAAGCTAAGAGCCTTATTTTGCGGGTTGACCCTAATTTAGGTCGTTGTTTCTGCCTCATATGGACTGGTTGGGATCATTGATGGGTTGGAAGTTGTATCCTTCCGTGGAGAAACTCCTATGACATTTTGCATGTGGATAGCTTAATCTAGTTGTTCAAAACTCAAAAACCCCATAGCTCCTTTTGGACAAAGAGGGGAGGTTTGAGCTCCATTCATTAAGAAAATACAATTACATAGAACATTGCATAGAGAAAAAATCAAAATATATTAAGAATGGCGAAAAAGACTATGTCAAAGCAAACCCCAAAAGGATAACACTACATAATCCAAGTGGCACAACATATAAAGTTATCAAGGAGAAACTCTAAACTAACATCTATAAGAGCTAAAACAGCTAGGCAACCCACAAGAATGAAGAACACTTCTCCAAACCATGAAACAAAATCAAGCGGATCCGAGAGATGCTCGAGTGATGCCGAGAGGGAGCAGAGATGAGGGCCTGCTCTTGAGGAAAAGGATTGACAAACTTCAAGACAGTAAACAAGAGAAGGTAGCTTAGAGGACGCACAAGTTGAAGAGGTATGTGTGTGAGCCGCAGAGTTTGAGCTAATCCTGAAACTCCATAACCTCAGATACGAGGGCTCTAGAGCCAAAACGGCCTCAAATTGTACCTTGAAAACTCGGCAATCCATAAGCAAATCTGTAACACCCCAAAATAATATATATTAAAAATGGAGAATAAGGTAATGATTTTTGTTTATTAAACATAATCATTTTCATGAGACATAATTATCCTTAATTTAGGATTATATTTTATTAATATAATTCTAGTGTTGTTTTCAGATGTGCACACTCCGACAGGGCGCCACCGAAATTCAGTAACAGAATTGAAATTCAAAAACATCATAATTTTCAAAAAAATGTGTTGATTCTAGAAACATAAATATCCTGAATTGTTGTTGCACAGATATCAAGATTAAGTCGACATAATAATTTTTTGGGTAATTTTTATTGGATGAAAAATTAATTCTAAAAATTAAACTAAAATCACCATAATTTGTAAAATCTTTCAATTAGCTTATGTTTGAAATTTTAACTTATTTTGACATCATTTAAATACAAAAATATAAGGACAAAGGGTCCAGGTGAATTATCTCCCAATTACGTGACCCATTTTTTTTAAATACTTTTGCTTATGGCTACGTAAGACCTTTTATCTCTTGTGTAAAAGGGTTACACGTACCATAATATGTGTTAGCAGTAAAAACTTTTCTGTAAATGTGGTTGTGCTGTAAAGATGAAGATATTACGGCAACAAATGTATGGCTACGTGCCATACATGCATAAAATCCAGACATCTATATATACTCTTCATTAACCACCATTGTGGGAGTTTACCCACTTGTTCATCATCTTGTACTACTGCTACGACTGTTGTTGTTGCTGCTGCAACTGCTACTGCTACGACTACTGCTGTTGCTACTGTTGCAGTTGCTACTGCTACAACTGCTGTTGCTGCTACTGCTGGTTCTCTTGTTGAGGAGAAGAGGAGGATTTCCATTTCTCCTGAGTCTTGTAGGTTCCTCCCTACGATTCCTCTCTAGTTGCTTGTTTCCATGCTTGAAGGTCTCTTTATCCTCATAAACCCTTATTTCTTATTTGTTCCATGCTTTGTAGGTGCTTCCTATTAGTTCTCTAATCTACAATTGTATGTCTCTTCCTATAATTTTTCTCCTTATTTGCTATTTCCATACTGGTAGGATTCTCCTTCCTCTTGTTTTCTCCTTCTGTTAGAATCTCTAAGATTGAGCATCTACCTCTGGTCTTACCTTGACTTGTGTTCAGTAAAGCTATTAGGAGTGTCTTCCTCTTTCACTGTGTTCATGTCTTTAGTTGATGCCCATGTTTGTAGTTGATGTTTATGTACACTTGATGTGAGCTTTCTTCTAGATTCAAGGGAAGATTCTCATGAAGGGTTTATATATACAAATTCCTTTTCTTCCATAAGTGTTCCACATCACCCATATTGTAAAGATCTTTTCTCTTTGTTCTATTCTTTTCTTATGAAGGATGTGTAAAGAAATGTGCTTAAGACCCACAAACTGTTGTTTGATCCTTCATGGAACAGTAGAAACTCTTAGAAGAGTCTCTTTAGTCGATTTTAAACCACTCCAAAATGAAAGACCAGCGGCTGTCGACAGACAGAACATATCTGTCGATAGGTACCCTTGGTTCTAGAACCCAAAACCACCAGTGGCTGTCGACAACCAACTAGTGACTGTCGACAACCACCAGCTGTCTGTCGACAACTACCAGTATCTGTCGACAGCTAAAGGCTAAATTTTAGAATACAGTTCTGGATGGACCAGTAGCTGTCGACAACCAACCAGTGGCTGTCGACAACCACCAGTTTATGTTGTCAACAAGAACCATTTCTTCATAAATCAGAGTTGACACATTCTTGTATTGTCCAAACAAATTGCCTCTTCCATTTTCTTGGATTCTAAACTATTATACCATTGGAATGAATTATTTAATCATCATTTACATCCATCCTTGGATTATTCTTGGACATCCTAAATTATGTTGTTTCTTATATCTTCTGGATATCTTTAACCACTAACTCATAGAACCTTGTTTCCTGTGATATTGTTTCACTTCTGATGAGTGCCCAAGTACCATGTATGTATGTTTATCGTAAATGGAAATGGGATGACGTATTTTTGGGTCTTCGGACTCTCATGGACTAATGTCAGTACAAATGGAGCAGATCCAGTTCCGGGAGGAGCAGCCGAATTCGTTTAATCTGCGCATAGCGGTATAGATCTACGGAGTGTTTGGCATGACACCACTATATTTTAAATTGGTCGACATTTCTATGAATTATGTTGAGACATGAATGTTTATTGCTTGCTTGAGAAGTGGACAGGGCATCTCTATATATACACTTTCTATTTTTTTTTCTGAACTATTGTTCATACGCTCATGTTTTGCTATTTCACTGATGGTCACTATATGTCAGTTCATTGTCATATTATTTTATTCTTGTCATTGCTTGATAATCATGGTTCGATTCATCTACGGTCCAATTTGTACCATTCTCCGTTACTTGTACCCAGTACTTATTACATTCTTATACTATAATTATCTTTGACTCATGTAAACTTTTATATTCCCTGATTTTGGAGGATAAATTCTACTAGACAAGATCGCTCATATCTATTTTTTCCCCAGGTAATCTACAGTTCTAGAAGGCGCGACATCGAGATTTGTGTGCTGAGAGATCAACTTTTGTGACGTCTGTCTTTGAATTATAATTTGAGAATCATGTAATACCTAAAGAATGACAGTTAATTTAATTTTTATTTAGTAAATTTTCCTGAGCAATTTTTGCTCAAAATTTTTAAAATTTACTTTTGATTTCTTGTTCACTAACATTACGACATTTATAGATATATTAAATATCAGGATGTGACAAAATCAGAAAGTTATCTTAGTTGGAGATGTGAGATTCCCAACTTGTGTTGCTAATTTAAACCTAGGCAACAAAAAACACAATGCAACAAGCACACTACCGATATGCCAAGGATGAGTCCGACCAAATTGATCATCCAAGGGTTCCAAGATCAGAATGATCCTAAAAGATGTGGGGGACAGAGGAGGCACTGAAGCAAGAGGAAGACAATGGATATAGAAGTAAGAGGAAGGGAAGAGGGCAAATGGCTCTACTAGAGGTCAAGTATGGTAGACAAAGGGGCGACCTACATAAGAGCAAGACAATAGAGGGAAGGGGGTTTTCACTGGGCAAACGGGGATGGGGCATGCTAGTGGCAAGTAGGAGTGATGGTTTGTGGAGACGGGGGCAAGGTGTCGGAGCTTGCAGGGGCAGAAGTGGGGCTATAGGGAAATCGAAGGAGTTGGATTCGACAGGGACATATCTAAGCAACAAAAGAAGTAGAGAGAGCAAAGGATGCTAAAAAAAAAGGTAGAAAAATGCAAGGGGAGGAAGAGGCAGGTGTGGGGGGGGGGGGGGGGGGGGGGGGGGGGGGGGGGGGGAGAGAGCCTAAAGACGGCGCTCCCCGCACTCTATCTCTGCCGCTCAAGGGTGGTGACTGTTCTCGCCGAAGATCCACCGGAGGACCGATAATGTGAAGCTCCATCTTAATCTAAGTTATGTTTGGTATTTGGATAGAATGAGAATAGAATGAAGTTATTCTCAAAATTTTAAAGATAATCTCAAAAATTTGAAGATAACCCCACTCTATCCTTAATATATCCAAATATCAAACATAAAGATGATCACCCGCCGTCAAACCCTACTACGTTTTTCTCTATAGAGCCCGGCCCAAAAAAAACTCCAAAACTCATTTGCATACGCTCTCGATAATATTAAAGATAGCAGCCTCACAATATTATAATACTTTTTAGTGCCTGAGATTTTAACATATCAAAGACGACAGGGGATTGAAAATTGTGTGGGACCCACCCGATCAATTCTTCCTTTCCCGCAAGGACAGGAACGGATTACTTCACATGCAACTGGCCCCGGAGATCACAATGTAATTTTTTTACTATTTTACGAAGATATCAAATCTTAAGAAGGATCCACATGATAACGAACATCTTTTATTAAGACCTAAGGGAAATAGGGCAAATATTTTTTGACGGAATGATAAACTGCGGAAGGAATGAAAATTACAGAAAATATTTCCTAAGAAAATGACAAGGGGGAGGTGCGGAAATAGATCCCAAAGAAATATAGAATATTTTAATTATCTGAAAAAATAAAATCTGAACTAATATTTACATACACTTTTTTTAAAAAAAATTATTATACTAACATATTACAATCGTGGAGATTAAACACTTGATAATATTCATATAATTTTGTCTTATTTTTTTGTTACAAATTTATTATCTTTGAGAGTATAACTCTTGACTTCTGACTGTACGGCGAAATGTCCAACCAACTAAATCACTCCTTATCTATTTACATACACTTACCAAACATGATAAGACTATTTACATCTTTTTATGAAACATTTATTTAAATGGGCAAGTCAAAATTGGATGATCTACTCTACGCTAGGGACGTTCAAATTACAATCCGCAAGGATAAAGACTTGAGTTGAGCCTTGCTTACTCATTTTTCAATAATAAAAATACATAATAAATATTCTTGTTACGCGTCGTAATGTGCAATAAAAGTTCAGTTATCTTGTAAACTTGTGTCAGTGTGTGTATAAACCCTAACTACAAAGACTTTGAAAAATGAGGCTCATACTAATTTAACGGGCATTTTTTTTTCTCTCGAACTTCGTCATCTCAATATATAAGTTTTATATAATTAATTAATTATATATATCCCTAAAATATATATGAGGAAATAAATAACACCTATACCCTTCAAATTTAGTCCCTGCTGTTAGCGGGTTATGTGCATTGAGTGTGACTATAGTAAAATTAACCCCACCTTAAAATATCGAAAAATAATTTAGAAACGTCATTTGACAACATATTTCTTAACACACTGATCAAAATACATCACAATCTCCTCATTTATAAAATGTTTTTGATTTTCTCCTTTCAATTACCGATATGACACAGTTTTAATAATATTATTATTTTAATATATTACTAAATGATGTTATAAAACTGTTTCTCTAAAATATCCCACACCGTTTTTTACACTCTCGTTACCCAGACAGTGGACGCCACCACGTCTCTCTGTGACTCCCATGTGTATTAAAGTGGTCACATTTAATAGAGATGTGTTATCTTAATTTTGAAATATTTAATATCTTTTCTATCATTAATTTTAATTTTTTTTTAATAGTGAGATAGTGTGTACTAACTAAAGTGATCACATTTAATAAGATTGTGTCATTTCAATTTTGAGGTATTTAATATCTTCTCTATTTTTATTTTTAAAAACTTTAAGAATGAGATGGTACTGTGTATTAAAGTGATCACAGTTAATACGATTGTGTCATCTCAATTTTGAGATATTTAATATCTTCTCTCTCTATTTTTTAAAACATTTTAAAGGTGAAATTTAATACACACTAAATATTTCTTTGTATATGAATGAACGGGCACATGCAAGTGGCGCCGTGGGTGCATCACTCTGTCTTAGGCACCTTTGTTATCAATTTTTAAAAAGTGAAAATCAGCAAAATCGGTAATCGGCGTATCTCGCCACCAGTGCGAGGCTTTTGGCCTCGTCGCCCCCGCCTCATGGCGTGGGCGACGAGGTGTGCAAAAGTTAAAAAAAAATGAGAAAAAATTCCGAAAGTGCGACCCTCTCTCTGTCTCTCTCTTATTTTTCGAAATTTTTTTGGAAGCGGAGGTGAACCTGCTTCCTTGCGCCAACGTGATTCTTTTTATCTCTCTCTTAACAAGAAAAAGTACTGCACACGTAAACCAGAGCGAGAAATGTATGTTTGAAAACGTCATACATCTTGTCAAAAATTTGAGATTCTAAAATTTTTTCTACCTCCATTCCAAACGGTAGTAGAATGAATATTGGGGGATATACGAAAGAGGGGCTCTGAATTCAAATCTAAACAAGAGTTGGGAATTCTCAAACCACTAAATTATTCCAACAAAACAAAAAAAAGTGGCCCCGTGGGTGTACGACGGCGTCACGGTCAGGATTCCTTGTCATCCTTCATCGCCACGGGAGGCCCCTCCGTATGCTGAAGACCAGCAAGGGGTGCAACGCTCGTTATCACTACCAGCTGGTTACATAGTTCTCTCTTAACCTCCAGTCAGCATACGTAGCCTTCTCGAGAGTGAGCAAATTGATACTTGAGCAAGTTTTAAATATGATCAGGGCGTGCAGGTCAGGCATATTCTTCAGATTTTAACAGTCGAGTAACTTAATTATATATCTTGGTTTTTTTTGAATATTATGTATATTTGATGAAGTCAAAATTTGAAAGATACATATGAGAATATGACAGATTAATTTCAAGGATAGGTATATATATATAATTAAGTCAAATTTATATGATGAGTAGCCACAAATATATATGTACCGTTGAGGACCTCGATTGAGTCGATCGGTTAGAATTCTTACTTAAAAATAGGAGTTTCCGAGTTCGATTCTTGGGGGGCTTACTTAATTTACATGCAATCTTCGAGGTGTGTAAATTCGAGATTTTTTCGATCAAGTGGGGTAAAGACAATACGAGTATACGAAAAATAAGAGCTGTCAAGTCCTGATCTTAGAGTTTACGAATACCAATTTTTGAGTCCACAAAATCATACGAGACGGGATTTTCTTGTTATTAAAAAAATATATATATATCCTGTTACACATAAAAAATAAAAGGAAAGAAATACACGTCGAATCTTCCTTTCTCATCGATGAGCAGGCACATAAGGAGTGACGCATGGTGCCACGAGATTCGCAAACTGATGTATAAATATTCCCCAAAACATACTTTGCGTTTCTATGTAGGAAACCTTATAGTGGACTTTACTGTCCCAATCAAAAGAAAAGGCCGAGCTTAGGTCATGTCCTTGGATTCCACAAATTTATGAAGTTTCTTTTAAGCTAACCCATTGCATTGTTTTTTAAAAATTTCTTATAATTCTCTTTCCAATGAAAATTGAAATACAATTTAGGTAGTGTTTGTTTTTGCAGTGCAAAGAGTAGATCTTCAAAAATAATAATTGAAAATTTATTATTTTCTCACTCTAATTTTTCAAGTATCAAAAAGACAATTTTAAATTGTGATTTTTAAATTTTGAAGAGAGAGGAGAGAGATAGAGAGAAAAAAAGAGAATGATGGTGTGTGAGATTTTATGTCCCAAAAATTGATCTTGAGTTATTTTGAAGAGAATTCAATTTTTGAAAAAGGTAAAATCTCCTTTTTTTTATGTTTCCAAATATACTGTCTGAGTATATATGAAAAGATAACCACTTGAAGACGTCTAGAGTATTACCAATTTATCAAGTAATCAAATACTTTTTAATAAAAAATAAGCTGCTAAATTAAAATCCAACAATTTTAAATTTTCATAAAACTTAATGTATTTTACTCAAACTAATAAAATTCTCTCTTTATAAAAAAATAAATATTATTATCCGACCTCCCGCAGACAAACACCCCCCCCCCCAAGTCTTTTGTATTTGAGTAGACTCATGAGTAGAACAATCTAGTTTGACCCAAGATCGGACACCAAGCGGCCAAGCGGGGGCTCTAACAAAAATGCCTTTCCCCAAAAAGCCACCCAAAAAACGGTCGTTGGCGCGGGGGCCGGCCCCACCGCGCCACGCCGCGGCCTGTCGGTTAACTGCACTGCCTCGCCTCAAACAGACACGTGACCCCCCTTTGTTTGAACGAAGGGCAGACTCGTCATTTCGCCTGAGCACCGGCTCCCTTTCCCTCCTCCACCAGGCCTTCGTCCCCTTTCTCCACGCTTCCATTACTCCTGTGCTCTCTCACCTGCCGTGTGAACTCATCGGTCATTCTCGCCGAGACCCCGCCGGAACCGGGAGCGCGCCCCCGCTGCTGCTTCCCACCACCACCCCTCCTCCCCTTTATATTCGCGCCCATCCCCCTCCCTCGCACCAGGCCCAACAAAAAAGGGAGAGGAACCTCGTCCTCGGCTTCTCCGGCAAGCCGTCATCGTTTCTTCCCCCTTTTTTTCCCCATCCCCAGCCCCCATCAAAACCAGGCAAGAAGCCGTGCTTTCCTTCTTCTGTAAAGTAGATTCTCTCTATCTCTCTTTCCTTTTCTTTTGCTTTTTGGCGGATTTGGGCTTCGCTGGTCACATTTTAACCCTAGGGTGGAAGCCTTACTTTGGCGATTGTACTTTTGTTGTTGGGTTCCGCGCTGGTGACCTTGGTGCGTTGCTCGTTGGGTGCACACGCGGTGATCCCCGCCTGTTCTCGTGCTGTTGTTTCGTTGTGTATCAATTTGTTTCGCAAAGCTCGTTTGTCGTTGTTTTTTTTCTCGGTGTTGTTTGTTTGTGAGCACTTACTAGTGGTGTGGGGTATAGGCATGTGTTTCTTGATCCTTGGCTTTGTGAGTTAGTGCTTTTCGAATTAGATGTCGTTGTTGAGGAGTCCTGTGCGGTTGGGCTGTTTATTCGAGCTCCATCTGGATGCACCGTTTCTTTTGCTGTTTGTTTATTCGAAATTTATCTAGTAAAGATTTTGGAGCTGTTTCGTTGGTCTGGCTATGTTGTTGCAATGACTAATCTTTTGTGTTTGCGCCGTTTTTTGATTGGGTTAGAGGCTGGAAACGGTGAAGAGAAACAGGATCCATGGCGGTCGGTGGCGCAGGAAGGGGATTGGCCTCTTCCGAGGAACAAAAGTCGAACGCAAATGGGGAGAATAGCGACGTCACAAAGGCAATCCCTCCGTGTTGCATCAAGGCTATGGCTTCAGCTCCGGATGAAGCTAAATGCCACGCTACTGTTGTTTCAGGGTGGTTTTCACAAGGTCGGCTGACGTCTGGTCATTATATGACTATGATATATCCTTTTTTTTTTCCCCTTCCACTGATAATATTCCCTATTAACATTATTTTCTTGGTTAACATTACTCCAGATAAATCCAAGAAGGCCTTATATTATCACAACCCCATGTGGCCAGGTACTCTCTGCTTTCTAGCACTGGGTTTCCAAGTAGTTTCAATCATTCTGTACTCCTTCCTCGGTGTGAAGAGTGATCAGGAAGAGGTGTAAAGAAGAGGTGGGATGAAGAAAAATGAAACAAGAATGTGTTCATGGACTTAGTGTCTGCACCAATCTGAATTATATTGATTTCATTTCCTCACCGTAGTTGATCATGTGTTTTGTCTTTATAGCAAAAACTCTCAGCTTGTGTATGGTAATTGTGGCTGCAGTTGTGTGGAACATTTAACTTGTATAGTGTAGCTAAGAGCCTTCTGTTTTTTTTGGTATGGATTTGTGTATTCAAGAGAAAATTTCAGATTCTCATTTTTTTTTTTTTTGCTTTATTGATCATGGGAAGGCAAAATGTTTAATCTAAATTGGTCCGTATTATCATCACAATAATGTTAACCTGGCTGTCATGCTATTTTATCCTACAAGTCCATTTCTCTAACAACCTTTATATACAACAAATATGCAATTTTCACATCTATATATATTGCTTAATGCAGGTGAAGCTCATTGTCTTAGGGTGGAAAAAATTCTGTATCAGGGAAAGTCAGATTATCAGGAGATATTAGTTTTTGAGGTCCACAATGCCTGAACTGAATGTGCAATTATTTTTTTGCAAGGTTTTTCTCTGAGTTTTCCTCAGTGGCCTTTCTAACTACAATATTTTCTTTTTCCAGTCAACCGCATATGGAAAGGTCCTTGTGCTTGATGGCATTGTACAGCTGACAGAAAAAGATGAATGTGCTTACCAAGAAATGATAGCCCATCTTCCTCTTTGCTCAATTCCATCACCCAAAACTGTAATTTCCTCAGATTTAGCCGGTCCTGTTTATTTCATGTTATGTAATGCTTTTGCATCTTATGTGTATTGTGTCGTGTGGACTCTGTTTTGATATATTATGCTTTTCTTCACTTGAGTGCTTTGTAATAAAAAGTGCCATTGATCTAGTACCTTTCTGCTTTACTTTCCAGCCATTTTGTCGTCCATTACTATGGTGTGAGAACTTCTGATTATATTCTTTTTCTTGCAACTATGTTTTTAAAATGAATGTTTCACTTATGCTTATAAATGCTGGTCTATTTTTAATTGTGGTGCAGTACTTAATAAATCATTAAAAATGACACCCCTACATTTTGTCAACCACATGCAATTAACGAGTATGCAGCTCACACCTAAAGAATAATTCTTGTACAGTAAAGCATATTTTCCCCACCCTGTCCCCCCTCTTTATCAGTTATATCTCCTCCCTTAAGGAGTGAAAAAGAGCTGCTGCAAAATGATAGTTGGAAATCATTGCTGTGGTCTGCTAACCCTATTGCAGTGGCACCAATCCCTACTTTGATAAGTGGTTAAGCAA
This sequence comes from Colocasia esculenta, assembly GCA_014218235.1. Taxonomy (NCBI): domain Eukaryota; kingdom Viridiplantae; phylum Streptophyta; class Magnoliopsida; order Alismatales; family Araceae; genus Colocasia; species Colocasia esculenta. The sequence goes on along the minus strand of CM024762.1, from coordinate 14,240,715 downwards.
CCTCTAGTTATTTTAACCAGGTGTTGCTTAACCCAATTTTAAGGCCAAAATGCTTTGGTTTAAAAAAAAAGTAGGTTTTGGTTAAAATCTGGGTTAAGCTGCCCAACCTAAAAGCCTTGGGTAGGTTAACCCAGGGCATACCCCCCTTACCCCTGGTTAGCCAAAAAACCACCTGGTTAGCCTAACCATGTACCCAAATTGAAAAAGTGTTTTAACCTTGGTAAAACCCCCTCCTAAGTTCTTAACCGATCCCTTACCCCTGACCAAAGTGGGCCTAAGGGGGTTTGAAAAGGAACTGACATTGAGGAACATGATGAAAAGGGAGAGAGCTCTCACTGCCACAACTGGTTGTCACTGTTTGATGGGTTGCAAAGTGTTGAAAATTTTTGAGGGGCTTTGCAGCATAAAAGAACCATATCTTTGTGTATGCCATATGGTAGATTCTAATGATTTTTCTGTTGTAAATAATAAATTGGCATGAGTATGCATGCTCCACACTCCTGTCTACCTGTTGTGCTTATGGGACATGGAATCTACAAATGCAGGTTCTGGTTATTGGAGGTGGTGATGGTGGAGTGCTGAGGGAAATTTCTCGCCATGCTTCTGTTGAAGTCATTGATATATGTGAAATAGATAAGTTGGTCATTGATGTGAGTTAGATTTTGTAATTTCTCTGTTTGTATTTTATCCTTCCAACTGCAGATTTGAGTGTAATTGGTTTGTACCGCAGGTTTGTAAAGAATTTTTCTCAAACCTATATGTTGGGTTCGGAGATCCTCGTGTTCGGCTTCATGTTGGTGATGGTATGTTAAATTGTTGGTGTTCATTATGTTCATGATGCTTTGTTTTAATTTTACTAATGATTATGTTGGTTTTTATTCTTGTTATTGAAAATGCTGAATGGTGAAAACATTGACTATTGCCTATTATGGCATCCCTTTGGATCTTTTGTATTAATCGTGTACAGTTTCCTTGTTGATTATTCTTCCATGCAGCTGTTGACTTTCTAAGGAATGCACCTGAAGGGAAGTATGATGCCATTATTGTCGATTCATCAGATCCAATTGGTAGTATTCAAGTCCTGGTTGGCTATCCCATTATTCTACATTACTGTTTCTAACCAGTTAATTGTGTGTTTTGCTTGATGATATTCCTCAGCTGCAGATGGGATTTACTATAATCTTCCTGATGCATATTTTAATCACATGATGATAATTCAGAAATGAAAAGCACTCATTTGTTGTGTTCAAAGATCTTATTTGATACACATTATTTATATTGGCGGGATTTTGGGATGCACATTCCTGAACTGTCATTATCTAAGAAAGTGGATCAGAAATTCATTAGAGCCTTGTGTAGCATTTGCTGTTGGGTGATAAGTTCCTGAGAAATATCTAACACATAGCAAAAGGATTAATGTGTTCTTTCTAGATGAATAAATTCCCCAATCTAGTGTGCATGCCCCCTATGATGGTACTTGAATGGATGGCAATACTTGTCATTAGTCATTACACATGATAACCTTTGGATCTAGTAACTTGGTCATGCTACCACACTTTTGCATGTGCACCGTGAACTTTTGGTACAGTTTTAGATAAAGGAAGCGGCAGTGTTCTTCACTAAGTAGACATTGAACAAGACAATTTAGGTGTCGTTTGGAACCGTGGTTGTCCACGATTTTCCGCCAAAAATATCTGACAAATCTAAACGCCCATTCAAACATTACCAGGATGTATCGGCGTGCGTGAGAAGCGCTTCTTGCGCTGAAGAGAGAGGGACACAACTTCTTTTCTCTCTCTCTTCTGCCAAAAGCGGCACCCAGGCCGCTTTTGAGGTTGCACCCATAATTTCTCAAGATTTTTCCTTTTTTATTTTTTTCTTTCCTTTCTTGAACAGGGGTGGTTGGAAAAGGTAAAGTACAATTCAATAAATAAACCCAGAATCGGTACTTTTTCTCCTCCAACCTCCCAAATGCACAGTCGAAACATCTCACCCATCCCACAAAGCTCTGACATGCCAGAGTAGCAAGAAAAATCCGATTCACATGAAATCAAATTTTTTTGAATTGATCCCAAACGTTGCCTTAGAGTTTCACATAGAGTTTTCCTTAGGATTAGCAATTAAATTGCTTAATATGCTGATATGACCGTCTCTGTGGAGTTCATAAGACAGTCCTGTGAGAATTTTAGTTCTTTCAATGTGACCACATGCCCCTCTGTAAGGCTAAGAGTAGTATTATTTACAGTTTCTATTTCTTTTCTGAGATGTGTATGAGTGACATTGGCTTAAGTAATTTGAAAGGAATAAGAAAGAGGCGACATGGAGTTGGATAAAGGACTTCTAGGAAAAAGCTGTGGAAATAGCTTATCATCATGAGTCATCACATAGTTGTTTACATAAAAACATAGTGTGTCATTGTATAGAGTGTCAACTAGAACATTGGTTGATCCATGATCTTATTAATACTTAATCTTGTGTTCTCTTTGTTGCTGAACTCTAAGGGAGGGGATCTAGTTTATTTATGAATGGAAGAATTATTTATCTTCTAAGTATTAAGGGCATCCAGAATCCAGATGCTTATTAATGCTATGATTTTTTTTTGTCAAGTGTCTACTTTCCTTTTGCAGATAAAGTGTAAACATAGATTCATAACACCTTCATGAAGATGTGTCATTCCTCATTAAATTGTATCTCATGCCATTTGGCATTGTATGCCTGAGGGCCAATGGTGTTTGCGAGAAACTGGGGCAACAAAATTCAGTGTTAGTGATCTTCAGTTTGTTTAGGAAAGGTGTTCCTAACTAAATTGCTTCCACATTCAAATTGATTCAGGCCCAGCTCAAGAACTTGTTGAGAAGCCATTTTTTGAGACGATTGCAAGGGCATTGAGGCCAGGTGGTGTTCTTTGTAACCAGGCAGAGAGCATGTGGCTTCATACACATCTTATTCAAGATATGTTATCTATCTGTAGCGAAACATTCAAGACTGTCCATTATGCGTGGACAAGTGTACCTACATACCCAAGGTACAGAATGGAAGACCATCGACTTCTAGTTATTTTCATCTTCCAGAAACATGGTGCCCAGTAATAATGGTGGCTGCATTCAACACTATTTTCTGTTCTCTTGAATGTACAAGTTCCTGAACCCTCATCCAGTGGCCATAGTTTTGGCCTAAGGTGCATATACTGCTGACATGGTTTTTGTCTATGTTGTTTGGTGTCTGTCTTGATTTTGATTGAGTTGGCAAATTATTTTTCTTCTGTAACAAAGAAGGTTGTTGCTTACTGGCAGCAATCGGTGTTGTTTCTTTGTCTGTACACATTATTTTTTGTCTTTGTGGAGATTTATTACCTCTTGGAGAAAACTGAGGAGCCATGGAGTTTCCCTCTGAAAGGATGATATGCTGTAGCAAATAATAAATGTAAAACAAGTCCCCCTGAAATCAGGATTTGATAATCCTAAGAAGAAGGGTTGGAGATTGGTACCAACCACGTTTCAGAGAAAATGAAGAAGGGTTGGGGAAGGTTAGAACATTTTTACTCTATTAGAATCATCACAAAAGGATAAATATGGTTGACAAGCAGAAGCAAATATCTGATAGTTTTGGTGCAATATCTTCAAAACTTTGACTAGATCAGATTAACTAACAATTTTCATATATTCTGTGTATCATGTTTCCTTCTTTTTATTGTTCATCTACTCAGAACACTTCTCTTAACTTCATTGGCCTTTTCAGTTTTGTCCTAATTGTCTATGCATTAAAACTCTTAAAGATGTTTGTGTCTCTGACCATACTTGAGGTAATGGGGGAATTTCCAACTGGATTTTGTTATAGATGTGATGCTGAGTTCTGCCTTGCAAAAGCCACCATCAGTGTCTGGCAAATATTGTTTAGCATCTTGGTTCTAGGTCTTCTGCATGTCCTGTGATTCTCCAATATCCTTTTGCTATTAGAGTTAAGCTGGTTAAAGGTCTAATTTTAGGGCCAAGTAAGTCATGCGTTACCAGAGTGCTGCTATGCTGAAAAGTAAGCTAGATTGCCTCTCATATTGTATTGTATCATATTTCAATAGGTTTAAAAATTTTAATCTCCGAGTTGTCATGCTTTGTAATGAAATTATTGATCTCATATTTTTCTCTCCATTTGCAAAGATCTGTTGTATACAATTTATTCAACCATAAGTTCAGATGGGAAACATTTCAAATCTAATAAGAATGTTTGATTTTACATTTCTTTTCACTTTTGTTTGATTGTTGCTACATGGTGGCATTTTTTTTGTGTACCATCTCAACTACTTTTTTGAGTGGTGAATACCATAACTGCATATCTTTTTCACAATCTCAATTGTTAAAATTTTGTTTAGCAAGTATATCACATGAAGTTGGTCCTTGAGAGAGAGGACTTTATTGATAGTCTTGTTTTTACATGGTTATCTTTGTGTTGAACATTATTCATGTAGTGTCTTGATATGCAGTGGCAGTATTGGTTTTTTATTGTGTTCAACGGAGGGGCCAACAGTCGATTTTTTGAACCCAGTAAATCCAATAGAGAAGGAAGATGGAGCGCTTAAGTTCAGAAGGGAACTGAGATTCTACAATTCTGAGGTACCATTTGGTTCAATCATATATTTCTTTCTATAAAGTTATGATTATATGAAAGATACTTTCTTCAATAGTTTCTAGGCATTAGCCACTTGGTTCATGTTGCATTCTTCATGAGATGGGGGCGCAGGTTGAAGCAGCAATATGATCGAAATGTTCTGTACTTTTTACTGTTCAGTGATGCCAATTGGCCATATGGAGAGAGTGTTTCCACCCAGCTCCTTCCCTCAAGAAGTTACACATTGTTCTTTCAATCTGATTAACAAAAAAGCAGCCAACCAGTAAACTGAGTAGAATGAGAGAATGGAACGAATGACTTCCAGTCTACCAGCCTTAGGCAGCAGCCAATTTCTCCATGCACTCTGTCACCGTTTAATCTTGTCAACTGTGGGAGCACAATGATCTTTCTTCAGTGATGTTTATATAAATGGTAGTCCAAGTATGGAACTGGGAGACTACCTATTGCAACCCCAAAACACTCTGTAATCTCCTGTTCATGTGGAGAACCTGCTTCAACATAGACTTTTCACATTATTTAACTTCAGACCTGTGAACAGAGTGAAGTCCTTTAACATAGCTGCTACTCTTTGTAATGAAGGCAAGTGATCTTGCAAGAAAATGATTAAGTCGTCTGCAAAAGTGATATGGGACACATGAACATGCCCAGCTGAAGGAATTATATAATAAAATGTATCACTTGTTGAAAATTAATTATAAAATTGCACTTTGATATTGCAACAATACCCTTATGGGCTCTATCAGAGTGTGTTGACTGAACTTTCTCATGTTCGCCTTCGCATACGCAGATTGTCCTGCATGGTTAGGTCACGGGGTCAAGGGGCAGTGCCTTTTTTTTGGGGGGGGGGGGTTTGGGGTGGGAAGCCCCCAAAAGGAAATTCTAATTTGCGAGCAAAATGATGGGTGCTAGAATTTTTTGTGCAGAACTGTACACACATATATCTATATCTATATCTATATATATGTATCCATCTATATATGGATATATATACATATAGAGGGTCATGATACAGTATGCTTCCCTTTTGTGTCCACTGGGTTTGGGGTGGGAAGCCCCCAAAAGGAAATTCTAATTTGCGAGCAAAATGATGGGTGCTAGAATTTTTTGTGCAGAACTGTACACACATATATCTATATCTATATATATGTATCCATCTATATATGGATATATATACATATAGAGGGTCATGATACAGTATGCTTCCCTTTTGTGTCCACTGGCAGCGTGCAAGTGTCCTACGATGCCTCCAGCGCCGAAATATCACGGTTGGTTAAGAGTGAGATTTCAAGGGGCATAAAAATAAATAAAAAAGAACAAAGGTGTCAAGAAACTTCCTGTCTTCTGTCTGATCACATGCTTGTGCGATCTGAGGTGTTGGGCACCCCGCGCGAGTGCGCACCCCTCGCCCTGCCACTGCCAGACATGTTTTTTTTAATACATACCACCATTGGATGGGCATCTAACATTTCTGGATAGAGTCTGCTGCCAGCAGACTCAACCCTGGCAGCGGACTCTATCATTCTCCTATAGATAAATAGTTATATATGTAGCAGTAAGAGGAGGCTGCAACAGTGGCCATGAGTGGGTTGCAGGACCTCATTGGATCACCCCAAGGCACCTGCCTGTCTCCCACTGGGGCACCTTTTTGGGCCCCCATAATGTGGTCTGCACTTTGCTGTTGGCTGGGCACCTTGATAACTATGATTTACAAGTAAACAGATTTACACTTCCCATCTCACTAGGGCAGTGTTGACACGGGAGGAAATATATGATACATATGGTTATCGTGGCATAGAAGCACATATCATTTGATTTTGTTTATTCATTTCATTTTATGTGGTTCATGTATTCATTTCCCATGCTTTGAATTTTGCGGGGCGTGCCAGTCTGTCTAACAGACAGAAGAAAGAGTCCACACAATGCGGAGAGAGTATTTTTGGGTGTCCTTGGAACGGACGGGTATGATGTCCGTGGAACGGACGATTGGATTGTCCATGAAATGGACGGGGATGCCCGTGTGACGGGCGACTAGGGTGCGCCGTTTTTTATCTGAACTCCTTGAGTCCCGTATCTATACTCATCAGATGATTGGAGTAGCATGTGCTGGACCTGTCTCCATCGACCGAAGTCGATGTTACATTTACATTGAGTTAAGACTCTTGTGTCATTTAACATCAGTTTTAACCCGAATACCATTCATAGCAAAAGGGGATGAGAGAATACACATTCTTTTAGAAAATCCTGCTCATGATGTATCATCTTTCTTTTAGTTATTTTTGAAATGCTTTTGCCTTGAGTGTTTCATTTTGAAAAGACTGCCCTTTGTGGAGTCCGAGATACAACTTTTAAAAAGGGAACGGATATATTTCCATGAACCTATTTGGGGTTTCCCTCCTCTTCTTTTTAGGTTGTTTGAAGGTTTTATTTTGGAAAACCGGAGGATTATTATTGCAGACGGGTATATATCCGTGCATTTGATTCTGAACTTGGGGGAAGTCATGATTAGAAGTAGCATTTTTGTATTAGAAGAGTTGCTACTTCAACCCCCCTTTTTTTTTTCAATGAAATCCAAATTGAGGCAGAATTTCCCTTCTCCTCGTTCATCGTTTCATTTATTCATCATTCATTTTTCTTTACTTGTATGAGTATGATTTTCAAAGAAAATATGCACGTATTTCTATGGACGTTCTTGTCAATTTGAAGTTCCTTTCTGGAAACTGTCCATATGAACGCAGTTCTTGTGAGTATGCATTCGTGCTGCTCTTTGGAGTATCTGAGCACAGTTCGGGTCCTGTCCTCTTTTTCTTTGGATGTGTGTATATCAACACAATTTTCATAAATTTATTTTGGCAGAGTTTCTATGGACAGAGGGGGCTTTTTTGAAGAACGTATGCACATATCTCCGTGGACGTTCTTGTCAATTCGAAGTTCCTTTCTGGAAACTGTCCATATGAACGCAGTTCTTGTGAGTATACATTCGTGCTGCTCTTTGGAGTATCTGAGCACAGTTCGAGTCTTGTTCCCTTTTTCTTTGGATGTGTGTATATCAATACAATTTTCATAAATTTATTTTGGCAGAGTTTCTGCCTATGCGGAATACCCTCATGGAGATATATTCATATGAACATGTACTTATATCCATGTGTCCTCAGAGAATCTTTTGCCCGGAGGGATTTTGCCCTTAAGAAAGTATGTGTGTATGATCATAAATTTGCAGTTTACGCATATTTTCTCACCGGTATTTCTATTTGAATGGAGTATCCGACAAAAGGTACCATCTGCATATGTAGAATCCCTTTTGAGAGGCATACGCATATAATTGCGAATTTATGATTATATAGACATGTTTGTGGGCGGAGACTCCATTTGGGCAGAGTTTCCTCTTGGGAAGACATGTATATGAATACAAAGTTTGTGATTATATTGATATGTTTTTTAGAGGGAAAACTCTGACATGGGCAGAGCTTCCTTTCAAGAAACACATGTGTATAGGCACAAATTTGAATTTTATAGATATGTTCTTAGGCGGAATCTCCACTTGGGCAAAGTTTCCTCTAGGAAACATGCATATAAAAAATACAAATTTGTGAATATACAAACATGTTCTTGGGCAGAATCTCCCCTTGGGCAGAATCTCCTCTAAGAAACATATCAATATAAACATAGATTTGAAATTTATAGATATGTTCTTAGGTTGAATCTCCACTTGGGCAGAGTTTCCTCTAAGAAGCATATATATAAAAATACGAATCTGTGAATATATGAATACGTTCTCGAGCAGAATCTCCACTTGGGCAGAGTCTCCTCTAAGAAACATATGCATATAGCACAAACACACCATCCCGGAGAGTTTAAAACTCGATGGGAGGTGGCATGAATTACAAAGGTATCTAAAATACCATATGTCCGGAATGGACGGTATTTAGAACCTATAGCCCGTGAGGGCCGGTGTCGCTATTGCGGACTTTTAGCCGATGAAGTTTGCCGATGCCGTATACGAACAACTTCTCAATGCTCGGGAGAAGATTTGGTACCTTGACTCACAAAGAAAGGAGATTGAGAACGAAGAGGGGAGCCTTTGGGAATTTGGAAATTTCTATTTCCTTCAACTTTGGAGGAGGAACAATTAATTGAAGAAAGGAGGGCTAGAGTGAGAGAGAGCCCAAGAGCTAAAGAGCCGGACCCGGGGGGAGAGGAAGAAGGGGATTCCGACCTTTTTCATGGGGAATGGGGGGTGCCTTTTATAGGGGAAGGCACCCCCTTACATGCATGGGATTGGGGGTTCTAACCGATGGGAGTTCCATCGGTTAGAGGGAAAATTCCCTCTAACCGATGGGAGTACCATCGGTTAGAGGGTTAAAGGCCCTCTAACCGATGGGGGTACCATCGGTTAGGGGGCTTATTTTCTCTTTTTTTATTTTCTGTTTTCTATTTTTTTTCTGTTTTTTATGTGTTTTTTCTGTGTTTGTTTTGTTTTTTTTTTTTGAAAGGGGGACCCCTTAACCGATGGAAGTTCCATCGGTTTAAGGGGGAATCCCCCCTAACCGATGGAACATCCATCGGTTAGAGGGAACTCCCCTCTAACCGATGGAGCTTCCATCGGTTAAGGGGCCCTTAACCGATGGAAGCTCCATCGGTTAGAGGGAGTTCCCCTCTAACCGATGGAAGTACCATCGGTTGGAGGGGATTCCCCTTCCAACCGATGGAAGCTCCATCGGTTAAGGGGGAAAACCCCTTTAACCGATGGAGCTACCATCGGTTAGGGGGAAAAAACCCCCTAACCGATGGTATTATCATCGGTTTAGGGGAGGGGTTAAAAAGTCTATAAATAGACCGGCCTCCCCTTCATTTGAAGGGGTCTTGCCCTTTGGAGAATCCCGTGTCATTTTGGACATCTTGTCGGAAGTTCTGCCGTCCCGGACGGAGAATCAATTGCAAGTCTTTGGAGCCTTCGTGGCGGACTTGTTCTCGTACTTATCTTTCACATGTGGTCTTGTAGACCTCGTAATGCCGGAATTCTTCCGTGCCGTATTTTATCCGGAGATTTATTCTCCTCGGCATCTCCCACTTGCTTGGGGTGCTTGACAATACTTGAGAGCTTGAACGGCTTTCAACAAAAACTTGGATTAAGTTATGACTTTAAGTAACCTTGGGGTCACCCTAATCATAACTGTTTTGACCTCTTAATCAAGCCGTTAAACCGGTTAGGTGGGGTCAACATTTTACCGGTAGTTGCCCACAGGTGAATGTCACCTACTTGACTTGTTGGACCACTATATAAGGGAGCATTGGTGCTTCTCTTAACAAGCATCCAACACATCCAACACATTCATATTTGTTTTTTTTTTTTGTTCCAACAGGCAGTAGAGAAGCTTAGTTTTGTTATGCCTTGTGTTTTTTTCTTCTTTTGTTTTAGAGAAGCTTAATTTCATTATGCTTATGTTTTTTTCTTCCGTTTTTACACTTTCTGTTCATCTGTTATCTTTCTGAACTTTCTTTTCGGTGTTCCTGAACATCATATTTCTTGTACTATTTTTTAAAATACACCAAATGAAAATAGAAAGCAAACATTACTAGCTTAAATAAGCCTCTTTTGTGGGCCAATTTGAGGGCCAAACGGTGACAAGGAATGTGGCTTTGGAGAGCTGGGCTCCTAGGGAAAATGGGCCTGAACAAGGTGACTTGGCCTCTTCTCCCCTCATTTTCTAGGCGACTGCCTCTGTTGCCTTTGATAGCATAGGGCTGTTGTCTGCTTATAGTATGATTCTTTACAAACTATTTCATTTATTCTTGGAAATTAAAAGTGTATTGGCTAAGGTCTAAATCTTTAATAAGTACCAACCAGAAGCAATCTGAAAGGATAAGCTTTTCAACTGAGTTCATGACAAAACAAAATTTCCATTCATGTTGTCCTCGATCCCAACATATAATGAGCATCAAAATTTGCTTAAGATTAGCATTTGCAACTAGGCCTATTAAACCGGGAAAGAATGTCTAATGTCTAGCAAGTTGGTTTAACTAATTTTCATGTCTATACTGTCTCCATAGCCAACTTCGACTTGGGTCTCAAGTTACATTTCAACATCACTTTATCTACTTTCTTCATCTAGAGGTCTACTCAACCTTAGCTCATCTCCTTTTTCTGTAGTATGCTTGCTTTATAAACTGGCACTTCTGCAAAAGTAAAAAAAAAACTCTACTTCTCTCTGTTAGATTTGTGTATGTGTATCACATTTGATATATTAAAATGGCAGGATGTCTGTGCATTTAGCATGATGCCAGTCTATATAAAGGGGGAAAAGGCACTAATGATGATTTATCATATTTGTAGTTATTTAGTTTGCTAGTATGACAATATACGGCTATTTGTTTAGGAATGCATTCGAAACTTTTCTCGGAAGCATTCAGTTTCTACTTAATGCAGTTGTTCTTGACAACAAGAAAACTAGATTCTTATCTCACTTATTTTCTTGTTATGAATAGAAAAATTGTCATAACAACAAGAAAACTTAATAGTGATCACATTTGATCATGCACTTGGGCTCATACATAACAAAAAGGGACAGGACTCTTAAGTCATGCTTGGTGTAGGGATAGAAAAGAAGAGGATTATGTGCAAGTGATGCTGCCATATTTGTTCCCAGTCCTACAATTTAATGCATTTGATATACGAAAGAATAAGCAAAAAATTAAGTCTAACTCATGTTTGGCAAAAACATGGATAGCAGTGGGGGGACAACACATATAAAAGGACTTTTCCACTTTCCTTAACCCAGATTAGAGGGGCATGGACTGAACACTGTTTGTCAGTGGTTTAAGGTGACTTGGCCAAAAATTTCACTGGAAAATGGTTTTGCTGTGTGCTAACATAATTACATGGGAATTATATGTATATCCTATGGATGTTTAGTTAAACATATGACACTTATGACTACCATAAGGTTTCTGGACATGACAACGGCAGTATCAGGAGCCAGGACGGACTGTGCATGTAGGAGTGCACATGATGGCAGGACATTTAAGTTTGGAGCAGTTGGGGGGGAGGAGGCAATAACTTCAAAACAACAATGCAGGACACAATCACCACCATGAAGGAGAAGATGAAGAGAAAGCCTGGGAAATAGGAAATAGCTACAATCAGATGACACTGAAGCCAGAAAAGGTCATTGGCGATCTCCCTCCTAGCCATCAGAGTTTGTTGGGAAGAAAGATGAGACTTATACCCTCCTCACAAGCTGCTGGGAAGATGTCTGCCAGAGGGAGCAATGGCAGTGTCAGCTTGGAGAGGGGTCTAGGGTTTTCTTTGTGAGAAAGGGAAAGGCATGATTGAAGGCAAAAGTGCATGGAATGTGGAATTGGCTGATCCGGATCGGAATTGGCTGATAGTATATTGGATCAACCTAGGTCGATCCAATTCTAGGGGGTTAGCCCCCTTGGATCATAGAGATTCGGCCGAATTGGTCTCAATCAGTCCGGATTGGCCGATCCGGCTGATTCTGCCACACAATTATTTTCCTTGTATACATTAATTAATACGTGCATTAAACCATCATTTCACATATATAAACTAATACATATATATAATATACACAAATTAATGTCTTATGTGATTGTGTACATTAGTTTACATATTATGTAAATTAATATACACAAACACGTATACACATATATATGACATGGTATATGTATTATATATCATATTTGGCATACATACATACATATACATATATATATATCTATATATATATATATACACACACACACACACTAATACACATGCATAATATACACAAATTAATGTCTAATATGATTGTATACATTAATTTACATATTTATGTAAATTAATATACACAAACACATATACACACATATATATGACATATGATATATGTATTATATATCATTTTTGGCATACATATATATATACACAACGTATACTAAATTACTAATACATATGTATAGTATACACAAATTAATGTCTAATATGATTGTGTACATTAATTTACATATATTTATGTAAATTAATGTATACAAACATGTATACACATATATATGACATATGATATATGTATTATATATCATATCTATATATATATATATATGTAATTATGTATTATGTATATATATGCATTGATTGTCACATATATATATATTTACACATTAACCATACATATGCACATATTATTATTATATTTACATTAATATATGATTGTATGTACATTAACACATGTATAAAGTGTTCATTAATATGATATATATATACTATAAAGATATACTACTAATTTAGAGCTCCTTTGATAGCTTGATTGTTGATCCTCGGATAAGCTATCCATGGATAAGATATCTCAGTTTATGAGATTTTTGGTTTGGCCGATGTTGAATGAAAAAATTTGTTCTCATGCCACAAACACTTGTTTTAAATACATAGAGCAAGTGTATGAGAAGGAAAATATTTGTACGGGGTTCCGGACAAAAGTAATCCCCAAATCCACTTATTCAGAATTTTTCAGAATGAATGAAGGAAAGACAAGAAGGCATCTATTCTGGATTTTCGGAATAAATAAACAGCAGAAAACAGAAATATCTGCTGCACATCTCTGAATTGTGAACAGGGCCATTCCGTATTAAATTGGGGCTGAAACCTTATAACCCCCAGTGTTTTCGGAATAAAATACCCCTGAGAACTTCATTCAAATGTCGGGAACAAGTGCACGAAAAGGAGAATATTTATCCGGCGTCCCGGGTAAAGGATGACCCTTGAAGTTATTTATTCAGAATTTTCAGGATGAATAAATGAACGAAATCATTTATTCTGGATTTTCGGAATAAATTAATGCAGAAAAAGAAATATTTTTGCACATCCCAAAATGTCGGAGAAAAAAGTCCTCGGGGTTGACCCAAAACAGAAATCAGTCAACCCCACGTTTCCGGCGTGTCCGAAATCAGAACCAATGTCGGGCGAACGAAATTTAATGGCCCGAGATATTCCGGTGGAAGGCGCCCTACGTAGCGTTCATTTTTTTAATGTGCAGGGGTCCGGTCAAATACCCATGTCAGCAATCAAAGTGACGTGGCCGAAATCCACCTCCTCACACGACGAAGAAAAAAGCCCCACGTGATGAAATGACACGTGGTCAGGAGTTTATAAAGAAATCTCCCGCTGAGATGCCCCGATGGGACTCCCATCGGGTTCTACGGGGTATCGACACCGGTGGAGGCCCCATCGGAGCCGCGCCAGGGCTGCCACACCCGATGGGACCCCCACCGGGGCTGCACGCCCAGTGGAGACCCCACCAGGGGGCCGCGCGCACCCGGTGGGGACACCACCGGTGCTGCGCACCCGGTGGAGGTCCCACCGGGGCTGCGCGCACCCGGTGGGGCCCCCACCGGTGCCGCGCACCCGGTGGGAGTCCCACCGGGGCCGCGCGCACCCGGTGGGGTCCCCACCGGTGCCGCGCACCCGGTGGGACTCCCACCAGGGTCGCGCGCACCCGGTGGGGACCCCACCGGTGCCGCGGGCCCTGTGTGAACCCCACCGGGGTTGTGTGCCCGGTGGGAGTCCCACCGGTGCCCTTGTGGGTCCCACGTCCCCGATGGGACTCCCACCGGTGCTCTGTCTCGGAAAAGAAAAAAGATGACAGAAATAAATGCATACCCGATGGGCTCCGTCTCCGGTGGGCTCCGTCCCCGGTGGGCTCCGACTCCGGTGGGCTTCGTCTCCGATGGGACAAAACCCCGGTGGGATATCCACCCTTTGCTCAGCCCCTATAAAAGGGGACCCAATGCTCCAAGAACGAAGGAGAGCTGGAAATCTGAAAAACCAAGTCCAGGAGAGTTCAGAAAAATCCCCAAGGCCTTTTGCTGCGCTGGGAAGCTGCTGTGCGGCCTTTCCTTCCTTGCTCTGTCCAGTGAGCTGTGCTGCCTTTCACCAAGGCAGAAGTGAGGAAAGTTTTTCAAGTTGTCTTGTGCTGGTTAAGGCAAGTCCACATTTGATGGATAATTATTTGTAAACCAGTCTCCTGGGTTTAGAAAGTGGACCCAAGAGACCATTTTATGACAGAAAAAAAAAATGGAAGCATTGCATGAAATTTCTGTACGCAGTCTACAACATGATTTTCTGCTAAAAATATATATATATTGCAGAAACACCTTATCTTCTGTGTATTGGTAAATGGCCAAAACAAGGAAACCTTCTTTAAACACCTCCCACGTGAGAGAGATCTCAAAGCCATTTCTGAAGAAATCAGAAATAATGCATAAAGTCACCCCTGTGCTCAAGAAAAATTACAGAAAACCCTGAATCCCTTTTTATTTACAAATGACCAAAATGCATGATCATTTCAAATCTAACCATTGTAACACATGGATCAATGTTAGAAAAATCCCTGAAAATTCAGGGATAATGTCCTAAAGGGATAGGGGCCCAGAAAAATTACAAAAATCACCCCCACTTATCATAAAAATTACAAAATAATCCTCACATGACCAAAGGATTACAAATCAGTCCTCAAATAAAAGATCTTTTTGCAAACCAGTCCCTATTTTGGGGCAAAATTGTTAATCAGTCCCTAGAAACACAGGGAAGGATGATTCAGTCCCCATTTTTGAGATGAAATTATAAATCAGTCCCTAAAAAATGCGGGGAATGACAAACCAGTCCTTATTTTTTTTGGGGTGAGGTTGCAAATCAGTCCCTAGAAGATTGGGGAACGAAGAATCAGCCCACATTTTGGATGAAGTCATGAATTAGCCCCTAGAAACAAAGGGAATGACAAATCCGTCCTCAATTCATGAAGAATGAGGCTAATAAGTCCCCGTTTAAATGGGCATCTCTATGAAACATTCCAAAAAAAAGGGGGGAAACATGATAAACAAATGTTTCTAAAACAGCCCCCAATGTGGATAAATACATCGACGAGATGGCCATAATTCCCGTGGGAGGATGAATTCATGGTGAATGGTGTCTCCTTTGCCTATAATATGTTTTTCGATAATCAGGTCTAACCATGTATCAAAGGTGTTCGAGTTCTTCTCGATGTAAATAAAACGTCGCTTTATCGACGGGGAATGGTCCAGTACACGACACCCAAATCGCCTGATACATGAACGAAATTTGTCTGTTTTAACAGACTGGCACGCCCGCAAAATAGACGAACATCAAAATCTATCTTTTTCCCATAAAGAAGAAAAAGATTTTGAGAAGAATATTTCGCGTGTTAAAACAGCCGATAAAGCTAACTTTATCATACTTGAGAGGGTGAGATAGAGTTAATAAGACTTATTAGCATTTATTGGTGATAAAGTCCTGATAAGCTATCCGAATTGCCAAAGCAACTCTCAATTTATTAGGGTTGATAAACTCCTTTTATTGGGGGTTATCTTGTTATCAAAGGTGCCCTTAAGATATATATGTGATTACATATATATTGTATATACATATGAATGTGTAAATTTATATATACAATTACATATATCATAAACACATATGTATACATATGAAAGGATCAACATGACCTGACCGTGTAGGTCAATCCGCATGTTTGTATCCACACATTGGAGAATTCAAATCAAGGCTTAGGTTTGAAGGTCCATATTCCAACATTGTTCACAATATAATGATTTTGATATATGCATAATGTGTATATTTATAAGGATATACATATTAATTATGTTTGTACATTAATATATATCATAAATATATGAGAATTTTGCATATAAACTATTGTTACCGACGAATTTACAAAAATATCATTCCTAGAAACATATTACCATATATATTCCTACTACGTAAAAAACTTTAAATATGTCATCATAGTTAACTTCCATTGATAGGGGGACGAATATTCCTAAAAGTTGCTAATATTCCTATTAGACAGCTATATTTTGACCAAAAAGCTGTTCCATGAACATAAAAACGGTGCAAGAGGGGGAGATCATTTCTCGGATCGTTGTCTGCTGAAGCGCTGGAGAGATCGATTGGCGAGCATCTCGGGAGAAAGGAGAAAACTTTATCATTCAACGACGCTCCCCAAGTTTAGCACACCGTCATTGCCATCGCCATCGGCCCTCCCTTTTTATTCCTCTACCCCCTTTCTTCACATTGGCACTGCTTAGCTGTGGCATCAGTTGCTGCTGCTTCCTATCTTCCTCTTTATCCTTCTCTGCCCTGAGGTAGCCATGGAATGCAAAATTGGCCGGATTGGCCGATTCTAGCCAGATCACAATTGGCCATGGCTGATACGGTTGATTCTGGCTGAATCAAGATTGGGTTCGCGTGGTCTGATCTTCAGCCCTGATCCGATCTGAAATTCCTTGGAGGTAGCAAGGAGGTGGTGCCTTCCCAGCTTCGATGGACAGCACGTACTCCACTAGCACCTCATAATGCCGCCTCACCTGTGCCGTTGTTCTTCTCGGCACCTTTGCCCTGATCTCCTCCCATCGCCTATTGTTTCCCCCCACCCCCCCCCCTTCTCCCTCATCAAATGGTAGCGCCTCTACTAGGGCGTCCTTAAAGGCCTTGTCTTGTTCCTTGCTCCACCCCGTCACTGCCTCTGCCGCCATCTTCTATAAATTAAAGCTACCCCCTCTCCCAGTGGCCGATGCCTGTTCTCCTCTAGTAAAAGCAAAGTGTAGGTTGTGCGTGTGGCGGATAGAAGCGAGGGACACCACACCTGCCGCGTCGGCGCTATGCGAGATAAAATCAGGAAATCAAGGCGAAGTGTAGATAGCTGAGAGGGCAATGGGGAGCAAGGATGGGAGTTTTGGTTTCAGGACCGCCCAGGCTCGAAACCGAAACCGTTTCGGTTGGTTTCAGCCGGTGTCGGGCGGCCTCAAGAGGAGAGTGTCAACTGGTTTCGGTCAGTTTCGGTCGGTTTCAATCTGGTTTTGGACAAAACTAATTAAAATATTATTTTTTCAATTTCGGAAATGCTACAGTAGTTTCGGCCGATTTCGTTTTGGTCATGGCCGAAACCAACAACCATGGTGGAGAGGTGGCACACCGCTATTTCTTCGTTGATGATTACGCATCGTCCAATGCTAGGATACAATGCACGATCACTCTTCTTCGCAATTAGAGTTTTGGGGAAAAGGGAGGGATTAGGGTTCTTGGAAGAAAAATGGTTGGAGAGGGGAGGAGAGAGAGCTAGAGTTGGTTTGTTCGTAGGGATGGGTTTCGACTAAGGAGCAAGGGGCGAGTTATGATACATTTTACCCTAGGGCAATAGTCATTTCCTGCATTTGGTTAATTTTAACCATGGTTACTTGAACGAGGGTAACGGGGGGTGACGACAATGGCATATTTGAAAGTTTTTTTTCATAATAGGGATATATATGCTAATATGTTTCTAGGAATAATATTTTTGCAAATTCATCTGTAATAATGGTTTATATGCAAAAATCCCTAAATATATCTGTCAATTTGGAAAGCATATTTTCCTGACTTTTCTTATTTTTAAAAACATTTTTTAAACTGGCCAATCTAGGATCAACCGGACTTCTGACGGATCAGTCAATCTGATTCTTTTTTCCTTGCAAAAGTGGGGAGAGAGGGAGTGCATGGGCAGTAAATTTTGGGATTGTAAGTCATTCTGCCATTTCTATGGAATGATTTAGTCCCATGTCTATCCCCAAGTTTGAGCATGGAAGGCATAATCGGCCGATCCGGATTGGGATCAGCCGATTCTGGATCGGGATCGACCGATTCTAGATCGGATCAGGGGGGGGGCTTAGGTGAAATTCTGGCTGAATCGGCCCAGATCATTCTGGAACAGCCAATTCTGCCACACAATTTTTTATTATATATATTAATTAATAGATGTAATAATTAAAATTCTGGCTGATCAGTCAATCCGATTGTTTTTTCCTTGCAAAAGTGGGGAGAGAGGGAGTGCATGGGAAATAAATTTTGGGATTGTAAGTCATTCTGCCATTTCTATGGAATGATTTAGTCCCATGTCTATCCCCAAATTTGAGCATGGAAGGCATAATCAGCCGATCCGGATTGGGATCGGCCGATTCTAGATCGGATCAGCCCCGGGGGGTGGGGGGGGCCCTTAGGTAAAATTCTGGCTTTTCGGAACGGCCGATTCTGCCACACAATTTTTAGTATATATATTAATTAATATATGTATTCAATGTACATTATATATATATATATATATATGCATTAACTGTATGCACATATATATGCATTTGCTATATATATATGTGCTTGTTATTACATTTACTTTAATATATGATTGTATGTACATTAACACATACACATTAATATATGATTGATATACATATTCATTATGTTTATACATTAATATATGTACATTAACTATATATATGTGCTTTACATTAATATATGATTGTATGCACATTAACACCCACACATTAATGTGATTGATATGCATATTAATTATGTTTATTCATTAACTTGATATGTATATATATATGTGCATATTGTTATTATATGTACATTAATAAATGATTCTATGTACATTAACGCACACAAACACATTAACATATGATTGATATACATATTAATTATGTTTATACATTGATATATGTACATTAATATATGTAAATATTGAAAACTTGTTTTTTTCTTATTTTTTCTGATTTTTTATTTTCTCTAATTGTTTTTCAAATAAAACTCTTTTTTTAATAATCTGGCCGATCTTGGATTGGCCGGATCGCCGATCTGATCCTGATCTGGATTGGGATTGGCCTAGGCTGATTCCTGGGCCAATCCAATCTCGCCGTCCATGAATTTGAGATATTCTTATTCTCCTTAACTGTTCTTATCTGTCAAGTGGCCATACCAAATGTAGAATGGGCGTATCCTTACCCTTGTATCCCCTTACCCCATTACCAAACATGACCGTGGAGTATTTCTGTCAATCATGAAATACTTCTATCCAAAATGATGTCTCCGAGTTTGCTCTCGTCTTTTGATCTCACCAACTTCATCCAAACTTGGCTCTTGTTCTAGGTCTATGGATCTCTTATGACGCAGTTACCAGAAGTGTTGGAATGATGATGCCACTATACCTTGTTTAAAGCATGATCATACCTTTGTTGACCTAATGCATTTATTCCATGAAGTAGGTAGCCATTGTTTGTCAACTTGGCAAGTTTGTAAGGTAACATGAGAGGCAGTGCCATCCATTGTTGACACCTGAATATTTCCTTCGTCATTATGGTGGTTGATATTTGTCCAAAAGTTGTTGGCACTTTTCACATGAAATGTTTGTTTGCACAAGTGTTGATCATCATATATTGTCTTTCAGTTTTTAAAATTATTATGACTAATTTGTGTTATAAGATTTCATTTAGGATGCAAAGTTATATGATTGTCTCTTTTGCAGATCCATAGGGCTGCTTTTGCCTTGCCATCATTCTTGAAAAAGGAACTGGCGACTGTCTACAAAACCCATTCCATGGTACCAATTATAGTAATATTTAATTCTGCTAAGTTTAGTATCTTCAGTTTCATTTTATCTGGGAATCATTTATCTCAGATATTGTTTTTCATGGATGCTGCAATGTTTCTGCCAATGGAACTGAGCAGCTATCAATCAGTTCCATCAATGGTTGGAAGATTATTTCTAATCTTTGTTTAGAAGTGACCTAACCAACCTCATTTGACGAAGAATTGTTCAGAATATGAATTAATATAGGCCTTCTTGTTCAACAGTTTCAACTCATCCATCGTAGGACGAGTTCTTTTAAAATCTTTTCACTTTTAATAGCCATTCTGCTCTGAAGCAACTTTTTAGGCATTATCGTACTGTCGTTCAGACATCAAAAATACTGTTCTTCGAGGAAAAGATCCACATTGGTTTGCTTCAACGACTTTATTCAGAATAGATGATTAATTTTGATCGCCACTGTTAAGAGTTACAGGAACTTTCAGCTCACTTGGTGTATCCAGTCATTATAATCCGATGGCTTCCAATGTGGGTCCAATCGCGGTGATATCATTCACCAAGACTCATGTGGCCACATCTCTTGTTCTTTTCTATTAAAAATTTTCAATGCACTGTAACAGTGTATAACTGGCTTTAGATTCCTGGAACGTGCTTAGCCTTTTGCTTAGGTTGCTATCTACTCATGTTGCCCTAATGTTTCCTTGTAACTGACTAGTTTATTGTTTAACGTTTGGTCGTCTGTTTTGTCTTGGCAGATGAAGTGATCCCAGAGGGTTATAAGGCACACCGCCAAAGACTGTTGGATCTATATGCTGCTGTAGAATAGAGCTGTGAAGAGAGTGTCAGCCACATCCCCCCCCCCCCCCTCTCTTCTTTCTTTTCCCGTTAATCATTGTGATATGTTAGTCTTTTGGGGTAACAAATGAAACGGTATGCCCGAATGGGAATATAGTTCGCCACAGAAAGTTTCGTTATACTGAACTTGTCCCGTTCCTTTCTCCTACTCTTATGGAAAATATGGAATCAATGCGAAGAGCGTTCCGGCTAACTTGTGTAGTGTACATATATTGATGGGGAAAACAAACACTATTTGAGGTTATACTCTTAAAATTTTCATATTATATTTTATACTTTTGAAATCGAAGAAAATTCATTAGTAATGTCCCTGTTAAAAAAGAGGCCAATTTAATAAAATATCCCTGTTACAAGCGAGGAAGGAAGAAAGAAATGATAGAAAGAAGAGAGTATATGTGCAAGGTGGGAGGGGGTTGGCGGGGGTTGTTCAGAGTCTTCTATGCGTGTAGCACATCCATGATCAACGCCACAATTTGCTCTATGAGAGGAGCCGGCAGTAGGTGTTGGTGGTGCCACGGATTGCGGTGGGGGTAGAGAGCGAGATATGTAAGTGTTGGTGCACTCATATCTCACCGTTGTCGACGTTGAGGGGGAGTCCGCAGCGCTGAGCGGTGTACTTCTGCGGCATATCTTGCAGATCAGATTGAGTACTGAGTACCATCTATGCAGATCAGATTGAGTACTGAGTACCACCATCTACATGAACGTTCCCCTCTCCCCATGGGTGAGTAGGTATGCCATAGCATCAGGAACTTGTTTTTGATGGTGCATGCTTAGGTGACATGATAGAATGCTAATATGAAATCAAATCTAGAAGGGGGTTTGAACAGATTTGGCTCTTCCGATATGACCCACGTCCACTAGCAGTAGTCATAATCGTTCACACAAACGTAGGCAAAAGAGTGTAGTGGTTAGAAAGTGGTCGAGAGTGACCTTTGTCTACACCTTCAGAGTAAGAGGGAACCCTGTCGGTAGACAAGTCCGAACTCGCAAGAACAGAAATAGGCGTCAAAGAACCCCGGTTTGGAGAATCGGGGAAGAATCTTCCGATGTCTAAGTCAGATGAGTCTTTGACTGGGAAACCTCTTAGGGTTGGGAATAGTAGAGTTCACTTACCTTGGCATCGGAAGTCCTGGTCCCTTTATATAGCTGCGATTTGGGAGGTTCATCTGCTGGCTGGGCATAATTGTCTGTTGATAGCAGCAATCAAGGTCTTGATGGTAAGGCGTTGAAGAGACCGTGGCATCTAAACTGTCTGTTTCGTGGGGAGTAACTCTACTAACTCTTCGATTACGAAGAGTTATGTGCCTTCAAAGGGCGTGAATATTGATGTAATGGAAGCAGTTACCTTTGTTGCCCAATTAACAAACCTAGAGGTGGGGGGGGGGGGGAGTTGAATAGATTTCTTTGAAAATTTTTGCAGCTCAAAGTAAATCTTAAACAAAATTGTTAGCGTTAGTTAATAGCAGAAAACACAACACAAACAATCACACACAGTTGACACAAATGTATCCTGGTTCAGCACTGAGTTCATACTCAGTCCTACGTCTAGTCCCTAAGAACTACTTGAAATTTTACTAACCAAAGATACAGTCTCCCTCAAGAACACTTAACACACCAGCTCAGTTAGTCTTCTCTTCATACAAAGAAGAGGGACATACAACACCTCGATATCACGGGTCTTCCCCTCTATCAAGGGAAATACCACTTATACAATAAGTCTTCTCTTCAACCGAAGAGGCACAACTTGAGATCTTGAGTAATATCAAAGAGTCCCTAGACTAAGCTTAAGAAAAATACAATGACACAGTTTGATCTGAGACGACGTCTAAGAGGAACATGGTTTACAGGAAAACACTATCTTAGACAGACACAATCTCTCTGAAGAAAGAATTTAGCAGGAACACGGTGAGAGATGAAAGGCTAGAAGATTTTGCGACTTTTCTTCAATGCTCGGCTCCTTCTTCTCATGAGAGTTTCAGGAATTGCTTTTTCGTGTTTGTCGACTCATGCGTTTATACTCTATATTTTTCTTGTGTATCCAGATCTCTTGCTTTATATACTCTTTGGAAAGATATCCAATGATATGTCTGTTGAGTCTTCTTCTTCAAGTCTGTGCGAGTTTCCAATGCATTGCAGAGTCTAACATTTGCTTTATGTGAGTACCGGACACTTGCATGCATTAAATGTAAAGAAGAGGATATTGTACTCTGTAGATTTTGATGATCACAAAATATTAATTGAATTCATGATGATAAAATCACAAAAGACCAATTCTCATTCATACTCATGACCCAAGTGTTTGAACTATTCATATTTGATTTGAGGCTTTAATTTGTGTGCTAAGTGTACAAAAAAATATGCCAAAAGTCGCACATGAAGTGGAATTTACATAAGACAAGGCTTGGACAAAGTAGAAATTGAAGATTGACTAAAATACTGCAAAACTGACAGAATCAGTCGACCTGTTTCTAAAAATCAGTCGACCGACCTAGCCAGTAACATTTTGGTCCGTAGGAATAGTAAAATCGGTTGACCTATTTTGCAAAATCGGACGACCTATTTGGTGAAATCGAACGACCGATTTGGTGAAATCGGTCGACCGATTCCGTCGTTTCTCGACACAAACATTCCAAAAATGAGTCCTAAGATGGTTGGACTCTTTCCAAACATTGAGATACCTCTTGGGATTATAAATACAACTTATTCCCATAATTTGGAAGAGTTCTCCATGCACCCAAGAGCCCGTCTTGTGCCTTGTTCAGAACAGGGGTTTTTTTCCCTAGAGAGACCACAGAAGCCCTGAACATCTAGAAGGTTGGAAGACGAGTTCTTATTGATCTAGAAGACTTCCAAACATCCCAAGGAGCTGATCTTCATCAGAAAGACGTGGAGTTGGGTGATCAGATCGTGGTACTTCACCTGGAGAGTTCTACATCGATGATCTTGTTTCTACAATGGCTCTCCATATTTCAAACAGGGGGAATTCTTGTATTTTCTATTCTATCTCTTTTCCCACGGTCATGTGCTTATTGGTTTGTTTCACTTTCGTGTTGAACATCAACATTTGTGTGTGTGTATGTTCGGTTTGTGAGCATGGAGTTTGGGTTTTTGGTTTCTTTGTACCCGTAAAACAAAAGATCGTGTGAGAGGTTGGTGTTGTCCCTAGGAAACAACCGTATGAGGGGTTTATCGGCTTGTACCCAGGAAACAAGTTAGTGAAAATCCTCACGGGGGTGTGAGGTAGTGGACGTAGGTGCACATGGGGGTGCATTTGTCGAACCACTCTAAATCCTACGTGAACTTGTGGTTTGATTCCATCTTTTCTATCTCCATTCCACGCACGTTAGGATAGTTGGTTTCACTGTTTTAATTGTCATATTCCGTTGTGCACATCGTTCTATAGATTGTCTTAATTGAGTCTAATCTATTATGTTTAAAAGATTTTTTAAATTAGGTGATAACCTATTCACCCCTCCCCTCTTGATTGTTCGTCGCATAGTATTTTACTCTTTAATTGGTATTAGAGCAGGGCTCTTGATATTAGAGTGATCTTGTGTGCGATGGCCAGCAAAGGATATGTGCCTCAGGGTCATTCTATCAACCATCCACCCTACTTTGATGGTAGCAACTATTCTTATTGGAAAAATCATATGCACGTCTTTCTCAGAGCTCAAGACTATGAGATTTGGAAAGTTGTGAGTAACAGTCCTTATACACTGCCAGAGGATGAGGAAAAGTGGATGGAGGATAACATTAGAAAATCTAAGATAAATTTTAATACCATGAATATAATGCAATGTGCTATTCATCCTGATGAATATTCTTGTATTTCCATGTGCAATTCAGCAAAGGAGATGTGGGCCAAATTGAAGCTGATCTATGAAGGCACCTCTAAAGTCAAGGAGAGTAAAGCCAATATCTTGGTCCATGAGTATGAGATGTTCAAGATGAGCCTGGTGAAACAATTTTTGACATGTTTGCACGGCTCTCAAAGATCACAAATGGACTAAAGGCACTTGGCAAGAATTACACGAACACGAAAAATAGTCCGTAAAGTTATGAGTTCCCTCCCAACAGCGTGGCACACAAAGGCCACAGTCATCGAAGATCCCAAGAATCTGTCGAGATTCACAATGGAGGAGCTGACTGGGAGTCTCATGACCTATGAGATAAATTTAAAAAGAGAGGAAGCAGAGTAACCCATCCTTAAGCAAAAGGATGTGGCTCTAAAGGCTAAAAAATCCAAGGCAATCTGCTAAGATGAGATTTCATCAAGCGAAGATGAGGAAGAAGTGGCCAAACTAGCACGAAATTTCAAAGGATTTTTGCGAAAGAAAAGGCCACAGTCTGCCACAGTGTCCAAAGGCTACAAGGGAAAAAACAAGGAAGGAGACTCTAGGATAAAAATAGAATTGATCTGTTATGAATGTTAAGGAATTGGGCACATGAGATCAGAATGCCCGATATTTTTGAGGAAGCAAAACAAAGCTAAGGTAAAGAAGTCCAAGGCCATGGTCGCCATATGGAGTGACTCCGATGACTCAAGCTCTACAACAGAAGATGTCCAAGAGAAGAAGGATGTCAAATGCGGCCTTATAGCACTTGAGGAAGAATCTCCTGAGGTAATCTCTAACTGAGAATCTTTTACTCTTGAGGAGATTGAGAAAATGTATTCTGCTTTGTATGAGAAATATAAAAAAATCAGAAAAGAAAATAAAGGCTTAAAATTAAAAATTAAAGATTTTCTTCATGATGAAATTCCTTGTATATCATGTCATGAACTCAATCTGAAATATGAAAATCTTCATGATGAACATGAGACTATGCAAAGTAACATTGAATTGTATGAACAAGAAATGGAATGCATAACTCATGATAATTTTTTTTTCAAAAAAATATAGCCTGATTGAAAAGGAAAATATTTTTCTAAAAAATGAAAATCAGGAACTAAAGCTTAAAATGCATATGATTGATGAAGATCAAGATATATCTGAAATTTATGGTGCTTTGGATCTACATGATAATTTTGAAGTGATCCAAGAGAATGAATTGTTGAAAGCTAAAGTCTTAGAACTTGAGAAGAATGCTAAAGTGTCTGAAAACACTGTCAAAAAGTTGCATGAAACAATTACTGACTTGAAGTCTACGGTTTCTAGACACATAAAGGGCAAAGAAAATTAGATGAGGTTCTTAGTGTAAAGGTGAATACCCATAAACATGGTACGGGGCACGTACCTAAGAAGTCCAAGTCTATCTCCTTTGAGTTTAAGACCAAGACCTCATTTGTTCATGCTTCTGATATTGCAAGCACATCTCATGCTAAACCACCACAGAAAAATGCCCAAATGAACTCTCAATCTAAGAAGTTTGTGCATCTTAAGAAACCAGTTTAATTAGGATAAGAATTCTATGAAGTCAAAAACTCTGATCATGTTAGAAATTATGAACAGTCTAAGAAGCATGCACAATCAAAGAAAGTAAAGCATGTTAATCTTCATGTAAGTCACATGTCACAACCCACACAATGCAATTCCAACATTACATGTTATTTTTGTGGTGGGCTTGGACGTGAACTGTAATTGTTCTTTAAAAAGAAACATGCAGAAACTCAACTTGGTGTGGATAAGGAAGGACTTACTCCATTCTAGGACTAATATTGTTGGACCCAAAATAATTTGGGTACCAAAGAAATCCACCTGAGTGTTGTGGTTGAAGGTGTCTTAAAAAATTGGAGCATTAGCATCAATGTTGAATACAAGGCACCAAAATTGTTCTATGAGTATCATGTACATGTCTGTCTTTGAGCTCTTAAGAGAATACATGAATACTCTTGTACACCTTATTGTTTACTTATTTAGATTTTGATCATAGGATGTGTTTTGTTTTCTTTTTATCATAAAAACAAAAAAAATTGAAAAAATCAGAAACACAAAAAAGAGTCATAGAGTTTAGCGTCTATTGCATATCTATCCCTTGTATGCTTGCATGCAAAGTATATGTAAAGACACTTCCTAGACTCCTTCTATGGCCTAAAACTCCCATGCTATACTTATTGCATTGGCTTGAGACTTAGTGTGCTTTAATCCAACCACTAAGGGGATAATTTTGTTTTTAGTGTGTGAATATATTAAGGGGGAGCCAAATAGGTATGTATTTAACTTGCTTCTCAAAATACATCTGAAATTAAAACCAACATACTAATTCACATGAATATGATTAACAAATATCACTGTGATGATAGGTGGAAATTTTTCTTAACACTTTTGTGATTATTAATCCACATAATCTGTAGTAACTCATGAGGAAAAAGCTACCTGTCCCAGGTTGAAAGAGAAAAGTGGAACTGAACTTAGTAACTGGGTCTTTCCACTAAGCAAGTGAGAAGCCTCAAGTCAAACAACAATACTTTCCTAAAAAAGAGTGATAGCTACCAAAAATTGAGGATCTATTATGCATAGGTTAGATTCAAAGTATCCATTAGTGTTAATTCGAATTTCTGTCCAATCTCATGTGTGATGCCTTTTAATCATGTCTCTCATCACTTTTCATGGTTTTTAATTTTAAGTGTATTTTGAGAACTTGATTAAATATATGGGATATAGTAGGCTAATTCTTAGTGCATGAACTCCTTTCACTTCCCCATAGTGCGCTCATGTCATTCATACTATGTACTTATGCCAATTGCAACTCTTATCCCTATTACCACCTACTTTTTGATGCTGTCAAAAAGGGGGAGAGAATATGTAGATTTTATATTCTAATTTGGGGAGAGCTTGAGTCCATAAGAAAAGGGGAGAGTTAAAGTCATAAGTATTTTTGAGAGGGAGAGTTAATCTTGCATGACTCAATGCTTGCATGCATATGTGTCATATGAAAAAAAAAACAAATCAAATTGGTTTCTAAAATCAAATGTTATATTTTGTGTGAAAAATCTACAAATATTTTGTCATCATCAAAAATGGGGAGATTGTTGTACTTTGTAGATTTTGATGATCACAAAAACACTAATTTAATCCATGATGATAAAATCACAAAAGACCAATTCTCATTCATGTTCATGACCTAAGTGTTTGAACTATTCATATTTGATTTGAGAGTCTAATTTATGTGTTAAGTGTGTGTGAGAATCATTTTTAAACTTTTTAAAAAATTTAATTTATCTTTGGATTTGATTTATTTGACTTTTATTTATTTACATGGACATGGTCTTATTTAGTTCGTTTGACCTCCCCCACTAACCTTGATTAGTGTTTATTATATCATCACAAAGGCTGAACACCCTTGATTAACCATCAGACAACACCTTTGAAATAGAAGAGTGTAACCCACAATTGAATGAAATGAACTGTATATGAAAGAAAATAAGTTACAAGCATACAATCTATTTTTTTTTGGAATTTTTTGATATTTATTTCATTTTATTGAGTTTTGAATTCATTTTCTCATTTTGGGTATTTTTAAAATTATTGATTTCATTGATCTAATTATTTTCGTGATTTATTTATTTAAATTATGATTATGTGAATTAATTTAATGTTTTCATTTATTTAATCGATTTAAAGGGATATTTACTTAAGGTGGATCAAAAATGACATGAAACATAACTTGTTTGTTATTTTTAAGTTACGATAAATTAAACAACAATGTTTGTGAAATATTTTACTAAGATTGGTTGAAAAATTGGTTGATTTTGATTAAGAAACCAAGTAGTGAAAAGTTTGAAAAAATGTGACACTATATGTAATTATTCATATAATGCATGATTAAACAAGTGAAATTAGCCCAATAGGCCCATTAAACATCACATGTGAGAATACATCAAATGCCGACCCAATTAAGCATCATTAGGCCCATTAAGCATGAAGCATTATAGTCATTTGCATAAAGGATACAAGTCCGACCCAATAAGTAATTTGAGGCCCAATAAGAAATTTGAGGCCCATAAGAAATTTGGCCCAATAAGGGAAGCCCAATGGACCTTGCTTGTGACTTGAGAAAATCAATATTGTGCCTGACACAATTTTCCTTAGTGTTGCCTTGCAGACCCTTCTCCTTGGACCACCTTGCAGTCTAGAATCCTTGCTTCTTTGGAGCCAGCCAAAATCCCCTTTCAAGCTTGGCCGCCCCCCTCCTTTTATAGGGAGTGGGGGGAAACCCCATCCCAGTCATTTGAAGACACCGTCCCGATCATTTGCACTTGGCTTCTTGCATATTCCCCTTTATTTCCTTTTTTTCTTTTTACCTCTCTTTCTTTTTCTTTTTGCATTTATGCCCTTTAGGGCATCGGAAGAGAAGGCGAGAGCGAGGGAGAGAGAGAGGCGGGAGAGAGAGTTGCGGCCTGCTCTCTTTTCCTCTCTCCATCCATCCCGCGCCCAAGGAAGGCAGCGGAGGAAGAGGCCGGCGACGACTGGGCCAGCAGGCGGCGAGCCCAAGCAGGGGCGACGGCGGCACGAGCAGGGGTCGGCAGCGGCCAACCCAGGCAGGGGCGATGGTGATAGCATAGGGGCCGGCGGTGGGAGCAGCAGGGGCCAGCGGTGGGCGCAGTAGGGGCGACGACGGCGGGCCCCTCCTTCTCTGCCCCCTCTTCTTCCTCTCACTGTGGGAGAGCTAGGTAGAAGCGGCGGCCGGAGGAGGTGCAGTGATGGAGGCACTGACAAGTGAGGCCTCCTCCCTTTTTTATTTTCTTATTCCTTTTCTTTCTATCTTCTTTTCTTATTTTTTTTCTTTGGGCAAAATCGGTGCAACAATGTGCAGTAAAATATGCCAAAAGTCGCATATGAAGTGGACTTTACATAGAACAAGGCTTGGACAAAGTAGAAATAAAAGACTGACTGAATTACTGCAAAACTGACAGAATCGATTGACTTATTTTCTGAAAATCGATCGACCGACATAGCCAGTAACATTTTGGTCTGCAGGAATAGTAAAATAAGTCGACCTATTTTGCAAAATCGGTCGACCTAGCTGAATAGTGTCAGCACATCAATATACAAGTGTTTGAAATTGGATGAGTGATTTGGTGAAATCAGTCGACTGATTTCGTTGTTTCTCGACATAGACTTTCCAAAAATGAGTCCTACGATGGTTGGACTCTTTCCAAACTTTGAGATACCTCTTGGGATTACAAATACAACTTATTCCTATGATTTGGAAGAGTTGTCCATGCACCCAAGAGCCTGTCTTGTGCCCTAGAGTTTAGAACATGAGTTTCTTGCCCCGGAGAGATCCTATAGAAGTCCTGAACATCCAGAAGGTTGGAAGACGAGTTCTTATTGATGTAGAAGACTTCCAAACATCCTAAGGAGCTGATCTTCATCAAAAAGATGTGGGCTTGGGTGATCAGATCGTGGTTCTTCACCTGGAGAGTTCTACATCGACGATCTTACTTCTACAGTGGTCTCCATATTTCAGGCAAGGGGAATTCTTGTGTTTTCTATTCTATCTCTTTTCCCACTGTCATGTGCTTATTGGTTTGTCGTATTGAACATCAACATTTGTGTATGTGTACGTTCGATTTGTGAGCATGGAGTTTGGGTTTTTGGTTTCTTTATACTCGTAAAATAAAAGATCGTGTGAGAGGTTGGTGTTGTCCCTGAGAAACAACCGTGTAAGGGGTTTATCGGCTTGTACCAAGGAAACAAGTTAGTGAAAATCCTCACGGGGGTGTGAGGTAGTGGACGTAGGTGCATACGGGGGTGTGTTTTCTGAACCACTCTAAATCCTACGTGCACTTGTGGTTTAATTCTATCTTTTCTATCTCCATTATACACACATTAGGATAGTTGGTTTCTCTATTTTAATTGTCATATTCCACTGTGCACATCGTTCTATCGATTGTCTTAATTGAGTCTAATCTATTCTGTTTAAAAGATTTTTTAAATTAAGCGATAAACAATTCACCCCTCCCCTCTTGGTTGTTCATCGCATAGTATTTTACTCTTCAGAGGATGTAGATAGGAGAAATTGCGTGTCAATAAGCCCATACCTCTTTCACCTGTTGCCCGCACTTTGTGCTAACCACCAGGTATTCTAGGTAATTTTATTTTGTCTAACAAAAAAGATGAGGTGTTGTGCAACATGCACAAGGTAAGAAAATATGGCCCGAGTGAGAGAGAAACGACCTACTACATTTATTGTTTTTGCGACCTTTAGATACACAGGAGATATTGAGTACAAGCGCTTTTTGAAATTCAGTAGGTTTGCACGCCAAAACAAGAGAGAAAGTAAGTGTAATCGGCACAACCAATATATTTTGAGGAAATTTGACTGAAGTCTTCAATAACTAGAATGTTTGTTTACTAATCAATATATCATAGTCAGATTAGTCACTAATTGGAAAGCATATGAGTTAAGTATGCATCAATTGAAATACTACATAACTTGTATTCATCAATCGATAAGTGAACAACACTAATCGAAACAATATAAAGCTAGTGTTCACTAATTGAAGAGACTCATCATGTTAATTGGAATGTTATTCACTAATCGGAACAACAATAACACTAGTCAATATGTTGTTCAATAATCGGAACAACATTAATAATGCTAATCGGTATGTTCACTAATCAGAACAACATAACACTAATCGGAATAATAATAACGCTAATCAGTATGTTGTTCACTAATCGAAACAACAATAACACTAATTGGTATGTTGTTCAAAAATCGAAACAACTTAACATTAATTGGTATGTTATTCACCAATCAGAACAACTTATAACATCAATCGGAACACTTCAAGGAAAGTGTTCATTAATCGGAAAGCCGTTGTTCAACAATCGGGATGAAGATAACTCTAATCGAAATAAGGTTGAACACTAATCGGAAAGCTGTTGTTCAATAATAGGGATGAAGATAACTCTAATCGAAATAAGGTTGAACACTAATCGATACAGTTGTTGTTCTTTAATCGAAATGACATTTGAACAGTAATCGATAGAAAGCTTTTGTTCTTCAATCGGAAGAATACTTAAACAGGAATCAATGGAGCACTTAAACATTAATCATTATAATACTAAGCTCAAATCGTGTGAGGTTTGTTTGTTTGTTTTAATCGGTGTGGACTTAGCAAAAATACATCAAATACTTGAAACTGAGATGTGGGTACTTACATTGATGATCCTTAAGGCGATAATTTTACCTTTTCTTTATGTTGACAGACTAAATGAAAAAAATATATATTAATCACATAATTTTAAATTTCTTCAGATTTTTTGATATCACCAAAATTCACACAAAACAAGAGATAAGAGGTTCAACAATCTCTCATTTTTTGGTGATGACAAACTCTAAAGAGATGTGAATCAAGGATATATGAATTTCAGAAACTTCTAAAGAAATATGCAACAAGGATACATGTATCTCAGAGTATATTTCTCCCCCTTTTTGTTAATACCAAAAAGAAAGAAAATTGAATCAATCAAGAGAAAGGAAAACAATGATGAGAGCGAATTGGGATAAAGATTTGGTATTAGACGAAGTAATAAGGAGATAAAAGAGATAAAAATTTATCAATAATCTCCCAGGCCTTAAGTTCTTCTATCTCAAAGTAATTCTGAAAGAGACTACTGCCAATGTTATACTCCAGACCTATTTGTTGTCTGAACCTCTGAATGTGCTTGGTCCTTTCCTCCTGAAGGAATTGCTGATACTCAGTGGGCTGCATGTAGAATCTATACAATCTCTTGCTTGGAAAACTGGCATGCTTGACAAACTTATCAACAGTGAAGGGATACCAGGCCTGCTTCTTAGCCAGTTCTTTCTTTGAGGTGGAATAAACTTGATATCTGCCTACCCATATTGAGAATTGATCTTTCTGCAAGTTGGATTGAGTTCATGTCCATGAACTGTTTGGGGGTGAAAGCAGGTTGCCTTTCTTTCCTTCTAGCTTCATTAATCATCTCCAACTGCTCAAAGACAGTGGTGTACATGGTGGTCCAGGCTGTTGTAGTCAATCTCTCAGCTTCAATTAGAAGGGGGGCCAGGTCCTCTGAGAAGATGAAGCCTTTCTTGTATTCTCTGTGAATGAACCTGATGAACCCCAAGAGACGTCCTGTTTTCACATAGACTCTAGCCTTGACCTTGGCATATCTGTCTAGAACAGTTTTTCCAATTTTTTATTCTACCAATAATGCATGTAGCTCAGACAATTTGCATATTGAAAATAAAGGGCAGAAGGCAAATTTGAGAGTGAGTGAAGTGGCTCCCTTATGTTTTTGGAATTCTTTGCGAATCATTTCTTGAAACTAAGTAAATTGGACCTCTCGTTGACTTCTAAGAAATCTGTAATCATTGAACAACTGAAACTGCCTGAGAAGCCGTATTTCCATCTGAATGGTCCAACCCCATTCTTCCTGATGCTGAGCATCAAACCAAGCAGATAGAGACAAGGTTGATTGTCCATGAGTTCTTGCTTGTTCAAACAACCTATATTTTGCTTGATTTGACTGGCTCCACTTATACTTAGTCTGAGATTCATCTAATTTGAATATCATATGAGCACCGGATTTGGTAATGGCAGACAGAGTGACCAACAGATTTATGTACTGGGGAAGATCAACTTGTGGCAATTCAAAGAGCTCAGCATAGGTACAATTGCATATAAATTCATTGTAAGGAGATTTCTTCCTGTAGTGAATGGTTATAGCATACCATAGTGGAGGAAAATTTTCTAACTTATTGCTTTGTGAGGATTGCTGGCCAACTTTTCTCTTCTTGAAGGCAGGACTAGCCAAAGCTTTTGAGTCTTTAAGAGAGTGCTTAGAGATAGACATGACAAAATTAAAGATAGTCTCCTCCACTATATCCTGCATGGCTTCAAGGGTCCTGAATGGAAGATAGGATGGAAGAGGAATGATGGTGATTTCTAATGGGGGCATGGAAGGGTAGAGAAAGGAAAACACACAAACTCAACACTAATTGAGATGAGATATTTGGCAATATTAGTGAGCTGTGTGCACGATCCTATGTGTATGATAGATATGATCCAAAGGCAAACATCAAATGAAGAACACAATCACACCACAGTGCATGGATGATTTAAGGTGGTTTGGACCACTCAAATTGTGTGTCCTATGTCTACCGTCCTCACACGCACACCTGACTTATAAGCAAGTTTAAATTGAATACTAAACACACATACATGCTCAAACAATTGAGAAGATCACACATATGCACAGATCTGACTCAGATCACACAATTTGTATTGATCTAAATCAGTACCACAAAAACACACATGCATAGAGAGTAGAACATAGTGATATAGAAGAAGAAGAAGAAGAAGAACAGAAGGGCTCGATGTCGATGTCGATGATTCTTCTGCAACTAAAGGACGACTTGATTTGTTTTGATTCGATGTAGAACACCAGATCAGAGCAGAATTTGCAGCAATTCAATAATCTCCAAGCTATCTCCCACGGTGGAGTTCCTTCATGAGCAGATGACTCTGCTCTTTCCTACGCTGCAAAAAATTTCCACCTTCAGGTCTTGTAGCCACTCAAATGGACACATTGTGAGGTCTTAAATACCCTTGGAGTCTTCCAAAACCTCTTACATGTGCTTTGGGGCTAGTGCATACGAGGAAATGTCCTTTAATAAAAGCCTTCACGTGTCTTATGGTGTTATGCAATTTGCAGCTCTATCCATTGACCTACTTCAAATCATCTGTCGATCTTTCTCCACTTCAGCTGCCACTCAAAACTTCGACCGAAGTTAATGAGAACTTCGATTGATGATGAGAAGTTGACTTTGACTGACAATGAGAATCCAACTTCGAGTGATAATGAGAAGCCAACTTTGACTGATACTAATAGAGCTTCGATTGACTGCAAACTTCAACCTACATTGAAACCTTCTGTTGACTTGTAAATGAGGTTTATTGACAGATCACATCAATTCATTAGTCAAAACATTAAAGATCTATCGACCAATGATGCAATTCCTGTTGACGGATATAGAAGAACATTGTGTTCATGTTATTAAGAGTCTGTTGATCCAAGACAAGACTTAGGTTGACCGATAAATGACAGAATTATGAACATGAATACTTAGACAATTTTAATACAAAGAAACATAGATGTGCATCATCAAAAACTCTTAACACAACATTCTCCCCTTTTTTTGATGATGGCAACTATGAATCTTTTGCTAAATTAGATTCAATCATTTATGCATAAATACATCAAGTACACGCACATATGATCATTGATTCCTTTCTTTTAACAATCATAAAAAAGATAAAGAATTTCCATTTCATTCCTTTCGAAAATTACATACAACCAGATCAGTTTATGTGAGCTTACAAAATATTCATTGCTCTCAATGCTCTCCAATCTGCCTAACTCTCCTTACTAAGGGCCATAGAGACACATCAAAATACATGGACTCAACACAAATAAAATGGACTGAAACATCAAACTCCATATCACTATCTAGACTCTAGACTCATCTCTCTCTAGACTCTAATATCACTCTCTAGACTCATCTCTCTCTCTCTCTCTCTCTCTCTCTCTTCCCCCTCTTTGACTTCATAAAAAGAAATTAGTAATAAGGAGAGCGTGGACTAGATGGAGAAGCTCCAGTTTGACTCTCACTTTGGTGATAGACAATGTGGCCTAGAGGGACTTCAGAATCCATGGGATATGTAGCACCCCGAATTTTGATAATCAAGAAATAGGAGATAAATTGACAAAGGATTAATTAAACTAGAGTAATAAGTGGAATCAACTATTTATATTGTTTGGTCCAAAGAACCAAAACCAAACGACATTAAATCCCTAAAATTTGTAGGGTTAATTGGGCTTGAATGAGAAAGGTTAATTAGGGCTAAACTTTAGCTTAATGGACTCCTAAAACTAACCCAAATTCGTGCACAACTATAATAGGAGGTTTCCTAATAGCTATTCTACTTAGATTGGTAAGAGAATCCTCAAATCTTGGAAGGGATCAAGCTAAAACCGCAACCCCACATTCCTAGTTACATTAAGATTTGAATTAACCCTATATCGCCACTTTGGTAATGGGTAAACTCACAGTTAACTTTATTTAACTCAGAGTTAACTCAAAAAGTGCTTTGGTAGTGTATAAATTTAACCTAGATTTAACTTAGTTAGATTAGGGTTAACTCTGAGTTAACCCAGATTTTCTCAACCCACCTCAGAGGGTCGATTATAGTTAACCCACCCCTCACCTACCCCATTTACCCCTCCCGTACCGCGTCCTCATGAAAAAGCAGTAGCAGCTGTGACGATGACATCCCCCTCCCGCAAAAGTATCCGCTATCGCTCCCCTTCTGCTTCCTCCCGCCGTCGCAGAAGAGGCTTCCTCCTGCCATCCCAGAAGGCTTCCTCCCGCCGTCGCCGAAGAGGCTTCCTCCGGGCTTCCTCCCGTCTCTGTCGATCCATCGGACATCCCCTTTTGCCCATAACAAGGATTCCTTCTGTGAAGCTTTCCACCATCGCCATGAGAAGCTTTTCCCTTTCGAGCTCCCGTCGTTCCTATCTGCTGCTGAGGCCGTGCCCTATCTATGTAGCTGCAGATTCCTCTGTGGGGCGCTGGGACTACTCCATGTGCTTCTGGTTTCTGCAGGAGGACCCCATGGTAGCCTGAGTTGTCGACTCCCCCATCGTCGCTCGTGATGCTTGCTTCATACAGGAGTCACCTCCTCCGACCTTGACTGTACCCTTCGTTGCCCCTTTCTTCACCCTGGTAAGTATGACCTGATTCCTTGTGACGATGACCTGTGCCCTACCCGTGACTGTACCCTTCCTTGCCCCTTTCTTCAACCTGGTTTCGACGGGTTGTGTATAAATCCCCAATGCTGTCTACTTCTCACCCTCTTGCGAAAGTGCTCTTGTGCTGTTGTTGGGGTATGTTCTTGCTGATTTTCTTTGATGATCAGTCTGTCCCCATGTATTTTAATTAATTACATTATATAATATTTTTTTGATGATTACAAAACCAAACAAGAGTTTATCAATTATATCTAATGAATATTTCATAAGTCTTAAGTACAAGAAAAATACCAAGGTCAAACAAGCCAACAAAAGGTATGCATTACTTCTCTGAAGCTTTAATCTTTTCAACATGATATTTCTCTAAGTCCATATCGATTTCTGTTGAGATCATAACGATTTCCTTATAACGAAAAGTCATGTTATTTCAAACAAGTCGATGCCACAACGACTCCTAAGTTCTTTAAGATTCTTTAGAGCCCGTAACGACTTGCTCGTCACAACACTCTATAAGTACCGTAACGATTTCTTTAGAGCCCGTAACGACTTGCTCGTCACACGACTCTATAAGTTACTGTAACGATTTCTTTAGAGCCCGTAATGACTCTCTCACAACGATCTATAAGTTACCATAACGATTTCTTTAGAGCTCGTAACGACTTGCTCGTCACAACGACTATAAGTTACCGTAACGATTTCTTTAGAGCCGTAACGACTTGCTCGTCACAACGACTCTATAAGTTACCGTAAGATTTCTTTAGAGCCCGTAACGACTTGCTCGTCACAACGACTCTATAAGTTACCGTACGATTTCTTTAGAGCCCGTAACGACTTGCTCGTCACAACGACTCTATAAGTTACCGTAACGATTTCTTTAGAGCCCGTAACGACTTGCTCGTCACAACGATTCTATAAGTGACCATAACGATTTCTTTAGAACTGCAACGACTTGCTCACCGTAACGATTCTATAAGTTATCATAACGACTTCTTTAGAACTGCAACGACTTGCGCCGTAACGATTCTATAAGTATTCATAACGACTTTTTTAAAACTTGCAACGACTTGCTTGCCGTAACGATTCTATAAGTATTCATAACGACTTCTTTAGAACTCGCAACGACTGCTCGCCACAACGATTTCTTTAGAGTTCATAACGACTTGATAAGTGTTCATAACGATTTGCTCTCTATAATGACTTGTTAGTATTCATAACGATTTCATAAGTCATATAGCCATCGATTTCATATCTTGATATCTTATTCATCTTAAAAGCGTTGACTAGTCAAAGTCCACGTAGACATCTCTCTGACGCTTCTGCATTTATGAGATCTGAACGTATCTCTGCATGCATGCAGACAATATCATCCTTTATCGTGCTTACTCTGATTACGTCTTTTAGACTTAAGCTATTTGGCATTACTATTTTCATGTCTATTGCTACTGACGTTGACTGACATCAGAGACAGCTTAGCTGTCTGCTATTTGAGATTGACATTTGTGCAGACCTCTGATCTAGCTTCATGGTACAACGTTAAACAAAATAGAAGCCAAAGGATATTTCTGAAGATCTCATCTCTTTGCGTGCTCAAGTGATCAAAAGGCTGTTGACTGGAAGCTTCCAAGACTCCAGGTGTCATTCAGTCTAACGACTACTCAAAAGAGAGACAACGGACACTTCAACGTCTAGATTTCAAATTGAAGATATAAATACAAGTCAGAAGAACAGAAGAAAGAACATTGCGTATTCAAGCATTCAAATTCTTCTGAAGAAGTCCAGAGCCAAGAACCTCATTCCACTTAGTTTTTGCTCTTTGCTCTCCACTAGTTTGTGAAAATCTTGAGAGAGCCGTGTAGTTCTGAGAGTGTGCCTTGTTTAGATCTTTGCTCTCAGTTCTAGTTGCTTCAGATCCTTGCTTGTCAAAAGCTTGATCTAGGGGCTTGAATTTCATTCATTCTCTGTGTTGTTCCCTTCAGTTGTGAAGGAAGACCTGGTGGTATCCAGGGGTTGTTCCCTTCGGTTGTGAAGGAAGACCTGGTGGGTATCCAGGGTGTTGCTATTCCCTTCGGGTGTGAAGGAAGACCAGCTGAGCTGGGTGCTGTAGCGTCCTTAGGGGGACTGTACCCTAGTTAGTGAAATCCTGAGTTGTTGCTCAGGGACTGGACGTAGGACTCCTAAGGAAAGGAGGTCCGAACCAGGATAAACCTTGTGTTGTGTGATTGTCTTCTTTTGTGTTTGATATTTAAACTAACAGTCACTAACCTACTTCGAAGAACGTTTGTGTGAATCTTTTTAGTTACAGGTATCTTCTAGATTAATTTTTAAAGACCCATTCACCCCCCCTCTGGGCTCGTCAACTGGGCAACAAGTGGTATCAGAGCCAGTCTTTCGACAAAGAAAGGATCCAACGATCTGAAGAGTAAAGATCCATGGCAGCCCAAGGTAACTTTGAAGGTCAGTCTGTCAACCGACCCCCTCTCTTCGATGGTGAAGATTATCCTTACTGGAAGACCAGAATGGAATACTTTCTACAAGGCCACGACTATCAAATTTGGTCCATAGTAGAAGAAGGTGATTGTTAGTCACAAATGAGAAAGCACAATGGACAGATGATGACAGAAAGAAGATCTCCTTGAATTGCAAAGCAAAGAGCATCTTATGCTGTGCTCTAAGTAAGAAGGAGTTCAACAGAGTTCAGCCTGCAAATCCTCAATGGAAATGGGGAAAAGCTCAGGATTACTTATGAAGGCACAGACAAAGTAAAGGAAACAAGAATCGACATTCTTGTCACTCAATATGAAAGATTTCAGATGCAGTCAGGTGAGTCCATAACTCAAATGTTCAGCGGTTCACTGACATCACAAATGGACTAGCTAGTCTGGGGAAAACCTATGAGATGGGAGACATGGTGAGGAAGATACTTAGATCCTTACCATCCTCATGGACCCCAAAGGTCACAGCAATAGAAGAAGCTAATGACCTGAAGAGAATGTCTGTAGAAAAGCTCATTGGGTCCCTCATGGCCCATGAGATCAACATGGAAAGGCTAGGAGAGTCCTCTAGCAGAAAGAAGCACTCCAACGCCTTAAAAGCTGAAGAAGATTCACCAGATGCAAGTTCAGCTGAAAGTGAAAGTGATGCAGACAGAGAATGAGGAAGCAATGCTATCTAGAAAATTACAGCGAATTTTGGCTAAAAGAAGAAATTCCAATCTGGTAGAAGGCACTTCAAAAGGAACAAGGACTTCAAGAAGCCAGATGGAAAAGAAATGAAGAAAGGAGAACCATCTGTTATGAATGTAAGAAGCCAGGACACATTAAAGCTGAGTGTCCAAATTTAAAAGCCGGAGTTCAGGAAGAAAGACAGCTCCAAGAAGTTCAGAAAGTACAAAAAGAAAGCGATGGCAGCAGCATGGGAAAACAGTAGCGACTCAGACAGTGAGTCAAGCTCCTGCAGTGATGAAGAAAAGCCAACTTGGCCTTCATGGCAAATACTGAAGATAAGGTAACTTCTGACTCCTCTTTTGATTCATGCAATGATTCAGATTCCGATAGTTTAGAAGAGGCTTTCAACGAACTATATGAAAAATATAAAGAAGTAACCAAATTATTAAAGTAAGCAAGAAAAACATAGTCTGTATAGAAAATACAAACTCAGATCTAAAATCAGAAAATGAACAATTAGAAAGTCAAATAACTGAACTTAAAAGAAGAAATGAACTGTATGTGAAGACCTAAAAGCTAAGAATGAACAAATAACTAAATTAGAGAAACAAGTAAGTTCAGATGAACTGAAAACTGAAATCAAAACACTAACAGAAGAAAATATACAGTTATCTAGCACATTAGAAAAATCACTAATGGTAAAAACTCCTCATATTAAAAGGTGCTAGAAGATCAGGTAAGAAGAAAAATGGATTAGGATATACACCCCCAGATAATGAAGAAACCATAATTTATCCTAAAACATATCCAACACCAAAATTTGTACCTGAACAAGATACAGCATACAAAGCTGATTTCAGATATATAGAAAAAGTAACCAAATTATCCTGCTGTAGTCACTGCAACAAGTTAGGACATATCATAACGACATGCCCAACAAGACATAAGAAATGGATAATAAAAGGCAAAATAAATGATACTACCCATCAGGACCAAAAGAATTTGGGTACCTAAAACTTGATGTTTTTATTTCAGGACATCTCTCGAGCATCCAAATGGTATTTGGATAGCGGGTGCTCAAGGCACATGTCAGAAACCAGAAGTTATTCTCTCATCTCCAAGCTGAAGAAGGAACAGTCACTTATGGAGATAAGGAAAGGAACAGTGATAGGCAGTGGCTCTGTGAATAACAAAGGAAAAACAGTCATAGAAGATGTGTTATTAGTCAAGGGATTGAAGCACAATCTCATTAGCATCAGCCAGCTGTGTGACAGAGGCCATCAGATCAAGTTTCAAGAGTCAAAGTGCAGCATACTGAAGGATGGAGCAGTCATCTTTGAAGCAAATAGAGAAAAGA
Organism: Colocasia esculenta; assembly: GCA_014218235.1. Taxonomy (NCBI): domain Eukaryota; kingdom Viridiplantae; phylum Streptophyta; class Magnoliopsida; order Alismatales; family Araceae; genus Colocasia; species Colocasia esculenta. The sequence goes on along the minus strand of CM024762.1, from coordinate 14,199,563 downwards.
ATTTGTATGTGCTCTATCTTGAAGAACTCAAGGTTCAGAATGTTTGTCTGGCAGCAAATAAAGATAAATCTACTGAATTATGGCACAGACGACTAGGACATTGCAGCATAGATGGCATGAGAAAATTGCTGAAGAAGAATCTTGTGGAAGGTCTACCTAAGGTTAGTACAAAATTGGATGGTGTATGTAAACCTTGTGCTAAGGGAAAGCACACCAAAGGCTCCTTCAAGTCAAAGACGGTGGTGACCACCTCAAACCCTTAGAGCTCCTTCATATGGATCTATTTGGGCCAATGAGGACTACCAGTCTTGGAGGAAAGAATTTGGATTTGTCATAGTTGATGACTACTCAAGATTCACATGGGTATCATTCCTAGAGCATAAAGATGACACTTTTGAAAACTTCGTCAGCTTCAGTAAGAAAGTTCAGAAAGATCAGAAGTTCAGCATTGTGTCTATCAGATCAGATCATGGTGGTGAATTTCAGAATGAAAAGTTTGCTAGATTCTGTGATGATCAGGGAATTGAGCATAATTTCTCAGCACCAAGAACACCACAGCAAAATGGTATCGCTGAAAGAAAGAATAGAACCCTATTAGATATGGCAAGAACTATGCTCTCAGAATATGATCTGCCAAGATACTTCTGGGCTGAAGCAGTCACACAGCAAGCTACATTATCAACGAGTAATGATCAGGCCAATCCTGAAGAAGACTGCATATGAACTGTTCAAAGGGAAGAAGCCAAAGATCAGCCACTTCAGGACTTTGGATGTCCTTGCTTCATTCACAACAATGGAAAAAGGGACATTGGTAAGTTGGATGCCAAATCAGATGAAGGCATCTTTATGGGGTACACCTCTAAACCCAAAGGCTATAGAGTATTTAACAAACGTACTTTATTGATTGAACAGTCTGTACATATTATTTTTGATGAAACTAACCCTTCCTTGAGAAAGGAAGTAGATAGTGATAATGAGGAAACAGATGAACTGTCCAAGAAACTAAAAGACTCATCAATTGAGGACAAGGATGATCCACCTCTGGAAGACCTTCAACAAGAAGAACTTACTCATGAAAATCTTCCAAAGGAGTGGAGATACAAGAAAGATCACCACTTGAGAATATTATTGGTGATCCATCCATAGGGGTAAGAACAAGAGGTAATGTTATTCCTTGTGATTACCTAGCTTTTGTTTCTCAAATAGAGCCTAGGACAGTCAATGAAGCTCTTTCTGATGAATCTTGGATAGTAGCCATGCAAGATGAATTAAATCAATCAAGAGAAACCAAGTATGGTCACTTGTTCCTAGACCATCAGACCATCCAGTCATTGGCACCAAATGGGTGTTCAGAAATAAACTGGATGAAACTGGTGCAATCTTAAGAAACAAGGCCAGATTGGTAGCTCAAGGCTATTCTCAGAGGAAGGCATAGATTTCGATGAAACCTATGCACCTGTAGCTAGACTTGAGGCCATTAGAATATTACTTGCATATGCATCTGCTTTGAATTTAACATTATTTCAAATGGATGTTAAATCCACTTTTTAAATGGTTTTATAAAAGAGGAAGTTTATGTGGAACAACCCCCGGGTTTTGATGACACAGAATTTCCTAATCATGTTTTCAAACTTCACAAGGCATTATATGGTTTAAAGCAAGCACCTAGAGCCTGGTATGAAAGGCTTAGTTCTTTTCTTTTAAACCATGGTTTCAGTAGAGGTCAAGTAGATAGTACTCTTTTCATAAAGTCAAAGGTCAAACACATTCTACTAGTCCAAATTTATGTAGATGATATTATCTTTGGTCTACTGATGAATCCCTTTGCAAGTATTTTGAAAAGTTGATGCAGGGAGAATTTGAAATGAGCATGATGGGAGAACTTAATTACTTCCTTGGACTACAAATCAAACAAGGAAAGGAAGGAACTCACATCTGTCAAGCAAAGTACACAAAAGAACTCTTAAAGAAATTGGATTCGAAAATACCAAGCCACTGTCAACACCAATGAGTACATCAACAAGAATGGACAGTGACAAAGATGGTAAGAAAGTAGATCAAAAGATCTACAGAGGTATGATAGGTTCACTCCTTTATTTAACAGCTAGTAGACCTGATATTTTATTTAGTGTATGCATGTGTGCTAGGTATCAAGCAGATCCTAAAGAATCACATTTATTTCTGTGAAAAGAATATTTAGATATTTCAAGATCTCATGACTTAGGTCTATGGTATCCAAAACATTGTGAAATTAACTTAGTAGGTTACTCTGATGCTGACTATGCTGGATGCAAATTAGATAGAAAAAGCACCAGTGGTTGTTGTCAATTTCTTGCAGGATGTTTAATATCTTGGTCTTCAAAGAAAAAAAATTCAGTAGCACTATCTACTGCTGAAGCTGAGTACGTAGCTGCTGGAAATTGCTGTACACAACTCTTATGGATAAAGCAACAACTTGAAGATTTCGGATTAAACATCAAATCCATCCCACTGTTGTGCGACAACACCAGTGCCATAAATCTCACCAAGAATCCAGTCAACATTCAAGGACCAAGCATATTGAGGTTAGATATCATTTATTCGTGATCATGTAGCAAATGGTAATATTAAATATCTTTTATTGATACAAATGGTCAGTTAGCAGACATTTTCACAAAAGCCTTACCCGAGGAGAGATTCACATCTCTTAGAAGGGAATTAGGCATGTGCAATTTGTGAAAAATTTTGTTTACAACTGGCACATTAAATTTCAGAATTAAGCAATTTTTCCCTCCATGGCTTTAAGCAAAAGAAATTCAAATTATCCTTTGTAACCGCTCTCTCATTGAAGTCGGTTTGAATAGTCAAACTCTTTGTTCTTCTGCCGCCTTTTGGCGCCTCACTTTCCACAACGCATTAATTTATTCATAAAATCAACGACAGAACGATTCGTATCTCATCGTCTACCTTTTCCCCTTTTCATCCTGTCGCATGAGCCGATGCCCTAACAACTCATATCTCAACCCTCTGCAAATTTGAACCTTTCCTCCTCCTTCCCGCAAAATTTCTTGAGGATTCCTTCTCTTCTCCTTCCGTTTCAACCCTCCAGAGACTTCCCACCTGAATCCATGGCCGCACCAGTCATCGCCGGCAGTTTGGGTGGCTACAGCGCCGAGTTTCTCACTCCTGAGCAGCAGGAGAGGTTTACCTTTGTGAAGACGAAGCTCTGTGGCAATAAAGAAGTCGATGTGCTAATCTGAGGAAAAATGGAATGAGCAGCGTGGCAGACTTGATCAATCAGATGCAGTGGACGGGAGTCACCACCTTTTCAGAGGGTAGTTATCCGGACCTGGTAAAAGCATTCTTCGTTTGTATGAGAACAGAGGAAGATGGGTCCCTAGTTTCTTCAGTAAAGGGAACCTGATTAGAATAGACCCTGAGTTGCTGAAGATGTTGTTTGATGTGAAGACTTCCGGTTTAGTGGGGTTCACACTGTGGACGCCCAAGTGAAAGGTTTGGGAATTGTAGGGCCGGCTTCAAGCTAAGGGACGACAAGCTTGATATAAATCAACTATCTGCTTTCAACCCCTCCTTCATTTTATTGTCTGTCAAATCTTAGTTCCCAGAAGTGCAACATTTTCTTCTTGCACAAAGGCCGACTCTGACATGATGTACTGGGCCATTCAAAATAAGGAGATAAATATGGCCGCAGTGATGATGGAAAGAATGAAATTTCCAGAGATCAGATTTGGGACACCAAGAGTAAGTTAATGTGTCCCTGCCATATGCCCACCTACTTACCAAGATCTTCAAACACTTCGGTGTTGATCTTTCTGGGGCAGTTGTAGAGAAAATGGGCCAAGCAATCAGGTCCAGGAACCTAAAGAAGAGTGGCTTCTCTGTGGAAAATGGTGTCTGGTTCAAGGCTTCAGTTGCTGAAGGCGAAGCCATCATCGACGACACCTCAATTGTTCATCAGGAGATGGGATCAGCGGATATGATTCCAGAATTGCCAGTGGAGTCAGTTTCAGCTCCAGCAGTTGGAGCAGCAGAATCATCAGGCCCCTCTATAGCAGAAGTTCAGCCTGAAATTGCAGTAGAAGAAGAAAGAGTATTAGTAGCAGCTTCAGAATTTCCAGAAGAATTAGCTGTAAATTTTGCAGAAAGAAGAATTGAGGATATTCTCCCAGAGGACATTATTCCAATTGAGGACCCACTACCCTCAACTGTCGTTGCATCTATTCTTTCAGACATTATTGATTCGATTCCTTTCACCTCTAGTGCTCCAGAAACTAGTGGGAGAGTTGCTGAAGAGGCTGTGGCATCAGGCCACATTGATGAACCAATGGAAGATGTTCCAGTAGAGCTAGAGCACCCAGCTGCTCAGGTGACTCTGTGATGGCAGATGCTCCCATTCAAGGGGAGCAAGTTTCAAATGAAGAAGATGCTCCTATTGAGGGGGAGCTATCAAAAGAGGTTTAGCAGAAACAACTCCAGTTGTTGATGGTCAGGAGGAAAGGCATAGAGATTCTCCAAATTTGGATGACAGAGAATGAGAGATTGCAAGCTCTTCGAGCTCAGATGATGGTCAACCTCCTCCAGCAAAAGAAGGCAAGAAGAAAGGAAAAGAAGTTGCCTCTGAAGTTCCTCTCTTGGCTGATACACCTTTTGAGAGGCAGGTTAAACAGAAAATAGTTATAAATTTGAAGCCAGTGATTGAAAGGCTGAATGTGCAAGGTGAGCTGTTATGTACTCTCCAGTCAGATGTAAATTCTATATTTCTGAGCCAAGCTTCAGCCAACAAAGAGTTAGGTCAAATCAGAAATGCTATGAAATGGTTTAATAAGGAGATGAGTAGCATGAAAGGCATGCTCTCGGATATTATCAAGGCAGTTGGAGTTCAAGCTCCTTCTCCTCCAGAAGCTCAGGAGCCTGGAGAAAATGTGTCTGGGCCATCAGGGCCAGCACCTGAAGCAGCAGCAGCACCTGAAGCAGCAGCAACACCAGAAACAGTAGCAGCACCAGAAGAGGTAGGCCAACAGGGCCAGCTGATCAGGTTGAAGGGCCTCCAGGGCCATCTGAGCAAGGGTCAGGGCCATCAGGGCCATTGGAGAGTGAGTCTGTGTAGATAGAGGCAGAAGAGTTCTTGGCACCCAAGCCCCCAGCTCCCTCTTCTCCCTCTCACACACCTATTCCTCCAACTCCACCCTCAGCTCCTACATCACCTCCTTCTCCTCAAACATTCAAGAAGCCTCAATCTAGACCAATTTCTTCTCCTACACCATTTTAGTCCACCTCATCTCCTGCCTCCTCTACTTCCATTCCTTCTCCTTCTCCTATACATGAGGCCCCTCCAGCATCCTCAGCTGGAGCATCCTCCTCCTCCTCTGGTCCCTCCCTTGGACCAGTTGATGACCTCCCTACTACTTCCCACTCTTTTCTTCATCCTACTCCTCCACCCTCTTTCATCAATATCATACCTGAAAGAGCCCAACTTAACTCTCCCTTTATGGAACAAATAAATGATGAGTTTGAGGAAGGGATCCTCAGGTCTGTGTTGAAGGTTGGTGAACATGTTCACAGGGCAGACCCTTCTAGTCCTGCCCCAAGAAGAGGAAGCTTACTTCTACTTCCTCCCTTTCCTCTGAACCCAAATACCCACCTTTGTGGTTTTGTTTCACAGTGGACAACAACATCCCTCACTGTACAGAGAATATCTCTCAAAAGTTGTTCTTGCCACCATCATTAACCTTCCCTTTCTTGATCTCACAGATCATTTGAACACCATTCTACCCTACACTTCTCTTTCGAATCCGAAAAATCCAAATCTTCTCTCTTGCCCATTCCAAAATTGAAGAGCAGTGGGGCAAAGGTCACAAAGATCTCCTAAAGAAATTCATTCTTGCCAAATCTGCTAGATTCCCTCCAAGGGACCACTCCCTGACCTTATCAGAGTGGTTCAGATATATCATAGGGAACTTTGGGCACCCTTCGTTCAAAAGGAAATCAAAATGATCAGGCATTTCATGCTATTCAACAACTACAGATATATTCATAGACTTCCAGAGGTTCAGCTCAGTCAGTTCAAAAGGCCATTTCAGCTCTGACTCCAGATATCTCTCAAACTTCAGATGTTCAGGTAGATTTTGCTACCCTTCAAGTGCCTGAAGAAATAGCCCTTCCTCAAATTCACTTTTTAGTCATGGAGTCCTCTGTAGGATCCATCATCTTTGAACGTTTTGCCAGAGTAATGGGCAGAATCAAAGTACAGAAAGGCTGCCTGGTTGCTTTTCCTAGATTCCTATTTAGGGAATATCACTAGGGGCATGTAAGTGCTGAAGTTCTAGCCCCTATTCTGACTGAATGTGAAAGGCTGGCATCTTCTGAATGGTCCAAGTTCTACCCCTTGTCAGCTCAGCAGCTGTTTGAAATCAATGAAGCTCAGGCCAGGGAAGGCAAACCAGCCATTTCTCCAGCTACTTTCCTAGATATGAACTCCATTCATCTTGTTGATGACCCCTTCAAAGTCTGGGAGGAAAGATACAAAGTGTATGTGGCTATGCACAAGGCTCTCAGAGACAACCACAACACTATCCTGTGACCATGGACCAATTCCTCACTTGTGCCAGCTTTGGGACTCGTCGTTTCCTCAAGATGAGCTTGGACAAGAATGCATATGCTGATCTTCTCTATCAGCACCTAGATCTTCATCTCAAAAGGATGGCTTCCACCATGGGACCATCCTACTCTGTATCCTTTGGAGTCTTCAAAACTCATTTTGAAGAGCAGAAGCACAGGCATGGGAAACCATCTCCCATTTTGCCTCTCTTCTGTCTCCTGCCTTCTATTTACCAGTACCTCCACAAAGTTAATGAAATGACCTTCTTTGTGTACTCCTATTCTCTTTCTCTCTTCTTTCTTTGTCGAAGATTGTCTTTTTGCTCAATGACAAAAAGGGGGAGAAAATTAGCATGTCTGAAATACAATAATTTTTTAAAGAAAATTAGCATGTCTGAAATACAATATTTTTTTAGAAAGAAAATTAGCATGTCATACCCTCAGACTGATTTCAGATATTTTTTCATCCATGCTTATTGTTCAGTTTTGTCATCACCAAAAAGGGGGAGATTGATGATCAGTCTGTCCCCATGTAATTTTAATTATTACATATATATATATTTTGATGATTAACAAAACCAAACAAGAGTTTATCAATTATATCTAATGAATATTTCATAAGTCTTAAGTACAGGAAATATACCAAGGTCAAACAAGCCAACAAAGGTACGCATTACTTCTCTGAAGCTTTAATCTTTTCAACATGATATTTCTCTAAGTCCATATCGATTTCTATTGAAGATTATAACAATTTATTTATAAGACTGAAAAGTCATGTTATTTCAAACAAGTCGATACCACAACGACTCTATAAGTTACTGTAACGATTTCTTTAGAGCCCGTAACGACTTGCTCGTCACAACGACTCTATAAGTTACCGTAACGATTTCTTTAGAGCCCGTAACGACTTGCTCATCACAACGACTCTATAAGTTACTGTAATGATTTCTTTAGAGCCCGTAACGACTTGCTCGTCACAACGACTCTATAAGTTACCGTAACGATTTCTTTAGAGCTCGTAACGACTTGCTCGTCACAACGACTCTATAAGTTACCGTAACGATTTCTTTAGAGCCCGTACGACTTGCTCGTCACAACGACTCTATAAGTTACCGTAACGATTTCTTTAGAGCCCGTAACGACTTGCTCGTCACAACGACTCTATAATTACCGTAACGATTTCTTTAGAGCCCGTAACGACTTGCTCGTCACAACGACTCTATAAGTTACCGTAATGATTTCTTTAGAGCCCGTAACGACTTGCTCGTCACAACGATTCTATAAGTGACCGTAATGACTTCTTTAGAACTTGCAACGACTTGCTCGCCGTAACGATTCTATAAGTATCATAACGACTTCTTTAGAACTTGCAACGACTTGCTCGCCGTAACGATTCTATAAGTATTCATAACGACTTCTTTAAA
>CM024762.1:13824179-14191442 GCA_014218235.1 Colocasia esculenta | reverse complement strand
TAAACCCTAGCAATTTGCCTGAAGAAACCCCAAATACGCACTTCTTCGGATTCATCTTCAGCTGATACTCTTGTGCGCGACGAAACACTCTGGCAAGCACGGAGGAGTGTTCTCTTCGGTCTGAGACTTCACCACAATATCATCCACGTAAACCTCAACATCGATGTATCATGTCGTGGAAGATAGCTAACATTGCCCTTTGATAGGTGGCGCCGGCATTCTTTAATCCAACGGCATGACCACATAGCAATAAGTTCCTCAGGGGGTGGTGAAGGATGTCTTCTCTTGGTCCTCCGGGGCCAGACGAATCTGATTATAGCCTGAATACCCTCCATAAATGATAGAGTTTCGAACCCTGCAGTGTTATCAATCAAGACATCCAAATGAGGTAACGGGAAATCATCTTTAGGACATGCCCTATTCAAGTCCCGGAAGTCTATGCAAATGCGCACCCTTCCGTCCTTCTTCATCACCGGGACTATGTTCCCACCTACAATGGATAGAGGACTACACGGATGAACTTGGCTTTGTGTAGTTTATCAATTTCCTCCTTCATCTTCAAGCAATGTGGGGGAGGAACCTCCTTAGCTTTTGCTTAACGGCAACTGCCCTGGCTTAAGATTAACCTATGTTCTACCAATTCGGGGTCAATGCCGGGCATGTCATCATAGGACCAGGCAAAGGAATCTTAAACTCCCTTAACATCTCTATGAGTGCCTTTTCTTCTTCAGGAGGGAGACTTGAAGCTATGGTCAAGAGCCTTGGGTCCTCTTCTGTTCCCACGTTTACCTCTTTGGTGGGTTCGTCTACTGCCGAGGTGGGCTCATCGAATCTTCTCATGCCGCTTGCATACATCTCGGCAGCATCCTCTATCTCGCAATCATTTTCCTCTAATGGGTCATCTTCGGCCAAGATCTCATACACTCCGAATCCATCGTCTAGCCTTTCATCTTTGTGCAGATCCTCTATGTTCAGAACTACTGCTTCTTGGACGAACTCTTCGACAGCTAGAAGAGCGCCACACCTTTGCACCAAGTCTAACAGATACCTACGGGGTATGCCACTACCCTTCTTCTTCCTAGACTGGGACGGGGACTTGCTAGATTCTACCCCTGAATCTAAACTAGGCTTGATATTATAGAAGGCTCCGGAGATTATTGGAAAGGAAAGGAAAGGTGTGGCAGGGCCGCCAAAGGTCCTCCGATGGGATTGGAGGAAGAGGCGGGCCACCCGAGCTCAGGGTGCCCTGCAGAGTTGGGGTGCAGGGGAACAGAAGCCCCTCACCCAAATTGCCCAGGATGACCATGTCGGTCAACAGGCAAAAGCACAGCTTGAGCAGAAGGAAGAGAAGGACGGGGATCGCCGCCCAGGAGAAAAGGGGAGTGACGGGGATCGCCGTCCGCAGGAGGGAAGGAGTGCGGGGGTGACGGGGATCGCCATCGAGGCAGAGGGTGACGGGGATCGCCGTCGAAGCAAAGGGGAAGCACGAGGGTGACGGGGATCGCCGTCGAGAGAAAATGCGAGAGCCAGACAGCTGAAGGCAGAAAGCGGGAAGGATGAGTCAGAAAAGAAAAGGAGGACGAGGATCGCCATCCGATGAAGAGGAGAGAGGAGATGACGGGGATCGCCGTCCGAAGAAAAGGGAAAGGAGAAGGCAGGGATCGCCGTCCGAAGAAAAGGGGGGAAAGACGAATGGGGAACACACATTTTTTATTTTTGTTTTTTGTTTTTGATTTTTTTATTTTTTGTTAAGAAAAGAACTACATTACATCATAAGGCTTCGGGAAAAGGACAGAACCAAGCCATTAAGGAAGATGGTGAAGAAGGGTGAAGGGCGGACTAACGCTTCAACAGCGTCGGGGGAGAATTGGAGAATGAAGGGTGGAGATAGGGAATAAAATCAAAATTATAGACAAGGATGGATGAAACGACATGACTGGGAGGCCGGGAAAACCCTGGCCAGAGCTCCTTTGTTAAATTGGCTGGACTTATGATCTCAATTTCCTCACCAAATCCAAGCAACTATCTCTTGGTGGTGACTGCTGATGCTGATGGGGCTGCTACCCGAGACAGTGACATGTCATCCTCGCTGAACAAGCGGTTGACCGCTGAGATTAGATCTTCCAACTCTGGTTCCTCTGTCTCGGCTTCTGGTTCATTGAACAACAAATTGACCGCTGAAATCAAATCATCAAGGTCTGGTGTTTCTGTATCTGACTCGGCTCTCTTCTTCTTGCTGGGTCGCTGAGCTTCTAGGGCTTGGTATGCTGACTTTGGTGCCTCTTCCATCGTGGTGTTATATCCAGGCTGCACCGGTCCTCTGACAAAATGATCATACAATGTCCAGGTGAGGGGGCCATGGTCTGATTGTGAAGAAGAAGAGAATGCAGCCCATTCTGAGTATCCTAGACCATGTTTTGTGAATTTCTTTGTGCTGGCCACTGTTTTGGTTCTCCCTTGGAGATGAGCACCCAAACCTTTTCCTGACTGATAGCCGAGCCTGAACATGATATCCCAACCTTTTGTGTTTGCGGTCACATCCTTCCTGACAGCTATCATTGATGGGGACCCGATTGGGCGGTTAGAAGAGAATGTATAAGCCCAGATAGTTTGACATCGAGCACTGAAATGACGGGCTTATTGGATGGCCATACTGATGGCAATACTCTCTCAACAGCTTCCACTGTGTGGGTCGTTGCTACGCTCTTAACCTTGACTATCCACCCTTGGAAGGGGAATTTCAAACATTGATGTGCCGTGGAAGGCACTGCCCCTAGTGACTCAATCCCACGGGCGCCCTAAGATGGCCTTGTAAGTGTGATCGATGTTCAACACATAAAATTCAATTGACATGACAAGTGGCCCCAGCTCTGCTTGCAACATGCCAATCCCATGACAGGCACGTCGTGAATTGTCGTAGGCAGCTATGGTGGTGGGGGTAGGCTGCAATTGGCGCTCTGAGATGTTACAGGCTCTTAGGGTGCTCAACGGGCATACATTAATGGAAGCCCCTGTATCTACTAGCGTTGCGTCAATGGCCACCTTCTTTATAGTGAGTGTCACACACAAAGGCATCTTCCTGGCTTCAGGGGCAGCTAATTCACCATCAGAAAAGGTAATAGTGGGTCTCCTGTTCACAATAGAAAGTACAGAAGGCAGATTGTCGGGGTTCATGTCCTCACTGACCATGACCCTCTGCAGGAAGGCCCTTAGGGCATCTTGGTGAGTCTGTGACCTTTTGATCAGCTCTAATATGGAGATTTTGGCGGGGGTTTGATCCAAATGCTTCAGAATGTCATATTGGTCCCCGGGACCGGGTCTATCTCTTCCATATCTTGTTGCTGTTGAGTGCTGGTTTGTTGTGCCGGTTGACCTGGCATGGATACAGACGCATTAGGGTACATCCGATGGAACATCCGCCTGCTCCGCAGGGCGAGGTTATGGTGGAGTGGAGGAGGTGAGGTGTCAAGAATGGAGGGGTTGGCTAGTAATGGCGCTGGCGTAGGGGAGAGAGAGATGTTGCTAGACGAAGAGATAATGGGTGATATGACTGGGGAGTTGTAGGATGGTGAGGTGATGGTGGCAATAGTGGGTGCAAAGGAGGGAGGCTCAGTGGATGTAGGCGTGGTGGCAGGGGGTGTGATATGGGAAATAACCAAAAGCTGGCCCACTTCGTGTTCATCGTCGAAGGCCCATTGAGCTTCTGGTGGTGGGTGGTGGATGACTGGGTTAACATGCGCGGGTGGAGGAGGTGGTGGAGCAGGTTGGGGGTTTGGAGTAGGCAGGTGTTGAGGCATGGGGTTGCGGATTATGCCAAGGTCATTTGCCGGCTGGTGCGGCTGCTGTTGTTGTTGCTGTTGCTGGTACTGTTGTTGGAAGGGTTGGAACTGTTGTTGTTGTTGTTGTTGTGGCTGCTGTCGCCTTTGCTGTTGCTGCTGTTGCCTCTGACCCTGTTGGTCCCTTAATGTCTGGATTAGCCTCTTCATTTCCGCCTAATCAATTTGGTTCTACTCATGAAGATCATATATTATGTCCCGAATTGGAAACAATCCGACACATTGTGGCCCGGATGGCGATGGTAGACACAATACTTTGTTTGGTCTGCTGCCATATTCCAATTTGCCTTCTTAAGAGGGAGTCTAAGGGCATTCAAGGACATGAGGGCTGCAAAGACATCGGCCAAAGACTCGGGCAGAGGGGGATATTGGGCTCTTTTGGGTCCGTTGGGCTTTCTGGGTGCATAGCCATTCTGAGGTGGAGGAACTTGGGAGTACTGGCGCTGATCTTGTGGAGGGTTCTAACCTTGGGGAGGTTGTTGCTTGTTGTTATTCCATGGCTGCTGAGGTTGCTGGGTGTATGGTGACCTACCTACCGGGCCTTGGGGGTTACTTACTGCACCCACTTGCTCATTGGTTTGGATTCCCCTCGGTGACTGGGCCTTGAGGCTTCTTGGTGTAACGGGCTTAGGGGTCTCAAACATAGATGTATAGGCGAGTCCTTGAGTTGGGTCTGAATGAAAAGGGCTCGACTATATAGCTGGTGCATGGTAGTAATGTCATTCATGGCCAAGATGGCTCGGTAAGTTGGGGTAGCATTGGAAATTAACAGCTTTACTTTCTCCTCCTCCGGCATGGGGCAGCGGACCTTGGCAGCCAATGAACGCCATCGGTCAGCATAAGTTGAGAACTCCTCCTCGGGCTTCATCTTTTCAGCTACTAGATCCACAAAGGAGTATTCGGGTCCAACCCGATCTTGGAATTGATGTAGGAACTTCTCTTGAACAATTTGGAAGTCCTCGTTCCTCAGGGGGCAAAGAATAGAACCATTCCAGGGCCTAACCATCTAGGGATTTTCTGAACAAGTATGCCATGAGGTGGCGGTCATACTTGTGCGGTGCAGATTCATAGACGAAATCCTTTAAATGAACATATGGGTCCCCTACCCCAGAGTACCGCCAATAAACAGGGAGCTCCGACTGGGGTGGTACCCGGAGGTGTTGGAAAGATGGGAGAGCAATGTCGGCTACCTTCCGAGGATCAATTTCCCTCCTGAGGTCATGAAGTTCTTTTTTCATACTTGTCCACTTCGCAATAAAGTCGGAAGGAGTTTGGATATGGTGCGCAGAGACAAGGGAGCGAGGTTGCTCAAAAGAGTGGGACCTCTCACGGGGGAGGGGAGCAAGTTCAGCCGTATAATATGTTGTGGTTGGAGGGGATCGAGGCTGAACTTCTCGTGCCGGAAGATAGCTTGGTTCAGAGAAATGGATGGCCCGAGGATGGAGGGGTGTGGGATCTGCCCCTGAGGAAGGAAGGTGGGGTGCTGAGGCAACAAGGGTGGAGGAATCTGCTGGTCGGACTGAATTTTGACCTGAGGGGGATATAGGTTGCTTCCCCTTGGCAACGGCTAGAAATTCACGGACTTGGTCTGGAGTGAGATGAGGGAGGAGCTGACTGAATTGTGAATGGGGGTCATCTCCTCCAGGACGAGAAGGAGGACAGGATTGACTCCCGATGGCGAGGGGAGGTTGGATATGCCTCGGGAGTATGGTCGTAGAGGGTTGGGCCACATCCTCGAGGAGCCCGATGGGTAGGACATCGTCGGAAAGGACCTGGAATTGGTCCATGTCGAACAAGGGATTATGATAGAATACAAGAATTGGAGGGGACTAACTCGATCTCCCTAAACAATGACGCATGCACCCCCAAAACAAAATAAGGGGGTGATACTGACAACACCTAGACTCTAGCACAGCAAGAAAGACTGAGAGGAGGAGGGATGAACCGAAACACTCAAGTTGTCATGATTAATGCACAAATTCCTTACAGTTCAAACTTGACCTTTAGATGAATTGATTAAGGGGATATCTCTCGGCCAAGTGGACCCTAACGAGTATGGACTCGAGTCCTCCGGTGTAGCTAAGGGTGGCACACACTCACATGCGAGGGGTGGCTCGGACTAATGGTGTGACGGGTACAACCGGCCTGGTGAACCGCAACGTGCGTACGGTCACGAGGACTTACGGAGGTCCTCGGAAGGTGGGCCCGAGTCAGCCTACGAGTGCTCGTAAGTGAGAGGGCTCACTCGACCAAGGGGGAACCTGAACAAATGGGATGAATAGCGTATGCAAAGGGCATAAGTGCCCAAAATGTATGCAAGAGTAACAAATGAAGATCAAACAGGGTGACAAACAAGCTCTCGGGCAGAGTCGCGGCAGCCGTATACACCGCGACCTTATCGCGACAGGGCGGCCTGCCGCGATAAGTGCAGAAGCCCTAGAACAAAGTAAGTCACAAACCAGACTCAAACAGACTACCCTAACAGATGATAAAAGTGCAAAAATCACTAAATTGATACAGAACGGATCTTAAAGCACCCAAAAACCGATTCATGGATGAAAACATTAACATACAAAGCATACCTATTGACGCAACGCTTATGCTCGACGCGACCTTGTCGCGTCTCTGCGCTATGCCGCGACAGATCCCGAAAACTTACAAATGAAAAGAAAAGGAAAACCCGAACCCTATCAGGATTCTAACATCCAAAAACACGACAATATAAGGTACAGAGACATGGAACATGGATGCATGATCTCATAGAAGCAGGATAAGGCAGATATGAGAAGAAAAAAATGCTGACCTGCTATCACGTCCTTGTCGGGGGCCGCGATCCTATCGCGTCACCGCGATACGCCGCGACACGAACTGAGGGACAAAAAGCAGGAAACAAAGAACAAAAAAGACTAACAGGGCACTAAAATGACAAACAAGGAAGAAAACATAGCAAGCAGGCAAACTAAATCCACGAAGGTAGCACTGAAGGTCCCACCGTGATCGCCAAAAGGTGTCATCACGGGGATTGTGCCCCCCTCAACACGTAAACACGTATTAAATCTAATAGTATGGAAAATAGGATGTGATCACCACCTAGAAAGTTGCCTAATGAGTAGAAAATGTGAGGGGCTAACTATTCTAGGAAAGGGAGAGAGAATGGAGGCGGACCTGGTATCGCGACAGTCTCACCTGCCGCGATGGTGCTGGTAACGCGTCGCTTTATCTGGATGCGTCTCCTTATCGCATCGTCCTCCGCCGTCGCGTTCTCTGTTGTGCGGGAGATGATGGTGGGACCTTCTTCCCGTCCTCCAGCCAGCCGGAGGATGAGAGCTCTCGTGGAAAATAGTTTGGGTGCCTGCCAAAATAAAAAGAACAACAAAAAGCCATATTAGAATGAGTTAAGAGTAGTATCCATTCAAAGTGAAAAGAAGGGAAAGAGCATGGTGGAACGAACCTGGGGGTGGTTTTAAAACCCCTAGGGTGTGTGAAAACGTGGGAGGGAAACTGGTATGCAGCCTATCTAGAAATAACATAAAATGCATGAGGAAATAGAGGGAATGGGAAGGAGAGGAGAATGAGCCCCATGAGGGCGACTCCTTGGCGTGGATGCAGTCCCAAATGTCGTGCAATGGCTTCTGGAAGGGGTTGGAGTCGCCGTCCTTATGCCCCACGCTCCATGGATGATGAAATGAGCAAGTTTTATTGTAGCACCCCGAAAATTTCAAATATATAAAAATTCAATTAAAATAGAAATAAATAATTTCCATAATAACAAGTATTTAAAACATACGTATCATTATCGTATGTGCTAAAACATATCGGAAAATTCTGTAAAAATTATAAATCAACCCCAAACATTATTACTAAACGTTTCACAAAGAAAATTGTGCCAAGAAAAATTGAATTAGCTAAGTTTAAAGTATTTCGCGACTTATTATCGTAATTCATGAATAAGTCGAAATATCATTATTACACGTACTGGACGAGTAAGGAAATTAAATAAAAATCATAAATGGACTTCAAATAATATCCTCTAATGACCCATCAAGAAAATTGGGTCAATAAAAAATCATGTGAGCTAGGTTTAAGAATTATTGTGACCGATTATCCAAATAAAGAAACGAGTCGGAAAACCGTTAACACGGAAATACGAAGCAATCATAAATTAAATAAAAATATTAGAAATGTTTCTAACAATATATAATAATGACCCAATATCATAAGTGGGCCAATGGACCACATATGGCCCAAAAATCAAATGAAGCAAGAAATGTTACAATAGGACTCCAAAACACCATAGATGCTTAAATACTCTTCACCCAAACCCTAGGGACGAATTTAGAACTTGATGGGGTCGTGTGGAGGAACTCTTGGTGTCTGGAGAGTAGGAGATCAAGCATACAAACTCATCTTCTTCCCCGTTCATCTACTACGATCTGCACAAACCACCCTCTTGAAGCCGATCAAAGGTAGGCCAAACCTAAATCCATCGTGCAAGGCTTATACCCCTGGAAGAGGGTCGATTCTACTTCCTAACCCAAGTGGAATGCCCAAATTCCATGCAGTATACACGGAGTATTAAGCGTTCTTCAAACAGTGGTCTGAACATGGGTTTTCTGAAGAACGAGACTTCATCAACCCAAGAGGTAGGTTTTCTCGGGCCAAATATTAACATATCCTATACCAATGTGTAGAGCATCAAGTTAACTTTCATTTCCCACTGGTTTCATCGAATTTCATTTAGTAGATTTTGAATTATAAGCGTTTTGCCAAAGTCGCGCACTGTTAGAGCTTTTCCCGTTCTTAATATGTAGCACGTGTTTGAAGACCTAATTAGAGAAAACTCATAACATGAAAGTTATTCTACTAGTTGTCCTCGTCAGGTTCCATGTTGAACGTTTTGTCTAAATCTCATTAGTTAGAGAGTTATAAGCCTGGTAATAGGGTTGCTGCATAAAACTACGTCTTCAAGTTACCCTTGGTCTGACCTTGTGTTCCCCATGATCAAAGCCTATCAAAACCATCTTTATTGTTCAATCCGATTTACTGGAAGTACCCTAGTATGTCTAGGTATTTTAAAACTGGTTCGTTATTTTTCATGCCTTGTACATTTTGTTCTCTATTTTAGAACAACCCTGTGTCAAAGGAAGGAAGTCTGGTCCGCAATCCGAGGCACTGTCCTTGCTCTGTTAGAGCCAGGCACGGATCCTGTGAACACAACGGCCCGATAGGTCGCCTTCAGAGGTCTTGTTGCGACACCCCTATAGTCGCCTTCTGAATGCGACGTGCCCTCCGTCGCTATCTACCTGCCTGATCTGACTTCCCTGTCGCGATGCTCACACCCCTATGTCGCCTTCTGGGCCCGACCTGTCGCCTTCCTTACATGACCCTGTCGCGACCTGACTCCGAACCTGACAACACCCATGTCTCCTTCCTCTTAGGTGCATGTCGCGATCTGACCCTGTCCTGACAGACCCTGTCGCCTTCCTTATATGTCTATGTCGCCTTCTCAGAATCTTTACCTGAAACCACTTATTTTCTTGCAGAGTTTTCCGCATATACCCGAGGTCTGTTTAAATGTGATATTTACTGTGTAAGTTGCCTGTTTTGGGTCTGATCATTACATGATTGTTATTTAATGGCTTAAAAGTGATTAACCCATTTAAAAGCTTTAATTACATGAATGCTATTCTAAGTGCTCCTTAAATGATATGATCCATTCGTGCTACTTGTGATTTAATCTTCCTACTGTTCTTCCACGTTTAAATGATAATGGTTATCATAAAATCTTGCAAACCATGATTAGTTAAAGTGCATAGTTTATTCCATGGTATATTGTCAAGTGCTTCATGCGAGTTTGAGACCGATGGTTATGAATTGAGACACGCGTACCGCACTACACACTAGCACTATTAGGCAGCCTTTTCTTGGGAAATTGGAAACTCTCTACCGATCATTCCGAATCGGTAGACTAGCGACCTTTTCACCAAGGCCTCCGTAAATCTCCTCTGACCATGGATTCCCACATGGCCGACGAGTTGGTTGTACCATTGAAGTTCCCTGAAGATAGCGTGCACTCCTTTCCTCTTGTTTCGTGAGAGCGTGATTTGACAATCTAGACTAAAGCCATTAATGTAAAGATTTAACCAAAGTACAAATCGTACCGTTATGCTGCCGAAATTATCTCTCGACAATTGTTATGATGAAATCATGTTCAATTACTTATTACTTGTTCCCATCATCATCATGAACATGACATTACACATGCTTACTTATTGAAACTCTCATTGGCCATTATTTAATGACTGTGGGTATCTACATTTAAAAACTTACATGAGATGCTGACAGGGCATGGCGTGTGTCCAAGGGCTCTAATCTAGCCCCAATGACAGCGAGTCATAGATTTACTGTTAACCATGGGGTATAATGATTACTGGCGTTGCATCTGCGCTGGGAGTACTTTCTTGCTTGTTGAATGATAGATACAACAACCACATACATGTGTCCTAGTGTGCATTCTTGGTGGATCTTTCCTTGGTGTACATTAGAGTCTACATGCCTGATTAGTGTTACATGATCGTGCTCGTGCGTTCTTGCTTGCTTGCTTGCGTGATATAGCCATCCTGCATTTAATGCAATTAGTGATATCCTGCGTTCTTGACATCAAGTGAAATATCGCGTGCTCGTACAAAGTAATCTATTGCTAGTTCTATCTTGCCATCTTGTTCACAATCTTGTTCCATCATAATCACTCTCTCTAGCTTGTTTTATATATCATGTTTTAACGAGTTTTATTCATACTTGCATATCATTCATCGTACTTGCCTAGTTCCAAAATGTTAATCACTTATATCATTGCCCGCACATTGAGATATAAATCCTACTGGGCTAGTTTGCTCATTCCCTACTTTTACCCAATCTAGGTGACTATGACGTTCAAGAGGAAGAACAAGTCGAGGATGGGAATGCGTCCGAGTGAAGAGCGTTCCAACTATGAGTCTAGTTATAGTAGTTTACTTGAGTGTTAGAATCATGTAGTAGGAAGTGAGGAATAAATGTACTTTCTTTTTATGGAGTCTTAGTCCTGTACTAGTTTCCGTTTGAATACAAAGAGTTGAGATTTGAATACAATTTATATGAGTTCAACATGTGGGCCCTATTATGATGTGTGTTGATACACATTTAGTGCGTGCTAGCTAGAGGCTTATTTGCCGACTGTCCACGTCTCGGGATATCGACTCGAATTTAATTATTAATATCCGCTGCGTAATTCTCGAGACGTGACAGTTTAGTGGTATCAGAGCCTAGGATTACCAAATAGGATATAGGTCTCAGGAATAGGAGATACCTATGGAACCTAGGTCATGAAAATAAAATACAGTACCTGGTGAGAATGGGTAGAGACTGGGAATATGTTAGAACGAATTAAACACTCCTACCCATTGACTTTTATAATGTATCTAGAGACATTAATTGGTTTCCATCCTTTTCTCAGGAACCTTCATAACACTTACACTCAACTGCAATGGCTCGTAACCAATGGCAAGCTATGCAAGAAACCGTGGCTAGGTTGACTCAGGCCTGCAGAATGTGGTTCAGGCTGGAAATCAAGCTGGAGCTGCAAGGAATGGAGTCGGGATCTGCACCGGAATTTTAGGAGTTTAAACCCTCCTCGTTTCTCTGGATCCCCTGACCCAGACGAGGCAGAAAACTGGCAGGAAGAAATAGAAAGGATCTTCCAAGTAATGCAATGCACCAATAGGGAGAAAGTGGTACTGGCCACTTTCCAATTTACCAAGGATGCCCGAGCGTGGTGGAAGGCCACATTGGCCCACCTGCCTAATATAGCTGAACTGGAATGGGCTGGATTCCTGGAGATATTCCGGGGAAAATACTTCTCTGAGAGAGTCAAGGAAAAGAAGGCAGCGGAGTTTTCCGCACTAAAACAGAGAGGAATGTCCGTGGCTGAGTATGAGGCTCAGTTCGCGCGTCTTGCTATGTATGCCCCACACCTGGTGGGAACTGAAAGGCTGAAGGCTAGCCGTTTCATGGATGGGCTCAGGCCCATGTTCATTGAAAGGCTCGGACCACACAATATTCAAACTTACACTGAGATGGTCTAAAGTGCCCAGCTGGTAGAAGACACCATGACCAAAGTGGATGGCATGAGGGGCAAGGACAACTCCAAGCCGGTCTTCGTCAAGAAGGGAGCACCTAATATTGCTCCAACCTTTCGTAACAACAACGTCAACAACAACAGCAAGAGACCAAATACCGGAAGAGATGCCGCGGGAGACAAGAGAGTCAAAGTGGAAGGTAGGCAGTTGGCTGAAAACTGCAAATTCTGTGATAAACCAGACACCGAGCTGAAGAATGCTGGAAGAAGCGGGGCATGCTTGAGATGTGGTGGTCGTGACCACCGTATTCCTAATGTCCTATGCTGAAGGACCAGCTAGGCAGAATTCAGAATGTACCACAGCGTCAGGGACGCCTTAATGCTGTCATAGAAGCTGACCTACCTGAGGAAGGGGGTATGGTGGAAGGTACCATTTCCATACACTCTCAACCTGCTTTTGTACTTATTGATACTGGAGCTGCATATTCTTTTATTTCCACCACATTTGCTGCAACTCTACCTGTCAAACCTGTACCCCTGAAATCCAAGATCACTGTAGCCTCTCCACTAGGCTCAGAATCTGAACTCACTCACTACTTGCCAAAATGTGAAACTATAATTGGAGGACACAATCTCCCTGCCGACCTTATCTGTTTAGACATGAAGGGTTATGATGCCATTCTGGGTGTCGATTGGCTAATTGAATATGATGCCGATGTAAACTGTCGTCATAGGAGGGTCACTTTTAAAAGACCAAACCTTCCAACTCTATCACTACTTGGCACCCGATATCATAAACACCCCATCTTGATATCCTCCCTAAAGGCTTCTAAGCTGATCAACCAGGGTTGTGACGCTTTCCTAGTTTCCGTCTTGGCAACTGAAAAGAAGAAACCATCCCTAGAAGACATTCCAATAGCCAGGGACTATCCTGATATATTTCCAGAGGAATTACCTGGTATACCACCTGAGCGGGAGGTAAACTTCACCATTGAGTTACTCCCTGGGGCAGCCCTTGTTTCAAAGGCCCCGTATCGTATGTCCCCTGTGGAATTGCAGGAGTTGAAGAGGCAGATCCAATAATTGCTAGAGAGAACAGGGTGGAAAACCTGCCCTCGGGGTGACCCTATAACCTGCAGAATTCACAGGTTGGCGTCAACCCCTCTGCCGCCAAGGGCAACCGCCACCACAAACGTCCACATCCCCTGCCGCCAACTCATGCAGACAACGGAAACCTACCTGGACGCCAACAAGTCAACGACCACCCCTGGCCGCCAACTCCAACTCAACTGCAGCAGGTCCTATTTCATTTCAGGACCAAACCTGCACCTCACCTGAACAAACCACACATTCCACACAACCAACTCACACTGGCCTCACAACGGCCACCATAACCACAACACACACGATCCGCATGGATCCGAAAAGCACGCGACGTTACAACTTCCATGTGGGAACGGCCGAACCAGGATAAAATTCTTGTGTCGTCTTGTGTGATTAATTCTGCCAAGTTTTTCACTTGTTTCACACACACCTCACTAAGTACCAACAAAGTTATTTAGTGTTGTTTATCTTTTAGATAAAAAATTTTAAAGCGCAAGAAGTCCTATTCACCCCCCTCTAGGACAACTATTGTGCCATCTCGATCCAACATGTACCTTTCTCGAGGACCTTCATGACCCTATAAGTTCCTTTCCAATTTGGAGTTAACTTCCCCACTATCTGACAGGGATCTAATGCTAAGAAGCATTGGATGACAAGGTCGCCTTCATAAAAAAGGCACTTCTGAACACGAGTGTTGTAGTACGACACGAGCCTCTATTGGTAGGAGATAAGGCATATGTTCGCTTTGCTTCTGTGTTCACTTAGCTTGTCTAGGTTCTCTCGTAGAGCTTGGTTATTGGCAGCTTCGTCATAGTGTAACAACCCGCAATTTTAAATTATAAATAAATATAAATATTGCAAGATGAGATCAGGGGAATCAAAACATCTAGTGAAATGAACAAGCAAGGGTTCAACATTAGATCTAAGTAAACGGGCATGGCAATCTTATTGTCACATCTAGAGAACCAATACCAAATCAGACAAACATTTATAGGTACAAACTAAATAATGGATTACAATGATATGTAAAGAAGTTGGACCAATTAGAAAATGAGTGGGCTAAATAAAACCCTAAACCACGACTTAATCAATAAAATCTGATGATATGTAAAATTCATTATCACATGTGCAAAACGAACTCAGAATCATATGAAATTCCATAGAGACAAACTAAACAATAAATCAAAGGTTAGCAAAAGAAATTGGGTGAAAAGAGCACGTTTGGGTAAGCACAATGACAAGTTATGACTTAAAGCGATAAGACTCGATAAACTCATAAACACATTATCACATTTGCCCAACTATCATGGAATGGGACGAAATTTTGTACACATAAACTAAATAATATAATAAGATTAACCATAAAGACTGTTGGGCCAAGTAAAATCGTTTGGGCCATGTTTAAGAATTATTGCGTCTTATTGCCGTAATTTGGAAATAAGTTAGGAACCTATTATGATATGTACTAAGTGGAGTTCAAAATAGAAATAAAAATTAGGGCAAATTAACTAATAGTCCCTGACTGTAACATTAGAGGTCCTTGTTGTAACAGGGCTTAACATATATTGTAACAGAGGATAACACTTATTGTAATGAATTACAAGTCTATCAAAGATTAGAAAATAAGTCAAATGTTTGATAGGAACTTCTAATTAATTTGCCCTAAAAATTAATGGGTATTAATATTCTAATGAAAGAAATGGGCCAAGAGATATCTCTTGTGCCATGAATAAATTCATGATAGCAAAATAACCCTAAAATTCAAAAATCATAACTAAATGAGAGTAAAGGGATAAATTCTCACCTAATACATTCTTATTAGACTTCAAATTTAGCCCAATTTGCGGATACAATCTAGAGTGAGTTTCCTAGTTTGTTTCCATCACACATTGGGAGTGGAATCCCAAAAAGGATGAAAGAATTCTCAAACTACATAGCTCTAGTTTCCTAATCCCAATAGGACTACCAAACACACCTCTCTCTATAAATTGAATCCCTCCCTTCTATGGGATGCCCATAGGATTTGCTGCGGACGTCTTTGAAGGCTCTTGGAGGTTGAGAACATGAGGGAGAAGGCTGAACAACATGGACTTCTTCCTCTTCTCCAACCCATTCTTTACTATGACCGACAGACAGACAAATCTTGATAGCTTTCAAAGGTTAGTAAAATCACGACCAACTTTGCATATCATATACCATTATAAAGCCCTTCAAGTCTAGTTTCACTTAAGAATGATTTTCCCAATTTTATATAGTAGTTTGTGATGATTAGGTGGAGTTTTGCATGACTATCAATCTTAGGTTTCTGAGAAGATGTTTGAAGTTTTCTCCTTTAAAGGGAGGTCTTCTCAGTCCAAATCCTAATTAACTACATCTGTTCATGCTTTATCATGTTTAGATTATGTGAAAACTTATTTTCCAATTTATCTTCCATCCTTGCATTTGCTTTGATTTTTTAAAACACCTCATGCTGGAACAGTCAAAGTTTTTACCTGATCTGTAATGACCCCAAGAACCCGACCCTCGGCCACAGCCAAGAACCTGATTTTCGCGGTCGCCGCCCACGGATCCGGGGACCCAGAAGGGCTATAAGACAAGTCTAACAGGATATGTAAAGGAAATAAATGTCAACTACTGAACTAGAAGCACACGCGGAAGCAGAAAAGGAAAGAGCCAGAGTACTATGTATCGCTCTAAGTACAGTCCAAACACACAACAAGTACAAGTAAGGAAAGGGAAGAACAGGGCCCTTAAGGGGATACCCCGAGGGTGAAGTACAACTAAAAGGAAGGGGAGACCAATGCTAGCTACGAGGACCATGACTACCGCTCTGCCTCCTCCGCCCGACGCGCACCCAGCCGCTGCTGGGAAGTCTCACTTGGAAAAGGAGGGAAGTTCAGTAGGGACTACCAATCACCTACTGGCTCTAGTAGGCAGAACAAAAAAAAAATAGTTAAAGTAAATGACAAAAGTTATATATTCTATTCTATCACAGGAGAGTGCGTAAAGGAAACTAACTAACTAGCAATAGTAGTTAGTTAATTGGCGGCAAGCATGTTGCCGTTAGCCGTGTTTTGGCGTCCATCGATGTTGTCGTCGACTTATGTCTCCGGGTTTTTCTGGAGATAGAACTTGGCGGAAATCGATTTGGACGTCAGGTTGTTAGTAGTTCAGTTGGCGGCAAACCCGGTTGACGTCAACTGATCCGGCCTGTGTTTTTAGGGGCAACCCGAGGGCCATTCTTCCTCTCTCTTCTCCCTCTCTTTCCCTCCACTTTCACCCTTGTTCTTTTCCACTACTTTCGGCGGCCGACGGGAGCACGTGGGGAGATCCTGGTGCGCGTGGCGGTGACGGGACGGGCGGGACTTGACGGATCGGGTGGCGGTTCTTGCGGGAAGCTCCTGGGGGTTCGGCGCGAATCGAGGTTTATGTGGAGTTTTTAAGCGTTTCTGAGGTAGGGCCGTAAACCCTTAGTTCCCTTGTGTGCTATTCCATGCTTGTGTGCGTGCGATTTGCGTGGAATCGAGCTTTGGGGAGGGTTTTTCTTCATGCCAGGTTTTAGGGTGTTTTGCCTGATCTATGTGTTGGATCGTGTTTTACCGGCATTGTGATAGTGTAGTGTGATGTAGGGGAGTGTTTCCATACATCAGATTGTGGTTTGTGGGGCTGATTTGCCCTGTGTGGGATCAGCTGGAGGCTAGTTCAGCTGCTAGAGCTGAAGAAGTCACGTCAAGGGATGTTGACGTTGATCTCTTCAGGGAAGAGGTAAACGGCGTGATCCCTTGCCGTTAGCTCTTCAGGGGAGAACTAGACGGCGAGATCTGTGCCGTCAGGTTCTTCAGGTAGGATATAAACGGCATGATCCTTTGCCGCCGAGTTTGGGTAAACGGCCAACCTGTGACCGTCTACCTTTTCTAGACGTCTGGAGTGTTGCCGTCTACCTTTTGTTAGCGGCAGTCGATGTTTCCGTCTACTGTTTGCTTGGCGACATGTGATGCTGTCGTTGGCGGCGGTCGATGCTGTTGTCTACCTGCAGATGTGTTCCCAGTATGCTGTGTGTTTCCCTTTCTGTGGTTTGAGGTGTTGACATGCGGTGTCCGCCTGTTAGCACAGTCTGCCAGGTGTAGAAAGTGTCTCTGCCTGTGCTCGCATTGTGTTTAGCTGGGTTGTGACGTTGACACGTGGTGTCCGTCCGTTGCGTCGTACTTCAGACGTTGAGAGTGTTTCCGTCTGTACTTGTGTTGGGGGTTGCCGTGCTCCTGTTTCTGTTGTGTTTCCTGAATGTAGAGCTACGCTCCGTCTGGATGACTGGCGTGTGGAGGGTCCTCATCCAGTGAGCCGAGACGTTGAGTGCGACTCCGTTCTGTACATACTCCTTGTGGTGGTTTTGAGCCGGTCACCGTGGAGCCCCTTCTCTACCGCTAGGGTCAGGTGTAGGGGAAAAACCGGTCGTGGACCAGACGTGAGAGAGAGCGTCTGTAGTGTGCACACGTGGCTAGGGTTGAGAAACTCTGTGGTGACGGGACGCCGAACCGCAAACCCTAGCTAAGTCCTACTTTGTGAGTGTTGTGTGAGCTCTTGCTTGTGAGCTTGTGTGTGTGCAGTGCTTGTGTGCTATCGAGCCTGCGAGGTTCCAGTTTTTCTCAGTGCGCTCTGAGGGAGTTGCGTACTACGCCACCGGTTCCTGTGTGTTGTACAGCTGTGAGTGTTTACTTACTGAGCTTCTTTCCTGCTTAGTAGTTCTGTTAACGGTGGGGGTTAGTTGCCCTACTGGGTCTCTTTCTTGAGACTCACTCCCTTTTTCCCAGGTGTTCGTGTGCGGCTTTCGAGGCTGTGGAGCCTTGTCTCTCCGGTGCTGGTCTTCCTTGGCTGCTGTGAGTGGTACTTTTCTTTGTACCCATTGTACTCTTGCGTTTAGCTTGGACTCCGAGTTGTTCTTGTGTTAATTGTTTTAATTTGTAGCGTGTACATTTACTTATATGATCTCCTCAGGCACTCCTTTCTTACCCTTCCGAGTTTCAGCTCGTGGGTTAACGGGTCAGGATTCGGGTTACCGTTTGGTTACTGGTACTTCGGATCTTGGGTCGTTACACATAATGTCGTACCCAGACTATGCTGATGATGCGAGACTAAAGTGGTTCCGAAAAAGGTCTACTGAGGCCAGGAGCCCACGCTTTTGGCAGATGATGTAGAAGACAAAGATCGTCTGCTACAAGTTCGGTGTTAGCTGAATGGGAGTGATCTTCCAGGTGTTGAGAAGATCCTTGGCGATCTCTGACACTGATAGTCGGAACCTTGCCTCCAAGAGGTCCAGGGAGAGCACAAAGCATCCAGGCTTGTCCATCAAGTATGTCTGATCCTCCCGCATCAAGATGATACTATATTCCACTCTGATGTGAAATCGCTCGCGAAGGCCCTCGAAATGTCGATACTTCACGCTCTTCTCACAGGTCCCTTGTTGCTCACCCACTTCCACAATGGCCTTTCCTTCCCTCTATGCCGTTGACGCCGGAGTTGGGGAAGAAAAGAACGAATAAAGGAAGGGGGGGGGAACAAGGAAGAATAAGGAAACCGGGGGCAAATACGCGAAGGGATTCGTTCGAGATAGGAGAGTATGAGGTGTATTCACCTCTTCCCCTTTCTCATAAGGGAAAGGAGAAGTGTGAAATTCAAAGCCCAAAATGGTGGTTCGTCTTCCCGGGTGCCAGCTTGAACTCCCCATTCACCTCATACCTAGCCCATCATCATGGGCAAGAACCCCGAAGGAGCTCCAGTAGCATCGCCAACGGCTATGTGTCCCATCACGGCCTGCCACCATTTAATGTAAGGGACGGTGCCAAGCAGTCATTCCCCTCTCAAGTGCTCAAGTTGCATCCGAGCAGACTTGAGCATGAAGGGGGCAAGTGTAGAGAC
Organism: Colocasia esculenta; assembly: GCA_014218235.1. Lineage (NCBI taxonomy): Eukaryota > Viridiplantae > Streptophyta > Magnoliopsida > Alismatales > Araceae > Colocasia > Colocasia esculenta. Next base: position 14,172,476 of record CM024762.1, on the reverse strand, counting down.
ATTTATTGCCTCCTAGGCCCATCACAGCCCATCAATGACTTAGAGTGACAGCTATTCAGCCATGCGTCTCCGAACGCAACAAAGGATTCCGAGCACGCCTCAGCCGCCATGCATCCTAGGATGCTGCGAGGGCTACCGAGCACACCTCCACGACATATGTCCCTAGACACCACAAAGGCTCTGCTCTTGGGATGCCTATGGGCAACACCGAACAGAGCAGGGCTACCGAGCACCAACTGCTCGATGGGCAGCCTCAAGCTTCGTTGAACAAGCTTCTGGGTCCTTGTTTGGACCCTTCAGCCGACAATCATTACGGGCAACTTTTGGTCTTCCCGCGACTTTTAATGGTGTGGCACGGCACGTCCCCCCATAACCTGGGGAAGCCCTTGCACGGAGCTTCAAGGGAGGTCCCGAGCAGACACTCCCCGTCTTCAAAACCCCAACAGACATCCCCTAGAAACGACAGCCAATTGGGGACGTTTCAAGATCCTCCTGGCCCTGCGCCTATATAAGGAACCAGAATCTTCATGCAAAGGTATGAGAAACTGGACCATCACAATCGCTCACACGCGAGAGCACACACCAAGGGGATCCTTTCCTTCAAGTCATTTTTCATAGTTATCTCTGACTTAGGCGTCGGAGAGTTCCCCCTGGTTCACAAATCGGGTCCCCCTGACGTCCTTCCATTTTGCAGGTCATCGTCCGCACCGACTACTGTTCTCTCCTTGTTCTCAATGGAGGTCCCGCTCGGCTCATTGCCGAACAAAGAAAATATATCCAAAGTAGTAATTTGTTCATGTACAAGTGACATATACGTGAAACAAAATAAAATTTAAGTGAAACAAATATGTGAATAAATGAGACAAATAATTTTTATTCTACTTACCTAACTATTTGTTCCACTTATAAGTGGATTAAGTAGATATGTGTAACGTCGCGTGCTTTTCGGATTCATGCGGATCGTGTGTGTTGTGGTTGTAGCGGCCATTGTGAGGCCAATGTGAGTCAGTTGTGTGGTATGTGTAATTTGCATGCGTGGCTTGAGCAGGTGCAGCGCAGGGTTGGTCCGGAAATAAAATAGGACCTGCTGCTGTTCTGTCTGAGTTGGCGGCCATGGGTGGCCGTTTACTAGTAGGCGTCCAGATTGGTGGACGTTTACATAATGAGCTTAGCGGCAGTAGATGTGGACGTTTAGGCTGGCGGTTGATGTTGGCGACAGGGGGTTGACGCCAACCTGTCAGTTCAACAGGTTATAGGCTCACCCGAGGGCTGTTCTCTCAGCTCACTCTCTTCCCCTCTTGCCCCAGCTTCGCGCCCCAGAGTTTCTGAAGCTTCCAACAGGTGCCGAGGAGTAGTTGGACGATCGTAGAACGCGCGGCATCGCTGAATTACGCGAGGAAACGTCGCGGCGTGGTGCAATTCGCGTGGGAGCTCGCGGAGGGCTCGGCGTGAACCGGGGGATTGCAGGAGATTCTAACGCGTTCTGAGGTAGGGGACGACCCTGGTAGCTCCGTAGAAACATTAAAACACATCATAATCACTTGAACCAGCATGTTAATCCATGTTTGGATAGAGTTGCACCAAGCGGGATAATGGGTGGTTTGAGTAGTTTACTGTACGAATCATGTTATAACGGGTTGTATTGGGTTCTAGCATGCTAAAGGAATTGCATTTGCATGTTTTTCAGTAGTTAGAACAGTTAGGAAACCCGCAGGGCCGGATTAGGGTTTCTGCAGGGTTTATGGCCGGAGAACTTGGCGTCAACATCGTTTGCCGCCAAGATTCTCAGCCAGGAGGTTAACGGCCAGGAACCTTGCCGTTGACTCCAAGTAAGCGGCAATCGATGTGGCCGCCTACTTCTATTTGAGCAGAAAGTCTAAGTACAATAATTATCGATAATGCATGTGTGTTGACGCATGAGGTGCACTGAGTGCACTTGGTTTACGTGTTTAGCATACAAGGTATGCTGTTAGTTGTTTACTTCGGTGACTGCGCGTTGTGTACGCGAGGCAGTTAGGTTCACGTGTAGTGGACCAGTGGTTACTTGTGGTTTACGTGAGGTTTCACGTGGTTTGTGTGTGACGTGCACGTGGTTCTGTGTACGTGGCAAGTAGTACGACGCCTACCGTGGTTACCTCTCCAGTTGGGTGCCCCAGGTTCTTTGTGAGCCAGGCTATTAGCTCGGGCTTTGTCCCGGTACTTGTGCTGTACCGTCGAGGTCTTGTGTCGTCTGACCTGGACACCCTCACTCTTGTGTTAGAGTTGTACGTCCGCTGAGGGAAAGACGACAGTGGGACAGTGACACTTGTGTTTGTTTTTAGTCACTTGTAGCGCGCTCGTAGTTGGGGGTACGGACACCAGTAGACGTACTGGACCCCAGCTAGTCCTTTTTCCAGTGCCTCACTCTAGCGAGCCCAGGCCAGGGTCTCTGGAGGTGCCAGGCATGGGCCTGTGACCGTGTGGTCTGCAGGTGGTGGTGTTTAGTTGGTCTCCACAGTTGCTTGACCTTTTTACGTGGAGCGGCAGCTGGACCTTTCGTCCGTGGCTGCGAGACTGAGAGGTAGACCTGTGTTAGTTGTCCGAGTCAGTTTCTGGTGTCGCGAACCAGTTCACGTGGCTCGTGTTGGCTGTCTCTACTTTAGCTTGTACACCTGTACTGGTTTGCCGTTTAATTATTACTGTTGTTTCTCGTAGTCGGCAGACGGTGAGTACTTTTACAGCTTTACTTACCTGCTTAGCTGTTATATTAATTGTTGGTGCTTTACTATTCGTACTCGTGGTTTGTTTCGCTCGGTTTTGGGGGAGTTCCCTACTGAGCCAGTGACTAGAGAGGCTCACCCCTACCCCCACAGGTGAGAGCGAGGAGGACGTCTCTCGTCCGACGTCCAGTTCCGGGCCGCGTCGTAGCGGTGCAGGGTCAGCACCTCCAGCAGAGTAGCTTCAGCAGTGTAGTTTTGTAGTTGTTTACTTTCTTCAGTTGTACCTCGGGGTATGCCCCAGGCTCTTGTACTTCTTTTCAGTTTTTGTGAAAATTTGGCTATGTAAACTTGTGAAATATATATAAATGTGGTGTGTTCCTTTATGTTTACACGGACTGTGGTTTGGTATCCCTTGCGAGGCTTCGGCCCGTTCGCGGGAGGCGGACTCGGATCAAGTACTTATCGGTTTAACGGGCTTGACCGAGGCGATCCGTCACAGTTGGTATCAGAGCAAGGTCCGTGTTAAATAAGGGAATTAAGAGGATATAGCCTTATTTCGGTCATTATACACTGCTGGTAAGGACCCTGGTTTTTGATCATTTGTGTTTTGATTTTTGTCTGGTGTTTTGTGTATGTAGAAAATTTCTGAAATGGCTGATAGGAGAGATTGGGGTGGTGGAGGAGATGATCCGGAGGAAAGCACCCAGCGTATGATAGAAGGATTTGGAGAGCCTCACGGATATTCGAGCAAGAATGGATCAGCAGGCGCCAGTACCACCGGTTGCAGTGCCACCTGGGGATGGAGAGGCTGTACCTGTTGCTCCAGTTCCGCCGAGAGTGGAGGTGCCTTTTGTAGCTCATGTGCCACCACCAGTGTTGTTAGCGGAAGAACCAGTGTTGCAGGTTGAAAATTTTTGAGATTGCAGCCACCTACTTATTCAGGAGGGCCGAATCCAGATACAGCTGAGCATTGGGTTCATGAAATTGAGAGAGTTTTTGCGACTATGAGGTGTCCGGCAGCGGATAGAGTGGTATTAGCTGCTTACCAGTTGAGAGGTTTTGCCTTGGAATGGTGGCGATTGAAGATGCAAACCACTTTTTGCAGGCAGGACGGAAGAAGCTATCACTTGGCCGGAGTTTCTTGATGTTTTAACGATACATTCTTTCCGATCCAAGTGCAGCAAGTAAAAAGAGAGCAATTCCGAACTCTTCAGCAAGGTAACTCTTCAGTCTTAGAGTACCAGATGAGATTTATGGCACTTAGCCGTTATGCGCCATATGTGGTTTCAGATAATATATGATGGTTGAGTACTTTATCAGAGGTTTGAGAGTGGAATTGCAGGATGCGATAGTACCTCTTATGTGCAGGACAGTGGAAGAGGCAGCGCAGAGGGCAGCTACCTTGGAGAGGTCTATCCGGACTCGTCAGGCAGGTGAATCAGGTTCAGGTAGTTTCCGGCTACCGCAGCATCAGTAGGTGCAAGCAAGGCAAGGCACCAGCAGGACCTTCTTCATCTGGTTTCGGGAAATGGGGCCAGAAGTTAAAACAAGCATTTAAAGGCAAAGGAAGAGGATGGGGAGGTCGTCAGCAGTTGCAGCAGGGCCGTGGTAGGCCTGAGGTGGAGGAGTCGTAGCAGAGTACTGCCAGGCAGCCTATTATTCCTCCAGGATATAGATGTTATAATTGCAATCAGCCGGGACATTTGATCCGTAATTGTCTGTATGCAAGAGAGTATGGGTATGGCAGAGGTGTGCAACAGCAGCAGCCTCAGCAGTTCCAGCAGCCACAGGCAGGTCGTGGCAGAGGAGCACCGCAGCAGCGAGGGAGAGGACGGGTTATGGCTATCACCCGAGCCCAGGCAGAGGCGTCAAATATGATAGAAGGTATTTTACCTCTTTATGAATATTCAGCAAGAGTCTTATTTGATTCGGGTGCCTCTCATTCTTTTATTTCCGAAGAATTTCTGGATTGCATAGCTCATCCTTTAGAAAGAAGTCTTGTGAGTTAGTGGTGGAGGTTCCTTCAGGTGAGTTCTTACTCACTTCGAGTTATAGATGAAGCTCCTGTTATGATTGAAGGAACCAGATGCGGGTCGGTGTATGCCCTGCAGTTGTCAGATTATGATATTATTCTGGGTATGGATTGGCTTGAGATGTATGGAGCAATGTTAGATTGCAGAAAGAAAAGGATCAGATTTTGTCATCCTAATGGTGCAGTGTTTGAATATCAAGGTATGCCTTTTTATACCTCAAGTTTCTAATTTCTGCAATTAAAGCTAGAAAGTTGATAAATGATGGGTGTGTGGCCTATTAGCCTCAGTAAGTTTGGTAGAAGCCAGTCAGCCAATGGAAGCAGTTCCCGTGGTTAGGGAATTTGCTGATGTTTTTCGAAAGATTGCCTGGTTTAGCTCCACTAGAGAGGTGGACTTTCTATTGAGTTGCTGCCAGGTACCATGCCGATTTCTAAAGCTCCATATCGGATGGCACCAGCAGAACTTAAAGAATTGAAAAAGCAATTAGAAGAATTGTTGCAGAAGGGTTTTATTAGACCGAGTCATTCCCCGTGGGGAGCGCCGGTTTTTTTGTGAAAAAGAAAGATGGAAGTTTTCGGATGTGCATTGATTATAGAAAATTGAATGATGTGACCATCAAGAATAAGTACCCGTTGCCGAGGATAGATGATTTATTTGATCAATTGCAATCAGCAAAGGTGTTTTCTAAGATTGATTTGAGGTCCGGGTACCATCAGTTGAGAATTAAAGAGAAAGATATAGATAAGACAGCGTTCAACCAGATATGGTCACTATGAGTTGTGGTAATGCCTTTGGGTTGACTAATGCTCCTGCAGGTTTTATGGATCTGATGAATAGAATTTTTCATCCATATTTAGATCAATTATTGTGGTCTTTATTGATGATATTCTAATTTATTCAGCATCTGAAGAGGAGCATGCAGCTCATTTGAGGTTTACCTTGCAGTTGTTAAGGATAACCAGCTGTTTGCTAAATTCAGTAAGTGTGAATTCTGGTTAAAGGAAATTCAGTTTTTGGGTCATGTTATTTCAGCCAAAGGAGAGTAGCAGTGGACCCGAGTAAAGTGGAAGCTGTGTCTAGGTGGGAAGTGCCTAAGACAATAACCGAGATTAGAAGTTTTCTGGGGTTGGCAGGTTATTATAGGCGCTTTATTCAAGATTTTTCTAAGATTGCAGCACCTATGACTAGATTGACCAGGAAAGGAGTGCCTTTTGTGTGGTCCGGTGAATGTCAGAGAAGTTTCATGGAATTGAAGAAAAGACTCACATCAGCACCTATATTGACATTGCGGCAGGGAGTGGTGGTTTTGTGCTGTATACTGATGCTTCAGGAGAGGTCTTGGTGCAGTGCTTATGCAGCATGGTAAAGTGATAGCCTATGCGTCCAGACAATTGAAGCCAATAGAGGAGAATTACCCCACTCATGATTTAGAATTGGCAGCAGTTGTGTTTGCTTGAAATGTGGAGGCATTATCTGTATGGCGAGAGATTTGAGATTTTACAGATCATAAAAGCTTGAAGTATATCTTCTCGCAGAAAGATTTGAATCTTCGCCAGCGCAGATGGTTGAATATTTGAAAGATTATGATTTCAGTTTGGCTTACCATCGGTTAAGGCCAATGTTGTAGCTGATGCCTTGAGCAGAAAGACATATATGAATTTGATGATGATTAAAGAATGGAAGTTGTATGAAGAAGTAGCAGAGAATTCCTTGTATGTGCCCAGCAGTCAGCGACGGGCAATTTAGCTGCTAGTGCAGTAGAGCCATCTTATATTGGCAGATCATTGAAGCTCAGAGAGCAGATGCAGGTTTACCTGAAATTGTAAAAATGGAAGGAGTTTCTATTGATGATAATTGTGTGGTCAGGCTTAGGGGCAGGTTGTTGTTCCTGCAGAGAGAGAGGTGAAGCAGCGAGTTCTGGAAGAGGCTCATAAATCTAGGTACACTATTCATCCGGGTAGTACTAAAATGTACCATGATTTAAGGAAGCATTTTGTGGGCCTCATATGAAGAAAGAAATAGCAGATTTGTGGCAAGATGTTCTATCTGTCACAGATTAAAGCAGAGCATCAGAAGCCTGGAGGTCTATTGCAACCGTTGCCTATTCCACAGTGGGAATGGGATGATATCGCAATGGACTTTGTGGCAGGTTTACCAAGGTCGAGTTCAGGGCATAATGGAATATGGGTGTTTGTTGACAGATTGACTAAGGTGTGCAGATTAGTGGCAGTGAGTATGTCTTGGACAGTGGACAGGTTGGCAAATATTATGTTGAAAGAATTGTTCCACTGCATGGTATTCCGAAGACTATTGTATCTGATAGAGATCCAAGATTTACTTCTGGTTTTTGGAGAAGTCTGCAGAAAGTAATTGGTTGTGAGTTGAGGTATAGCTCCGCTTATCATCCCAGACAGATGGTCAGACAGAGAGGACTATTCAGACAATTGAAGATATGTTGCGAGCTTGTTGTTTAGTTTGGGGAGGTAGTTGGGAGCATCATTTGGGAATGGTTGAGTTTGCCTACAATAATAGTTATCATACCAGTCTTGGGATGGCACCGTATGAAGCTTTATATGGAAGGCCATGTAGAACCCCATTGAATTGGCATGAAGTGGGAGAAAGGCAATTAGTGGGTCCTGAATTGATTCAGCAAACCACTGAAGTAGTGAAGCTTATTAAAGAAAAATTGCAGGCAGCTCAAAGTAGGCAAAAAGTTATGCAGATGTGCGGAGGAGACCACTTCAGTTTGAGGTGGGAGATTTGTTTTTCTGAGAGTTTCCCCGAGTAAAGGTATAATGAGATTTGGTAAATCTGGGAAGTTGAGTCCAAGGTATGTGGGACCTTTCAGGTATTGAAAGGATTGGGGAAGCAGCTTATAGGCTGGATTTGCCAGCTGATTTTGCAGATGTGCATGATATTTTCCATGTCTCCATGTTGAGAAAATGTATTGAAGATCCAGCTCAAATAATTAGATATCAGGTGGTGACCTGAGGCCGGACATGACTATGCCAGAGTATCCGGTGCAGATCACAGATCGAAAGATAAAGAAGCTGAGGAATAAAGAAATTGAGCTAGTTAAAGTGAGATGGGAAAATAGGTTGGGTGGTGAGGATACCTGGGAGTTAGCCGCAGAAATGGCTAAAGGGTATCCCTATCTGTTTGAATAAGTTTGAGTATTTTCTTTTTAGATGATAGTACTTGTAAAGGTGTGTATGTATGAGTTGTTTAACTTTGAATTGTGTTATGAATTTCGAGGTCGAAATTTCTTTTTAGATGATAGAATGTAACAACGTCGCGTGCTTTTCGGATCCATGCGGATCGTGTGTGTTGTGGTTGTAGCGGCCATGTGAGGCCAATGTGAGTCAGTTGTGTGGTATGGGTAATGTGCATGCGTGGCTTGAGCAGGTGCAGCGCAGGGTTGGTCGGAAATAGAAAGGACCTGCTGCTGTTCTGTCTGAGTTGGCGGCCATGGGGGCCGTTTACTAGTAGGCGTCCAGATTGGTGGACGTTTACATAATGAGCTTAGCGGCAGTAGAGATGTGGACGTTTAGGGTGGCGGTTGATGTTGGCGACAAGGGGGTTGACGCCAACCTGTCAGTTCAACAGGTTATAGGCTCACCTGAGGGCTGTTCTCTCAGCTCACTCTCTTCCCTCTTGCCCCAGCTTCGCGCCCCAGAGTTTCTGAAGCTTCCAACAGTGCCGAGGAGTAGTTGGACGATCGAAGAATGCGCGGCATCGCTGAATTACGCGCGGGAAACGTCGCGGCGTGGTGCAATTCGCGTGGGAGCTCGCGGAGGGCTCGGCGTGAACCGGGGGATTGCAGGAGATTCTAACGCGTTCTGAGGTAGGGGACGAACCCTGGTAGCTCCCTAGAAACATTAAAACACATCATAATCACTTGAACCAGCATGTTAATCCATTTTGGATAGAGTTGCACCAAGCGGGATAATGGGTGGTTTGAGTAGTTTACTGTACGAATCATGTTATAACGGGTTGTATTGGGTTCTAGCATGCTAAAGGAATTGCATTTGCATGTTTTTAGTAGTTAGAACAGTTAGGAAACCCGCAGGGCCGGATTAGGGTTTCTGCAGGGTTTATGGCCGGAGAACTTGGCGTCAACATCGTTTGCCGCCAAGATCTCAGCCAGGAGGTTAACGGCCAGGAACCTTGCCGTTGACTCCAAGTAAGCGGCAATCGATGTGGCGCCTACTTCTATTTGAGCAAAAATGTCTAAGTACAATAATTATCGATAATGCATGTGTGTTGACGCATGAGGTGCACTGAGTGCACTTGGTTTACGTGTTAGCATACAAGGTATGCTGTTAGTTGTTTACTTCGGTGACTGCGCGTTGTGTACGCGAGGCAGTTAGGTTCACGTGTAGTGGACAGTGGTTACTTGTGGTTTACGTGAGGTTTCACGTGGTTTGTGTGTGACGTGCACGTGGTTCTGTGTACGTGGCAAGTAGTACGACGCCTACCGTGGTTACCTCTCCAGTTGGGTGCCCCAGTTCTTTGTGAGCCAGGCTGTTAGCTCGGGGCTTTGTCCCGGTACTTGTGCTGTACGTCGAGGTCTGTGTCGTCTGACCTGGACACCCTCACTCTTGTGTTAAAGTTGTACGTCCGGCTGAGGGAAAGACGATAGTGGGACAGTGACACTTGTGTTTGTTTTTAGTCACTTGTAGCGCGCTCGTAGTTGGGGGTACGGACACCAGTAGACGTACTGGACCCCAGCTAGTCCTTTTTCCAGTGCCTCACTCTAGCGAGCCAGGCCAGGGTCTCTGGAGGTGCCAGGCATGGGCCTGTGACCGTGTGGTCTACAGGTGGTGGTGTTTAGTTGGTCTCCACAGTTGCTTGACCTTTTTACGTGGAGCGGCAGCTGGACCTTTCGTCCGTGGCTGCGAGACTGAGAGGTAGACCTGTGTTAGTTGTCCGAGTCAGTTTCTGGTGTCGCGAACCAGTTCACGTGGCTCGTGTTGGCTGTCTCTACTTTAGCTTGTACACCTGTACTGGTTTGCCGTTAATTATTACTATTGTTTCTCGTAGTCGGCAGACGGTGAGTACTTTTACAGCTTTACTTATCTGCTTAGTTGTATATTAATTGTTGGTGCTATTTACTATTCGTACTCGTGGTGTTTGTTTCGCTCGGTTTTGGGGGAGTTCCCTACTGAGCCAGTGACTAGAGAGGCTCACCCCTACCCCCACAGGTGAGAGCGAGGAGGACGTCTCTCGTCCGACGTCCAGTTCCGGGCCGCGTCGTAGCGGTGCAGGGTCAGCACCTCCAGCAGAGTAGCTTCAGCAGTGTAGTTTTGTAGTTGTTTACTTTCTTCAGTTGTACCTCGGGGTATGCCACAGGCTCTTGTACTTCTTTTCAGCTTTTGTGAAAATTTGACTATGTAAACTTGTGAAATGTGGTGTGTTCCTTTATGTTTACACGGACTGTGGTTGGTATCCCTTGCGAGACTTCGGCCCGTTCGCGGGAGGCGGACTCGGATCAAGTACGTTATCGGTTTAACGGACTTGACCGAGGCGATCCGTCACAATATGTAAGTGGAATAAATAAATATACAATAAAACAAATAAATTTGTTTCACTTCCACTTTATATTTTATTAAGTTCTGATAAATATTTAATACTAATTTTTTTTAAGATTTATGTGTATTTCAAAATAATCAATCAAAAATCAACCGACTATTTCAACAAGACCGAAACTCCTTGCACAAGAGCAAAGTATTACTCTTTCAGATTATATCTTAACTTGAGCGTCGATGATCTACCTCAGAAAACATTCCCGAGCTGATTTCGTGGCAAGTACTCCGCGGACTACTTTGCATCCCACCAAACTCCATCACTCAGCTCGACGACACGCGGAGGACCCAGAACCGACCCTTCTCGGCTCTGGAGATCTTGATTCCAACACTCTCCATTACAGCAGCCCTTCCTTTTTTGATGTACCTATCCCATCTCCCTATATTTACCACAACTTCTCAACGTTAAATCAATCCAACACAACCCATGTTCATGCATATGCTTCCCCACCCCAGTTGCTGATTTGAATCAAAGCATGCTGCCTGGGACTACTTTATTCTTTCCCTTTTATGGTTAACTCTATCTATGATATATATGACACTGGATCGTTTTGTTTAATGTTCTCGTGCGGTCGTGCCCTCGGTTCGGCGAGTTCCCATGCGTCTTAAAACGGCACGTCGTGCTGCAAGGTCTCGGTAAAGTGACGGCAGTTCTTGTAAACCCTCAGCATTCTTAAGCGAGAACGTCGGCCGACGGTAAGTCGGTAACCTCTCCTCCTATGCACGCAGCATGCTGTACGTGTGCTCCCCCCATCTTAATGGGGAGGCAGCCAGAAAGTGGTACAGCCGTGCCGGAGTCTGAACCGGCAGGAGCATAAAACCGAGGGGTATCACCGTGTCCATTCGAGTCGGCAACCCTTTGGAGACTTTCCTCGAACGGATCATATGTGACGTGCGTGAGGCAGATGGCTTGGCCCGGAGGGTGAGGTGGGGGGTGTAGGGCGTGGTGCGTGTAGGGCCAGGCCGGGGCCAGCGAAGGGCCGGGCGGTGCTGGGAGAGCCGGCCTGATGTCCGCAGGGATTGTCCCGCATATATAGGGGGCCCAGGCTAGGCTTCAGGAACAGCCGACCTAGCGAGCGTGACCGCTGCTGCATGGGACGTGGATCGAGAATCCTAGATGATCAGAAACAGTACGAAGGAGAAGTAAAAAGGGAGGGGAGGAATATTAGAACAGAGCAAGGAAATAGGTAAAGAACAAAAAGGTGGGAAAATGTTAATCCCCCTTTGCTCTGAGAGTAACAAATTTATACATCATTAGGAAATCGTCCAAAGAGAAAACTGTGCGAAAAGGTTATAAGTTTCTTTATTTTATTATATTAACATTTTTCTTAAATCTACATCATATGAATCTCTCTATACGTCCATTAATTCTCTGAGTTCAGTACTCCACCCCCCACCACCACGAGACCCAGCACTGCTGCAGTAAACATCCCCATACAGAACCCCGCTTATGGCAGCCGGCACACGTACGTATCCCATTGAGTTAACCTTGCACCATGCAATCACGTTTGGAATAACGGGCATCATGAGTTCTGTGCTGCAGTCCATGAAAGTAAGACGCTACAGCCTGCAAGACTTTATTCACACACCGTTAAGACTTGGTAGGTGGGCAGCTCCATCGGGACTCCGCACACTAGCTAGCTAGCGTGATATCAGGATTTAATACACGCATTAACCATCCCTATCAGAGGAGTAGACCACATCGATCGAGCCACATATCCCTCTTTGTATTTTATTCTTCCGATGATGCCCCATGCAAATTTAAACCCGGGGGCTGCCCAGCCCAGCACTGTTCCACGCCTCCCGGCCGCCACAAGGGGGCAGCCAGCCCTGCGTCACTACAAGTCCACATGCCACCAACCGCGGGCACATGCGCTCGCGGCCATCTCGATCACAAAAGATTGTAATATATTTCAATGTCTCCCCCTCCCCACCATGTGAGGAGGTCCTTGCATAAACACATTAAATGGGGAGTACTACTGAGAAGGGGCCTTCTTTGTTCCATCTTCTTCGCCTTAATTTCTTCCTCTGATTATGCCCATAATCAAAGGAAGACCCCTCCCCTCCCCGGCCCCTCTCACGCTTAATCATCCATCTGCATTGCCAGGGCAACTTGATGCCTTTGCACATTGCAACATGGCTCATCAAGCACTTCCCCCCCACTGCCCGAGAGGGCCAGCACTTGTACTCAAAACAGGGGCGTGTCGGTGCATGGCCGAGGCTTACAGATTGCGACACAACTGGCGTGAAAGGAAGGGGGGGGGCACCCTCCACCTGCCGTCTCCACTAATTGAGCTTTGCTGACACGCATATGGGATCTCCATTATACATAAGAGTTCGTTGGTTAGCTAATTAAACCAAGGGGGGGGGGGGGGGGATATGCTCAATTGCTTGTGCCTCCCAAGTGTACGCCCCTATAATTACGTGGCATGATGAGACACATACGTAGTTGCAATATTGAAACGGTCAGACCTTGATCTTGGGCAACTCCCGACAGTACCTTGGTCTCTAGGAATTTCCAGATCAGTTCTAAACCATATATTCGGTGTCGAACCTGGCCAGTGAGCATTGGGTCGACTTTTATAAGTCTCCGGCTCCTGATACATTGTAGTTGCGGGTGTGGACTAGCTAGCTACTAGAACACTTGTCTTCTCTATACCCGGCCCGGGCCATCCTTTGTTTGGGAGCTTCGGGAGATGCTCTCAATCTTGCTCTCATGGTGGGGGAGTTTTATCGGGTGTGGCCCCCTCCACGAGGGCAACCCCTCAACTCCATGCCCTTCCAGTGTCTGTACGTACTAGCCGGCCGGCACAGGAAGGGCCGCTTTACCTTTAATTTACTGGCGGAGCAGTCCAAGAAGAACATGGGGGGAAGGGGATGTGAGGACAAAAAGGGTGGCTAGACGCCATGGCCGCTGGCCCCCATGGGTCTCACGAGTCTCACGACAGAAAGGTCCACGAGGCAGCATGAGAGAACCGCAGGTGGATGCGGCGCACGAACAAGCTTCCAAAGCGAAGCACCTCGCCGTGGCGTTCGTAGGAGTCTTCTTCCCCGCGGGAGCGAGGCACCTTGCCGTGGCCTCGAAACTTCCCTTCACTTGGAAGTAATCTGCGTTCGCACGGCCCGCACCGTGAAATGGGGTGAAGTGGGGTTCAAAAATATTTCCAACGATAGACGGGAAATTTTAATGAGACTTGTTGCACATTTTTGTGTAATATTTTTCGTTTTATTTTAAAAAAAGGATATATACCAGACTTGAAATACATGCTCGTGGAATGCGATATTTTGACAAGTTTTTATGCAATCTAAGTAGTAGAATGCTAGAGTGGCACCATAACAAGTATAGCACTATTAGATACTATTTGTTTTGTTAAGTTGTTAGATATAGTTGATTGATACATCTACATGTATTAGGAATGTCCCGATCTTTGTATAAAAAAAAGTTCTAATTGATTTATAGAGAGAAAATCTAGATCGCCTTACCAAAATTATAAGGTCTAATTGTTGAGTTTGACTCAAAAGATGAAAACTCAGTTATTAAATTTCGATCCACTTATAGAGAGCTCAGATAGTAAACACAACCCAAGAAGAGTTTTAGAGCTCTAGATTGTCACCAATGTGAAGGGCCCTCCCTCACTTGTCACAAAGTCTTAAAAAAATAGTCTAAGGCAAGTGGAAAGCTCTAAAAGTGACACCTTTGGAACATGCTAAGGTAAGATGATAACTCGTCTCATGTCCATCTAATAGCTTGGTAGGACATTAGCTCAGTTTGGAAGAGAGAAAAGCAGTCAATATTCTCACCTGATATTATGGTCAATGGATCTCATTAAGTTGACGATTACTCAAGAGAATGCATGTGGAGCTATAAAGAGGGGAAAAAATTAAGGGTCGCACCCGATCGCTCATGATCATGACCCATAATCTCGTAATGGGCCACTGTCCCTATGATGGCCATTCCCCTATGGGGTTATGCCCATGAATCAGCTTTAATGGTAGCCAATTGTGGAAGACCATCTGAAAAAGCTAGCCGCGTTTATAATCACCATTGATAGCCCTCTGAAAAGGTAAGCCATTCTTAGCATTCAAACTGGTGGAAAGTAATTTCGAATCACCTTTCCTTTGTCGTATGCCCTTGCCCACTCTAACTTCGACATATCGAAGGCTACCTGAAGCTGCTGCCACAACTAAAAGACAAGGTGGAGAGGACATGCAGAAGGCATCCTCTACTAAAGCGAACATGCCTCCAACCACCTCTCACACCAATCCAAAGCTGGCCACCCAACTTTGAGAGTTCGCGTACTACTTCACCGAGTAGAAGCGCCTTCTTAAAGCTCTATAATAGGAAAGGCAAAGCCACCTCATTGACTACAACAAGGAGCAGTCTCCTTTCACAAAGGAGATTTTGGACACTACCTTATCGTCTAGACTCCAACTTCCTATGGTGAAATCCTATGAAGGGTTGAGTGACTTAGCTGACCACTTCAACAATTTCAAGGACCTAATGATCGTGCAGGGGGCCTCAAGTGCCATCAAATGTCGTGTTTTGCTACCACTCTAGTACAAAGCACCCTAGTCCTCTCGTTGAAATAAATCACCAATATTTGGCAATTTGGCAAACTCTTCATGGAGAGATTTGTTGGAAGTGGGTTATGGAGATTGAACATGGCCTGCTCACCCTCAAGTAGGCTTAAGAATAGGAGCTCCGAGCTTATAACAACTAGTTCCATTTAATAGCCCACTTCTACCCAGTGTGGTTAACCAACTCACGTCGGACGAGAGCAAGTCGCTACAGGGGACAAAAACCCCAACGGTAGTCACATAGGTTGAGAAATACACAAATAGAGAAAAATATTGCAGAGGAAAATAAATAACTCATATTCCATCAACTTTATAATCCACATACCATTGTCTATATAGTCCAAGCAAAAGAAATAACATAAACCACATCCACTAAACATAGCTAATCTCCAAGTACAATAAACCAAAGTCCATATTATAATAACATCACATACTAAGAAATAAACTATAAATCTTCAATCTACTCACTCCACGTCAAATCTTGCTAACTCCTTGGCTTCTAAGTCTCCTAAAAGGTTAGCAAGGGTGAGTCTACACAATAGACTCAGCAAGTAACTTAGAATTACAAATCACGCACTTACCACACATGCTTCCTAACAATTTAAACACTTTACTAACTATCACAATATCATTAACTTACTAACAATTAACAATTTAGCTAACACATACTCATGCTATGACATAGATAATTAAACATGTAATCTATTAAACAAAGCTACACTAACTCATGTATAATAAGAATTCTAAACATGGTCACTTATAATATGGTGTCACTAACATGAAAGCATTTATATAATCACATGTTTGTAATTCTTACTTTCACATAACACTAACACATGGCTTATAACATGATACTACTAACATGCTTATCAAGTAATCACTAACTCATGGATATAATTAAACATACTTCTAAATATGGTACTAACATGATATCATAATTATCATTTAACATGGATCATATTAACACATGCACTTACCTTCTCATGACATATTCACATGCACTTTTACCTTTGCTTTCACATGCACTTATTCTCATATATATCACATTCACATTCACTCACACTTATTTTTAGATAGCTTTCACATAGTTTTCATTTTCATGATTACGATCATAGGTCACATCACATGCACATACCACATGCCACATTCACATATCACTTTACACATTATTCACATATTCACTTTTACACACCCCGAGACACAACCCAAACCACCACTAGAAAGATCACACTATCACATACACATTCTTAATCGCCACTAAAACAATCAAACCTTGGTTATTGCATAGAACCGGGGGAAGCCCTCCCCACCATTACCAGTGGAACTTGTCCACCTCCAGAATTTCACACGATCCATTGCCCCGGGTTTCACATAACACGATTGAGCCTTCCCATAGGGGCATTACTACAGTACGGCTCCACACAATATATAGTGGCAGTGTCTCATTGGCGCAACTTTTATCTTTCACATTATCGTGTTATTCATGCACATATGTCACATATTCTCTCTCTTTGCATGCACATGCACACATATGACATGAGACATATACTAATCACGTTAAGATACTCAGTTTAATCTTAAACAGTAGCAAACATGACATAATCATGATGCTAATCATGCTTTTTAGCTAACTTTGGACCTATTATCAAAATATGGTACTAAAAGATTTAGAAAAATATTACTAATTGTCCAGTGATCAGAACATGCTCAAATTTTAACCATCGGGTATATATGCATGATAAAATACATAATTTTTCATAATTTTCAGAGCCATACAACTATTTTTCATTATTAAAGTCAGAAATCATAATATTATTCACAAAAATACTAATTATTCATGAACAGAAATAAAATGAGGTTAACAAGGCGTAAATCATGTTTACAATAGTCTAATAAACTGAAATATAGAGCTTAACAATTTTTATAACATGCATGCAACAAGAAAATCAAATTTATCAAGTGTTCACATGCTTTTTCCTATAAATAGAGATTCAAATAATTACTATAATTAACAAAAATCTACAAACTCATCATGATGAATAATAGGTCAAGACAGAATTAAAAAAAACTCAAAACCATCATAGAATCTTACAAAACCATCATATGTGATGAAATTGTAAATTTCTGGGTAAGATGAACTTGACGTCAACCTCCCAGACTGCATAAAGTGCAGACCGAGGATAAGAAAATATGGTAAACGACATCGAAACAATTTTCTAAAAATTTAGAAAAATAGGAAAATCCTAAGGGACAAGTCCACGGAGAGAAACCCTAAGTTACTTGCCTCAATAAAATTCTACAACAAGAGAATTTAGCCGATGAAGCTCTCTTTCGCACCCAAAGAGGTATCCTCCAAGCACGATCAAATCCTCCATCTTGAGCACAATCTTTCCATGATCTCCTCGTGCAGAGCCTTCCTCTCAGGTCGTGGAAGCTTTATCTTCACAGCATCAACCTCGAACAAGTAGAAATAATGGAGATCTGCCTCGGGGAAATCCTGTCTCTCTCCTCTCTCACAACCCCAAACCCTATCTAAGAGAGCAAAAGAGCTCTCCTCAAATGAACCCTATCTATATATAGAGTGTAGTGGTCCTCGTTGTTCAGACCCGTTAACTTAATAACGAGCCTGATCCTACTTCGCCTTCTGCGAACAAATCGAAGCCTCGCAAGGGATACCATTACTCGAGTCCATGAGAACATAAAAGAAATATTTAAACGTACATAAGAGTGCACACTTTTATACATTCCCACACATATTTACACAGAGTTTATACAAACATATCTCAACTGGAGTCAACAAAAAGTGAAGGTACAAAATCTTGGGACATACCTTGAGGTGAGAACAAGAACAAAAAATTACATTGCTGGTGGCGTAGGCCCGCCTCCGCTAAGGGTGCGGCTCAAAACTAGAAGAGGGACAGGAACTCTTCTGCTCTCCTTCACCTGAAAGGGGGAAGTATAGGTGTGAGCCTCACAAGTCACTAGCTCAGTAGGGAAACTCCGTCAAAATCGGTACTACAAAATCTCGCGAGCAGCATGAGTAATTCGGCTAAAAGCTATACAATTAATAAAGTTGTGCATGCAAGGAACTAAGAGCTAAAATTAAATAAACGATACTATTAACTATGTGTACTAAACATTTATAAATAAATAGTAAATTGCATACCAATGTACGAGCTAAATAAGGGCAATGCCACACTCGGGTCACAAAGACTAACTTGCGACACTAGCCACTGACCCAGACAAACCACACAAGACTACCTCTCAGTCTCGTATCTACGGACAAAAGGTCCAATTGCGGCTCCACCTCTACAGTGCCAATAACCTGTAGAGATCATCCAACACCACACCGTTGCAGACCCACGCCTGACACACCTCTAAGAGTTCTGGAACTCTTAGAGTGAGGTTGTGGAATACGAGACTAGTTGGGGACCAATACGTCTACCAGTGTCTGTCCCCCAACTATGAGTGTGCTATAAGCTACCAAATAGAGAACCAACGCACCACAAGTCGTTGCTCCACTGTCGTCTTTCTCTCAACCAGACGTACAACTCAACAGACGAGTGAGGGTATCCAGAAAGACTACACAAACCATGATGGTACACATAGTATCGAGACAAACCAATCGATTGGTTAAGTCACCAATCGATACAAGGTCAGGGAATCAATTGATTAAGTCTCCAATTGATACAAGGTCAGGGAATCAATTGGTTAAGTCACCAATCTATATGAAGATAGTATTGGTCCACAACTCAAGGAACAGTTGTCAACAGATGTGAAGACTGGGAGATATCAAGCTTCTGGGAGGACTGCCTACACAGTAGTGGTCGACACCCAGTTTGTGGCTATCGACAGATGGCCGACAAGTCATCAGCACATGAGCCACACAATAAGTCTTTATGAGATGTGTCCTACCTCATACATGGTATGCATAGATCCCAAGGCATGTGTGATGTACTTAAAGGCTATAAATAGCCCATTTGTCTTATCTAGAAGAAGAGGATGAAGCAAAAAGGGAGGAAAAAGGCTGGAGTACTTGGCAGCGAGCAAGACTATGCTCTGTAGTACTAGGAAGAAGAAACTTCATCCAATTGGAGAGCTCGATCAGATTCTTCGTGAATTCAAGTCCTCAAAAGCTCTTCCAAGCTAAGGAGATCCATACTCTATGTTTTGAACTCTCATCTTCCTGGATCTCCATCTTCTCTTTATATTCTACACAGTTTGTGTGTGTGCGAGTTGATCTGTTCAATCTTACTAGTCAGATCTATATTGTGTGTATGTGTTGTACTCTTTAACTTCAGAAGTAAGAGTAATCCGTGTTTGTGTGTGTGGACGGTAGATGTAGGATCACTGGTGAGTGATCCAAACCACCTTAAATCGCCTTGCATTTTGTGGTGTGATCTGTCTCTATGCTGGATGCTTTCTAGGCGCATCTTCTAAATACTATTTCCTTGTCCAATTGATTTGTCTCACTTGATATCACACAATACACATACATTGGTCTATGTTCGAAAGCACTCTGATCTAGTTTGACTTTGATCTGATTGATCTCTTTGTCATCCTTTCAGATCTAAAGTCTGCACATATAATTGTGTAGGGAGTTTTTGTTTCAGTGTTCTAAAGTGTTTTTCGAAGAATTGTCCAGTATTTTCCAAGTGTGTAAATCTATTCAAACCCCCTTCTAGATTTACATTCATAGTCTTAATTCCGTAGTCTTTCAACTTGGTCCTTAGGCGAATGGATCCCTCTCACCCACTCAAAGCCTTGAGAAAGCTAGCTCCCAATTAGGAAGGGCCCTACTGGGTTAGTAAGGTCTGCAGAAAGGTGCCTACAAGCTAACCAATTTAGAAGGCAGACCCATACCCTAGACATGGAATGTAAAAGCACTTAGGAAATGTATAAATTGTGTACTATTTTTACAAGAAGAATGAATAGAAACTTATTTTTCATTGCTTACAAAAGTTTGTACACACACACACACACACACACACACACACACACACACAGAGAGAGAGAGAAGCAGAGGGGAGGTGGTACAAGGAGCCAATGACTTGGAGCCATGCTTGGGGATGGCCACTTCGTAAGAAGTAACTTGGGGCACTGAACCCGTTATGTAGCGACCCTGGATACTTATGCCCAATAAGGCTCCATATCCAGACCCACCTCCCGTGAACAGACCGAAGTCTCTCTAGGAATAACTCACACAAGTGTCTTCTAAGAATATAAAAGATAAACACAAGAATATAAGACACAAAAAAGTACATGATCTCATATTCTTTTACAACACATTACACTGTCCCAATACATTATTACATGTCCAAGAGAAAAAGTACAACTACTTGGGGCATACCCCGAGGGAGCAAAGCTCACACTAAACATAATTACGACTCAACTGCTGGAGGTACAAGTCTGCCACAAACGCCACTACGAGCCAACATATGGCTAGCACCTAAAAAGAACTGTAAGGGAGTGAGCATCAACAAGTCATAGGCTCAGTAGGGACCTCCCAAAACAACAACTAAAAACTGAAGAGACCTCAACTGCAAAGGGTATCACTGGCAACACCGATATCCAAATCACAGCATAATCGCATTAAAAATAATTAAATTGTAATTAAATAAAACTCACTATCTAACACATTCTGCAAAAACTAAAGAAACCAACAGGTTTAGTACCGAAACACCAATCCACAACAAGAACAACAATGCCTAGGCCACAAGCCGCATAGGCGAACCACAAGCACAAGGGTAACAGAACTGCCAACAAGGGGCTAGTCCACTATACCCTAAAACAATGAACACCTTGGAAGACTACCCTTAAAAGGGTACAACACAACAAGTGGAAGGTCCTACAACACAACCTCCAAGGAGCACAGCTCCACCTCAACACCTAAAATGACTGGTACACGGTGTAGCACAAAAAATGGCTATCCACAAAGGGTACAGATACCTACCACCACAAAACCACAACACACAAAACCTCAACACAATTGTGCCTCCAACAAGGCACACCACAGCGAGTCAAACCACAACCGGTGAGTCACCACTCACAAGCCACAACCACTAGCAAAGCACAAGTCGGAAAGAATGATGCCACCACATAGGAACAGACTACTAGTTCATAATGCCAATATCCAACTCGGACAACATAGCACAAGAACTACCTCTCAGTCTCGCAGTCAAAGACAAAAGGTCCAACTGTCGCACCATAACCACACAGTAAAGCCAAAGAATAGTGGAGACCAACAACACCACACCTACCGACCACACAGCCGCAGGCCCATGCCTGGCACCTTTAGAGACTCTGGCCTAAGCTCTCTAAAGTGAGACACTAGAAACACAGGACTAGCTGGGGACCAGTACATCTACTGGTGTTCGTACCCCAGGCCACGAACGCGCTACAAGCCACCGCACACCCACAAACATGAGCCGTTGTCCACTGTCGTCTTTCCCTCTGCCAGACGTACAACTCAAGCATAGAAGTGAGAGTGTCCAGGAAGACGACACAGACCTCTGTGGTACACACCATACCAGGACACGTCCCGAGCACAACGTGCCTAGCTCACAAAGAACCTGGGATACCTGACTAGAGAGGCATTCCGGAATAGGCGCCGGACCACCAAACTCGGCAAACACACAAACCACACCGGTCATTGAACATAACTGTAAAACTTATACCACGGTACCTATACCTTAATTAGCTCGTTACGGGTCACCATGTGACCTCCAAGCAGCCATACACCTATATACATTTGAACCACATAAACACATAATAATCTTGCCTATCATTGGTCATCTCATGACCTCCATAGCAAAACTAAACCACAATGCACATTAACTACATAATTAGCATAATAACATAATTAACTAACTCCACTAACTAATCATGATCTAAACCATTAAGCCTATAACATGTTTTAATAACATAAACCATCTTAGAATAACTTAAAACAACCTTAAATAGCCAATGATCCAAACCATTAAGCCTATAACATGTTTTACTAACATAAACCATCTTAAAATAACTTCTTCTTTTTTTTTGGCAAAAGCGGTCCTCAGGTTCTAGGTCTAGGAGAGTGCACCCTCCCCCAGGAGGGGAGAATGGACCCACTCCACCAGAGAAGGACCTGGGCCGAAAATATATAATATAAGGAAAAACTAAAGAACAATGGGACCAACCGGTCACAGAAGCCTAGCATGAAAGAGACCAGTTTTGTCCAAAAGAATAGGGCCTTTACACAGATGAGGAAGGCAATCAAACCCCCAATACACCCTATTTTCCTTAGACAAGCAGCCATAGTTGGCTAATGAGTCCGCCATCTGGTTTGTCTTACGATATACATGGTTTAACAAGTAATTATTTATGTGGATCAGAACGTCAGCAACCTGCCACCAACGGAAAGCATGCCACGATGAACATCTTCCAGATTTGAAAGAATTAACCAACACTAGAAAATCTGAGTAAACCGTTGATATTCGAATCCCAAGAATTTCTGCAAGTCGGAGACCATCAGAAAGAGCTCTAATTTCTGCAATCATGCTATTCCTAGGGCCATAGAAATGGGCAAAATCCACCAAAACAGATCCTTTCCTATCCCGTATGCATCCTCCTCCTCCACAATCACCTAGATTACCCTTGCTAGCGCCATCCACATTCAAACAACAATCAACAATAGGGGGAATCCACCGAATGAGCTTTAGTTGCTTGGCAGAGAACTTAGGAGAAAGGCCATACCACTGAAGAACATGTAGTTCCTGAGAAGAAGGTGCCACTTTAAACTAAATATTAGCAAGAGAGTGAGCAACCATAAATTTGATATTATTGATCGTTGTCCCAGCAGGAGGTCTTTTGGAATCAAATATAGCCCCGCATCTCCCCTTCCAAATCTCCCAAAGCATAAGAAGAAGGCAGTGAATGGAAATGAAACCAAAAGGAGAAGAGATATTAGTGGTTGTCAAAAAACTCCATATTCTAACCGTAATGTGACTGTGGAGGTAAACCTTGGAGTTGGTGAGTGGGAGGAACAAATTCCAAAGGGAGGCAGCTAGATCGCCATTGATAAACAGGTGGCCATAGTCCTCAATATTAGGGGATGTGCAGCAAGAACAACATGAAACCATCTGAATTCCACTTTCTACAATTCTTTGGTCCACAGGGACCGCTCTGTTGATAAGTTTCCAACAAAACAATGAAGCTCTTCTATAGAAGTAGTTGTGCCAAAAAATTTTAAGAGCTGATCTCTAAACACCCACAGGCCAAACCAGATTGTATGTAGATTTGACAGAAAATTGACCATCCTGAGAAGGCCCCCAGACGCATTTATCATCATCCTCATTAAGAATAACCCCCTGGAGCACACTTGTAGGAAGGAGGGATCTTATAGGGTGATTAGCATTAGAAATAACCTCTTGAAGAGTGATGATATCCCCTTCATAAGTAGAAGTAAGCAGATCAGTAATAGGCCTATCTCCAAGTCAAACATTCGATAAAATATCAATTGTTTGACCATTCCCATGAACCCATCTAGTGTTATGTTGAACTAGTTGATGAGCAACAGTCCAACTTTTGGAAGAAATTCTTGGGATGCCCATGAGCTTAGAATTTCCGCTCGGGGAATAGCATCTTCTAACTTAAAACAACCTTAAATAGCCAAGGCTAGGTCTACATAGGACCATCATAGCCCAACCACTACAAACACATCTCGGAATATGAAACGCGACGGACACAGGCGTCGCCTTTAAGAACGCGACGACCTGCCCAGACGAGATCCAAAGCCTAACGCGACAGGGCCCAGTGTCGCGACCATAACGCGACGGCCTGATACGTCACATTCACGCCAAACGGTCAACACCGACAGTCAAAGTGCAAATCACGACGGAACCATACGTCGCGACAAAGACCACATTAAAACGTACACAGAACTGCGACGGACCACATTGACGTGTTCAACAAGAACGCGATGGGTCAAGTGGTCGTGTCATGACCAATCGGTCCAACCCAATCGGAACACATGTAGGTGATGGCCCAAGGCATCGCGTTCCAAACCAAAATGCAACGGTTCAGTCCGTCGCCTTCTCAGGCAGGCGACTGAACCCTTCTTCCTCTTCCAGAAAACCACTCCACACACTATGAAACTCATACATAAGCTTATAAAATGAAAGCTAAAGTACCGCATGCTTGTCTATCATGCTTTAAAAGTTGTAAACCAATCAAATAACTTAAAACAAAAGAGGAAGTCTCCCTACCAACTCGAAGAGCCCGCAAGACGTGAAGAACACCACACCACCGGTGCACCCACGCTCTGGACACCCTTCTCACGTGGAAACCACGCCGCAGAACCACCTGGAAGCTGGAATCTCCCAGGGAATGATGCAACAACCTCCCCCACCTCCGGACAGAGGTCCTCTGCTCTGACTGGCTGAAACAAAGCAATTAATGAACAGCCAAAATCGTGACAGAGGCAGACGTCGCGTTTAAAATACCTTAAACATGACAGACCTGACCGTCGCCAATCGCACCGCGCACCAAAAAGGCAGTTGGTGAATCGCGACGGAGGAAGCTGTCGCGTTCAAAACACGATGACACACCCCGTCACCTTCTTCACCAGAAAACCTGCAGGCTTAATGGGCTAAGAGCTAAGGCCCACAATGCTCACGCAAGGCACAAAGGCCACGTACAAGGCTCTAGGACCCCACATTGGTCATGAGCACCACACACACAACCCGTTAAATCAGATCCGAACAGTCGTGATGTTACATTACTATCACCTAAAAAGGAATGTCTGTAGACACGCGAATTTGGCTCCACTGCGGGCAAATTTCATGTTGTGCCGTAATGCCACAAATGGCCCTCATTGTGCCTCGTAAGAGTGTTTTCCCCATCATTTCGGATCTCACCCATCCTCCCTCGGTGCTTCCCCCCCCCCCCCTATTCTCGGGTCTATTTAATGCATAGGCATTGTCTTCATGTCACGACGACTCTCCGGGCGCGTTAATCATGTTGCGACGGGTCTGGGGGCCGCATTCTTAAATGCGTCTGGAAAGGCGGACGCGATTCCAAGTCGCGACAGGCATCTTGGGCACGACTAGGCTGAGAGGACCTTATCACGGTGGTCGTAAGCGACGCGACAAGGAGTTTGTTTATTTTATTTATGGAAAATGCCCAATACAATTTTATGAACGCGTCGGCCATAGGCGACGCGATTCTAATGTCGGTTTTGGCAAGTTTTTATAAATAAAATATAGAAATCCCTTAACACGTTCTGCTGTCCAGACGCATTTCAAATCAGAGACAAGTCGGACCTAGCCAACGTGATTAGGCCCTAGGCCCCAAAAGTCATCGCACTCAAGCGCCCGGACCTCGAATCACGTGAAATCTCTGAATCGCGTCCGACCAGGCCGACATGATTAGGTCTTGCACTGTACCCCTAGAGCCCTGAAAGTCGTCGCATTTATGGCCCATGTGCCCAAAACGAAGTCGCGGCGGGGTAGGCCGACGCATTTCAAGAACGCGACGGTCATCCCCGACGTGAATCTGAAGGTGGCCGCAGGCCGTAATCATCGCGCATTATGTCAAATCAAGCGGCAACTACGGCACTTCCTAATCGTGGCAGCCATTGCGGACGCGTTTCTTATCGCGGCGGCCGGGGCGGATGCGATTCACTCTTATAGTCGCGTCCACTGTGGCCAACATGATTCAAGCGTCTGATGCCTATAAATGGACCCCCGAGGGTCATTTGTAAGGGGTCCACTCACTGTGGCGAAGCCCTGCCAGATTCGTGCCTCGACCTCCGAACTAGGGGGACCTACTACTTCACGCCGATCCACGCGTTCCTCCTCGGAGTTTGAAGCTGACGTCTTCCTCCACGCGTACTGGAGCGGGGTGAGGTGGAAGCTTCTTTCCCGTCCTCCTCCATCCATCCAACCAGCAACGCCGCCGCGCCGTCTGACATTTGGGGAAGCACCCCCTCCCCTTTCCCTTTCTCTCTTTATTTACCTCCTCTGGCCCCACGTGGCTCCCTTTTTACACACACACACATACTTATTTTTTAGGGGTTTAAAAGCCAACACACGGTAAGTCGTCCCCCATGTTCTTTATTCATTTCATTTCATTCTTTTGGATTCGGTACTACACATTATTTGGCTAATCTCCTTTTCCTTTCTTTATCTTCTTCTTTTCTTTTTCAGGGTAATCAACAAGGAAACCTCCCTCTACCACGGCCGGCCGTGCTCATAGAGGAAGAAAAGACCCACATCCTTGCGCAATCTCCCCACGCTCCAACAGGTATTCTCCGCGATCATTTCTTCCACCTGCACCCCTCATCGTGCACCTCCATTCGGCACCCTCGCATGCCTGGTGAGCACGATCTTTTTATTTTTGTCTCTCCACCACCATAATCCACCCATCATCACCGTAAACCACTCTTCGTGGACTGTTCTCCTCACCTCCCCGAAAAGGAGGGGACGGAAAACCGCATCCACAATGTCGTCCTCGACATTCAAAATGAAACCACGGCAAGCCGGACTATCACCTAAAAAGAAATAAAACCATATACAGAACAAGTATGATACACTTTCTCTGCGCTTGCTTTTCAAACCATTCTATGCTGGCTGACTTAATCTATTCATTTCTGTACCAGTCTTGCTTTCCTTTCTCTTTAATTCATTTCACAACTGCACTACTTAATTGCCAATCTGACTCTTTTTACCTTTCAACTATAGGCGATTCTACCTTGCTGTTGGTGCTTTATCTCTTTGGACTCAACCTACTTCCACATTTTCCCGGTTGTGTTTGTAACATTTCTTTCCGTACCGCTTCACTCACTTAAAATTCTTTACCATAAACAGCCACCCTTAAATGCTCTGCCATATTAACTCATCTTCAAATTTCTAATTCCTTGGTGCTAGTCCATTATCAGCCTACCACTGCCAACTGTTACTCTATCTTATCTTTTCTCATATTCTCAACTGTTAATTCCCTGAAGAAATTCAAGATATCAATCTGAATTTCCTGTCTCTGTATATCTATCTGGTTATACTGCTTTAAACTCATGTCCTGTTAAGAATCTCCTATGCTTCCACTACGCTACTCTGATTACATCAGATACTTGCCAAAATATCCCACAAATTCTGCCTTCATTATTATCTTTAATTCTCTTTATTTCCACTACTATTCTGACTCTAACTGAGTTGACTTTACTTACTTATCAAATCATCTTACCCAATTAATTACCACGAGGAGAAAATGCATGAATTCTTGAGTTGCCTTCTTTAATGCTTCAATTCTATTGGTGCCACACTGAATTCTGAATCTTGTCATACTATTACTGACATGCTTCTCTTATTATATACTTTCCTTACTTAATAATATTCTCTGACTGACTCAATAAATCAAATCCATAACCCTTTAATATATCCATTCTCATTGCTGTGACATTGTATTCTCTTATTAGAAAACAAAACTACCCAACTAACTTTGCACATACTTTGCCTTTAACTTTGTCGAACTCTTTCTTAATCAGGTGCCATCTGACCCAAAATGCTTTACTACTTAATTTCTCACACTTTTCCTTGTTATATTCTACAATCTACTGACTTTACAAATTCCAATTTCCATACCTTTCTTGTTCTTTCTATTCTATTCTGCCATACTTTAATCTGCTCACTATTCTTTAACTGATCTACTGTGGATTTTACATCATACTCTGAAAAAAAATGTTATAACAAAACTCCTATTATAATAACTGGTACGTTTAGATTGAAGTTTACCGGGTTTGGGGGCTAGTGTGTGGCCCATTGGTTGAGTATGTGGGTGTGAATGTGTTTTTAAAGGTTGGTGTGGCAGGATGGGAGGCTGGAGGGTTGGAAGTTCAGCCCAAACAGACCTTTGGCGGGTTCATTAAGAATGCGACCAACACAGTCGCCGTGATTCTTATATGAATGCGACCACCTACCCCGTCATGATTTAGAACCGCTTCTACGTGAGTGCGGCTGCATGCGCGCCGCGTAGCGCATGCAGGGTTGTCGAGGTTTAATCGTGACGGCGGGGTACATCGTGTTTCTGTAGACGCGAGATTTGGCCCATCCCCGCATGGTTTATGGCCCAATAAGGCTTGTTTGACCACATGTCGACTTGCCTCGGATCCCATGTTAACGGCAACATTGCTTGCCGCTGACTGCATGTTAACGACAATACCCCTTGACGTCGACTCCGGTTGACGTCCACATCGGTTGACGTCTGCATGGGGTTGGCAGCAGCATCGCTTGACGTCAACCTGGGTTTACTTGGTCTGCGCAACTGCCTGAGATTCTAGCCCACTTGCCCCCTTCCCTCGCCCATGCAACGCATGGGGCCATTCCCAACAAGCAAATGGGCCACCTTGGCACCCTCTTGACCCAGTAAAAGTCCTATGTGGCCCCCTCCTATTGGCTTAGCCTTTCTACATGGATTGCCACATGTTCAAGTGTGTTTTCTCACACTTGAGCATCCAAGGCTCCCTAGCTCTGCCCCCACTGCCTATATATGTCACTCCTTAGCCTTCTAAGTGAGGGAGGAGATGTTGGACGAGCTGAAGCCTTATTGCCTTGAGAGAAGAGAGAGAAAAGTGACTTCAAGCCTTGAGAGCTTCCACCTTTGCTTCCTCTCTTCCTCTCAACACTTGGGACGTCCAAAAGGCTTCACCACGAGCTGGAGGATCCCACAAATCAGCCACCCACGCCTGCAAACGAGGATCATCTCCTTCCTCTCTTTCTCTTTCCCTTCCTTCTCTCTTAACATTGCATGCTAGTCACTTCACACACACACACTTTAGGCACGTAGTGCACATCCCTACACACCTAAAAGGGGTTTTCCAAACCAAAAACGGAGGGAAGAAGGGTGGTCATAACATTTGGCCACCCCTCTTCTCAAGCCCGCAACCAGTACGGGGCTCTTCTTTTGGGTCTTTTCTCTTTACTTCTGGATGTTTACTATACTTCCCTAAAGTCTAATAGAGATTTCTTTATTTCAGAACCAAAAAGATCGCAAAGTCTTTGGCCGGCCGAGGAGGGGAAAGTCGGAGTCCCGCCATCCACCGCTATGTGAGGCCACGTCACCGACGCGATCCAAACACCTCCTTGGGCACAGGTAAGGCCCTGGCGATCACATCCCATTCATTTCCTTAGCAGGTTTCTTTGTTCTTCCCTTGGTCAACTTGGTCAAACATGAGTCAAAGAAGCAAGAGAAAGTCAACCAGCAAAATGCCAATGTCAACGAGGGAGCTCTCAACGTTTGGGAACCTCTAGAGCACCACTCGGGAGCAGAATGGAACGTCCACAGCTCTCTTTTGGCGATCACGGTGGGACAATTGATGTTGCTGCGGTTTCAGCCTACACACAGGTAGACGTCAAATGATCTTGACGTCTACCCAAGTAAACGTCCACTTTTTCTGCCGTTTATTTCTCATTAGCATCCACATCTTGTGTCGTTAACTCTGTGTCAGCGTCCATCGATCCTGCCATTTATTTGTTCTGAGAAACTTAACATCGACTGTGTTGCCGTTTATTTCACAAAAGCTATTTTTTGGTTGGATTTGTTTTCTGTTTTCTTGTTTGCTTTCTCTTTGATCACTAATGGTCCTGAGTCATGAGGTGGGTCCTTATTCTCTTCTGTTCTAGCCTCCCCACACATTTTAGGATAGCCCCTTCTTGATTCACAACCTTTTACTCGGGGATTCCCTCTCAGGAAAATCAGGTTGGCTTCAAGAAGAATTCTATAAGTCCCTAAATTTCGTGAATTCCCTCACGGTACAGGGCAGGAGGACCTTTACCCTCTCAGTTAGTTCGCCTATTCACCTGGTTTTGAGTGAGAGGTGAGAGAACCGGCCTCCACAAGTCAAGTTAACACACAACTTCAACATTTAAAAAAAATTTGGGACGTTGTTTGACAACATTGTGTGATTAGAAATCCACATTTCTCCTAATAACAGTGTAGTTAATTGGCCCAATCATCTTAAAATCAGTAGGTTGTGTGTGCTAATGGACTCTTGGTTGAACTCCGTCAATATGTCTAACAATCTGGCTTTTGAGTATGATGATAATATCAATGATGAATTTGTCGGAATGGTTAACTCTAACATTCAGTCCGAAGAGTCTGTTCAATCCTCCTCTCAAGCCGATAATGAGGAGGTGTGTTTAAGGGTCAATCCCACTTATACCCAAGAAGCTCAAGAAGACCCCGAATTCTCCAAACTCTTACTCGAGGACATCATTTCCATGCTTTCTAAGCATACTGTTCGGGCAATGGCTTCACCTTCCTCACCATCTCCTTTCCATGCTTCTTCATCCAAACCCACTCCCAGGCCGGTCACCCCATCCCGAGTCCCCATCTCCACTCCTCTTCCTCCTGCACCTACTCTCATTCCAACTACTCTCTCTGTCTATCCACCCTATGTCCAATCCACACCCCCCCACTTAATCTGAATCCATCTCCAGGTCAAAGATGGAGGGTCTTGTTAGGAAACTCATGGTTGAGTCTTTGTCCATGTCCAAGCCTCATTCCCTCCAAAACTATTGCAAGCTTCTGAATGCTTACTTTCCCTCGGGTTTCAAGGCCCCGAAATACCGCAAGTATGACGGGACCTCCGATCCCCACTTCTATCTTGTTGGCTTTCTCATGGATTCCCATCGGTGGTTATATGATCGGGTCCTCATGGTTCACTCTTTCAACAATCGTTAGAAGGGGAGGATTTGAGGTGGTTCACCTCCCTTCCTGCATCTGATCTCATTAACTTTGACATAGTCTCCGAATGCTTCATCTCTCATTTCTCTTACATGGCCACTCAGGTCCCCACACTTCCCGACTTGGTGGCGGAAAAGATGAGGTCGGAGGAAGACTTTGTCACCTTCGCCAACCGCTGGAGATCCATGGCTTTGAGAGCCAACCTCCCCATCCCGGAGTCCCAAGCCATTACCATGATAGTCACCAATACCACCCCTTTACTCTGATCCATATTAATGCTTAGTGAGTTTCCCTCCTTTGCACACCTTTACAATCGAGCTAGGGTCATCCAAAACCAAATCAAGGACTCCTCCCTCCCACCATTCTTTGAAGGGAAGCCTAAGGGATGCAAGGCTCTCGCGGCACCTACCACCGAGGGGGTGACCGTCAATGAGTCCATTAGTGCCTACAGTCAACCACTGAGGCCCCCTAACAAACCCTCTAATCCCACCTCCAATCCTCACCAATTCCCATCACATCCCTCTAGGCCCTACTCAGATGTTTCTCCGCCTTCTGGCTATACTAGTCTCGATCCCAAGAGATCTCACTATCCTGCCCTCCCCGAATCCCTCGGGGACATATTCTTTGCCCTCATGTCTTGCGATGCCATCCAACTTCCTCCACAAAAAGAGGGTGTGCACCCTAGGGCCAATACCTCAAAGTACTGTCCCTATCATAGGGCCCCTGGTCATGAAATCCACAATTGCTTTACTTTCTGTGAATGGGTGTATGACATGAACGATCAGGGTAGGATCAATTAGGAAGATGTCAAGGTCGTCATTTCCAAGTCTAGGTATACAAGAAGGGACATGGGTATAGTGCAGAACCCCCTCCCCAACAACCAAAACAACAACAACAACCCATCCTCCTCCAAGTCCCAGGAAAAGGTCAACACCATGACACATCCAGAACATCGGGTTGTGAGGAGAAAACAACAGTGGGGAGTAGAAGGTTTCGAGGAGTGGTACCCCTATCCTTCCATAGAGTCCCAGGAACCCTCCGCCACTGTTGATGCCATCCTAGAAGAGCGGCCCCTAGTGCTTATCCGACCCACTCATCAGGATGCCCAATCTATTCCCATTTCCCCCTCCTATGAGTCACCCACCTATGGTTCCCAACCCCTCTAACTCATTCTCCCTAGGTCTTAGGAGGACGTTCATGTCACCCTCCGGAACCGCATTGTTCCCCCACTTCCACGGCCATCTCAAGATGAGGAGGATAATGGACCCCCGCCACCTGTCGGCACCGAATATGATATTCTTCAACACTTGGATAAGACTCCCGCAAGGGTGTCTATTTTAGAATTGATTCAGAAATTGCCGTACCATCAGTCCACTCTCCTCCAATTCCTCCAAAAGATCATGGTCAATGATGACCTTCCTGCTAGTGGGGTGACCAATGCCATTCTCTCCCTCACCCAAGGACCCTCCATCTCCTTCTCGGACAGGATCTTGCAGCCCCTGAGTGTTGTTCACTCCCTCTTTGTCTCATCGTCACCCTCAACAGGGTCTCGATGGACTCCACTCTTATCGACACCGAGGCATCCATCAATGTGTGTCTGATGAAGACCCTTAAACAATTGGGTTTAGGGGAAGAAAATCTGCTCCACCATCGTTGCCTATGACAACTCCAAGAGGGTTTCCAAGGAAAAAATTGCTCTTCAATTGGAAATAGGACCGGTTACCATGTCTTCCGAGTTCCTAGTCTTGGATGTCGATCCGGCCTATAAGGCCATCCTCGGTCGTCCTTGGTTAGAGCAAACTCTAAGGGTCCCTTCCACCGCCCATCAATGTTTCAAGTTTCCTTTTAACGGGCGGGTTATCAAAATCAAGAGCATCCCTACTGTGGAAACCCTCAACTCCATCACATCGAAGCAGATGTCGCACCTATTCATTTCGGACAAGGGGAAGAAACCCATCATGTCCATCATTGATTTTCCATCTCCCCTTGACTTGAACCAACCTCCCTTCTTAGATGAAGAGTTTGAGACCGTCACGTGTCCTCAAGGGAAAGGTTGGGATGTGATGGTAAAGATCGGCTATATTCATGGCCGAGGGTTGGGTAGAGACAGGCAGGGTCCTGTTAGTAGTGTCCAGGTTAAGAGGTTGTTAGCTAGGGCCGGTCTAGGCTTTCATCCAGACCCTATTCAACCGGATCCATTAATACCCTACACACCTCTTACCTGGACCCTGAATGAGCATTTTATTCGGGGACCTATTCAACCGAGAACAAGGGAGCCCATGGTAGAGGAACTATCCGAGTCGGAGAGTGAAGAAGAGGAGGAAGCTGTTGAAATTGAAGAAGTTTGTGAGGACTTCGGCCTTCTCTCGCTCTTTGGTTCCGACCTCCCATCTCCATCCCCTTCATCTTCCCCCTCAACTGAAGTGTGCTCGGCACACGAGTTTCCTTCTCTAACCACTTCCCTCTCCTTTCTTTCTCAACCTATCCTCCCTCCATTGCTCACCTGGCCAGTCAGGGATACCCCAAACCAACAACTCATGGTTCTAAGCCTTGACTCCCAAAAAAAAATGCAAATTTTCAAAGGAGGAAATGTGAGGTCTCCGTCGAGCATCCTTCCTCTGTGGAGTCTCCTCCGATTGGCTAGGGGCCGACTCTCTTCAACTTAAACTCCAATTCTGGCCCATCTAGGGGCACTTCCCCTGTACATAGTTCTGTACATAGTTGTTTAGATTCAGGCTTAGGGTCAAGTCTAGGGTCTGGTCTAGGTTTAGAGGAGTCTGGTCCCTCTCAGCCATGTATTCACAAAGAGAAGGGTAGGCAAGTTCCTACCCATTATGTTTTGGCCTTGGTTGAGAGGTGTGTTAAATTAAGTCAAGTCCCAGTGTTTCTTGAGGAGCCTGCTCTAGTAGAGTCAGACTTTGTAGAAGGTTATTCTGTAGATGATGGTTTAGGAGTATACCTTCTAGATTTTGAAGAGAAAGATGAGCCGGAAGATCTTGGGTCAGAAGAAGAGGACCCATTGAGCTCCTATGTGGTTGGCACGAAGAGGTTTGATGAGCCAACCATGGCTGTGGATGAGCCAACCAAAGAGATCAACCTTGGCACCGAAGAATCCCCGAACGTAGTTTTGATTAGTGCCAACTTGAGCGTAGAAGAAGAAGAAGCCATTGTAGCTATCCTTAAAGAATTCTCCGATGGTTTTGCCTGGTCCTACAAGGACATGCTGGGACTTGACACCTCTTTGTTCGAGCATTGATTAGTCTTAAAAGCCGATGCAAAAGTCATTAAACAAAAGCTAAGGAGGCTACACCCCAAGCTTGCGCTCAAGATCAAAGAGGAGGTTGATAAGTTACACAAAGCCAAGTTCATTAGGGTTGTACTTTATCCGCAATGGGTAGATAACATCGTCCCGGTGATGAACAAGGATGGTAAGGTTAGGATCTACATAGATTTCCGTGACCTTGATCGTGCTTGCCCTAAGGACGATTTTTCTCTCCCCCACATAGATGTCCTAGTGAACAATACTTCCGATTTTGAGATGTTGTCTTTCATGGATGGTTTCTCTGGGTATAACCAGATCCGTTTGGCAGAGGAAGACTAGGAGAAAACTTCTTTCACTACGCCTTGGGGGACCTATTGTTATGTCGTGATGCCCTTCGATCTGAAGAATGCGAGAGCAACCTATCAAAAGTCAATGATGGCAATTTTTCATGACATGATGCATGTGCACATGGAGGTCTATGTTGATGATGTATTGGTTAAATCTAGAACTCGACGTGGCCATGCTGAGGTCCTTCGGGCAATTCTCCAATGGTCTAGAGAACATAAGCTTAAGATGAACCCTAAGAAGTGTGTTTTTCGGAGTATCCTCAGAGAAGTTGCTTGGGTTCATAGTTAGCAAGAGGGGAATTGAGATCGATCCTAAAAAGGCCAAAGCAATAATCGACATGCCTCCTCCTAGGAATATCAAAGAAGTTAGAGGGATGATTGGTAGACTTTAGTTTATTAGGAGATTCATTCTCAACATTCAATCCATTGTAAGCCCTTCTATGAGATGCTTAGAGGAGAGGCTAAGTTTGATTGGAACGATAAGTGTCAAAAGGCCTTCGAAGAATTGAAGAGTTATCTTTTCAATCCCCCTGTTCTCGCTCCTCCGGTCCCGGGTTGGCCTTTATTGCTCTACGTGTCAACCACTGAAGATTCCACTGGAGGAGCAGTCTTGGCCCAATATGACGACGGGAAGAAGGAGAGAGCTATGTATTACCTGTCCAAATTGTTCAATGAAGCTGAGAAGAAATACACTACCATGGAAAGAACATGTGCGGCCGTCGTCTGGGTGCCCAGAAGTTAAAGCATTATTTTCTAGCTCATGAGGTGAAACTTCTGTGCGAATGGACCCAATTCGGTACTTGCTTGAGAAGCCCGTTCTGACTGAACGTTTGATGAGGTGGAAAAGTTTCCTTAATCAATTTGACATCACCTACGTAATCAGAAGTCAATCAAGGGGCATGCCATTGCCGAACATTGGCCCACCACCCCTTACCTTCGT
The DNA here is from genome assembly GCA_014218235.1 of Colocasia esculenta. NCBI lineage: Eukaryota > Viridiplantae > Streptophyta > Magnoliopsida > Alismatales > Araceae > Colocasia > Colocasia esculenta. Next base: position 14,137,315 of record CM024762.1, on the reverse strand, counting down.
ATTCTCCTGTTGATGAAAGCTTCGGATGAAGAAGAGTTAGGAGCCATTATTGATGGTGAACCTTCATGGATACTTTACTTGACGGAGCTCTCAATTCTAAAGGGAGTGGAATAGGGGCAGTCCTCCTCTCACTGGAAGGGGCAGTCATTCCGCACGCTTACCAACTAACCTTCCCTGCCACGAACAATGTGGCCGAATATGAGGCACTCCTAGTTGGGCTGAAAATGGCATTGTTGCTCAGAGTTAAGGAATTAAGGATAATTAGAGATTCGCAATTAATACTCCGGCAGTCCCTTAGCAAGTACCAGACCCAGGATCCCAAGTTGAAACCATACCAGGACTTGGTAGGAAGAGTAATCCGACAGTTTAGGAAGCTCACTCTAGTTCACACTCCTAGGGCTCAAAACATTCTAGCAGATTCACTCACTTCCTTGGCTTCTTCTATCCCCATCCCGCTAGGGAGATCCTCCAAAACCATCTCTATACAAAGATTGAAAATCCCTTCTCATGCTGATCCATGGTTCTCTCAACTCAAGTCTCTCTCCCTTCGAGTCCATGCACTTTCAAAAGAGCCAGAAATCGATCTTGATGATGGCCATCCTTAGTACTTTGACATTGAAAACTATCTCAAAGATGGATTCTTCCTGATTATGCCACCACTTTTGATAGACGGGCCATTCGCTGCGTCTCTAAATGTTACAAGATCATAGGTGGCATTCTCCACAAGAAATCCCTCATTGGGGTCTATCTCATTGCCTTGATAAAATCGGATCCCAAAGCATTGTTGAAGCCGCTCACTCTAGTGAATGTGGTGGCCATGTCAATGGTAGAGCGATTACCCAAAAGTTGCTAAGACACTATTACTGGCCTACCATGGAAGAAGATTGCACTCATTTTGTTCGTCACTGTGCTAAATGCCAACTCCATGGTGACAAAATCCATGCTCCTTCCTCCTCTCTTCACCCTCTCATTGCTCTATGGCCTTTCGCCATGTGGGCATTCGATGTGGTCGGTCCACTCAAGGACAGAACTGGAGAAATCTGTAAGAAGTCCTTCATTCTGACCGCCACGGAGTACTTCACGAAGTGGGCTGAAGCGGAAGTATTCATAGAGGTCAAAGCTTCAACGGTCATCAAGTTCATCAAGCGCAACATCCTTGCAAGATTTGGCGTGCCTCGGGACATCGTCATTGACAATGGACCACAATTCACTTCGCAGGAGCTTGGCGACGTGTGGTAAATATGGTATTAATTTGCATCATTCATCTCCATATTATCCACGAGGTAATGGACAAGTGGAAGCTACTAATAAAACTCTCATCAAAATCATAAAGAAAACTTCCAGATCTCACAATAACACTGACTGGCCAGGCTGCTTAGTTGAGGCTCTGTAGGCCTACCGCACCTCGGTCCGAACTCCTACGGGGCAAACCCCCTATGCTTTGACATACGGATCAAATGCGGTACTCCCATATGAGATCTTTGTCCCTTCACTAAGAGTTCAATTGGATTCCGAACTTGACCCTGGTCAACGTCGGGAGGCTTTATTAACACAACTTGAACTCTTAGACGAAAGGCGAATGATAGCGGCCGACCATGCACAGGTTTATCGTCAAAGAATTACACGTTTTTATGCTAAGAAGTCCTTGAAAGAAATTTGAAGTTGGTGAAATGGTCCTAAAGTGCAAAGTCATTAGGCACCAGGTCCCAGGAGTAAACTGCAAGAAAATTGGGAAGGTCCGTTCGTTGTCAAAGAAGTATACTCGGGGAACGCTTACAGGTTAGTGGACGCCGAAGGAATTGAGTTGTCGCATCCATGGAACATAGTCTACCTCAAGAAGTTCTACCCTTAGTTGGTCAGTCAGTCAGTCAAGTCGGTTGTTCATCACTTGTCAATATCATGGGTTTGAGACTCTACTTTTTTCACTTGGCCATTAGTAAGGTAGGGTCTCTTCACACACCACACGATGCTGGAGTATTGGCCATTAGCTGGAAAATCATAAATACACTCGGACGTGTCTAACTAGGTCAACATAACCCCTTTTCTCTTCTCACTCGATCAAGTTTGGAAGAAGGGGCAAGCTACAAGTAGGGGACTGCCCACTCTCACCTGAAAGAGAAAGTCATAACAAACGGGGGCAATGAAAGAAGTACAAAGGCAAAATGCCAAATGCCAAGTTTAAATGTCAAAGAAAAGCCAAAAGGGTCACAAAAAGGGTAGCAAAAAGTACGTACCCAGAAAAAGGCTGACCAAATCAAGGAGGTAGCAAATAGTACGTGCCTCCACCAAGGAATCAAAATGAAAGTATCCCATAAAATAATTATTGACTAAGTCTTTCGGTGTGAGATGTTGGTTCGGAAACAAAAAGTGGCTTGGACCCAAATCCTCACATGACGTCCTATTTCCTTCTTCCAATTTCTCCCTCTAGGGGCAATTTGACCTTCTACACCTTCCATGGTGGAAAATATCAAGAATGTGAGGGACAATCTCCAATGTCAACGATATTATGCACGACCCTCCTTGTTCATGGCCTCTGTGATTAGGTCGATTATGAAGACCCTATTACCTTGACTTGCGATGAATATGTGTCTTAGGGTCAAATGATGAAAAATCTAAAAAAATTATAAAATGAAAAAAAAAAGGTGTGTTGATGTGTACATATTTCTATTCCATTTTGTACATATTTCTCCTTTTATTTTAACTCAAAAAAAATCAAAATAAAAAAAAATGTATGTACATATTTCCCTTCAATATTTTATTTGTGTTCCTATATATCTTTAATTAGATGTTAGCCCCTTGACCAGATCTCAAGAAAGGTACATCTTTTAGGCAAGGGGCTAAAGACAGATCTACACTAACTTTTTTCCTTTTAAGTGTTGTGGATGCAAGAACAGATTTGGCAAACCATTCAGACACACATTGGATGAACAAATGCACAAAAGTCCACTAAATGATCAAGTTTTTGTACATAGCATGACAGGGGCATACCCCTGGTGGTACATCTGGCGCCTCGCTCCTCACTCCTCTCTCCTCTCCCCCTCGCTAGGCCTCTGCCTACGCGAGCTACTCACCTCCTCCTCCTCCCTCTCCCGACACCGATCCAGGAGAGGCAGTCTCGTCACCGTCGACGCCTCTGGTCGTAGCCCTCCCCACACCACGAATAGGTCTCCCAGGGACAGGATATCGTCGAGTGACGCGAAGGCTGACCCGGTCCTCCCTAGCGCCTCCAGCTGGGCCTATCGTTGTTGCTCCCGACGCTTCTTCAGCACCCGGTTCTTCAGAATCTCGAAATCCGCAGCAATCTGAGCTCGAGCCCTCTCCGCCTCCCTCTCCCTCTCCCTCGCCTCGAGTAGGCGACCCCGTGTCGTCAACAAATCCACCCTCAGGCTCTCCATCTGTGCCTCGAGGGTCACCCCCGCTACCTGCCGCTGCACATAAATGAGCAAATATGTCAGGTCAGTCAAATCATGTGCAGAAAGATAGTGATTCAATATCTTACCTCCACCTCTAGCTCCCGGACCCTCGCCTCCGCCTGGTCTAGGGCCTCTTGCAGCCGAACAGCCAAGTCCCCGCTGGGAGGCTGTGCAGATGAGCTTGTTGGCCCTTTTGGTACGGCAGCAAGCTAACCTAGAGGGGGGGTGAATAGGTTTTTCCGAAATCTGAAATAGAAACTTAAACACAGAAATTAACACTTGAATGTTTGGTTAGATTAGTGTGATAAAGAGTAGTAGTGCGGAAGCAAATAAACAATCACACAAAGGACACAAGGAATTTATCCTGGTTCGGCCCTTCCCACATGGAAGTCCTACGTCCAGTCCCCAAGCAACCTCTAGGGATTTCACTAACCAAAGGTACAGTCCCCCTTAAGGACACTACAACACCCAGCACCCCAGCTGGTCTTCTTCTCTTTCCCGGGCAAGAAGGCAGCCCACTTCTCTTACAGGTAAAGAAGCCAACCTCCTGGTACAAACCCCAGTGCGGTTCTGCTAGACACTAACCCCTAGCTAGGTTTACAACTGGTACAAACCCCAGTTTGGTTCAGCTAGACACAAACCCCTAGCTGGTTATCTACTGTATACAGTCCTACAGCTGGACAAGGATCTTTCTTAGAAAGATCAGACTGAGAAGCTTTACAAGATAAACACTTGTGTAAAGCTCACAGTCCCAGACTCTCCCCAGATATATAATGAGCTCGGAGAGAAACAGAAGAGAGAAAAGAAAGCAATAGTGCTTGAATGCTTGAACGCTTGAGATGCTTGAAAGCTTGAGTGCTTCTTCTGGGCTCAGGCTCTTTCTCTCTTTCTTTGAGTGTATGTGTCGTTGAGGTTCTTCTCACAGTTGTACACTCCTTCAAAGATATTCAGGAAAAGACTCTTCTTTTTCTTCAGCTAAGCTTCTTCTTTCATATGAGCAATTTGAATGGATCTGTTGAAGAGATCCGTTGGATTTCTAGCCGTTGCTCATCTCCTCTTCATTTGTCTTAATCAGACTCTGACGGTCTTCGAGGTCTGTACACATAGAAGAAAGTGTTAGCATAAAAGAGTGTTTATGATAAACGATGCATAGTACTGTGCTTCTGCTAACGTACTGAAAATAGTAGGTCAAATCTTTTTCTGACAAGATTATGCATGCAGCTTTTTGTGTCAGACAATATTTGACTTTTCAATGAGCGCCAAAAACACTTTCAAAATATTCAAGAGAAATCGTTGTTCATTTACAAGTAAATCGTTGCAAGTTTATGAACAATCGATGTGAAAGACAAGTCGTTATGATCATTGAAGAAATCGTTATGAGCATGACTTATGAAATCGTTATGAGAAGAGTCGTTGCTCATTATAAAGAAATCGATGTGATTATTTATGAAATCGTTATGCAAGCAAATCGTTATGATCTTGTGAAGAAATCGTTGTGATCAGTAAAGAAATCGATGTGATCACTTATGAAATCGTTATGGCATCGATTTCTTAGCAAGTCGTTGCGCTTACAGAAGAAATCGTTGCGAACACTTATGAAATCGTTATGGCATCGATTTCTTAGCAAATCGTTGCGCTTACAGAAGAAATCGTTGCGAACACTTATGAAATCATTATGGCATCGATTTCTTAGCAAGTCATTGCGCTTACAGAAGAAATCGTTGCGAACACTTTTATGAAATCGTTATGGCATCGATTTCTTAGCAAATCGTTGTAGCGCTTGTTACTTTGGCACTTTAAATAGAAATCGATGTATATGAGTTAGACATCGACTTTATCCTTTTAGTGCGCCATATTGCATCAATGTGAGACTCAGCATTTTGCTATGAGATTGATGCGACACAGATGAAACAAAATATTCAATTAAGTTACATCATAAATTTTATTATCACCAAAATACAAGAACAAATAGAGAGTGGTTCAACAATCTCCCCCTTTTTGGTGATGACAAAATTTATGAGAATTTTCTGACAAGAATATATATAAAGCATAGAGGTTTCAGAAAATTCATACAAACTCTCCCCTTTTTGTCACTAACCAAAAAGGAAGGATCTTACCAGGGATTTCTCTCTCCCTTTGAGAGAATTTCTTACCATTGAGGGGTTCAACAAGGATAGTTGATAAGGAATGACTCCCCTTAATCTGTGCTCCCCCTGAATGAGAGACTCCACCTGAATGAAACTTGCAAATAATTGTTAGTAATAAAGACTAATTCATTTTTGTGACTACTCTTTCTTCAGATGTGATTTGAATGAAGAATCTGCAGTCACTCCTGCCTTGAGCATTCTTGTTTTTGATGCTCCAAGGCTAACCTGCAAATACATTACTCAGAGGTAGGTACCCAAATCTTTTTGGGTCCTTAATGGTTAGATGCATGAAAATAACCTTTAGGAATCCAAACTAAGTGCCTTGTTGTGCAGGTGTTTACTGTGTGTCCTAATTTATTACAATGAGACAACAATGAATATAATCTATTTTGCAGTTCTTATTATTTTTATGATGTCTGTTTAGGACATAATTTTTTAAAACATTTTCTTTTACAGGGGCCATTTTATGAGGTAACTTGGTTTCTCTTACAAATTTTGGCAATGGATATTTTCAGGAAATATGACTTGTTTTCCTTTTTCAGGAGGTTTGTATCCAAGATCTTGCTTGTTATTTCCAGGTTTTGATCCTTTCAAACATAGAGCAAAAGAAGTTTTTCCTTTTGTAATTTTTAACTGATTCTTTTAAATACAGATTTCTTAGTTAGAGTTTTTAATTTTTCTTCTAACTCTAACTTTTCATTGTCCTTATTTTTATATTTTCATTCAAAAGATAAATATTGTCTTTATTGTCTTTTAATTGTTTTTCTAGTTGCTCCAATTCGGATTTAAGATCAGAATTGGTGTTTTCTAAGCAAGTAGAGTTGTTTTTCAGACTTTTTAATTCTTTTACAACCCCTTTATGTTTTTCATACAGTTCATTAAAGACTTCTTCTAAGTCTTCTGATTCTGACCCTGAATCTGTGCAAGAATTAAAAAATGAGTCAGAATGTACCTCATCTAGTCCCACCATGAGGGCTAGATTACCTGCTCCTTTTCGGAATCTGAGCTTGATGATTCAGAGCTTGTGACCTCATCATTCTCCCATGCAGCCGCCATGGCTTTTCTTTTAAATTTCTTGTGCTGCTTCTTGGGCTTATCAGATTGACCAATCTTCTTGAGCCTTGGACAGTCTGGTCTCAGATGTCCAGGTTTTTTGCATTCATAGCAGACTGGTTCTTTTTCCTTTTTCTCTTTTCTTTGGATCCTTCTTGATCCGTTTTTCTTCTCTTCAAAATCTTCTGAAGCTTGGACAATACTTCATCCATATTACCGTCTTCAGAATCTGCATCCTGGGAACTAGAAGAAGAAGAAGTGGAAGGAGCAGTTGCAACTTTAAGAGCATTAGTACATTTCTTCTTAGATGAGCTTTCAGATAATCGCTCCATATTTATTTCATGTGCCATGAGAGAACCTATTAAATTATCAATTGATAATTTGGTTAAATCATGGGCCTCTTCAATAGCAGTTACCTTAGGTGTCCATGAAATAGTTAAGGACCTAAGTATTTTTCTAACGGTTTCTTCATTAGAAAGAATTTTTCCAAGAGAATTTAAACCTACTACTATACTTGAAAATCTATTATACATAGTAGTAATATTTTCATTTGGAAGTATTTTAAATTGCTCATATTGAGAGATAAGAATATCTATCCTAGTTTGTTTTATTTTATCTGTTCCTTCATAGGTTATCTGTAATTTATCCCATATTTCTTTAGCAGATTTACATGCAGAAACTCTACTGAACTCTCTTTTAGATAGAGCACAACATAGATAGTTTTTAGCCTTAAAGTTTAGAGATAGCTTACTCTTATCAGCTGCTGTAATGGCAGTGGTGCCTTCAGCTAGAACAATAATGAAATCACCTACCTCTATTACCTGCCACAGATCAAAGTCTGTGCCTCGAATGAAGCATTCCATTCTCATCTCCAATATTGATAATCTTCTCCATCGAAGAATGGAGGTCTGGTGACGAATGACCTTCAGCATATCCTTAAGCTGCCATGGATCTTTGCTCTAAGATCGTTGGATCTTCTTGAAAGTTCAGAGACCCGCTCTGATACTAATTGTTGGCCCTTTTGGTACAGCAGCAAGCTAACCTAGAGGGGGGGGTGAATAGGTTTTTCCGAAATCTGAAATAGAAACTTAAACACAGAAATTAACACTTGAATGTTTGGTTAGATTAGTGTGATAAAGAGTAGTAGTGCGAAAGCAAATAAACAATCACACAAAGGACACAAGGAATTTATCCTGGTTCGGCCCTTCCCACATGGAAGTCCTACGTCCAGTCCCCAAGCAACCTCTTGGGATTTCACTAACCAAGGGTACAGTCCCCCTTAAGGACACTACAACACCCAGCACCCCAGCTGGTCTTCTTCTCTTTCCCGGGCAAGAAGGCAGCCCACTTCTCTTACAGGTAAAGAAGCCAACCTCCTGGTACAAACCCCAGTGCGGTTCTGCTAGACACTAACCCCTAGCTAGGTTTACAACTGGTACAAACCCCAGTTTGGTTCAGCTAGACACAAACCCCTAGCTGGGTTATCTACTGTATACAGTTCTACAGCTGGACAAGGATCTTTCTTAGAAAGATCAGACTGAGAAGCTTTACAAGATAAACACTTGTGTAAAGCTCACAGTCCCAGACTCTCCCCAGATATACAATGAGCTCGGAGAGAAACAGAAGAGAGAAAAGAAAGCAATAGTGCTTGAATGCTTGAACGCTTGAGATGCTTGAAAGCTTGAGTGCTTCTTCTGGGCTCAGGCTCTTTCTCTCTTTCTTTGAGTGTATGTGTCATTGAGGTTCTTCTCACAGTTGTACACTCCTTCAAAGATATTCAGGAAAAGACTCTTCTTTTTCTTCATCTAAGCTTCTTCTTTTATATGAGCAATTTGAATGGATCCGTTGAAGAGATCCGTTGGATTTCTAGCCGTTGCTCATCTCCTCTTCATTTGTCTTAATCAGACTCTGACGGTCTTCGAGGTCTGTACACATAGAAGAAAGTGTTAGCGTAAAAGAGTGTTTATGATAAACGATGCATAGTACTGTGCTTCTGCTAACATACTGAAAATAGTAGGTCAAATCTTTTTCTGACAAGATTATGCATGCAGCTTTTGTGTCAGACAATATTTGACTTTTCAATGAGCGCCAAAAACACTTTCAAAATATTCAAGAGAAATCGTTGTTCATTTACAAGTAAATCGTTGCAAGTTTATGAACAAATCGATGTGAAAGACAAGTCGTTATGATCATTGAAGAAATCGTTATGAGCATGACTTATGAAATCGTTATGAGAAGAGTCGTTGCTCATTTATAAAGAAATCGATGTGATTATTTATGAAATCGTTATGCAAGCAAATCGTTATGATCTTGTGAAGAAATCGTTGTGATCAGTAAAGAAATCGATGTGATCACTTATGAAATCGTTATGGCATCGATTTCTTAGCAAGTCGTTGCGCTTACAGAAGAAATCGTTGCGAACACTTATGAAATCGTTATGGCATCGATTTCTTAGCAAATCGTTGCGCTTACAGAAGAAATCGTTGCGAACACTTATGAAATCGTTATGGCATCGATTTCTTAGCAAGTCGTTGCACTTACAGAAGAAATCGTTGCGAACACTCTTATGAAATCGTTATGGCATCGATTTCTTAGCAAATCGTTGTAGCGCTTGTTACTTTGGCACTTTAAATAGAAATCGATGTATATGAGTTAGACATTGACTTTATCCTTTTAGTGCGCCATATTGCATCAATGTGAGACTCAGCATTTTGCTATGAGATTGATGCGACACAGATGAAACAAAATATTCAATTTAAGTTACATCATAAATTTTATTATCACCAAAATACAAGAACAAATAGAGAGTGGTTCAACAGAGCTCGCCCCCGTGTCCCGGCTCGCCCGCACCCTCGCTAGTTCCTCTCTCTACAATCACATACATTGGTTAGTCCAACTAATCAAATCAAATCCAAATTGTGGTCAAGGGTGAGTTGTGACTTACCAAGGACCGCGTCTCGGCACGGAGTCTCTCCACCTCCATGGCCTGCTCTGCCAGCTGCCCCTCCAGGAGCCTCACCGCCTCAGACTCGGGCATCTGTCATCCACACTTGTGCATTAGAATCAATCACTTAGATGTCAAGAGTTTAGGGTAGGAGTTCACTTACCACTCATCGGTCTAGCCGGAGTCGCCTGGCGTAGAGTGACCGGTAGTCAGCAAGGTACGTTGTGCTGTCCTGGAGGTCGGTGCGCTGCAGAACCTGCTCCCCTCTGCCCCTCCAGTAGGCGACAGTGCTGCCGTGCTCCTCGCCCCAGTCACGGTCCTCGGCGAAGAAGCGTCGGCGGGAGTGTCCCTCTCTCCCTAGAGAGGGTACCTCAAGGGTCGGCTGATGCCAACCCAGAGTTTGTACCACTAGCTCCGGGAAGAGGGGCTCGCAGGTCCCCATGCAGAGCAGCAGTACGTGGTGGTCGAAGAGCGGGCGATCCGCCGCCACGGCTGGGTGAGATGCGTCTGCCTCCCTCTGATAGGGGGTCCACACCACCTGCAAGAAGAAGAAACGGGTTAGTCAATCACATCAAATAGCAAATGAGAGCAGTAGAAGAGTGTAGTTTGAGGATTATACCTGATCGTGTGGGAAGAGGTCCAGTCGCTAATGCACGTCCTCGACGCATCGATCCGTCACCCTCGGATCGGGCGTCACCTCCTACCGGGCCATGAGGGGTACCATGGCCCAGCTCCCCTCCATTTGTACACCGCGCCCCATGAGGAGGTGGGTGTACCCCCAAATCTGCAAATCAGAAGATCACGTCAGTCAGGCATCAATTTATATTCAATGATGAGAACTAAAGAAAGTTGCATACCTATAGGAAGGGGGTGAAGCCCCCAGTGCTCTGAGAACGCCGCGCATTGCTGGGGAGGAGAGAGAAAAGATGTCTGAGCACTGTGGCGCCCCAAGTGTATCTGCCCGCCTACTCTAAGTCCCTCAGCAGCAGCACGAACTTGCAGTTCATTTGCGATGACTACGTCGGGAAGAGGACCCGCCCGAACAAATATGTCACAAAAATCTGGATGGACTGCTCCTCGCTCTGTCTTTCCCTAGCTGGATCGATGCCCGCATCCCGGCGCCGAACTCCTCCAATGTCTCCAAAGCTCCCCTCCTCCCTCCTCGCAGCCCTACCGCCTCCTACAGAGCTCCAAGTAGGATGCTCCAGATCGGCCTTCTCCGCTCGGCCACGAACTCTGCCCCCAGTAGCTCTACCACATCGTCGTGGTAGTCCCTCCTCTCCTGTCCTACTACCGGCTCTCCCTGAACCGATAGTCCTGTCAGATATGCTACATCCTCCAATGTGGGTATCATATGTCCCCAAGGCATGATAAATGCCTTGCAGTCCTCATTCCACCTCTCCCTCAACGCCTCGAGGTAGGGGACGTCCATGTGGAAGGGCCGCACTGCCAGGAGGTGTCCAAAGCCCATCCGTGCCACCCGTGTCTACTGGGCCTCCGGCAGTGCCCTGTACCACGCCCAGCACAAGTCCCACGTTACTCTGCTCCTCATTCTGCCATTTCCCTGCACAGAACATAGAACAGTCAACGTTAGCATCAATTGCTATTAATAAAAATGTTGACGGCAACACTATTGCCATTTACCTAATGTTGACATTCAGGGGCATGCCGTTTATTCAGGGTTGACGGCAACAAGGCTATCTTTGAGTTCATCAGTAGGCGTCCAGCACCTTGCCATCAAGTTCATATTGATGGCAGCAAGTTGGACGTTTACAGGAACTCAACGTCAACCGATGTTGACGTCAAGTTCCTGATGACCCGACGGCATTTCCCCTGTCCCCCCCCCCCCCCTTCTTTTCACTCTTTTACAAACATCCACGGAGGGGTTTAGGGGTCATTTCACCTACCTTTGGCCGACGTGAAGCCCTCCGGGGAGCCTCCGCCTCTGTCTCTTCCTCCCTCTCTCCATCGTCGTCAGTCGGATCCTCCCCCTCTGGCACAATCTCCTCCTCCTCTCCCATGCTCACCTCCTCCGACGAGCCCGCCATCGTTGCCTCCTCTTCTTCCCCTGTCCGGCGAGGGTGGTCTCGGAGAGCTTGCCGTTTCCCCCTTGCCATCCTCGGTTAGAAGCAACACAGTCCTGAAGAGAAGAGAAGATGGAATTAGATGAAGTTTTGAAAGATTGAAGGCAAGAGAAAGCAAGAGGAAAGGTGAAGTGGAAGCCAAGAAGGTCTCTGGTAGTTAGAAGAATGGCGTGAATGGGCGTCGGAGAGGCCTCGGGTGGAAAAGCTACGTTTTGAAATTGACGTCCACCTAGTGGCTGTTGGGTTTCGGTTGACGTCAATCATCTGGCTGCTGATTTCAGGTTGACGGCAAGGTATCGGCCATCTATATCTTGTCTCGAGATACCCTGTCAGACCCAATCCATGGTCGACGGCCTCATTGTAGACGTCTACTTTACTGTAGACATCCGTCGATCGGGACATCTATTTCTTGTCTGGTGGTTGACGGATACTAAGTGGCCGTCTATTGACCCTTGGCGTTCATCGATGTGGACGCCAACGTGGCACTCTCAGTCTCTCCCAGAACCCTCAATTGAAGGCAATTCAAGGCACAATTCAACACATACACTCAATTCCACTCATTTCAACTCATTTCAAGTCATTCAACACGTTGAGCTCAATGCTATTCATTGTTTATTCATCAAACTTGTGTTACACTTATTGAATGAGGAAAGTACATCACTTTGCTCTACGAGCCATGAAGAAATCACATGAAATAGGGCGAATTGTGTCAATGTATTCCTCATACTTCCAAATGTCTTCCTAGTTATCTTGCACTACATGTCCCACTTTCTGGCTCACTGTATACTTCTCCCAAGTCTTCTTAGTCTTCTTCATCAATTTCTCATTCCTTCCTGAAAGGATCATGGTAGTGTAGTGAGATGAAGCTGGGATTCCCCGTGGTATTCCAAGCTAACACTAGCACCGGTATGGCTGATACACCACCATCTGATCAGGACCAGTCAGCCACAAATCTCTGTCCTCCTTGGTGCACACTCTGAACTCAATTGTCCTCATGAACAGTGGCCTCACTATGAAATCCTCCATTGGGAAGCAGCTCAGGTAGTCACGCCACGCATCTCTGCTCTTCAGGTGTGCAGTCACACACTTGATCTCATCCTCTAGCTCACACCATGCCCTGCTATAGTACACTGAACTCCGAAGGAAGATTCTGGAGGGGGTAGGTTGTCTCTCAGCATAATCAAATTTCAAGTGAGCCTCCATCCATACCTGGAGCAGGAACAAGCTCCTGCATGTGCGTCCGCCTAAGCTCATCGTAGTGAGGGAGCTGTAAAGGTGTGCCAGCACTGTAGGGGCAAGTGACTACCCATACCACAGTAGAGACAGGATCCCTACATGCTCGTATAATAGGAAATCACCACTAGTAGGAAACAGAAACACACCAGTGAGGCAGAGTGTCAGCCCATGGGTCACCCGCTCACCACCAATCTCCTTCGCGTGTTGGATCAACCACCAAGCCAATCGGTCCAGAAAGATCTCATTCTTGTTAGTCATCCTCAACACTTCCTTCTTGTCCTACACGATGTCTGCCAGGATCTCATCCCACAGGAGAAGAGGAGTCATCACATCATAGTCCAGGTTGTTGGCCCTTTTGGTACGGCAGCAAGCTAACCTAGAGGGGGGGTGAATAGGTTTTCTGGAATCTGAAATAGAAACTTAACACAGAAATAAACACTTGAAGATTGGTTAGTTTGGTGTGATAAAGAGTAGCAGTGCGGAAGCAAATAACAATCACACAATGGACACAGGGATTTTATCCTGGTTCGGCCCTTCCCACATGGAAGTCCTACGTCCAGTCCCAAGCAATCTCTTGGGATTTCACTAACCAAGGGTATAGTCCCCCTTAAGGACAAACAACACCCAGCACCCCAGCTGGTCTTCTTCTCTTTCCGGGCAAGAAGGCAGCCCACTTCTCTTATAGGTAAAGAAGCCAACCTCCTGGTACAAACCCCAGTGCGGTTCTGCTAGACACTGACCCCTAGCTAGGTTAACTATTGTATACAGTCCTACAGCCGGACACAGATCTTCCTTAGAAAGATCAGACTGAGAAGCTTTACAAGATTAACACTTGTGCAAAGCTCACAGTCACAAACTCTCCCCAGATATACAATGAGCTCGGAGAGAAAACAGAAGAGAGAAAAGAAGGCTCGAATGCTTGAAAGCTTGGAAGCTTGAGAGCTTGAAATGCTTTGAATGCTTCTTCTTGGCTCAGGCTCTTTCTCTCTTTCTTGAGTGTGTGTGGAGTTGAGGTGTTTCTCACAGTTGTACACTCCTACAAAGATATTCAGGAAAAGGCTCTTTTCGATCTTCAGCAGTGCTCCTTCTTTTATATGAGCAGTCTTTGAACAGGTCCGTTGAAGATATAGCCGTTTGAGTTTTGGATCCGTTGAAGTTCTAGCCGTTGCTGATCTTCTCTTCATTTATCTTAATCAGACTCTGATGGTCTTCGAGGTCTGAACACATAGAAGAAAGTGTTAGCATAAAAGAGTGTTTATGATAAACGATGCATGGTACTGTGCTTCTGCTAACATACTGAAAATAGTAAGTCAAATCTTTTTCTGACAAGATTATGCATGCAGCTTTTTGTCAGAGGATATTTGACTTTTCATTTAGCGCCAAAAATACTTTCAAAATATTCAAGAGAAATCGTTGTTCATTTACAAGTAAATCGTTGCGGGTTTATGAACAAATCGATGTGAAAGATAAGTCGATATGATCTTTGAAGAAGTCGTTATGATCACTTATGAAATCGTTATGTGAACGATTTCTTATCAAATCGTTATGAGATCGATTTCTTATCAAATCGTTATGAGATCGATTTCTTATCAAATCGTTATGAGATCGATTTCTTATCAAATCGTTATGAGATCGATTTCTTATCAAATCGTTATGAGATCGATTTCTTATCAAATCAATGCGCTTAAAGAGGAAATCGTTGCGAATACTTATGAAGTCGTTATGGCATCGACTTCTTAACAAATCGTTGCGGCGCTTGATACTTTGGCACTTTAAACAGAAATCGATGTATATTAACTAAACATCGATTTTATCATTTTAGTGCGCCATTTATTGCATCAATGTAAGACTTAGCATTTTGCTATGGGATTGATGCGACACAGATGAAGCATGATATTCAGTGAGACTTATCATCTGTTAATGGGGTTGATGCAACACAGATGAAGCAAAATATTATGAATACCTATATTTTGTTATCTCCGCAATATATTTTGTTAACATCTAAATGCATCATATATTTTGTTATCACCAAAATACCAAGATCACATATAACCATAGAGTGGTTCAACAATCTCCCCCTTTTTGGTGATGACAAAATTTATGCGAATTTTCTGAATGGGATGAAAAAGGATTTAGGCAGAAAATTCATAGAGCATACTTACTCTCCCCCTTTTTGTCAATAACCCAAAAAGGTCTTACCAGATGATTCTTCTTTTTCTTGAGAGAGTTTTTCTTACCAGAGAGGGGTTCAACTACTCTCCCCCTTTTTTTCTTATAAGGGTTAACTCCCCCTTACTCTTGCTCCCCCTTAATCAGAGATTCCACTGAATGAAACTTGAAAATAATTATTAGTAATATTAAAATTTACAAATAAATTAATGACTACTCCCTCTTCAGATATGAGATGGATGAAGAGTGGCAGTCACCAGTGCCTTGAGCATCCTTTGTTCCTGATGCTCCAAGGCCATCCTGCAAATAAACTATTCAGAAGTAGGTACCCAAATCTTTTTGGGTCCTTGATGGTTAGATGCATGAAAATAACCTTTAGGAATCCAAACTAAGTGCTTAGTTGTGCAGGTGTTCACAGTGTGTCCTAGTTTATTGCAATGAGAGCAGCAATGAATATAATTTGTTTTGCAGTTCTTATTGCCTTTGTGATGCATGATTTGAACATAATTTTTAGAAGCCTTTTTCTTTTGATAAAGCTGGTTGTTTCAGGTTCCTTTTTCTGAGGCATTTGGTTTCTTTTACAAATTTTGGTAAAGGATATTTTCCTGAGTTTATTACTTGTTTTCCTTTTTCTGGAGGTGTATAACCAAGCCCTTGTTTGTCATTTCCAGATTTTGATCCTTTTAAGCATAGGGCTAAAGATGTTTTCCTTTAGTTAATTTCCTAACTGATTCTTTTAAATAAAAATTTTCTTCAGTTAGAGTTTTCACTTTTTCTTCCAACTCTACTTTTTCATTATCCGTGCTCCTTAAATTTTCATTCAAAAGAGAATTATTATCTTTACTATCCTTTAATTGTTTTTCTAGTTGCTCCAATTCAGATTTAGATCCGAATTGGTGTTTTCTAAGCAAATAGTGTTGTTTTTTAGATTCTTTAATTCTTTTACAACATTTTTATGTTTTTCATATAGTTCATTAAATACTTCTTCTAAGTCTTCAGATTCTGATCCTGAATCTGTGCAAGAATCAAAAGATGAGTTAGGATGTACCTCATCTAGTTCTACCATGAGGGCTAGATTTACCTGCTCTTTCTCTGATTCTGAGCTTGATGATTCTGAGCATGTGGTCTCTTCATTTTCCCAAGCAGCCGCCATAGCTTTTCTTTTGAATTTCTTGTGCTTCTTTTGGACTTTTCTGGTTGACCAATCTTCTTTAGTTTAGGACAATCTGGTCTTAGATGTCCAGGTTTTCTGCATTCATAGCAGACTGGTTCTTTTTCTTTTCTCTCTTTCTTTTGAAACCTTCTTGATCCATTTTTCTTCTTCTTGAGAATTTTCTGAAGCTTGGACAGTACTTCATCTACGTCACTGTCTTCAGAATCTGCATTTTTGGAGCTAGAAGAAGAAGTGGAAGGAGCAGCTACAACTTAAGAGCATTAGTACATTTCTTCTTAGATGAGCTTTCAGACAATCGCTCCATATTTATTTCATGTGCCATGAGAGAACCTATTAAATTATCAATTGACAATTTGGTTAAGTCATGGGCTTCTTCAATAGCGGTTACTTTAGGTGTCCATGAAACGGTTAAAGACCTAAGTATTTTTCTAACGGTTTCTTCATTGGAAAGAATTTTACCAAGAGAATTTAAGCCTACTACTATGCTTGAAAATCTATTATACATAGTAGTAATGTTTTCGCTTGAAAGCATTTTAAATTGTTCATATTGTGAAACAAGAATATCTATTCTAGTTTGTTTCACTTTATCCGTTCCTTCATAAGTTATCTGCAGTTTATCCCAAATTTCTTTAGCAGATTTGCATGCAGATACTCTACTAAATTCCTTTTTGGATAAAGCACAACATAAATAGTTCTTAGCTTTAAAGTTTAAAGATAGTTTATTTTTATCAGCTATTGTAATAGCAGTAGTGCCTGGAACAGGAACAACAACAAAATCACCTACCTCTATTACCTGCCACAGATCGAAGTCTGTGCCTCGAATGAAGCATTCCATTCGCATCTTCCAATATTGGTAGTCCTCTCCATCAAAGAATGGAGGTCTGGTGACTGATTGACCTTCACATATCCTTGAGCTGCCATGGATCTTTACTCTAAGATCGTTGGATCTTCTTTGAATGATCAGAGACCGCTCTGATACCACTTGTTGGCCCTTTTGGTACGGCAGCAAGCTAACCTAGAGGGGGGGTGAATAGGTTTTCTGGAATCTGAAATAGAAACTTAACACAGAAATAAACACTTGAAGATTTGGTTAGTTTGGTGTGATAAAGAGTAGCAGTGCGGAAGCAAATAACAATCACACAATGGACACAGGGATTTTATCCTGGTTCGGCCCTTCCCACATGGAAGTCCTACGTCCAGTCCCCAAGCAATCTCTTGGGATTTCACTAACCAAGGGTATAGTCCCCCTTAAGGACAACAACACCCAGCACCCCAGCTGGTCTTCTTCTCTTTCCCGGGCAAGAAGGCAGCCCACTTCTCTTATAGGTAAAGAAGCCAACCTCTGGTACAAACCCCAGTGCGGTTCTGCTAGACACTGACCCCTAGCTAGGTTAACTACTGTATACAGTCCTACAGCCGGACACAGATCTTCCTTAGAAAGATCAGACTGAGAAGCTTTACAAGATTAACACTTGTGCAAAGCTCACAGTCACAAACTCTCCCCAGATATACAATGAGCTCGGAGAGAAAACAGAAGAGAGAAAAGAAGGCTCGAATGCTTGAAAGCTTGGAAGCTTGAGAGCTTGAAATGCTTTGAATGCTTCTTCTTGGCTCAGGCTCTTTCTCTCTTTCTTGAGTGTGTGTGGAGTTGAGGTGTTTCTCACAGTTGTACACTCCTACAAAGATATTCAGGAAAAGGCTCTTTTTCGATCTTCAGCAGTGCTCCTTCTTTTATATGAGCAGTCTTTGAACAGGTCCGTTGAAGATATAGCCGTTTGAGTTTTGGATCCGTTGAAGTTCTAGCCGTTGCTGATCTTCTCTTCATTTATCTTAATCAGACTCTGATGGTCTTCGAGGTCTGAACACATAGAAGAAAGTGTTAGCATAAAAGAGTGTTTATGATAAACGATGCATGGTACTGTGCTTCTGCTAACATACTGAAAATAGTAAGTCAAATCTTTTTCTGACAAGATTATGCATGCAGCTTTTTGTCAGAGGATATTTGACTTTTCATTTAGCGCCAAAAATACTTTCAAAATATTCAAGAGAAATCGTTGTTCATTTACAAGTAAATCGTTGCGGGTTTATGAACAAATCGATGTGAAAGATAAGTCGATATGATCTTTGAAGAAGTCGTTATGATCACTTATGAAATCGTTATGTGAACGATTCTTATCAAATCGTTATGAGATCGATTTCTTATCAAATCGTTATGAGATCGATTTCTTATCAAATCGTTATGAGATCGATTTCTTATCAAATCGTTATGAGATCGATTTCTTATCAAATCAATGCGCTTAAAGAGGAAATCGTTGCGAATACTTATGAAGTCGTTATGGCATCGACTTCTTAACAAATCGTTGCGGCGCTTGATACTTTGGCACTTAAACAGAAATCGATGTATATTAACTAAACATCGATTTTATCATTTTAGTGCGCCATTTATTGCATCAATGTAAGACTTAGCATTTTGCTATGGGATTGATGCGACACAGATGAAGCATGATATTCAGTGAGACTTATCATCTGTTAATGGGGTTGATGCAACACAGATGAAGCAAAATATTATGAATACATATATTTTGTTATCTCCGCAATATATATTTTGTTAACATCTAAATGCATCATATATTTTGTTATCACCAAAATACCAAGATCACAGATAACCATAGAGTGGTTCAACACAGGTATCGTCTCCATCCCAAAAATAGCTCCACCTCCTCCAACAGCATGCTCACCTCGAATCCCTAGAACACAAACGTGTGTGTGTGTGGGTGCCAGCGCTCCATGAGTGCTCCCAGGGCATCAAATCCCCACTGCATGTCCTTCATGTTCTTAGCCAGGACAATCATGAAGCTCAGATTCCATGCTCCAATGTAGCTCCTCATATCGATCGTTATGGCATTCATCAGGTTGATCAGCTAAGAGAAGGCTCGTACCTGGCCTTGGCTTGGGAAGACGGGCACCTTCTGCACATCCAGGAATCTCCATGAGAGGAAGTTGGGGCGTTTTCAGCAGGAGAAGAAGCAAGAACTAACGTTACTTACCTCCTCATTAGCCATACGGGTGCTCAAGTTCCCCAGAATCTCGCTCAGAACACCCGGGTTCATGGTTGTAGACATCCCAGTTGATGTGGAGGCCATGGTTGCTACTGTAGGTCGTTCAAGAAGTCTCTGGTTCAGAGTTGGGAGGAGGGGATGGAGGTTGAAGATGGAAGAATCCTAATAGCCTCCCAATAGCTATTTTTTTGGTTTAATCCGTTGTCATGTTAACGTCAACATCGTTAGACGTCAGTTTACTGTTGACGGCAGCATCTAGGGACGTTTACTCTGGTAGACGGCATGATATGTTGACGTCAACTGTGAGTTGGCGGCAATTGGGGTTGACGTCAACTGTGGCGAATTTTCAGAGCTTTATTATTCATATGGCTATTATTTCTCATCTTGTGCTTCAAGTTATTTTGCAGGATGTTTAAGCATAGGCGACGCCTCAAATCCAAGGACACTCATGCGACCTTGAGTGTTGTACAAGTATGTCTAACATAGGATTAGTCACCAGATGCGAATAACTTAGCAACCGTGAACCCAGAGTTCCCCTTTACCAAAAACTATGACGGGTTTGCGATCTCTTAGTTATTTATATGGCCTTCGAATTTTCCTCTGGTTCTAACTTGCATTTTAGATAGGGAACCCACACCAACATGCATTTAGGTCTTCACTTCTAACATTCTCTTACTAACTCAAAAAAATGGAGATTTTCCGTAATCGCGACGTGGCACCCAGCTCAAGTGGCCTACCAGTTAGCACCACCTTCTTGAATATCAAGTTGATATTGGGCCTTTGTTGCCCATTCTCCAAGCAATCCTAAACAGTCCCACCGTATAAATCACAAAGTAGTCAATCACTCTTATTGAGTTCATATGAACCTTTCGCCAGTCATGAGCTTAATTTTGGACATCCGACTTTCCAAACAATGATTCCAGTTAGAATCTTTTGATAATCCTTTGAGAGTACAATCAACCCCTTTTGTCTTCACAACCCCCTAATTGGACAAACATCTTGATTATGTCAGCGGGTCTCGACGGACTTCGGTTGTGAGATTTTCCTGATTCAACCGTCATATTACAACTCCTTTGACTCATACAACACCAGAAACTAGTCAAAGTCCTACTTGGAAATGCCGGGGACCCTACTGTTGGGTTGCAGTTGTAGTTACACGGGTAGATCACCCTCCCTCTTTTCACACTTGTCTCTCAGATGATTCGTCACTTGTTTCTGGCCTAACTCATTCGTTTGGCTTGCTAGAATTCCTATCCTCAGAGATGGTCCTTTCATCAAATCTCCGCGTCCTTTGTTTATCGAGACACCAACATTTCAATCTACTCCGCTCCCTTGCAAGATCGGATGTCTCAGAGGGGCATTTGTAGACGTGAGATTTGGCCCATCCCCGCGTGGTTCATGGCCCAATAAGGCTTGTTTGACCGCATGTCGACTTGCCTTGGATCCCATGTTAACGGCAACATCGATTGCCACTGACTGCATGTTGACGGCAATACCCCTTGACGTTGACTCTGGTTGACGTCCACATCGGTTGACGTCAGCATGGGGTTGGCGGCAGCATCACTTGATGTCAAACTGGGTTTACTTGGTCTGCACAACTGCCCGAGATTCTAGCCCACTTGTGCCCTTCCCTCGCCCATGCAATGCATGGGGCCGTTTCCAATGGGCAAATGGGCCACCTTGGCACCCTCTTGACCCAATAAAAGTCCTACGTGGCCCCCTCCTATTGGCTTAGCCTTTCTACATGGATTGCCACATGTTCAAGTGTGTTTACTCACACTTGAGCATCCAAGGCTCCCTAGCTCCGCCCCCACTGCCTATATATGTCACTCCTTAGCCTTTTAAGTGAGGGGGGAGATGCTGGATGAGCTGAAGCCTTGAGAGAAGAGAGAGAAAAGTGACTTCAAGTCTTGAGAGCTTCCACCTTTGCTTTCTCTCTTCCTCTCAACACTTGGGACATCTAGGAGGTTTCACCATGAGCTGGAGGAGCCCACAAAGTAGCCACCCACGCTTGCAAACGAGGATTATCTCCCTCCTCTGTTTCTCTTTCCCTTCCTTCTCTCTTAACATTGCATGCTAGTCACTTCACACACACACACACTTTAGGCATGTAGTGCACATCCCTACACACCTAAAAGGGGTTTTCCAAACCAAAAACAGAGGGAAGAAGAGTGGTCATAACATTTGGCCACCCCTCTTCTCAAGCCCGCAACTAGTACGGGGCTCTCCTTTTGGGTCTTTTCTCTTTACTTCTGGACGTTTACTATACTTCCCTAAAGTCTAATAGAGCTTTCTTTATTGCAGTAACACTTCCAAAAAGACCGCGGAGCTTCTTCTCTTCAGCCGGCCGAAGAGGGGAAAGTTAGAGTCCCGCCATCCACTGCTACACGAGGCCACGTCACCGGCGCAATCCAAACACATCCTTGGGCACAAGTAAGGCCCTGGCGATCACATCCCGTTCATTTCCTTAGCTAGTTTCTCTATTCTTCCCTTGGTCAACTTGGACAAACGGGAGTCAAAGAAGCAAGAGAAAGTCAACCAGCAAAATGCCAACGTCAACGAGGGAGCTCTCAACGTTCGGGAACCTCCGGAGCACCACTCGGGAGCGAAATGGAACGTCCATTGTTTCTAAACGCGACGACCCTATATGTCACGATTTAAACTCAATGCATTTTGGGCTTCTGCCTATGGCCGAACAGTGCAGTTGCACTGTTCAACTAGAGGAGGTTTTGCTGAAGGATTTCTAGGCGATTTTGGCTATTTTGCTACCTGTTCGGCATGGTTCCGGCGCGAGGAGGAGCTTCGGAGCGCGGGTAACCTATGGGCGGCGTTGGTTTTGCGTTTCATCCATTGGTAGGGGAACTCTTCACTGTTTTCTCTTGTATGGACTATGTAGGATAGGGTTTGTGGAATTTGACTTGGAAATCACATGAACATGATAGAGAGCATGCCTAAGGTTTCATATGAACAGTTATTTCCTACTTTATCAGCATGTACAGTGGCTTGGTGTGATTTCCAGAATGAGAATTGAAGGTAGGTTTCTTCTGTCTGAAAGGCGACGGAACCAGTCGTCGCGTTTTGTGAACGCGACGACCTGGCCCGTCGTGATTCAGGCCTTAAGGCGACGGGTTGGTCCGTCATGATTCAAGTACCTATTGTCGACCACTGTGTTGGTCGCGATATAGAATGTGGCCACCCGAGCTCTGGGATTCTGTGGCCAGTCTGTCTGGTTTCTGTTGTACATTGCTTGGGCTATGTTGGCTATGCAATGTAAGGTCTGTATGGGTTGAGTCGACTTATACCGTGGTCGATAACGATGGGTTTTTTCTTGAAATGTGTTCATAGCAAGTTGGGTTGTAATGCCTGTCATGGTTACCTCTCCAGTCAGTTACACAGGCCGGGTGCTCGGGTTTTGTCCCGGTATGGTGAGTACCATCAAGGTTTGTGTCACCTTCCTAGACACCCTCACTCCTGAGTTTGAGTTGTACGTTCAGCTGAGGGAAAGACAGAAGGGGCAGCGACTCGTGTTTGTGGGTGTGCGGTCGCTTGTAGCGCGCTCGTGGTTGGGGGACGGACACCAGTAGACGTACTAATTCCCAGCTAGTCCTGTTTTTCAGTGCCTCACTTTAGGGAGCTCGGGCCGGAGTCCCTAAAGGTGTCAGGCTTGGGCCTACAGCTGTGTGGTCTACAGGAGTGGTGTTGGTTTGTCTCCATAGTTCTTGACCTCGTTGAGGTAGAGAGGAAGTTGAACCTTTCATCCGTGGCTGCGAGGCTGAGAGGTAGACTTGTGTTGTTTGTCTGGGTCTGTGACTGGTGTCGCGGACTAGTTCTCGTGACTCGTGTATGATGTGCCCTTCTTTAGCTTGTACACGTCTATGTGGTTTGTCGTTTATTTACTTACAGCTGTAGTATTATGCATAGGCGGTGTTATACTTAAATTGCTTATCAGCTTTGCTTACTCTACTTGTTGTACATTGTTCTCTCGGCTTTTGGGGAGTTGCCCTACTGAGGCAGTGACTTGTGAGACTCACCCCTTCTTCTTCCAGGTGAAGGAGAGCAAGAGGGTTCCCGTCCCTCTTCTATTTCCAGTCAGCACCGTAGTGGAGTCGGGCCTTCGACATCAGCAGAGTAATACTTATACTTGTTGTGCCTTGGGGGTTTGTCCCAGGCCGTTGTACTTTATACTATGACTTTGGTATGGAACTGAATATGTACATTTCATGTGGATATGTGTGAGAAATGGAAACTTATATGTGTTCAGCGGGTTCTTTTATATTTCCACGGACATGTGTGTTTGATATCCCTTGCGAGGCTACGGCTCGTTCGCGGGAGACAGTGTCGTGTCGAGCATGTTATTGGGTTAACGGGCCTGAACGGCGAGGGCCGTCACACCTATGTTCATTTGAATCACTTACTGCACACTGCCACATAAACTCTTACTACACATTTTTTGAACTGTCTGACTATCATCATTCTACAATCTACCACATTCTTTCTTCATCCAATCAATAACACTAGGCTTTAATATTATTGACAACTATATTGAATATAATACCATCTCTGCAAAAAGGCTTTCCTTTAATTATTCCACTATCTGGCTAATCTCACTATACCACTTACACTATAACATTTCTTAACACACAATTACCTTTCACTGAAACACTGCCAAAACCAAAATCTGAATACCCATTTCTTTAAATACAATAATCTGCTCCCCCTGATTCTCTATTTCACACTGCTGCTTTACAACCTTAGCATCTGCCTTTCCAATTATCTTGCAATATCTACTTTATTCTTAAATACTAAAAATACCACTATTACAACATACTCATTAATATCCCTTTCATTCAAACCTTTACTTTAATTCTTTCACAATCTGTCTTTCTGTTCTACTCAATTTGACATTCCCTTATCAGCTTCTCAACTAACTTGCCTCTCTTTTTTCTCATACTGTCTACAACTACTAAACATTACTGATCTAGTCTTTAACACTGCAACCTTTAACAAATACTTATGTTAAGTTTTTTTACAAACTACCACTTAACAATTGAATATCTTTCCTTCAAAATTCTCAGAAAACTTACTAAATACTGCTCTCCCTTTACTCTCTCTATTTCCAGCGGTTCACCTCTGCACACACTTATATTAAGCTTTATATCAAACTTCCTATTACCAGCATCACTTATAGCAACATTACTCTCAAACTTTCTTTGCTATAACCATTTCTGATCACAAAACACATTTAATCTTACTGCCGCAAATTAATGCTCCTTTGCTTACTAATACCTCATCTGAAGCTGATCTACCTCACTTTATCACTCCAAACCTTCCATATCACTAATCACATTATCATCCAAACTATCTCTTAACAGTTACTGACACAAATCTCAAACATATCAATTACCTCTGCTGAATTTCTCAATCACAATCCTTTCATCTAACAATCTTTAACACACATTGTTCCACATTACAACACTGTTCCCGTTGTAACTTCATTACATAACTACCACTGCAATAACTTCCTGCTACACATATTCACAACCATTACCGTATACTTGTCTCTGCTAATTCTCTACCTTGCTAAAACACTTTCATAACACTAAATCATATCCTTCTCAGAACATGACTCTATCTTTACTGAATATCACAATTGAACTTGCCATTTCCCTCAATTTTCCACAACTGAAACTTCTACACAATCATACATTTCTGCAATAAACCAACTTACTAGCGTAATTCAACAAGCTATACCATTACCAACCACACCATTCCTTTGCCATCACTAAAACCTGTCAATCTGACAAACATAGGAACACAATTCACATGACAAAAACTCACGTGAAAATTCCATTAAAAAATCACACAAAACTGCAGACTTACTACCAGCAGTGGACATTCAACCATATCTTGGGACATTGTAATCTTAATGTCTTTTCATATTCTAACTGAATCAGGCTCTGATACCAACTGTAGAAACCCTAGATATTTATGCTCAATAAGGCTCCATATCCAGACCCGCCTCCCGTGTACAGACCGAAGTCTTGCTAGGGATAACTTGCACAAGTGTCTATAATAATATAAAAGACAACCACAAGAATATAAGACACAAGAAAGTACATGTTCTCATATTCATTCACAATACATTACACTGTCCCAATATATTATTACATGTCTAAGAGAAAAAGTACAACTATCTGGGGCATACCCCGAGGGAGCAAAGTTCACACTAAACACAATTACGACTCAACTGCTGGTGGTACAAGTCTGCCACAAACACCATTGCGAGTCAACAGACGGCTAGCACCTGAAAAGAACTGTAAGGGAGTGAGCCTCAACAAGTCACAGGCTTAGTAGGGACCTCCCAAAACAACAACTGAAAACTGAAGAGACCTCAACCGTAAAGGGTATCACTGGCAACACTGATACCCAAATCACAACATAATCGCATTAAACATAATTAAACTGTAATTAAATAAAACTCACTGTGAGACCCGGCCCTCTCGGGCCCTTAGCCCTGTCCTCAAGGTCACGACGGACCCCTTGGTTGTGACATTGTCACGCCAGAAGAGCCGGTCGCGACATGGTTTTGGTCGAGGCACACCTGGCCTTCGCATTCTGGTCGCGGCGGGGGTGGGCGTCGCGTTCTTGTCACAGCATCAGGAGGCGTCGTGACTACTTTACTAACCATTCTGACCACTATCCTTTCTATCAAAGTGACCATGTCAGGTGTCAGGTGCGTACAGCGTTGAAGCGACTTGGCAGGCCATCGCGTTCTGGTTTTCTCGATCTTCAAGATTTGACCGATTTTGGTGTCGCGCCGAGGTAGGGCGTCGCAACATGGTCGCGACCCGTTGGGCAATCGTGACATGGTTGTTGTCACACCATCCCGACCTGTCGCGTCTCTGGGCCCGTTGGTTCAAAACCGAGGCCGGCGCCCATTTCTTCCCCGCTCCTTCCTTTTCTTCTTTCTTCTTCTTCTTCCTTCTTCCTCCCCCGAGCTCCTCTTGTGTTCCTGGCATGTTCGTGGTGTTCGTGGCGGGGAGGTGACGTCTCCTTGGTGTAGGCGACGTCCGTGTGGCGCTAGGAGTGAGGAGGAGGTGGCCATTCCAACGTGAAGGCCCCAACGGGTCGGCTCTACTCCTTGAGGTAGGGACCCTTGTCTTCCTCTCATTCTAGCATGCTCCTCTTCCTTTTGAGGCTTTCATTTCCTCGTTTTCTCTGTGGTTTGGGGATTGTGGGATGTGAGATCCATGCTCGTGGTGAGTGAGGTTTCCTTCGAGCGTAGATTTCCTTGTAATGCATACTTTGTGGGGTTTGAGGGTGGTATGGTAGTTTTACAAGCTTTCCTATGTGCTTCCCATGCTCTCCTCCCCCTTATGGTGTGTTTGTACCGGTTCTGGGGCGGTCCTTGGGAGGACTGTACTGGGACGCCCCTCGGTTGAGATCACGACTGGCCTATGGGTCGTGATGATGTCGCAACGCATGCGCCGACTGTGACAGCTTCAGCTGTCGCGGTGGGCATGGGCGCCGCGACATCATCATGGTGGCTAGGAGTGTCATGACATTGTCACGGCCGACTTTGTCATCGCGACAGTGTCGCGATGGTCACGGGCGTTGCGACAACATTAAACACAGGTAAGTCCTTGTGGAGTTCCATTTCCATGGGGTCTTCGCCGTTTTCCGGTTCATTTTGTACCTGTGGCACCAATGCTAGTTCCTAGTACAGTCCTACACTAATCGTTCGCCCAGTGCTCGGCACCTGAGGGCTTGTCCCGTGAGAGAGGTTGTTACCGTTTGCCTGGGACCCCCATCCTCGTGCCTTAGAGGGAGCATTCAGGGCGACGAGCGTACTCAAGTCACAGACTCTGGAGTAGAGGGGAAAACGGTGGTTAGGACAGCGGCGTCGAGTCATTTGCAGAGCTCTCTTGGTTGGTCTGGGACACCGAGGACGGCCGGAGTTCTACCCGGTGCAGACCATCCAGTCCTTTTTCTCACTGCCTCACTCTTTGTGGCCCCAGAACCACTTAGAGAGGCCAGGCATGGAACCGTAGTCCGACCAGACTACGGCGGCTACTGTTGCGTTACTTGTGTTCCTGCCGCCACTCTGACGAGATGTGGAGGTTTGGACCAAGGTCGAGGGTAAGACATCAGTGGACGCTCTTGACCGGTTGACTAGTGGTAGTGGTTTCTGTAGCTAGTGTCGCTTGTCCAGGCAGGGTTCCCTCTGTCGTAGTGGTTTCTGTAGCTAGTGTCGCTTGTCCAGGCAGGGTTCCCTCTGTCTGTGTTTACAGCCGTGTAATGGTCACGACGTGCAGGTCGTACGGAGTTTCTGGCCGCGGTGTCCTTCCGTATCATCGCTAGTTAGTTAGCTTTGCTTTCGCACTTTCTTGAGTAGAGTAGAATATATATAGAACTGTTATCATTTACTTTATTTATATATTCTTTCCCGCCTCGCCTGTTAGGGTCAGTAGGAGATTGGTAGTCCCTACTGAGCTTCTGTTGTGAAGCTCATCCCTTCCTTTTCTAGGTGAGACTTCTCAGCAAAGGCCAAGTGCTCGTCGGGCGGAGGAGGCAGGGCAATAGTCATCGTCCCCGTAGCTAGCAGTGGTATCCCCCTTCAGTTGTACTTCACCCTTGGGTATGCCCTTAACCCTAAGGGCTCTATCCTTCCCCTTTTTACTTGTACTCATTGTGTGTGTTGGGACTGTACCTAGAGCAATACGTTGCGGCCTCGCTCTTCTTTCTGCTTCTGCGTGTGTGCTCCTAGTTCAGTAGTTGACATTTATTTCCTTTACATATTCTGTTAGACTTGTGTTATAGCCCTTCCGGGTCCCCGGATCTGTGGGCAGCGACTGCGAAAATCGGGTCCTCGGCTTGGGCCGAGGGTCGGGTTCTCAGGGTCATTACACTCACTATCTAACACAGTCTGCAAAAACTAAGGAAACCAACAAGACTAGTACCAAAACACCAGTCCACAACAAGAATAGCAATGCCTAGGCCACAAGCCTCACAGGTGAACCACAAACACATAGGTAACAGGACTGCCAACAAGGAGCTAGTCCACTATACCCTAAAACAACGAACACCCCGGAAGACTACCCTCAAAAGGGTACAACACAACAAGTGGAAGGTCCTACAATACGACCTCCACAGAGCACAGCTCCACCTCAACACCTAAAAAGACTGGAACACAGCGTACCACAACAAACGACTACCCACAAAAGGTATAGATACCTACCACCACAAAACCACAACACATAAAATCTCAACACAAATGTGCCTCCAATAAGGCACACCACAGCGAGTCGAACCACAATCGGTGAGTCACCACTCACAAGCCACAACCACTAGCAAAGCACAAGTCGGAAAGAACAATGCCACCACACAGGAACGGACTACTGGTTCATGATGCCAGTATCCAACCCGGACAACACAGCACAAGAACTACCTCTCAGTCTCACAGTCAAGGACGAAAGGTCCAACTGCCGCTCCACAACCACATAGTAAAGCCAAAGAACAGTGGAGACCAACCAACACCACACCTGCCGACCACACAGTCGCAGGCCCATACCTGGCACCGTTAGAGACTCTGGCCTGAGCTCTCTAAAGTGAGGCACTGGAAACACAGGACTAGCTGGGGACCAGTACGTCTACTGGTGTCCGTACCCCCAGCCACGAGCGCGCTACAAGTGACCGCACACCCACAAACACGAGTCGCTGCCCACTGTCGTCTTTTCCTCTTCCGGACGTACAACTCAAACATAGGAGTGAGGGTGTCCAGGAAGATGACACAGACCTTTGTGGTACACACTGTACCAGGACATGCCCCGAGCACAATGTGCCTGGTTCACAAAGAACCTAGGGTACCCGACTAGAGAGGCATTCTGAAATAGGCGCCGAACCACCAAACTCGGCAAACACACAAACCACACTAGTCATTTAACATAATTGTAAACTTATACCACTGTACCTTTACCTTAATTAGCTCGTCACGGGTCACCATGTGACCTCCAAGCAGCCATACACCTATATACACATGAACCACCTAAACACATAATAATCTTGCATATCATTGGTCATCTCATGACCTCCATAGCAACACTAAACCACAATGCACATTAACCACATAATTAGTATAATAACACAATTAACTAACTCCACTAACTAATCATGATCCAAACCATTAAGCCTATAACATAATTTACTAACATCAACCATCTTAGAATAACTTAAAAAACAACCTTAAATAGCTAAGGCTAGGTCTACATAGGACCATCATAACCCAACCACTACAAACACATCTCGGAATATGAAACAGGACGGACACAGGTGTCGACTTTAAGAATGTGACAACCTGCCCAGACGTGATCCAAAGCCTAATGCAACAAGGCCCAGTGTCGCGACCATAACGCGACAGCCCGATACGTCACCTTCAGGCCAAACGGTCAACACCAACAGTCAAAGCGCAAATCGCGAAGGGACGATACGTCGCGACAAAGACCACTTTAAACTGTACACAGAACTGTGACGGACCACACCAACGTGTTCTACAAGAACACGACAGGTCAAGTGGTCGCGTCCAGACCAGTCGGTCCAACCCAATCGGAGCACATGAACACGACGGCCCAAGGTGTCGTGTTCCAAACCAAAATGCGACGGTTCAATCTGTCGCCTTCTCAGGCAGGCGACTGAACCGTTCTTCCTCTTCCAGAAAACCACTCCACACACTGTGCAACTCATATATAAGCTTATAAAATGAAAGCTAAACTACCACATGCTTTTCTATCATGCTTTAAAAGTTGTAAACCAATCAATAACTTAAAACAAAATAGGAAGTCTCCCTACCAACTCGGAGAGCCCGCAAAATGCGTAGAACACCACACCACCAGTGCACCCACGCTTCGGACACCCTTCAAGCGTGGAAACCGCGCCACACAAACCACCTGGAAGCCGAAATCACCCAAGGAACGCCGCAACAACCTCCTCCACCGCCGGACAGAGCTCCTCTACTCTGTCTAGCCGAAAGAGAGCAATTAATGAACAGTCAAAATCGCAACGGAGGCAGACGTCGTGTTTAAAGCACCTTAAACACGACAGACCTAATCGTCTCCAATCGCGCCGCGCACCAGAAAGGTGGTTGGTGAATCGCGACGTAGGAAGCCGTCGCGCTCAAAACGCGACGACACACCCCGTCGCCTTCTTCACCAGAAAACCTGCGGGCTTAATGGGCTGAGAGCTAAGGCCCACAATGCCCATGCAAGACACAAAAGCCACGAACAAGGCTCTATGACCCCACATTAGTCATGAGCACCACACACACAACCCATTAAACTGGATCCGAACGGTGGCAACATTACACGTTACTATAGGAACTGTCTAGTGGTTACTTCTGATTCCATTGTGGGTTCCCCATCCTCTTTCTCAGCGTTAGCGAGGGAGGCATTTTCTATGTTAACAATAGGAGTTTCTAGGATCTCTGTGTCCAAGGAATACTCTTTCTACCCTTGTTTGATTTTCTCATAGCCTACCAGCCCATCTCGACAGTCCAAAACAAGGCCCTCTTAAACCCCTGGGAGAAGCCTCGTTGTGTTTTGAGGTTGTACCCCATGGTGTACTAGGTGTTGCGGCCTTGACAAAGATCTGCTTGAACTCCAAGGATGCCTGGAACTTGGACATCGCCTGACCCTTGGCTTTGTCCACGTCCACCTTGATCCGTGAGGCGAACTCCTCCTACTCCTTGGCCCTCTTCTCTTGCTCCTTCTCCAAGTGACGGGAGGCATCGTTAGCTTGCTCCAAAGCTTTGTTGAGTTGCAGCTTGGAGGTTGCCCGCTGCTTGTCCAAGTCCGCCACCTATTGGTGGCGCCTTTGGAGATCTCGGGCTTGCATCACCACCTCGTCAGTAGCCCAGTCCAGCTAGCCTTCAAGGAGGACTTTGTCCGCCTCAACATATCGCATCTTCTCGATCGTGACCCAGTTCCGGTTGAGGCCTCCGTAAAAAAATAGAGACATCCAGAGCAAATGCCTCAACCCCCAAAGTAGGAGGTTATGGTCCTCCAGCTTAGTTAGTTCTTTGACCTCGGTTGGCATGTTGATGACTTTCCTGAGATTCATTACTATCTCCAGATTGCCCAACTTCACTCTAGACAGGATGAAGGTCCTCCAGGAAGGAGAACCAAAGACTTTGCTCAAGTGGATGGTGACCGCTGAAGTTGTCAATGATGTTGGCTAGAGAGGAGCTGGCACAGGCGGACCACTTTCCTTGGGCGCTACCGCTATAGTCGGAGTCAAGACCATTGGAGCTGAAGCTCGACTACCGCAAGAGCTAGAGGCGCTGCCTCTGGGGAGACCCATGCTGTCTTGGCTGGAGGGGCCCCCGAGCTCTACCCCCCATACGAGCCACCGCTCCACCTCCACCATCTGAGTTATCTCCTCATCATTTGCAACGCTGGTAGAGAGAGGTGTGGTATGCTCAGTAGGCCTAGGGTTCCTATCTTGGCACGACATCCTAGGAGGTTGGCGTGGTCACGCTTGCTCTATCTCGATGCCTCCCGAGGAAGGATGTCGGCAAGTAACAACTACAAGATAATAGCCAAGGTTTGTCCCAAACATGGCATAAACATGAAAAAACAACACAAGACTCCTACCTCTTTCCTCCTTTAGACCATCTGCGAAGTGGCAAATATTTTACCTCCAATCAACTGGTCCATTGAGCCCCTATGAGACATAAGGACGCTTATGTCCTCCTTGAGATCAGTAGTCTCAGGCTCCGAATCATTTACTCGGGGCAAATGAAACTCAAGCGCCATGGCAAAGCCCCAGTCTAGTGTCCCGGGATCCTTAGAAACCCATAGGTACTGGTTCTTCCACAGCTTGTGGGAGCTCCACTAGGGGAGATGGTAAGGAAGAATCGGTTGGGCGGGCTTTAAAGTTGAACAACCCATTGCCTACCAATTTGGTAGGGAAAAGGAAGAAGAAACGACAGAAGAGAGTCAAGCCGTAAGTGGCCCCTACCAGTTTACAAGCTATGATAAAACTATATAGAAAAAGATATGCGTTGGCGACCAACTGCATCAGTGCCAATCCATAGAGTTAAGAACAGAGACTAGGAACCCTAGGGCTAGATGATAGATGCAGAATTGATCGGGGCAGACGGCGATACTAAGCTTGTCAGCCATAGGGGCAGAGAAGTGGTAGGAGGGAGGAATTTGGTACCAAAGCAAAAGATTTTCTTCCTCCCAGTCCTTGATCGTGTTGTACTCTTCAAAGCACTGGGAGGCATCTTCCTCCTCGTCCTGGATGAGGGCCTTCTTCGACCCTTCCTCCTCGAGACTCATTGAACCAGGGGAGCAGAATCAATGGAAGATGAAGACTTACCAGGAAGGGAAGTCTTTGCAACAATAGGGAAAGGAAGCTTCGAAGGAGAACAACGATTTCTAGAGTGGAAGACCTTTGAGGAGGAAGGAAACCCTAGCAGATCTAGAGACGAAAGAAGAAGAGAAAGTTGGAAATTTGCATGCAATGCAACTATTTAAGGGAACAAAAGCGCAGGGAAATCATGAAGAGAAAGTGAGTGGAATTTGAATTTTGATTTTTTTTTCTCGAAATAAAAATCATCATTTATCTCTCCAAATGACACTTCACCATTAATGTGGGCTATCATGGCCTAGTTTTGAGAAACGTACCGATGGCCACCAACTCGCTACCCTAGTATGATATGCTCAGACTACGTCTGACACTGCCTGATAGAAGCACAGCGACTTCGAGACCCGCACCTCATGATGCTAGGAGAATAAAGCGGCTACACTTCAGTGTCTATACTAACCATTTATGGTTACAACGTGACTTTATTAGAGACAAAATGGGTTTTTTTAGAAGCATGAGAAGATAACCCAGAACCACTTATCTCGGACATTCTGCATCTATTCTCAACTTAAAGATAACTTGGGAGTTAAGTGGGGGGGGGGGGGGGGGGGGGGGGCAAGTGGAGAGGAGGAACTTTTGTCTTTGGCTCATTATGGACACTAGCCCAACATTGGCCCATAGTTCTAGAAGTAAGAGTCATTCTGGACCCACTACAAAGTGCCAGAAGCGACCCAAGAGCACATTTAGAAGGTCCCTTCTATCTCAAGAATGCCATCCCAGAGGAAACCAACCTACAAGGCGACGCTCCCAGAATAGTATCTCAAAATTGCACTAGCGTAAGAACTCATTATATCTTAGGAAAGTCTTTCACGGCCCTCGGCATAATATCTTGAGAAAGCCCATCATAGCCCCTAACATAATATCCCAGGAAAGCCTAAGATGGCCCCCTGCCTCTATATCCATATCCCTCCTATCTCGGGGAACCAAAAACTTAGAAGAATTATATTCTCACCTGATATACACCATTAACTCCTCATTAATGCGATGAACCGTTACTTTGAGGAACTTGGGCCGTTCACAGATTCTCCTCATGATGGGGAGGGGTAACTCCCAAGAACAGACACTTCATCTTAACTCGCTCATAAATACTCGTAACTACGCCTACAATTGTTAACGGTTACACTAGATCGTAGGAAGAGTAGTCCACAAAAGTCCAAGAATCTTCGGTGCACAGGTAAGCGATTTTAAGATAGAAATTAGTGGTGAAGAGAGATCTCATTGTTGCTCTAGCCCATTCTGACTTATGAATCAGATGATTTTTTTCTGGAAGACCACCCCCAAGATCCCTCGCTGTCTTCTATCTTAGAGGCCGCCTCGCCGCAAAAGAGGATCTCACAGGCCGGCTAAGATCGCCCACCCAACAGCGAGGCCAATGGCCCATCAGTACGCTGCCACGCCTAGCCGGCGGGTGCTAAGAGCTCGGTACCAAGAGAACCCGGGCCTGGCCCAACTTCCACTCCATGGACTGGACCCAATTCGCCCCTAATGGGCCATACTCCTCCCCTCCAACTGTCGCCTTCGTCGTGCACAAAAGGGAGTCTGCACAACAAAGGTCCGTGGTGGAGCTGCCAAAACCTCCAGCATCTGAACGGTGTTCTTGGTGGATTCCCGCCCAATTCCGGCATGCCGAAGGGGAAGGCTTCGGCCTCGGCGCTGCTTATCCCCGTCCTTTCAGTGCTCTTCCATCTCTTCCTTCTCGTCGCACTTCCCACCGGGTAAGCAGAAGCCACGAGGGTGGGATTCATCCTCTATTCTCTCCAGATCCCCCAAGCCCTACTCGGATTCCCCGCCAGAAGTTGGGTTTTCGTTGGCCAGGGTTCCACGTCGAGATCTATCATTTTCATTGTTTATAATTCATATGGGATGTGGATGCGTAGGTAGTTTAATAGAGAGAAAGATCTGATGAGGTTTTTAACGGAGGTGAATTCACATTGGTGCGTGTCGATTTAGGGTGTGTATGTTGCAGCATCCAATTAGTCGTACTTTCGGTTTCCGCAGCTCTCGTTCCAGTTAGCCAAGGAAAAGAAATTTGCATTTTTCAAGTTACTTTTATGTGGTTTTCTCTTTTGGTTGCGAAGCGAAAAGCTACAGACTAGGGCATGCTTAGTGCAGCTTTCAATTTGAGGCACTTTTGGGTTTCTATGACTTTTAAGTGCAGAATTGCAGTTATTTTGAGGATAAAAAATAAATTGGTTGTTGTTCTATGTGATCTTTTGGCTTCGAATTAGAAGCTGCGGAATTAGGACTTGGAAGATTGGGCTTAAATTGACACCGTTGGGGAGGAGTCGACCAATGTAATTGGCCAGAGTCTATTAGGTCCCTTTCTTATTAAATAATTTTCATGTTGAAAACGGAGTGTAAAAGTTACTTCAAATCGACCGTTTTGCCAAACATGCCTGACGATTAGCTGATTTGAATATTCTCCTTTTCTTTTTTAGAAGTTTTGCATGTACGCAATATCTGCTGGGACTTGTCTGTTGGTGATTCCTATTTTGATTCAAGAAAACATTTTATTTCACAGGGAAGAGAAATAAGGATATTATTTCTGTGTGTTTCTCTCTCTATATATATATATAAAGATGTTAATATCCCCTGTTATAGGAAGAAAAAGCATTTATATGCATACATTTTCTAGTGAACAGCAAACACTTCACTAGCACTTCATGGTCAGTCCATGTTTTCGTGATGAACCAGGACAGTGCAAAGTCTATGGCATTCGTTAGCCAGAGACCTTACAAAAGCTGAGCACGCAAAACAATTCCAAATTGTGCACATGAGTGTGCACATGCGAGAAAGAGAGGCATGGCGTTAAAAGACAAACTAGGAAAGTTAAATTGAAACCAAATGCTAAAACTTGAAGGGAGGAAAGAAAAATTCCCTAGTTTGCTTCTACATTTACCTTAATGATTATCTAAACTTGCAAGAGATGGTAGTAGTTTCTTCCATTTCATTAGGGTTGAGCTTCTCTGCAGTATTTATTTGAGATTCTATATTAGTTTAAAGCATTTCTTCAATCTCTGAATGGATCACCATCTTTTCCTTATTCTAATTCTTGTTTTCATCTCAGCTGCCTGTTTTTTCCTTCCCTGGGCACCAAATTTATTGTCCCGTTTACATCTTCGCATACAAGGCGAATTTTTTTCTGTTTGCTGGACTGCCATTTTATTTACAGATTGTTCCCATACTGATGACCCCAAGATTATGGTATTCTTGTTAACCTCCTTTTTCTTTCATGTCTCTTCTGTTTATTTTCTTGATCAACATATCCTTCTGAGAAAGAGTATTATTTCTGGGAAATTGGTTTCCTTTCCTTACTACAAGAATACTATTGGCTTCAGTCGGTTGCTATGTCCCTCAAACTGGTAATCATTCCTCATGAATCATGATGATGTCACGGTCTGCCTGTTGGACGTACTGTTTCCGTCTGTCATTCCTTAACTATAATATCTCCTTTCAGATCTTTCTCTCTCTCTCTCTTGGATGTCTTCTAGTTGACTTGTAACATCTAACCTATGTGTTTGTTAGATCCATCACATATGATGAGGTGACAAAGGAAAGGACCTTGGCCATGATAAAGCCAGATGGCATGTTTGGCAACTACAGCAACAAGATTAGAGATGTCATTTTGGAATCTGGATTCCATATCCTGAAAGAGACAACGGTTCAGCTTGATGAGGGTAATGCAAAACTCTTTTATGCTGAGCATTCTGCAAAAAGATTCTTTCCTAGACTCATTCGATACATGATCAGGTACCTCTTTTAGCTGGAGTTGGCCGAATGGTCTTTGATGTGTTCCACTATAGAAATTAATTAAAACCCATCTTTATCATCATGCCAATGTACTCGTAGACAATCAGATGCTTTTGTAATTGAAACAACGAAAGTTCCTTCACCATCTTTGAATTCCCTGTGCACTTTTTGATAATGAATTTTTTTTAAGATAAACATCTCCAAGTTACTTTATTATTCTGTGTAAATTGTAT
Organism: Colocasia esculenta; assembly: GCA_014218235.1. Lineage (NCBI taxonomy): Eukaryota > Viridiplantae > Streptophyta > Magnoliopsida > Alismatales > Araceae > Colocasia > Colocasia esculenta. Next base: position 14,100,631 of record CM024762.1, on the reverse strand, counting down.
CTTTCCACAAGGATATTTATTGTTGAATTATATGCTTTCCAAGGTAGATATTATATATTGTTCGGCTTTGTTGGAAGAAGGTCCCAAATTTTCATATATGTCCTGTCAAAATAGTATTTATCTTGTCTGGTAGATTTTTCTTGTTCATTCCTTTATTCATGATTTATTAAGATCACACGCATGACTAGTAGATGTACTCAAGGAGTGGCTCAGTTGGTAAGACCCATCACATATGCCAAGGTTAAAAGGTCTAAGGTTCAAACCTCTATTGAGGTTAGGTCATAAAAGGAAGTCCCAACCCAAAGGGAAAAGGCATGACTGGTAGCTCATCGCATTAGCATCATTATGTTCGGAACAAAAGGCTTTTAACTTCCAACAAGTAAAATGTGATGTGGGACAAAAATATACAATGGTAATTTCTGGGAGCATAACTGCAAACTAGTGTTATTGTGTAGTGCAGGTGGGCGCTGGCCGCCTAGGCACATAGTTGCTGGAGGCGGCTGATAGTACACTGGGGCTGCTACAAGTGGGTGGCGCAACTGTGCCAAGGTAGACATGGCAAACTGTGGTTGCAGGGACACACAGCTGAGGCCGAACAGTGCAGGCGCACTGGTCGTGCAGGATGTGCTGAAGGAGAAGATGTTGGCGCGTGCAGGGAAAGAAGTAGACGATGCTGGGCCAGGCAGCAAGTGCACCCTGGAGGACATGCGGTGCGGGGAGTCATATGTGTGGTGTCCAGGGTTCCCTCATTCTGCTGGATGGAGTTGTGGGCAGATGGAGAAAGAAAAAGGTGGAAGAAGAGAGGCAGAATTGGAGTCTTGGGAGGGAAGAATAGTGGAGGGGGAAAAAAGGGAGAAGCGGAAGGAAGAACAGACAAGAAGTAGGAAGAAGAAGACTAACGATCTGGGAAGGAGGAGGGGGAATGGGAACCATCTGGGAAGAAGTCAGTGGCAGAGATAAGGAGGGAGTCTCACACTTGCTTTGTCTCAAGACTCCGAGATTGGGGCATCTCACCCCTCCCATCCTAGGGATCTAGTTCTCTGTACCAGAGAAACCCTAAACTCACAAGCTATCAAGCAAAATCATCATAATTTGCTAATCTGAAAAATAAAGTATTACATCATATGTATAGGGGAGGGTCACGCTAATCCCCACCCTAGCATATGAGTCTGTGACTGAGATAAAGATAAACATCAAATAACCTAACGCCAAGTCGCCAATGACTCTAAAAGTGCAAATTCGCTTTAAAATAGTAATGGGCCAAAGAATGACTCACAAAACTAGAGGCCCAATTACTATCAAATTAGAAGCTCAATAACTCCTTGTTGGACCAGATGGAAGCCAGAATCATGGGCCGAGTTGAATCGGGTCCATGGTTTCGTGTTTCCACCATCATTATCCTGTCAAACTGATTTTTAAATCAATATTTTTTCATCAAAATGGCGAGCATTGAGGTAGATAGTATAACCACAATATTTCTATGATAATAGCTTGCACTAGAAATAATGCCTTTCTCACAATCTTTTGTGTGATTATGCCAGGGCCAATTTTCAGCGTTTGCAGAAACAAAAGTACAGAAAGGAAAGTCCAAAAAATCTAACGTAATTTTATCAATGATGCAACTTGGTGGCCTTTGCATCTACCCACTTTTTTTGGAGCTGTAGAATGCCTTTCTTCTGTTCAGGGTTTTTCCAGGGGTAGAGTTGGACACCATTCACAGAGTATGTGGCCAGGTTTATATCTGTCCAGCAGATTTTCCTTTTTATGGAAGAGTAGTCACCAAACTTAATGTATGCACACAGACAGAAACGTGGTCAATTGAGATGGTTGCTTAATGGCTATGTTACTACCCAAGTGTCTTCGCTGCTTCACCTTTTTTTCCCCTCCCATGTGATCCCTATAGTGTGATACTTCAATATAGCTATCTTCTAGCAATAATCAAATTAATTACATTATGAACAGGTGACATTCAGTTCTGCAATTGCATATTCTTCACTTGAATGGCTATTTGCTTATTTCTTCCAATCTTGGTGTTTGAACCACATTCTTTCTCTTAACAAATATCTAACTCTTGCAGTGGGCCAGTTATTGTGATGATTCTAGAAAAGTCAAATGCCATTTCTGATTGGCGTGCTTTAATTGGACCAACTGATCCAACTAAAGCAAAAATTTCTCACCCTGAAAGGTTAGTGTAACTTCCTTCCCTTAAGTATGTTTTAGTTACAGCGCTAGAGGCCTCAGAACTTCTGCCTCAAGTTGAATGACTCTTGGAACATGTAAAAGGGACAGGAGTATCACTTTGTTTATTCTATGTTTTAAGTGCTGATACATCTTATGACCACTCTTAAACTAGATTAACTTTATGAGCAGTGAACTCCAACTGGACTTTTAGAAACTTGATTTTTCTCATATTTGATGCCTTCAAGCCTTGTTTTTGGAGAAGGCAGTTATGAAGCATAACAAATGAAATCGTAACTCATTTGTTTATCAATTTGCAGCATGTCATCAGAGTCTCCTCCTTTAGTTACTAGGGTTTTCATGGATCATACAGTTGGCATAACTTGATTCTGTGCCCTTGTTTTGAACCATTAGGAATTTCATTACTACCTGTATCTGGAGATGGCTTTTCAATGATCATTCGTGCTGTGTTCTGCCTATGGAAACGTAAAGACTCCAGCCAGCTCTCCAAGAATAACCATCTCCTCAAATGTTATCTTTACTGATTTTTGTATGGCTCTCTCTTTTCTAGATCTTTATTGGAAAAATAGTACAAGAAAATAGGATGCGTTTGAAAATGGTGAAGTTGGTGGATTTATGAGATGCATATGGAATCCTTAATACAACTTTGAAAACGCATCTTGGACCATCATCAAAGTGATAAAGTATATTTTGCATCTTACAACAGCTCTGATCTTTTATCCTTTCTTTGAAGTTCAGCTACACTTTTATTGTCTCTCTTTCAGCATCAGAGCAATGTGTGGCACGGATATTGAGAGAAACTGTGTCCATGGTTCAGATTCTTCTGAGTCTGCTGCAAAGGAGATCACATTTTTCTTTGGAGAAATGATGCTATCGGGTTTTTCTTCCTCAGAAAATTATTTGAAGCATGATGAGCTGTAGCGGATCAACAGAATACGCCATCTTTCGTGACTAGGTCTAAGCATGGAGCGCGAAGCAAGAGGTCGTCTTCCATGCTGGTACCAAGACAACATTTACAAGGTGACATCACGCGCAGTGTCAGAAGATACCTTCATGTGACGGAAATACCGCCATTCCCACTCGCTGCCTGCCTGCTAGTGAGTAGAAGAGTCTTACTTGCTTCAGGTTTCGTTATTCTTTCTTTTGGTGGAATATTACATTAGTGCAACACTCTGTTTGCCAGCGTTTTTTGACCACTCACAAAAAGCAAGTGCTACTTAAGGTTTATTAACAGCCTTCATGTGGGGGCAACCCTTTGTCTTTGTGTGTAAGAAAATAAAGTGTGGCGAAAAATTATGGCATTATAGCATTTCACATCCTTCCCATAGCATGGTTTCTGACGCTAATACGTTTGACTTACTCAAAGGAAGAAGAGAAAATCAATGGTGAGAGAGAAAGAAAGGAAACCTTCAGACCATTAAAAACTGAATTCTAATGCAGGTTCAAACCAATGGCAGATTCAAGGCAGTATACCTTAATATTAGTATCAAAAATTTGGTAGAGCATTGAAATGTTCAGTATTAGTGGAGTTACCAAATCAATAATCAGGGAGCTGTGTAATATTCCAATAGAAAAGGAACTGGGGTAGCGGGTACACGTGTCAAATGCTACCGTCATCTCGACCACAAGGTATTAGCTGCAGCTTACGTTATTGACTTAACAAAGCCACATCTGGATATGATGCTTCTTTCCTGATTTCTAACAGCTAACTTCTTTGTTTATCTTTAATTTTTTATAGGTTTAGCGTCAGCTTAAATTTCATGTAAGAAAATATTTTCAGGAAAAATTCATACAATGAGTTATTTGGTACCCTTAAAAAATTAATCTATGAAAATCTTTTTACCTAAATTTATGGATTTTGACATCTGTGACGAAATTTTGTAAATTATTTTTCACAATCTCTTTTATGAGACTACAATCATTGCTTTCATTTCTAGTGTCTTTTCTACACTATCAATTATCATCTCTAAAATGGTGATCGATGATTGATGATCGGTGACAACGACCAATAAGCATCAACGACGTCCTGACAGCTCAACGGTCGGCATCGACAGCCCAATGGCCGGCCGGCGCCTTGCGACCTCATCCCCCAACGAGGGCCCGATGTCAACTAACAGCTGGCACCCTGCACCCAATCCTCCATGCCCAAACCCCTATGGCTGATGACGACCAACGCCCAATGACTAGTTGACGACCGGTGCCGGACAATTGACACCCAAAATGTTTTTTATTTAATATAACTCTCGGCGAAGATGCCTGGACAACATTCCAGTGGAAATAGTGATTGAACGGTTTGCAGGATGGCGTAATTTCATGAAAAAATATCCAAGTTTAATACACCAATCGCAGCATCGCATTATTTACAGCTGGAGGGAGACGCATCTGGTGCGTGACATAAAATATAACATCTTGATTCCGAGGTCGAGAAGAAAAGTTGAGTGCGCCATTTTCTACGGTTTCTCTTCATCGGACGGGGAAGATGGCTCGTCGATGTCATCAACAAAAAAGTCTTCTGCAAGATCACACGCAAAAATACAGAAACATTGATGAGCTACGCTTCTGGAAAAATACTTCATATCCCAAGGAGACCCACCCATGGGGAGCAAAACCCAAGGACTACTGGCTCTCCTTCCAAGGAATCTCCAATCCTCTTATCTACACTGTACAGAGCCGGCAAGGTAAAGTTAATGGATGAGCCTAAGATCTAGGTGCCGGCATTAGGTATAAATGATGATGGGAGGCGGCAACCTGAAATCTACAACCCCCCCTCCCCCAACCCACAACAAATGATGTAGGCAAAAGATGTTCATGAGTAAGCATAGAGCTCAAAAAAAAGCAATTAGACATGAAAAGGCTATATAAGGTTCAGAATACCCATGCCATCCTGATCTGCATCGAGTGTCATATCAGCTTCAGGCAAGAATGGGGAACCAGTGTAGCTTCCAAAGACTCCTAGATCTGCAAAGTAGCGGGGAGTCAACATCAAACCCATAAAAGTGCAAATGACATGATCCCAGATAATGATGCAACAATGACCAACTATTGAACATCAAGCACCAGAGTTCAAAAAAGCATGCCTAGTCTAGTTGAAATTTTATGTACGACGAACTACAGTCTGCAAAACCCAAGTCCTTTCCAATATCCAAATGAACTACGTCAATCAATATAAAAGAAAGCAAGATCACCATCCAAGTTTGTGAATTCTGCTGCTAGATCTGGGAAGCTGAAATTCCAGGTCAGTTGTCCCCCTGACCGAAGGGCATCCTTTGAGGTTCCTGCTCCAGCATCTATTCCCAACTGTAGCCCTCCTGTTGTCCCCATATCAGATGTAAATGCAGAATCAAGCACCGTCGAATCCATCCCAATTCCTGACATATCTGATGGTGGAAAGGGGAAATGGCCATTGGATGCCACTGATGTGGGGCTCACAGCCATATCGGACATGGAAGACATAGCACTGCATGGTGGAGCAGCAGGAATAGCATCAGTTATTTCGCCATCCATTAGATGCACTTCATACAAAAACAATGCCAACAGCAAACCATTTTGGGTAGAGAGGTGGAGGAAAGAAACAGCCACATGAACAGCAGAATCCCAGCTATGTTAATTTAGTTAACAGCACTAAACATCAATGAGATTTTTGTTAACAGAAAATTCTGGTAAATGTGTATGATCTCAATTAGCATTCACTGAACACTATTCTACTGATCAAAGCTCAGCATTATTTTTCTCCATTAACAAAGTCTAAACTAACAATTAAGTGGGAAAACTTATGCAGTTTTAACCTGAGAAGGAACAAGTTTCTTTATCCCCTACAACCTGCAGGGATGGAACAAGGGTTTAAAACAGCCTGGAGCATTGTGACAACACCGGTTCACTAGTTTGAAGGCAGTGACTTAAGATGTGCAAAGGGTGCACAAGGCGGTTAATGAGGACAAAACAAGCTGGAACAGTTTTTCCATCTTAAAACAGGTTCAGCAGACTTACTCATTCCCAGAGTTCACCTGGACTGGATGAAAATTACCCGGTGCTGGAACTCCATTAACTACATGACAGCTGGAAATCCCCAGTGCATCAAAATTTGGCTGACCTGTGGCTGGCATTGCAGGCTGCTGAATAACCGGATATCCCATAGGTACATTGTTAACTGCACAACAAAACACTCTGACATTAAAATAGTGAAATGAAGATCACGGAAAATGAAAATTTGACAGACCAAATGTCAGTTGCATATTGACTTCAGGTGATTTCTCTTTTTTCCCTAATGAAAGATGGGAAATCATGATGAAATGAACATGAATTAACTACGCAACAGGTTGATGACCAATTCAAGAGAATATCATAGGTTCAAGTAAAGAAAACAAAAATTCCAATATATTAACAGAGATTTTCATTAAAGTTTTGTTCTACATCCACATGGTAACTTTCTTGAAGTTTCTGTGTGACCATACTGTCATAAACAGCACCCACGTGCAAATTTGATATAGTGAGCAGACAACGGTGGAACAAATGCCATGGGATTCAAATAATAGAAAAAACAAAAAAAAAATATTCATTCCCATAGGACAGATGAGTTATGATAACCTCAAAGCAGACATTATAAACATTCTAATAAATGCAGGAAACAGGGGAAAAAATAAACAGGCGATATTCACAAAAGAACTTTTTGAATGAGTAAAACATTTTGTCATCAATCATCCATCATTGTGCAGCAAGGAGGACATTTCACTAGAACTACCCAGGCCGAGAAGAGAATGAAAGTTAGGTGTGGGAGAAATTACCAGACATTGAATGTACACCATTCTGTATGGGCACCAATGGAACTTTAGGCATTGCAGGTTGCCTCATTAGATGATATTGGTGCTCAAGTAAATTATTGAACAAGAGGATCTGTTTTTTCAGCTTCAATCTTATGTAATATGCCCTGAAAAATTCAGCATTTTCTTCTTCGAGTTTTTGCCAAACTGAACCAAATGAAAAAAGAGGAGAGATACATAAGACTAATAGCTGCATTCAAGGGCATGGAAATGCAAATGCAGGATAATGGACAATATATAGTCTTCCATTTCTTGACAAGAAAACTTATTAAATACAAGAATTATGTAGCAACCTGGTAATTTAAAATGAATAAATTAAAACCCATTAAACAAAAAATAAGAAATGGGCTTTATTAATGGTCCATACTAGAGTTATTCGGCCAAAATAGGAGTTTAAAATGATATAATAAAAGAAAATACTATTAAATTCGTAACCTCATTATTTTCTAATTAAAAAGGGGTAAGTAAATCATGAACACAACTCATATATATCAAAATTGGAGTCCAAAACCTACCCCAATATGTTAGCCACAAACTTGGAGTTCTATTCTAACCGAAATAGGAGATTTGGATGCTAGGAAATCTAGGTAAACATGAAAACTCGGAGTTAAACGGAAGTTAGAGTTGTATTAGGAATTAACAATACTAGATGTATAAATAAACCCCCAAACCCTTCATGGCCGACTCTATTGCTCTTCTGAGACTTCTTAGATGTGGAGGAGAGGCCAAAAGAGGAGGGATCGTGGGGAGAAGGCTTGCTAGAAGATTTGCAAGCTTGTTCTTCGAGTTCTAGTTCTAGGAAGAACAATTCATCCAAAGGTAGGCAATTTCATAAGCAAAACTTAATTAATCGCATCCATAGGTTGTTCTTGATCTCAGGAATAAAAGCCTCTTGTTTTCCCCAATTTCTATCATGCTATTCTTGTCAATTTCATGCTTGAAGTTTTGTCACAAACATGTACCCAACCCATCATGTTCACTTCAATACTTTGTTCATACTTTACCTCATGCTGTGAAACTTTTTTTGTACATACTACATGAGGTCCAGAACATGTTGGTATTGTTTTCCCCAATTTCTATCAAGTGTTCTATGCGAATTTCTTAACCCAAGATCCTTGTGTCACATATTTTAGTTCGTTATGAAAGAACCTGATCAACTCCACTATTGCCAGTCCCAAGCCCGAGTGAGAAAGGAGGAGGGTTTGCATTAGGTTGACAGGCAGCAGTAAAAACAATGTCAAATCCTTACACGAATTCTGATCTAAATATTTGTGCTAATGCTAGGGCGTTCCCGGAAGCGACGCGTTACATCGGAACCCGGATGGAATGATAAGTGAGCAAGGGTTGGCTAGGGCGTTCCCCAGAAGCGACACGCCGCAATGGCGCTCGATTGCAGTGTCAAGTAGGCAAGGGTTCCAGTGTGGGGTTGGGCGAACATGAGTAAAGAAGTTAGTCCAAAAACATAAGATCCGTCTGGCTACTTGGAATATAGGAACCTTAACGGGCAAGAGTTTAGAGTTGGTTAAGTTAATGAAGGATAGGAGGGTTAGCATAGCATGTCTACAAGAAACTAGATGGAAAGGATCTAAAGCTGAAGATATTGATGGTTATAAAATTTGGTATACAGAAACTAGTAACTCTAGAAATGGTGGCTATAATAATAGATAAAGACTTAAAAGAGAAAGTTGTAGAAGTTAATAGACTGGGGGATAGACTTATTTTGATAAAACTTATCGTAGGTGAGGTTACTATGAATGTAGTTAGTGCATATGCACCACAAGTGGGTTTAGAAGAGGGCATTAAAAAGTAATTTTGGGAGGCTATTGATAGATTGATCAAAAAATCCCTAGTAAAGATAAAAATTTTATCAGTAGGGATCTTAATAGCCATGTGGGTAAAAATAATAGAGGATATGAGAGGAGGATTCATGGAGGATTTGGCTTTGGTGAGAGAAATGACATGGGCTCTAGTATTCTTGATTTTGTTATGGCTTATGATCTAGTAATTGTTAATACCTTCTTTAAGAAGAGAGACAAACACCTAATAACATATAAGAGTGGTACACATAAGAGTCAAATTGATTATTTTTGATTAGAAAGACTGATAGAGTTTTGTGCAAAGATTGCAAAGTTATCCCTGAAGAGAGTTTAGCCCCACAACATAGGTTACTAGTAATAGAAGTCCTTATCCCAAAATTTAAAAGAAAAACCATCATAAATAACTACTCTAAGATTAAGTGGTGGAATTTAAAAAGTAAAAATTTGAAAACATTTAAAAATCATCTAGTAAAAAAAATATTTGGAATTTAGACCAAGAAGTTAATGTAATGTGGAATAATGTTGCAAATTATATAAAGAATGTAGCAAAATAACTCTTAGGTGAATCTAAAGGCAAAAGGAATGTAGAAAAAGAGACTTGGTGGTGGAGTGAGAAAATTCAAAATACTATTAGAGTTAAAAGAGATTGTTTTAAAGCTCGGCAAAGTAACAAAAATAGTCAAATTTTAGAAGCTTATAAAATAGCTAAAAACAAGGCTAAAAGAATAGTTAGTGAAGCTAAATCAAAGGCGTTGAAGAATTTATAATAAACTAGGAACACGAGATGGTGAAAAAGATATATTTAAACTTGCTAAATTAAGAGAAAAAAAAGTAGAGATCTAGATCATGTTCGTTGCATTAAAGATGAAGATCAAAAGGTTTTAGTTAAGGATTTAGAGGTTAAAGAGAGATGGTGTAGTTATTTTCAGAAATTACTTAATAGAGATTACTTTAAGGATGTCTCTTTAGAAGAGAATCATGAGTCAACAAAATGTGATAAATATCAATATTTCAGGCATATTAAGATGTCAGAAGTGAATAATGCTTTAGGAAAAATGAAATTGGGCAAGGCCTTAGGACCGAATGGCATACCTATTAAAGTGTGGAAAGCCTTAGGAGACATTGGTATTAAGTGGTTAACTAAACTTTTCAATAAAATTTTGAAGAAACGAAGAATGCCAGAAGAATGGAGAAAAAGTGTTGTGGTTCCCTTCTATAAAAAAAAAAAGGGGATATTCAAAATTGTAATAATTACCGTGGAATTAAGCTTATGAGTCACACTATGAAACTTTGGGAAAGAGTAATCGAGAAACGAATGCGATGTATGACTACTGTATCAGAAAATCAGTTTGGCATTATGCCAAGTAGATCTACTACATAAGTTATTTTCTTATTACGGCGGTTAATGGAGAAGTATAGAGAGATGAGATGAGATTTATATATGGTTTTTCTTGATTTGGAGAAGGCATATGATCGAGTACCGAGAGATTTGATTTGGTAGACTTTAATTAAGAAGGGAGTTTCTCAAGGATATGTACGAGGGTACCACTACTAATGTGAGAACTATTGCTGGAGAGACTTGTGAATTTTCGGTCACGGTAGGTTTGCATCAAGGTTCTGCTCTAAGCCCGTATCTCTTTGCTCTGGTTATAGACGAGGTAACTAAGCAATTGCATAATGATATCCCTTGGTGTATGTTATTTGCAGATGATATTGTCTTAATTGATGAGAGTATTGATGGTTTAAATGCTAAGCTAGAAAGTTGGAGGCATGCCTTGGAATCTAAAGGTTTTAAAATCAGTAGGAGTAAGTCAGAGTTTATGCATTGTAATTATAATAATAAGAGGGTTTTACAAGAATATATGGTTCAAAACTTCAAATTGCTGGACAAGACATTCCTAAGAGTAGTAGCTTTCGATACTTAGGGTCTGTCATCCAAGAGAATGGAAAAATTTATGACGATGTGGCACACAGGATTAAGGTAGGTTGGCAAAAATGAAGAAGTGCATCAGGAGTCCTCTGCGATCGTCGTATACCAGTGAAACTTAAAGGAAAGTTTTATAGAACGGTAGTGAGACCTACATTATTATATGGTACCGAGTGTTGGGCAGTGCGAAAGGAATACATTAACAAAATGTGTGGCGGAGATGAGGATGCTGAGATGGATGTGTGGTACGACTAAGAAAGATAAGATTAAGAATGAGCGCTTCCGTGAGGATTTGGGGATAGCTCCGATTGATAGAAAAATGAGAGAAAATAGAATTAGGTGGTTTGGCGTCGTCCTAACTCGGTGTCGATTAAAAGTGTTGAACCACTTTATGGTTATCCTTATATTTTGGTGATAACAAAATTTATGATGATTTCATATATATCTTTGTTGATTAAATACTATTGAATATTTTGTTTCATCTGAGTCGCATCAATCTCATAGCAAAATGCTGAGTCTCACATTGATGCAATATGGCGCACTAAAATGCTAAATCGATGTTAATTCAATATACATCGATTTCTATTCAAAAGTGCCACATCGATTTCACTAACAACGATTTCATAAGTTACACAACGATTTGATCGTGTAACGATTCGTTAAGTGAAATATCGATTTTATCGTATAACGATTTGTTTGTAAGAGCAACGATTTTCTAGGAAATCGATTCCATAACGATTTGATAAGTGAGCACAACGATTTGTTCTCACAACGATTTCTTTAGACCGTAACGATTCTTAAGTGAACGCATCGACTTGCCTTCATAACGATTTGTTAAGAAATCGTTCCCATAACGATTTCTTAAGTGATTACAACGATTTCTTCAATGATCATAACGACTTGTCTTTCACATTGATTTGTTCATAAACTTGCAACGATTTACTTGTAAATGAACAACGATTGTATAAGTCATATTCACATAGATTTCTTGAATATTTTGAAAGTGTTTTTGGCGCTCATTGAAAAGTCAAATATCTTCTGACAGATAAAGTGCATGCTTGATTCAAAGCAGTGTCAGAAAAAGATTTGACCTATCAGTTTTAGCATGTTAAGAGAAATACAGCAGAGTGCACTGTCATCGTGAAAACACTATTTTGTGCTGACACACTGCTCCATGCTCACAGATCTCAAAGACCACCAAAGGTAGATCAAGACAAGAGATCAGCAACGACTAGAAGAGCTACAACGGATCTCTTCAACGGATCTATTCTAAAGTTGCTCATATAAAAGATGGAGCATTGCTGAAGAACAGAAATAGGAGCCTTCCTGAAAATCCTTCAAGGAGTGTACAACTGTGAGAAGAACCTTCACGCCACAAACACTCAGAGAAAGAGAGAAGAGCTCGAGCCAAAAATCTACAGAAGCTTTCAAAGCAGAAGTCTTCATCGCCTTCAAGCCTTCTTCTCTTCCATTCTCCCTGTGCTCATTGTAATCTTGGGGGAGAGTCTGTGACTGTGAGCTAAGTCCTGAGTGTTCATCTTGTAATAGCTCTCAGTCTGATCTTTCTTTTCTAAGAAAGATTTATGTCCAGCTGTAGGACTGTATATAGTGTGTAACCTAGCTAGAGGTTAGTGTCTAGCAGAACCTTGTTGGGGTTTGTACCAACAGGACCTAGCTGGGGGTTTAAGTCTAGCAAAACCGCACTGGGGTTTGTTCCAGGAGGTTTACTTCTGAACATGTAAAAGAAGTAGGTTTGCTTCTGAGCCTAGAAAAGAAGTGGGCTGCCTTCTTGCCCGGGAAAGAGAAGAAGACCTGGTAGGGTATCCAGGGTGTTGTAGTGTCCTTGAAGGGGACTGTACCTTCGGTTAGTGAAATCCCAAGAGTTTGCTTGGGGACTGGACGTAGGACTTCCATGTGGGAAGGGCCGAACCAGGATAAATCTCCTGTGTCCTTTGTGTGATTGTTCTTTTGCTTCCGCATGCCACTCTTCATCACACTAACACTAACCAAACTTTTAAGTGTTCACGTTTTGATTTCAGATTTCAGAAAAACCTATTCACCCCCCCCCCCCCCCCTCTAGGTTACTTGATGTCATACATAAAGGGCCAACAAAAAGATGTGATAAAGTCTTAGTGAATACCAGTAAAAGAGCTAGGGGAACGCCTAAAATGAGATGGTGCGATGTTATTAGGAAAGACTTGGACTTCTTGAGTTTAAACACGACTAGAGCACTTGATAGAAATTTGTGGCGGAAAAGAATTCATGTAGTCGACCCCAAATAATGGGATAAGACTATGATGATGATGATGATGAAAGAACCTGATCATACCACGTTGTAACCATGATGAGAACCTAATTACTCTTTATTGTTTAATCTACTGTAAGTCTAGTTTCGTTTAAACCAAGTTTCAAAATTTTTCATCTTGTGTACGTTGAGATTTTTGTCGTTTATGGTTACTGTGTCAAAACCCCATGGAAGCGAACCGCAATCCAAGGAGGTTTGATTTCCTTTTTGGGTTCGGGCAGGAACCCTGAGATCGCGACATATCGATATGTCGCGTTCTCATCAGGGTCGCGACAAGCCCCCTGTCGCATTCTGAACGCGACAGGTATTGTGTCGCGTTCTTCCTGTCTGACCTGAGAGGCCCTGTCGCGTTTTGTTAAAGCATACGTCGCGTTTTGTTAAAGCATACGTCGCGTTCTGAAGGTACCCTGTCGCGACCAGTGCAAGAGTACGTCGTCTTCTCAATTTTTGTCCAAAAACCCTAGTTTTCATCTATTCTTACCTTAAGTCCATGTATTTACTCCATGTTAAGTCTGAAATGCAGTAAAAGAAGTCATATCACGATGAACACGGAATTTATCTTAAAAGCTATGCACTTGATCTCTCTATCAAACTCCATGATTTTCTACACACACATACCAAAAACGATACATCTCAGACTTGCAATATTCATATTGTATTCATAATACATCTAGTAATTTATTAGAATTTTGTACATAAATCTCTTTATTTAACAGACTTGTCTTCGTTTCTCGCGATTGTTTTAGAACATCATTACAGGTGCTCTGTTGTTCTGGAAGTCCTCTAGAATGCCAAGCAACTACTGTTTCCACACTTTCTCTTGACTTGGACGAACTCTCCGTCGAATATTTCTTCTATCGGACTAGTGAATCATTGTTCAAGGCCTCCGTAAGTCTCCTCTGACCATGGAATCATACGTGGTCGATGAGCGGGTTGTACCATTAACACCTATACACCATACGGGGTCATGCTAGACCTGTACGGCATGCTCCAACCAGCCATAGTACTCTCTCTGACATCGGGCCGACCTCTTGACCATGTTACTGTCACGACCAAGTGGTAGACCGTGATATTTACCAGATTGCCAATACCCGAAGGTAATGTTGCAACCATTACTATCATCTGTTTTAATGTCGTTTTACGTGCATTGACCTATAGTTCTTGTCTATTCTATATTCAGTCATCTATTTGTGTTCTCTCTATACTCTCGTCTATTCTTCAATTACTATTATCTGTTATTGGTACTCTCTATGGCCGTTTGACTGAATGTCTAAAGATAATAAACATGATCAATGTCTGGCAATATAAAGGGGTCCGGTCTAGTCCTGGGAGGTACGCCCAAAAGTGCTAGTGCCCGCGGGAGTTAATAGACGAGAGTGTTTGGCATTACACTCAAGTGTTATCTATCTCGACTATCTAATGACAATCAAAGTGCTATACTATGCTCGACTCGTTGTGCTATGTGCTATTATATGCTATTTCATGCTATTCATGCTATAGTCATCCTGCTCTTTGTGCTATACTTAATACACGTGTTATTTGAACCATGCTATTTGTACTATTACTCTCTCGACATTATTTGACTCTCTCTGTCATAAGTTACTCTGCCATTTAATACATTAATCACTTAAACTATGTCTATCTATGAGATATTAAGTCCTACTGGGCGTTATCGCTCATCCTGCACTATTTGTGAACGTTTTCAGGTGAGTCAGAAGAAGAGAACACTCACGAGGATAGGTACGAGCAAGAGTGAACTTGACGTGACCATGGAAGCATCCAGTTATCCTAGAAGTCTTAGCTTAGCATTTTACATTTTATTCAGTTGTAATGATGTCAATTAGGCCCTAAGTAATGGTTCTAAATTAGTGAATGTAATAGACATTAGTGGAGATTATGAATGAAATATGATGGTTTTACATTATTCATTTGTTCAGCGGTTTGATGTCTATTATACGCTCTTTACTCGCTCTATTGCAACTGCCTCACATTCCAATATTTCGCGTCAGGGAGTGACAAATTAAATCTGGTCTTGTCGAGCTTAACATTGCTCAAAGAAGAAAGCTTCAAGATGAAAGTTCACTTTGTTTAATCTACCAGAGAACATCATGAATGTGACTCAGGTACTGTTTCAATGATCAAACAATTAATCATATGAAATTTGTTGTTTATTTCAAATATATATCATGGGAGAAGTGTACGTTGCCATAATATATAGCATTCCTAAAACAGTTCAGCACTCCCAACCATACCTATCCATGAGCTCGTGCAATGGTAGAATAATTGGGGCTCTATGGCTGTCCTTAATTTACACATACATTATGGTGCAAGTAACAAGTTCATGCAACGGTCGAAACTTGTAAGTCTTACAAAAATACTACGTTGGTGATTATAAAGAACTACATCGCACTAAATCATTTAATAATATAATGAATTTAAGATGAAGTTTTGAAAGAATTTGTCTACCAAGAGAAGTAAATCCAGGCTCTATTTTAGCTCTGCTTTTCAGAATTCCCACTACTTCATTTTTGTTCATATACAAAAGCAGGCATCGTTCAATCAGATTTTGGACCTGCAGCAAACATTTGTTTCCGGAGAAACAAAAGTGAGAAAAGGTCATGAAAAGTGGCTTCTACAGATTTATTGGTTAACTTGCATCAAGACATAGCACCTGGTCCGTAAACTATGAAAACTAATGTGAAACAAGTGTAATAAAATTGTCCAAAAATGCAAAGTTAATCTTCTCACAAGTTCAATGTCTTCACGAGAAACCTTCTTACTGTTCCATTTCCCGATGTGGATGCTCCAGCTGAATCAGGTGTTGTGGCATCAGATCCAGGATTACTTTGTTGGTCAGTTTGGGGCTTACCCGACACCTGTAATGAGGTTTTAGCTTCACCCACGGCCAGAGGATCCTATAAGAAAATTTTCAAAAATTTTATCCACCATCAAGAAGGAAATTAGTCATTCTGAATCAATCTGAGTGACAGAAAGAAAATGAAAGAATATACAAATGTCTATCAACTCACAATCATTTATTGCACTACGAGAATCCCAAACTCAAACAGATGTGCCTCCCTGATATAAATCCACACATAGGCTGGACTGTTACAAAAGAGGGTGTGACTAAAGGAAAAATCAGTTACATTTGTTATTTAGTTCAACATCTCATGTCTTTGACAATCAAGCTGAACAATGTAATGACTGTTTACTGGTACTGTTGCTAAAAAATATCAAGTTTGTGTGATATTTCTGAAACTAAAGATTGACTTATTTCAAGTAAAGGCTATGTATATCTTGCTCACATCCAATTCTGCAAGACAATCAGCAAACCCCATCTTGGGAGTTGGGACAATGTATTCAATGACCAGTGGCCCCACTACTGCAGGAAACCAAATTTGGGGCATTTTTCAGAAGCTCAAAAATTATGTTTCATATGAGAAGCTCGTAAATTGTTAGAAGCAATATTGCATCTCCAAATGACACCTTGACCAAAATGACAATGAAACATAAAGATGCTCTCCGTTAGAAGGTTAGCTCACTTTTGCAAGCAAACTCAATCAATCCCATTTTAGCACAGTGTGCTTGATTTATCATAACTGCATTGAACAAACCCAAGTTTGAGGCATTCTTAAGAAACTGAAGGTTGGAATCAGAGTCATAGCCAGAGAAGGATTCTTTTAATAGAGGATAAATATACCAATAATATCAGAGAAAAAGCATATTGTTACTGGTTCATCAAAGTATATATGTCAAGGAGGCACAGACAACCAAAGAAGGTTAGCTAGGGCGGGATTGTCATTCTTAAGAAACAAGGTGAAGGCTTAATCTGATCGTTGTAACATAAATTTTTGTTCCCCTCCCAAAAAAACTCACAATTAAATCAGATGTTTAGGAGTTCAGTTTTCTCAGTAAGAAAGTAATCTCATTCAGACGTACATTTGCCCCAAAGTTCCATCTAGGGTGCGTGAGAAGGTCTTTTGGTGGCAAATCCCCTTGCCACCAGCAATCAAACACCAGTGATTGCCTTTAGCACATTGCCAGCTTGCTACACACGGATGCCTTATGTGTATAGGTAGCAACGGGTCAGGCCAGATGACATTTGGAATCTAATCGACACTGCTTGACCCTAACCCAACCCAACCCAGCTACAGGTCATAGTATAAGGATCCCACCCCCATCAAGGCAGGTCAGGCTGGGTCAGTGCGAGTTATAGTTAAAAAGTTTCAGACCAGGTTGAAGCAGGTTACAATCAAAAAATTCTGAACCTAACCCAACCCAGTTGGAATTCCAGGTCAAAATGACCACACCCAACTTGGCCATGTCTTCAAAACTTTACTCTAAACCAGCCCTTAAAAGGGCCAGGTTGGGTCAGAATATATTTTGCCCGGTCTCCCCCTAGGGAATGATGGTGGAGCGAGAACATTCTCTTCCCTTGGAAGAGGGTGCGCTCTCCTATCATCCCTTAGGTGAGGCTTTACAAAAAAAAAAAAAAATTCCCCGGTCTACTTAAGTGTGACTGTTGCCTTCAACTCTCTGAAAATGGTTCTTTAACAGATTCAGAATCTCGCCTCGCCCCCAGGCATCCCATCTCTTGTCAGTTCATATTGAAATGATTTTCACTACCTATAGTTGTTGAAATTCCTGGAAGCAGTCATACGAATGCATCTTTTGCAAATCAATTTATACCTCTACTGATATTATTGCCAAGAAGATAATTATCAGTTATGATGGGAACCAGCGAGCAGCATTGGGACCGTGTGGAGATGCAGCAAGTGGCCAATGTTTAACATTTTGGTGATGTTCATGATGAGACATCTAAGTGAAGATGACCCTTTGGGTTCCTGAAGCTCATGTACCCGTGCCTTGTACAGCTGTCATGATTTTGAGCCATCAGCATCTTCGATGATAGCTCTACAGTTAAATCCATTGGTTGCTTAGCTAGTTTGATCCACCACTCAGCACCAATCTACCCTACAGATGCTTTATCATTTGGGTTACTTGATGCTTGAACTTAATGTCCGGTGCGTATGTGCTTCTAGATCCTAGCATCACTTTTCCCAAACTTACATTCTTACACTGCGACAACCAGAACTCTGCAAAGTATGAGCAATTTGATCTTCTATGAGTAGATAAACCAATCAAAAATGAACTGCCACTTCATCTGCACTCTGCAGTACCTCTCTGATATGTTTACTCTTCAACTTATCTTCTCCCTAAGCAGGTTGACAATTTTTCCTCCAAATCTCAGGGCACTCTGTTTCAAAAGATTGCTTGGAAAATTTTGGTCTATAAACCATCATGAGTGGATATAGAAGAGAGGTATATCGTATATATTATAAAAATGTCATAGCCACACTTTTGGGAAGTGGTGTCCTCGTCACACTTGGATCAGAAAAGGCAATATATACGTCCCAGTATCCTACTTATATTGGCATTAGGGAAATGTCACCGTTGTGCATTAGCAAGCACCATCTATGGTTTGTACATATATTGGGCTACCACTTGATGTTGTATAAAGAGCTTAAGTTTTCCCATTGTTGCTCTCCATGGACATTGTACTCAACTGAGTTGAACGTGTTTCCAAGAACTAAATTTTCATTTTCCTCTGCAGTAAGAGTACACATGCAAGAAATGAAATGAGAATATGGCATAAAGGAGAGTGTGCAGTAAGTGTTTGGGAAAAGATGCAAAGGGGAGACATTTTGGATAGAAAGTAGCAAATACAAAAATGTATTTGGAAAGACAATGGCAATTGGCAAAGGAAGGAACTAAAAGAATCATGCATTGGTTCTCAACTAACAATATCTCTATTTTAGTATGTGCATAAAGAAATAGATACATATAGAACAACATTTAATGTTACACAAAGGCATCTATATACAAATAATACCTGCAAATTCTTCATTTGCATTGATCAAGTCCTTTTGACAAGCATGCAACAGTCTTCTCCTACAAATGTACAATGAAAAAATAAGCCCATAAAGAGAATGCACTTTTTAAGATAAATTGAATATCCTTAATTTGGAGATGAAGCATTGCTAAGGGAAGAAAATGCATGTTGCTGGTATTGTTATAATAAATAAAATGTAACAAAAAAGACCCATAGGACACAAGTTATCATTCAAATAAATAACTCAAATCAAAGAAGGAATTATCATTCAAATAAATAATTCAAATCAAAGAACAAGGAATGTATCAGTATTTTTTAAGCAAAACAGAACTAAAGGAAAGTACAATATAAGTGCCAAAACTTGAAGTATTCTGAGCTACAATCTGAAATCTCTCACAGTTTTTCAGACTACTTACATGTATTTAGGTGCAGCAACAATCAAATATCTTAACCATGAGTCCTCATTGTTTCTATTGGCAAATAGCAAACTCCTTGAGGTCCTTTCGGCAAATCAGTCCAGTTGCAACTTATTATCAATTAAATATGCAAATAGTTGTTGTTGTTCTAATTTTTGTGGATAAAAGAAGTGTTTATTTTCTCAGGCGTAAAGACAAATAGAATCAAATAAAATGAAGGGAATACCTGGGATAATACATTTCCAGGACATTTTTATTTTTCTTGATGATCATCCATAAATTAGCTTCTATAAGTATCAAAAAAGCAAGATCCTTCATACCACTGGTTCAATCTCATGTTGATAGGTTCACTGAGGCAGATTTATCTCATGTTCCTCTTCCATATTTCATTTTCAAGAAATATTAGAGTTGGTTGATACTAACTCATAGTTAAAAAAAAAAAAAATGCATGCACTTGTTCATTTTTTTGAAATTCTTTCTTCAATTGTGCACCCATAAATCCTATCCAGGATGTGGCCTAAAACCTAGAAATCAAAAAGAAACCTCTAACACTAGAGAGGGATTCAATGAAATGCTCCCAGTTATAAGAATCCTCCAGGTGAAAAACTGGAATTCGATAAGTAAACACCTAGCACAATCCTGAGCATCTGCATTGTGATGTTAGAGTGAATAAAGAGAACCAAGGTCCAGATTTCATCAAATACTTCTGCAGAATATCCATTTGCAGTGTCTAGAAATGAAATGGCACAGAACCTTGGAAAATGGACTAAGTATCATGAGCACATCAAAGGAGTATAAACAATGGCACGAAAACATGGAAGAAGTGACATGTATATTGGGAAATTGCATGAATAATCTCCAATAACCATCACAAAAGTCGTGTAAAAAAGAAACCATAAAAAACATGAAAATAGAAGGACCATCCAGGACAAGATAATGTCAGGAACATGCCATCATGGTTCATATTGTTTGACAAACAATTAAACACAAATTAGCAGGTGCAAACAAGAAGACAAAAATTAGTGGATGGGTATAGCCCAGTTTGGAACCATGGGTGTGCAGGGAATGGAAGCTGGTATGTTGTCTGTTTACCATTCACTTGAACCGTGCTCTGCCACTGTTGCAGAGACCTCAAAGAAACAAGACGACATCAATTACAGGCCACAAAGTCAACCAAGCAAAAGAGAAGGAATCCACCCTGCTAAACCATACCAGGTGGTGTAAACCTTCGTCACACAAAAAGTATTATAAAGTAAAGATCACCCAGATCTTCAGAACAAAATTATTATGACCTTCCTCTTTGATAGTTCTCATAACATCATTATTTAAACCAAAACCAGTCTGAAATTGAACAGATGCGGACCATTCATTCTAAAGTGAGCCAAGCAGGTTCAAAATTGTTGGTTGGACTAGGCAGCTTAGTTAGAGTTTAAACATATACTTCAGTATATGTACGAGTTAAACTGCAACTGATATAAGGGAAGGTAAGTGACATAAACAAATTATATCTAATGTTTAATAACACTGCACCGCAATTGGTAACAAAAAAAAAAACCATCAAGTGAAAACAAATAAATCTGCGGGAAATATTATTGTGTGATAAAAAAAAACTATATTAAAACAGCAGGGGGGGAGGGGGGGAAGAAAGGAGCAAACTGACATTTAAGTTTTAACATAGTATGTATTCCCAAGCATTACTTGGATAACTGTCACAACCAAGCCTGATCCATCAGTTGCCCTAGCAGGGAAATGTACACTACTGGCATCCTCCATGGTGTATAAAGCATCGCTATGCATGTCAAACTGCCCAAATGGACATTAGTTTGATCGACCGTGCTATAGAATTCATCATAGAAAACGATATCTAGGATTTTCCTCTCATCTGTCTAGATGCTTAGACGACTCTAACTCGATACTACAGCTCGGCACTGACAAGAGATCTTGTCAACATCCCCAACCTCTCTAAAGTAAGTAGAAATTATCGCAATCTTTGGAAAATAATGTCGCCGCCGTAAGCTCTTTAGATCTGTCTTGTAAGTTGACATAAAGAAGAGCACAAAAATGATACTAAAACTGTGGACGACTTTTACAGGGTATGTTAGACGTGAACAAAAGGTAGAATGACCCGTGGCGGGGGTGCAGGTAGATGATGACATGATTAACAGTTCTTGAAGGAAAATTGCAGATACACATAGAAAATCTCAATGAGAACTTCGGCGCCCCGGGAAGTGCGTTAAGTTGAGAACGGATTACCCGAGGACTGGAGCTTAACCGCAAAGCACCAACAAGCTTGACGGCGTGGGGGAGGCAGATTACTTCTTCCTCCTTCCTTGGTTGTTGCCAGAGGAAGCCTTTGCTTCGGCTGGGCAACGGCGTTATCAATCGAGTTGGAGAAGAGACAGGGGGAGGTCTTGGCAGGGGCAACCGTGCTCGGCGATGACGGCGTTCGGTGGAGAGCCGACGGCGGTGCGCCTGCCTTCCTCTTTCCTTGGACAGAGGTGAAGGAACCCCTTGGAAGCTTGGACGCCAGCGGGAGAGTAGGCCTTGGGCAAGCGGCCGGCAGATGGTGGCGAACGAGGATTTCGGCGGGGCCGCCGGCTTTCTTGGTGGGAGCGCAGAGAGATAGAGAGAGAGAGAAATGGAGAACGGAAGAAGCGGAGGGTGGGGGGTTTTGTCAAAAGCCCAAAACGGAAACGGAGGCCGTCAGATTTGGATTTTGGAGACGACCGGTTTTTATTGGTCTCTTTTTGTTTTGATGTTCTAACTTCTAACTAACAGGAACAAGGAAAGGATGCAGGAACAAATTCATACTTGTACCAACGAGACAATATATAAAAATATTTTTCGAGTTTCGACTCTTGTTATGTCGAGAAATGTTTTTATCCGGCACCGCACCGTATTAGTTGATGTGTAAAATCTGATCGTCCAACCAATAAAATGCAGCGATGGAGCAATTTTATATCAGGACACAGATTTTCTGATCTAATAAAATGGTGATATATGTATACACATTTTTTTCGTAACACCGTATCGTACCATATTATTAAGATACGGTAGAAAATAGGTCTATTTGATTTTTTTTTGTGATTTGATTAATATATAAAATAGGTAAATTTAAAAAAATGACAAAGCAGAAGAATATCATATAAAGAAGTAGAAAATATAAGAAACTTTATTTAGTCATTAAAAATATAGAGAGATGGAAAATATAAGAAATTTTATTAGACTATATAGATTCCTAATTTAGTATTATTATATGGATCGGATGGTACTATATCATGATTCATACTGCAGGGGTCTGAGTCGATCAGCGCGACATTCACTACCACCACCAACTCTAATGTGGTCATTATATAATGTTATGATATGACTGATATATTTCATTAGGTCAACACCAAACATAAACAAAATTATGACGTCTTAAAATTTATAATAAAAATACTAATATGACACTAAGAAAAGAGATAGTAAATTATATGTAAGATATGATTACTTACATAAAATATAATTATTTTTAATTTTAGAATATTTTTATATTATTATATAATTTTCGTACTATTTTTAGTTGTGTGCACTTCAATGAGACGATATTTAATTTTAAAAATAAAAATAAAATCGAAGTCACCATAGTTACTAAAAATATATTGATTCAAAAAATATAAATATCAGAAATTATTGATACATAAATATTGAGATTAAGTAGACCTAATAATTTTTTAGACATTTTTACTTGATAAAAAATTAATTTAAAAAACTAAACTAAAATCACTATAATTTGTATCATCTTTTTAATTAACTTATGTTTAAATTTTCATCTCAATTGAATATTATTTAAACTCCTTAGATGCATCGGATGTGAAAAAAAAATAATTCCCAATGATCTGCCGTGGGCCGGACCGTTCCGATCCTCGACGTACTATAGCGTGCTGGAGCGGCACATCTGGGGGTGACCCTAAACCCTAAACCGTGGATATATGGCGATGGAGCATGATAAGTACCCTTTTGAAAAGTGAAAAAGGCAGCATTTGGAGTAGATAAAAAAAACGATTTTGAAGAAAAATAACTTTTTGGGAAAGCTCAGGCTCGGATGTGATTTGTCATCTCATCGTCTACGTCTTTTGCGACATGGGTGACGAAATCTCGTCTCCTGTGAAAAATGTGCAAAAATAAGATAAATTTTAAATAATAATAATGATTGTTACATAAGAGACTAAACGGGATCAATTTTATCGCCCGTGTGGAAATATTTAAAAACAGTTCCACACTCATTTTTTTAGCACATAGGAAAGAGATTATTACATTTATCAATCTCTCTCCTCTTATTGAAATCAACATCGCACGTAAGTCGATGTCGCCCATGAACATTCGAAAACGAGAGCACTTTTGTCATATATTTTACGTGACAGAATCTCTCAAAACCTATTTATAAATGCGGACGATTGGTTTAATATATCTCATCAACACGTGTGAATAAAATGAGTTAGTCCAAAAAGATCAATTCTGTAGATATTAATAGTTTTAATATGCAGTTATTAAATTAATAAGATAAAGAACAGTCAATAATTATGTCATGTCGTAACTGTGAAGATTTGACGGCAAGGGTAAAGTCGTAACTCCTCTTTTTGGATAAGATATGTCATAAATGTGTCATATGTTTTCGCAGAAACTCACTTTTAAGTAAGGGTATATAATATATATATCTAATTACTTGAAACAGCAACTGGGCGGATAAGACATCCGACGTGACGATTATGGCAACGACAGCGACGGCGAACCTGTTCTGTGCTTTGACATGTGGAATCATGCGATCGTTTAGAGAGGAAAAGTCTTGGGATGGCGCGATTGGCACAACGTATCCATCGAAACCTCCGATGGATTTCACACATATGCAAGTTTCGAAAGACACGTCTCCTTTTTTTCAGCGTATGTGTGCGCGCGTCCATCCGAGTCATATCACGAGGGACAAATACGTGGGATGAGACATTTAAAGTGACGATTATGGCAAGGGAATTTCTTTAAAATAAATTTATTTTAATAATCATTTATTTAAATATAAAAAATATATTATTTTCTTATTATGTCAACAAACTTGTCATATTCTCATATATCATATTATTTTTTTCTTCCCTATTGGCTATTTCTGTCACGTTAACTTTTTCCTTAAAATCCTTTATCCCTATGAGAGATAGAGCGATTGTGTGTGAGAGAGATAAGTTCAGAGAGAGAGAGAGGGAGGGTGTGAGTGTAAGGCAGCGTTTGATTTCGCGTGTGAGAAAGTGTCTTTTGACAAAATCGACTTTCTTTGACAGGTTGACAGGTTTTGGATTTTGCAGGAGGAGTTGTACCGCGCATTGATGGGGAGACCTTTTATCAGCCATACAAATAAAAAAATTAAAACACATTTTTAAACATGCAAAAATAAGTAAAAAAAAAACTCTCCATGCAGAAAGCAACCGCACCCTTCTCAAAATCCAGTGAAAAGCGGCCTTCAACTAGCTTTTGGATTGGAGGAGAGAGTTTTTTTTTTTCTGTCTCTCTCTCTCCTACTTTTAAAAATCGAATAGCACAGAAGCCGGTGCACCGTAAACACATTTAGTTCTACTTTTATGTTGTCAGAGCTTTGTCGACTCAAAATCATCTCCAAAAGTGGAACCAAACGCTGCCTAAGAGAGAAAGAGAGAATAGTGTGTGGGAGAGAGAAGAGGAGGGGTGTAGGTGTATGGAAAGAGAAACTTCAATGAAGAATAGCGATTCTCCAACGGGCAAAAAGTCAAGTCTCGACCATAGTTGTGAGTTCGATGGTTGGCGTGCATGGTGTGACTTGACGAAGACTTAACACTGCTCACACTTTTTGACAAAGTTAATAGCATCTTGGGTCATGGTCAATGAGGACGCAGGCTCCTTTTACCACAATGAGATATTTCACCATGATAGGTCTTTGGCCTCGTATTCCTTTAATATTTGGCCAACAACAAGTTGGGAATCATTGTTGGCATGGACACTCTCAGCTCTGAGATGGAGGGCCATCAATAGTCCTAAGATTAACGTCTTGTACTCTATAATATTATTGGAGGTTGAAAATGCGAATTTGATAGCATATTTCAACAAGCTCCCCCCAAGAGGGGTGAGCACCAGGGAGGCTCTACTACCAACTAAAAATATGTTTGGTTGTTTGTAAAATCAATTCTCTGAGAAAAATTTTTAATGATTAATTTTTACAGGAAAATTAAAAACATAATTATCTATTTAGTACCCACGTAAATATTTTTCTTTAAAAGATTTTTTATGTTTGTTTCCTAGTAAAATATTCATTAGAAATATTTTTTTAATAAATAAAAGACAAAATAAAAAAGTATGTTTCGTTTGTCCGACGACCGACTGCGGCCGGACGTTGGACAAACAGAACATACTTTTTTTATTTTTAGCATCCGGCCACAGTCAACCATCGGACAAACGGAACATACTTTTTTATTTTTAGGGTTTAGGGTTCTGACGTCGCCGAACGTCAGCCGTCGGCGCCGGGCGCCTTAGCATCCGTCGCCTCGGCATCAGGTGACGGACGTCGAGCGCCAATGCCAGGCATCTAACACCGTTGGATGTCAACCATCGGGCGTCTGACACCATCAATCGCCTGACGCCCGGCGCCAACCGCATGCCACCAATCACCGGACATCAGACGCCGGACGCCCGGCGCCGACTGCAAGCCACCGGACATCAGACGCTGGACGTCAGACCCTGAGCGCCTGGCGGCCGGCCGCCGAGGGCTTGACGACAATCGTCAGACGCCAAGTTCCAAGCATCAAACATTAAGAATTAGAGTGGAGATTTTAGTCACACTCATGAAAATCCTACGTGGAAGAGAAATCCAGGAAAATGGTTTACGGAGTCTCATCAAGGATGCCAAAATCCTTAATTTTAGGTTAAAAAAATCATGGATTAACTTTTCAGTGGTACCAAACAAGTTATTGCATGAAGTTTTTCCCGAAAACTTTTTCTAACATGAGATTTTACATTGAAACAAACGGACCCTATGCACCAGGATCCATCCACAAATAGCCTCTAACAAGTAGGTGCCAAAATCATCTTATCCTCTCCATATGGTGCTTCCTTGGTGTCCACACCCTCAACTAGGATCGTGATCTCAACGATGAAGTTGATGAGAGCTTGTGCTTTCACCGTGATCCTCGGTGAGAAGTTGATGTTGAATTTGCCCAACTTGACCACTCACTTAAGTAGCCACCCCGAGACGTCTAGCTCATCAAGGACTTGCCTCAGCGAGAGGTCCATAAGCACTGTGATGGTGTGCACATGGAAATATAGCGTCAACTTTTGGGCCAAAGTGATGAGGGCTAAGGCTATCTTGTTGGCCCATGGATAATTAAGCTCCAATCCTTGCAATATCCTGTTGAAGTAGTACATGGGGTGTAGCGTTCGGCCATCCTCTTGCACCAAAATAGAGCTGATGGTTTAAGAAGTGGCTAGGTAGAGATAGAGGCTCTCACTGGGGGCTCAACTTGGATAGGGTCAATATTGAGGCAAGATAGTGTTGGCCATACTATGGAGATCTAGAGGGGGAGAGGTGAATGGGTTTTTATCACAATGATAGTAATTTGAAAATAAATAGTATAAATAAGCACAACAAAATGGAAACTTTATGTAAGCAAGCATACAAAAGACACGAAGATTTTTATCCTAGTTCGGATTTGACAATGTCATACTCCTACATCCAATCCTCCAGAAAATCCATCCCTGAGCCTTCCACTATTAGCCCAAATTGGGAAACCACTTGCTGCACAAATTGCAGCCAAGTCTTGCTCCTGCAGAGGCTACAACACCTAGCCACGCCCGTCATTCTCTCAACAGAGAGAAACAATTGTCTAGTGCCACACACGTAGGTTTTTCTCTTAATAGAGGGCACAAGGGCACGTAGGCCCAACACTTCTGAGGAAGTAATTGACAAATGAGCGTCTTCTTCAAAGATATATGTGGCAACACTGAAAGCTTCGCAACCAACATCGACTTCAACAGAGATATAGCAAGATGAAGCTAGATGTCGATGGCTAATCAGCTCAGTGAAGATTGCAATTGATCCCAAGCAAACACCTCCTCAAAGAATGCACGAGTAATGGGTTGTAGAGGCTTAGAGACGATGAGTGGAGGGTTAGAATGTTGTCTCTGTCTTTGCATAAAGATGAGTATTTTCTATTCTCACTTGATTTCATTTTCCTTTTCTTCTCTTGTTAACTCATCTTTTTTTTCTTCATGGTTCTAGTCGTATTTATAGATGCTTGAATTTTCTGATTGTTGAACCTTTTCTGTTAATTCTAGCTAGAAACTTGATCATTCTTGACTGTCTTAAAGCTTTATTTTATTTAAAAAATAAGCAAATAGGCTAAGATTATCTGACAAATGTGTTATCTCCTTTATAGACCATTTGTAATACCCAATAAGTACATATACAAATTTAAAAGTTCAGGGAAGGGTATATCTATACTTTTAAAAGTTTAGGATTTGAGTTATAATTGATCAATTTTGTAGGGTCTTAAGTTAAGCTTTCTAAGTGCCCAAATTGTCTTCAGATTCTCAGTTGGTGGTCATTTTGAGTAAGATTAGTCTATCAAGTGGTGGAATGGACTATATATATATATATAATATATATATATATATAATATATATAATATATATATATATATATATATAATTATTGGATATATATATAATTATTGGATATATAAGTAAATATTTTATCTAGAATGGTATGAATTAGGTGGCATCTTAAGAATAAGGATGGAGGAGGTCATGACAAATGTAAAGACCATCTTTATACATGTACGATTATATCAATCTACGTCGATATAAAGCGTGTCGTCACAATGGGACATGTACCCAACACAAAAAATAGGTAGAGATGTACATAAATTGTCACGCCCCCACCAATTTAGCAGCGGAATAAATCGAGGAGACGTGAGCAAAGTATATGCTCGTACAGTCGCAAAAATCAGAGCAACTAATGGACAATTATTGCAATAAACTCTTCATTTTATTGATAAATTACCTAAACTATTGCAACCACTAAATTCTGAGCCAAAACATGGGGCTCAAGACATCATTACATTGGAAAGGATATTTAAGCAAATATCTATCTAGACTCTATGATACTAAGGCCATTCCATCGCTATAACTCCAGGTCGCTCATCACTCCAGTCCATTCTCGTTGGTGTGGGTAATGTCATCATCCGACTTACTTGAAACACATATAAAAAATAGCGCAGGGTGAGCGATAACGCTCAGTAGGACTTAATATCTCGTTAAAACATGCATGCTTTAAGTGATTAATGTCTTGTAAAGCATAATAACTAGAGAGAACGATCAAGTATAGCCAAGAGAGCAATAGCACATGATAGCAAGTACCCCAGAAAATTTATTAATTTAAAATTATAGATAAATTGAAATTTTGTCAATTAATAAATTCAAACTAGTTAAAAAGATACGCATCATTATTGCATGCGTAAAAACTCATATAAAAATTTCGTAAAAATAGTAGTTATACTTTAAATAATATTCTCTAATGACCCATCAAGAAATTTAGGCATAGAAAAATCGTTTAGACTAAGTTTAAGAATTTATGCGACTTATTATCGTAATTAAGGAATAAGTCGAAAAACTCATTATCACATGTACCAAAGTGAATTATAAATCCAAATAAACACAATGGATAGATTTTAAATAATGTGTATTGATAGCCCATTATGAGAATTGGACCAATGGACAATTTTGGCCCATGAATAAAATTCTCTAATAAAAGGGATAATTAAAACTCATCAAGTAAATTAAATAATGGGTTTCCCTAAATAGTCTATACATGAATTAATGGGCCAAAAAGTCAAGAGCCCATCCTTAAATGGAAGATAATTAAGTCTAAATTCGTACCTAAAATATTAATAAATGAAAAAGGGTTAAGATAATAACTATTTTAACTCTTAATTATCTTAAAAAGAGTCATAACTCTAGTCTAACTCAATAGGGCTCTATCCTAATCTAAAAAGGGGATTTAGATAAGAGACAATTGGGTTAAATATAAAATGCTCGTATTTAAACGAGTTTAAAATTATATAATAAAAAAATATTATAAAATTCGTAACTATAGTATTTTCTAATTAAAAAGGGTCAATTAAATCATTAAAATGACTTATATATATCTAGAAAAGAGACCTAGACTTACCCCAATCCCTTAGCCACAAAATTAGATCTCTCCTCAAGCCAATTAGGTGATAGATGCTAGAAAATGGGGAGATAAATGTGGAAATTCAGAGTTAATTATTAAATAAATTAAAAAGAATAAGATAATGACTAAAATAGCTTATAAATATCTCTACAAGAGTCCTAGACCTACCCAAACCCTCTACCCACGAAATTAAACCTCTTCCCTATCCTATTAGATAGATAAGTGCTAGAAAAGATGGAGATAAATGAGAAAATTAGGAGTTTGAAGAGAATGAAGAGTTTTAACCTAATAGGACTCTTAAACTAGCTAATACACCCCCCAATTCGTCCCTACCAACCCATAGTTCATTGCTGGAGCCTTGGGGGACGAAGAGAGGAGTTGTGGATGAGAGGAGCAAGGAGGAAGGAGCTTGGAGCAAGAGATTTCCACTATCTTCTTCGTTTTTCAACCCTAGGAATCTTTACCACACAAAAAGGTAGGCAATCTCTCAAGCTTAACCTAATTAAACTCGACCCTAGGTAGACCTTGATCTCCTCTATCAAAGCCCCATGATTTCCCTAATTTTTGTTGCTCCATGAGAGAGTATTAAATACCCTAATCTCTCTCATCATCATGTACCCGAACCATCTTGTTTGACATCAATCCATGTATATACTCGATTACATGCCTTGCAAATTTTATCATAAATACTGCATGATGTTAGCCTTCAAATGATCCTATTTCCCGCAATTTTCATCATGCATCCTATGCAAATTAATTATTTTCCATGACTGTGCATGTTTTAGGTCACCAAAATGTAACCTAATTAAAGTAATCCAATACTTGTCTATTTTCTAATTACTCATACATGTTGATACATCTACGTGTATACTTTCATTCAAAACTAGTTTAATGATTTTTGGATGTTCCTACGATTTTATACGGAATTTTAAATGACCCTATATCATGTATGGAGGGATGACCCAACCTGAAAAGGGTCGTTTTCCCCTTTTCTGGGTCGGGCCGCCCTTCTGAAATTGCGACGGCCCGACCCATCATGATCTCAGAAGGGACGCGACCGGCCGGTCCATCTCATCATAAACGTGACGGCCCGCGCCGTCGCGGTTTCCTCTCGGTTCACGCCAGTCGGCCGGCCGGTTCAGCAGAACGCGATCGGACCGCCCGTCATGACATGAAATGCGACGGGGACCCCCGTCGTAATTTCACAATGTCGCCAGAAACCCTGATTTGCTTCTATACCCCTGTTATCTTTCCATTTAAACCCTGTTAAACCCCTAATTGGGCACTGTTGTGAACAGTAGCGAATTATTCATTTAAAATTAGTCATTTATTATATGAAATCCATTAATTAAAAGCTAAAGTGCACTACCATTCTTGCTCTCATGATTTCTTTACACTTACACACACTAAACATTAATATTTGCCATGAGACCTTATTAAATTACTCAATAATCTATCTGGTAATTAAGTGTAATTATTTCACTTAAATTCCCTATTATTTTAATGACACTTGTCTTCGTTTTATTCACGTGTTTTGTACACCGTTATCACGTCCCTCTGCCTTCGAGCACTCGAGGCAAGACGGACACTTGTTTTTACACCCTTCTTTCTTGACTTGGACGTACCTCTCCGTTGGGAATACTCCTAACAGGATCAAGGACTCCTTGTCAAGGCCTCCGTAAGTCTCATTGGCTTTGGCGAACGTTCATTGCCGACGAACTGGTTGTACCCTTAAAACCCTAAACACTCTAGGGATCAGCATGATCTAACGGCCTTAGTTTGTTCTCTCTTACCTTGGAAGATCACGTCGGAACTCTGGCATGTGTTCATAAGCACGGCTAATGGGCGGTTGTTGTTGGGTTGTGTAACGGACCGGGGTATTATGCCCATTAAGGCTCCATATCCAGATCCGCCTCCGCGAACGCACCGAAGTGTCGCAAAGGATATCTCACACACGAGTCCAGTAAGAGTATAAAAGACAAAGCACAAGAATATAAACACAAGAAAGTACATGTGCTCATATCTGTTCACAATTTGTACAACTGTCCCATTACATTAATACAGTCCAATTAAAAAGAGTACAACTACCTGGGGCATACCCAGGGAGCACAAGCTCACACAACACTAACTACTAAACTACTGCTGGTGGTACAAGTCTGTCACAACGCCACTGCAAGCCAACACACGGCAAGCCCTGAAAAGAACTATAGGGGAGTGAGCCTCAACAAGTCACTGGCTCAGCAGGGGCTACCCAAAACAACACGGTAACCACAAACACCTCGACCCCAATGGGTCTCACTGGCAACAATAATAGCCAAACCATTTCATGCTCACATCATTTCAATAAATAACAATTAAACATGCTTATAATAATAAACATAACGTCCTCAGAGGAAAAGTAGGACTACAGGACTAACATAATATCATTAGTCAGCCCAACAACCAAAGTGCCTAAACCACAGTCTCACTCACACTGCTACAACAACGGGTTGCCTAAACTATAAGCCATACAGGCAAGTCACTGCCCAGGCTACAAGCTTCACAGGCGAACCTCAAACACTTGAGTAGTAGGACTGCTAACAAAGAGCTGGTCCTTTATACTCCAAACCACTTTACAACAGAACTACTCAAAGGTAATAGAACTGGCTAACACGAAGCCAATCCATAACACACTAAAGCTATAATTGGAATCATACCCAAGAAGAGAGTAAAACTCAACAAGTGGAAGGTCTCACACGGCCTTCACAGAGCATAGCTTAACTAAACCACAATATGCCTAGGCCATAAGCCTCATCGGCAAATTACCCACAAAAGTAACATAATTAATAATCACAATCAATCCACAATAAATTATAAACAAAGATCTACCTAAAACAGTTAGGATACAACAAGTGGCAGGTCAAACCACAAGACCTCCACAACACACAAGTACCCGGAAAGGTTAGTACACAATGTACCACCACAAAACCACAAAGTAACCTTCGAAGGAAAATAGGTACCTACTACTCTGAGGTACCACAACTCAAATACCCAAACAAGGGTACAAGAAGGTGATAAACACCACACTGATCCATAATTATATTATACTTTTAATTAAGCACAATATTACAGGTGAAACCTTAATCGACGAGTCACACAAACCACAACTGAGACACAACTGTGCCAACACCAGGGCACACCTCGAACTGGTCAAACCTCGACCACGAGTCACAAACTCACAAACCACAATCACTGGCAAAGCACGAGTCAGAAAGAACGACGCCACCACACGGGAACGGACTACTGGCTGATCAGGCCAATATCCAACCCGGACAACACAAACAAGAACAACCTCTCAGTCTCGCAGTCACGGACGAAAGGTCCAACTGCCGCTCCACTAGGAAAAGTCAAACAACTGTGGAGACCAACCAACACCACACCTGCAGACACACAACTGCAGGCCCATGCCTGGCACCTCTAGAGTCTCTGGCCGAGCACTCTAAAGTGAGGCACTGGAAAACAGGACTAGCTGGGGACCAGTGTCGACTACTGGTGTCCGTACCCCCAACTACGAGCGCGCTACAAGCGACTACACACCCACAACACAAGCCGCTGCCCTACTGCCGTCTTTCCCTCAGCCGGACGTACAACTCAAGCACAAGAGTGAGGGTGTCCAGGAAGACGACACAGACCTCAACGGTACAACACAAGTACCGGGACAAAACCCCGAGCACAACAAACACACGTGTCTGGCTCACAAAGAACCTGGGGTACCCGACTAGAGAGGCATTCCGGAATAGGCGCCGGACCACCACACTCGGCTAGCACAAACCACGATACTTACACATATAACCTTTTCTTATAATTCACAATATACAAGTGTTAGGATTAGCTTAACATCGGTCACCGTGTGACCCCAAAGCTATCCCACACCAACACATAACTGAACCACAAGCTTGCCTATCATTGGTCACGAAATGACCTTCGTGGCAACCAGACCACTTAACACATAAATCAATATAACACTATTCGAAAGACAACAACAAACCAGGGCTAGGTCAATGTGGACCTTCACTGCCCAAACACCACAAAGTCATGGCTAGGCTCACACAAGAACCTCACTGCCCAGTTACTACGATAAATCACCAGAATTATATTACCACACAGTGTGTAGCACATACTCACTCAACCACGTAGACAATACATGCATATTACACCTGGATGGTGTACCACACGTCTTCCACGTAAACCACATGTCCGACACATGGACAACGCACTCCAAGAGTGCCACGAGTGCCAACACACCACACATACCACGGAAAGCGATTACGTACATCACATATCATTTACGTAAAACATGCCCATTACATGAGCAGTATGCTCCAAGAGCATAACAAGTGCACTGGCTCACACCGTCATCGCCATGCACACACAATCACACAATATTCATAAGAAAACTACGTAAACAACACTGCATGAACACATGCACAGGTTGGCGGCAACATCGACTGCCGCTTGAAGGAAGTAAACGGCAAGTGATCTAGCCGTTTATCTCTTGGCTGATGACCTGGCGTCAATCGATGTTGACGCCAAGATCTTCAACCCCAGACCCTGCAGAAACCCTAATCGATCCCACATGCATTCCTGACCCCGAAATCATTATAGAAAATAAGAGGAAACAGTTCCTCTAACTCCCATGCATTATAATTAAACTAAAACAACATGCTTTACTACATAAAATCATCAAACCACCCATTAACCCCACATGGTGCAACTTAATCCGAAAATACAATAAAAATGCGGGTTCAAGTGATTACGTCGTGTTTTAATGTTTCTAACAAGCTAACAGGGCTCGACCCCTACCTCAGAAACGCAATTAAACTCCCGAAGAATCTCGAATCACGCCGAAACCCGAGAAACGTCCCACGAACACCGCGCTCCAATCCGTCATTCCCCGTCCGATCTGCCGCTACCACGTGCACCACGGCCTTCCCACGAGCTCCCGCCGACCTTCAGAACTCGCGAAGAAGCTCAAGGGTGAAGGTGGGGGAAGAGGAAGGGAGAGAGAGGGGAAAGAACAGAGCTCGGGTCTGCCATAAAAACACAGGCCTGTCAGGTTAACGTCAACCCTTAGGACGTTTAACCAGACCGCCACAACTAGACGTCCACAAAGCTTGACGCCAAGTTCAACAGTCGACGTCCTCATGATGGACGTTACACCATGTTAACGGCACACCACTGCCGCCAACACACAGTCGACGTCACCCACCTGGACGCCAACACACTGTGTCCAGCAAGCTGAACACCAACGCGGATCCAAACCAAACCGGTAAGGATCTAGCAAGAAACACACCACACTAATGGGCCTCACATGGGCCACTACCCACTACCTGATCCACGGGGATCCGGAAAACGCGCAACGTTACAGGTTGAGTGTGTTTTGGAATTTCCTAAAGTTGTATTTTAATGATAACCAATGAACATCACTCATACTTTGATTTGATGATGACACATTGTGATTTGATGATGATATGTTCTTGATGTTTAATATCTCATATTTTAATAATAATATCTTGTACTAATGATTTATGTGTTAATTTTGCAGGTGTATACAGATTTTGTCATGGTAGTGTCGACACACCCTCTACTGTGTCGA
Organism: Colocasia esculenta; assembly: GCA_014218235.1. Lineage (NCBI taxonomy): Eukaryota > Viridiplantae > Streptophyta > Magnoliopsida > Alismatales > Araceae > Colocasia > Colocasia esculenta. Next base: position 14,065,397 of record CM024762.1, on the reverse strand, counting down.
CACAATGCTTCAAACCCAAGGCAAAATGATGAAGAAATGGTCAAGTGGTGTCGACACAGAATCAAGCAGTGTCGACACTAGTCTCAGCTCCCAGAGAACCTAGTTTACAGGTCTGTACTGTGTGTCGACACAGTCTCAAGTGGTGTCGACACTAGATCCAGTTCCCAGAAGACCTGTTTGGCAGTTCTGGAAAGTGTGTCGACACAGCCTGAAGTAGTGTCGACACTAGTGACTCTTCCCAGAGAACCAATTCTGCCAGTATTGGGACAGTGTGTCGACACACTCTGTAGTAGTGTCGACACACTTCGGCTAAAACTCAATTTCATGAAATCATCTGGACACGTGGCCGCTTGGGGTTAAGGGGATCTGCCTAGTTTTTGTGCCCACTACCCTAAGGCCTTTTATGGACATATGGGGGTATAAATCCCATGTCCTTGGCACTCCAAAGTATCCCACGACAGACAAGCCAAGACCATTCTGGAAAAAGGAGATTTGAACGGGAAAGAGGCATCTGCATCCAGAGGCAGAGCAGCGCCGCCAAAGGAGAAGAAGGAGAAGAAGAAGAGAAGAAGAATGAGAAGAAGGAGGAGCTCGAGATTGCAAGAGTGCTGATCCAGAAGGAGATCTAGCCAAGTTTGTAATTGGTCAGAGTCCTGAATTTTCTGGGGAATCTGTGTATGTGTTCTACACAGATCTCCCAATTCGATTTGTCTCTACTATTTCTATTGTATTGAGATAGATCGTGCTAGAGAATCTATTCTCTGAGTGTGCTTGTTCTAGCAGAACTTGGATCTATTGTGATCCAGAGGGTTGAGTACTTTGTACTTTGTTTTGGAGCCCTAGTGCTCTGGGTTGGAGCTGTTGTGCTCTGGTGCTTGAGCCGTGGTGCTCAAGGGCTTGTGAAATTTCTGAATTCACAAGTGGTCTTTGGAGTAGGTCGTTGTGCCTATCTCCTGGGGTTCTTTGAGTTGTTGAACTCAAAAGGTTAGAGTCGTCGTGCTCTAGTTTGTATTGCACTTGTGTTAGTGGTCCTCCGTTGTGAGGAGGTGGACGTAGGAGACACAAGTTGTGTTCTCCGAACCACCTTAGAATTCTCAGTGCATTGTGGTTTGTTGTGTGGTTTGCTGTTCTCATTCACTATTCTCACACACCACACTTAAGTCTGATCAATTGTGTGTTTTACTCTTTTTAATTCTGCTACTATTCACACAATCTCTTAGTTCATTTACCAAAGTCACCTATCCGATCCCCATCATCTGATATCAGAGCAGGTCAGAGTCAAATCTATACTCTGAGCTGCTTTGGTGAATTTTCTGTATTCAGATTTTGATCACTCAATTACTTGCTCAAATTGCTTTGTGATTTGGTTTGATTGTTTCTATCATGGACTCTAGAGGTTTTGTTGCTGAAGGCCATTCAATCAATAGGCTTCCATTTTTTTTATGGTACTGACTATCCTTACTGGAAGAATAGGATGATGGTTTTTCTTAGAGCACAGAACTATAGAATTGTTGAAAAAGGACCAAATGAAGTCACTGGAGATGAAGACCAATGGACCAAGGAGCAGATCAGAAGGGTCACCCTGAACTACAGCGCCATGAACATGCTGCAATGTGCCATCCATCCAAGGGAATATTCCAGAATCTCCATGTGTAAGTCTGCCAAGGAGATGTGGGATAAATTAGAATTGCTTTATGAGGGCACATCTCAGGTCAGGGAGACTAAGGCTAACATGTTAGTTTCTGATTATGAGTTGTTTATCATGAAATCTAATGAAACTATATCTGAGATGTTTGCTAGGTTCATGGTCATTATTAATGGACTTCGAGCCTTGGGTAAGGAATACTCAAATGAAGAATTGGTAAGAAAAATCTTGCGTTCATTATCTCCTGTATGGCACACTAAAGCAACTGTCATTGAAGATTCAAAGGATTTATCCAAAATCACATTGGATGAACTCATTGGATCATTAATGACATATGAGTTAAACCTTAAGAGATTAGAAGAACACATGCTCAAAACAAAAACCATTGCTCTTAAAGCTTCATCTAGTAATAAAGGAAAATCTAAAGAAAATTTTGAGTCTGAGAAATCTGAATCTGATAATGATAATCTTGCTTTCATCACTAGACAATTTAAGGCATTTCTGAAATCAAACAAGAAGAATTTTGGTAATAAGCAAAATGCAATGTCTAGTAAAAAGAAACATTTCTCTCATGTTAATCATAAGAAAACTGATGAAATTCCTGTGTGTTATAGGTGTAACAAATCTGGACATATGAAGGCTGATTGTCCAGAAGGTAAGAAGGAAAAACACAAAACCCACAAGAAGGAGTTTCACAAAAAGAAGAACAAGGCCATGGTTGCTACATGGTCAGATGATGAAAGCTCAGACTGCAATGAAGAATCTTCAAGTTCATAAGGGAATGAAATTTGCTTCATGGCTGGAAGTAGTGAAGAATAGGTAGATATATCCTTTGAACAATTTACCATTGATGATTGGCAAGAAGCATATGGTAATTAATTAGTTGAAAATCTTTCTGATGTTAAAAAGAAAATAAATATTTAAAAAGAAAAATTGAAAGTATTCTTCATGATACTTCATCATCTGAAAAAACATTCTGAATTGGAAGCTCAAGTTTCAGATCAAATCAAAGAAAATGATGAACTGTTGATCTTTGTTGATAATCTCAAGTTGAAAATTCAAAAATTTAACAAAGAACTTATCAATTCAGTTAAGAAATTTGAAGAAAAAGAAAAGGAAAACCATGAAAACTTGAATCAAATTGAAAAACTCAATCTTTGCATCAAAGAAAAAGAAGACATCATCAAGAATTCACTCAAGGGAAAGATAATCTGAATGCTCTACTTGGAGTTAGGATGAATTCAAATAAGCATGGCTTAGGTTTTGAACCACAAAATTCAAAGAAAATTGAATCATCTCCAAAGAAAACAAAATCATCAAAAACTCCTTTAATAAAATTTGTCAAGGCAAGCTCATCTGAAAACAAAGGAAAAATACAAAAATAAAAAGAACCTGAGAGGTCGACACATACCTTACCTAGGTCGACACACACTATGCACAGGTCGACCTATCCCAGTCAGAGGTCGACCTACCCCTCTTATAAAAATCACAAAAACTTCAAACCAATCAATAATCATTTTTCTCACAGAAATTGGAATGTTTTCTCCTCTTACAATTCAAGATGGAATAACCCTTGGAACCAAAGGTATAATGGTAACCAATGGTTCAATCCTTATTTCTATCATTCATCTTTTCCTGCATACCAACAACAATACATGCCAAGTTTTTCACAATGGAACAAACCAACTAAGAGGCATAATGTTCGCAAAATTGAAAAATAAAAAGTTGAATCTTCTGTTTCGAAAAACACTGTGAAGAAAAATACACAAATTTAGGTTAGAAAGGATTTGTTATCTCTTCTCAATCAGGATGTTGGTACCAATCTCATGTGGGTACCAAAAACTTTTCTTGTCTAATTTGTTATGTGCAGGAAAGCCATGCATCCAATTCCAACAACATCTGGATTCTTGACAGTGGATGTTCATGGCACATGACAGGAGACAGAGATAAATTTTCATGCTTGATTGAAAAGGAAGGTGGATCAGTCATCTTTGGAGGTAATAATAAAGGAAAAATTGGTAAGTCTTGCATTACCCTAAGTGATGATGTTTGTTTAGTTGAGAGTTTGAATTATAACTTGCTTAGCATTAGTCAATTGTGTGACAATGGTCACAAGATTCTTTTTGAACATGACTCATACAAAATAATTGACTCCTCTTCTGAGCAAATTAAATTGATTGGAAAAAGAGAAAATAATGTTTACATGATTGATTTGTGTGATACTTCTTCTTAAATGTTTGCTTGATTACAAATAAAAATGACACTGCTTGGTTGTGGCACAAAAGGTTGGGTCATGCAAGTTTCACAACCATTAATAAACTCATAAGAATGAATCTTGTAAAAGGTCTTCCTGAATCTCTCCCAGTCATTGACAATCTTGTTTGTGGGATATGTGCTCAAGGAAAACAAACAAGAAAATCTTTTAAAGTGTTCAATGAAGTACTTACATCTAAACCACTTGAGTTGCTTCATATGGATCTTTTTGGTCCAACCAAAACTCAAAGTCTAAGTGGTAATAGATATGGCTTTGTGATCATTGATGACTTTACAAGATATACTTGGGTTCTATTCCTATCCCATAAAAGTGATGCATGTTCAGAATTCAAGAGATTTTACAATTCTGCCTTAGTGGGTTTATCATTTAAACTGAATTCCATTCTGACAGATCATGTGGGTGAATTTGAAAATAAATCATTTTCTGATCTCTATACTGAACTGAAAATTCTCCATAAGTTTTCTTCCCCTAGAACTCCAGAACAAAATGGAGTTGTAGAAAGAAAAAATAGAACTCTTGTGGAAATGGCCAGAACTATGCTCATTGAAAGTAAACTATCTAAATCTTTTTGGGCAGAAGCTGTAAATACAGCTAATTTCATTTTGAATAGAGCATTAGTAAGACCAAAGATCAGAAAAACCCCTTATGAGTTGTTCAAGAATAAAAAGCCAAGTGTGTCATATTTCAAAATTTTTGGTTGCAAATATTTTGTTCACAATAATAACAAAGAAAATCTTGACAAATTTGATGCAAAAAGTTTTGAATCAATCTTCTTAGGTTATTCTGAAACTTCAAGAGCTTACAGAGTTTACATCTTGAAAAATAAGACTGTGGAAGAATCTCCACATGTCCTTTTTGATGAAAATTTGCAAAAGATTGACATTTTTGATTTGTGCAGAAGTAAAAAATGTGATGATGAAGATGAATTTCTTGAACATCCATCTACAATTCTTGAAGATCAAGAAGTACCAAATGTTCATGAAGTTCTTGAAATGCCAACTTCAAGTAACTCAGGTAATCATGTTCCTGAAAATCATGCAAACTCTGAGGTAATTTCTGAACCCAGATTTTTAAGAGATCATCCACTTGAAAGCATTGTTGGTAATTTATAAGATGGAATAAGAACCAGATCATCTTTTCATTCTGTCGTTATTGAAGATTCTTTGGCACTACTTTCCCAAATTGAACCCAAAAGTGTTGATGAAGCTTTATCTTGTGAAAACTGGATAAATGCTATGCATGAAGAGCTTCATCAATTTGAAAGAAATCAAGTTTGAGATTTAGTACCAAAACCTTCAGATTTAGCTTCTGTCATTGGAACTAGATGGATTTTTCGAAATAAATTAAATGAATCTGGTCAAATTGTTAGAAATAAAGCTAGACTTGTTGCTCAAGGGTATAACCAAGAACTTGGTATTGATTTTGAAGAATCTTATGCCCCTGTAGCAAGACTTGAAGCTGTTCGAATTTTCCTTACATTTGCTGCTTCTTTGAAATTCAAAGTCTTTCAAATGGATGTCAAGAGTGCTTTCTTGAATGGTTTCATAAAAGAAAATATCTTTGTAAAACAACCCCCTGGTTTTGAAAATGAAAAATTTCTCAATCATGTTTTTAAACTCAATAAGGCTCTATATGGTCTTAAGCAAGCTCCAAGAGCTTGGTATGACCGATTGAGCTCCTTTCTTGTAAATAAAGGTTACATAATAGGAAAATTTGATCAAACTTTGTTTACAAAAACTACAAAAAATCATTTTATTGTTGTTCAGATTTATGTTGATGATATCATTTTTGGCTCCACAGATAATAATTTGTGCAATGAATTTGCCCATCTTATGCAATCTGAATTTGAAATGAGTCTAATGGGTGAACTTACATTTTTTTTAGGTCTGCAAGTACATCAAACTACTGAAGAAATTTTTCTGAGTCAAACAAAATATGTCAAGGAGTTGCTCAAGAGGTTTGACTTCCAGAATATCAAGCCATCCAACACACAATGGCCACAAGTGTAAGACTTGAGAGTGATGCTTCTGGTAAGCCTGTTAATGCTAAACTTTACAGAGGTATGATTGGATCTCTTCTCTATTTAACTACCTCTAGGTCAGATATTCAATTCAGTGTCTGCATGTGCGCCAGATTTCAAGATAATCCTAAAGACAGTCACATGTCTGCTGTTAAAAGGATTTTCAAATATCTTCTTTCTTCATGTGATTTGGGTTATTGGTATCCTGCTGGGTGTAAATTAGACTTAATTGCATATAGTGATGCTGATTATGCCGGGTGCAAACTTGATAGAAAAAGCACTAGTGGGTTGTGTTTATATCTAGGAGGGTGTCTTATTTCTTGGGCTTCCAAAAAGCAACATTCTGTAGCTCTTTCAACTGCAGAAGCTGAGTATGTTGCTGCTGGTAGCTGTGGTACCCAAGTCCTTTGGGTTAAACATCAACTTCTAGATTATAATCACACATTAGGTTGCATTCCCATTCTTTGTGACAACACAAGTACTATCAATCTGTCCAAAAATCCTATTCAGCATTCCCGCACAAAACACATTGACATTCGGCATCATTTCCTTCGAGATGAAGTCTCAAAGAATTCTTTTGAACTCCACTTCATTGACACAGAAAAATAAATTGCAAACATTTTCACTAAGCCTCTTGCAGAACCTAGATTCACTTCTCTTAGAAGGGAACTTGGTTTATGCAAGTTTTCACATGTCTGATATCTTCATCTCATCTCTTTGTGCAAATAAAAGCCAGTCTCTCTTGCAAATAAATTCCTACTTCTCAGTTGCATTAGAATTCTTGGTATATCAAATAGTGATTTGAAGAAAGGCAAGTTAAGCTTGTCTGGACACTTTCACTATGCGTGAGTATATGTCTCCGCCAAGTATCAAGATTCCTTTATGCAATTGTTGAGGGGGAGTATTTGTTGAGGGGAAGTCATTATATATTCTTCACTCATTTCACTTGATATTTGTTGTCTATTTTGTGCCCCAATCATCAGAATTTGTGAGTCTTTGTGCTATTTTCTTATGAGAGAATTAAGACATTGAACCTAAACTCCTTGTGCATTTAGTTTAATTTTAAAGATTCATTATCATTTCAAGGTTAAGCAATCTTAATACTGAATGTTTTTAAAATGATTTGCAAAACACTTGTAGGCACATGAGTGGCTTTACTATTTAACATGGCATGTTTAAGCTTCATTTTTACCACTTGTTAAGAATAATTTCTCTAAATTCGTAGTCATGTCTTTTCTGGTCAAAGCAATCAAATTCCTGCAAAACATCAAAAGAAAATGATCAATACTCTGGAAAGATGCAAACAGAGCAATGCAAATTCTTGAACCACTGAGTAACCGGGCCATTTCACCTAAAAAGTGATTTGTTTCGCGTCAAAAAGTGGAAATCAAAGTTTTCAACTCTGTATAAGATAATGAAAGTTAACCACTAAGTAATCAGGAGATCTTGCATCTAATCAATGTGATCTCTTGTACTGAAAAAGAGATTTAACTAATTTATTCTTGTATTCTTTCCCAGTTCAAAATGAAAGAAAATCAAATTGACAGGATGAAAAAGCTTAAGACCTTTATAAAGTTCATATTTACTGAGTTTAGACCTATTATTTCACATTGTGTTAAACTTAAAGCTCCTAACATCCTTGTTAAATATTTTTGCTCACTCATATAGGTCACTTTATTTCACATTTGCATCATTATTTTAACCACCTTCATATCATTATACTTTGCTATACTTTGTGTTGAGTGTGTCTTTGTGATTAAACTTTGCTGCACAATAACAAAAACACAATAATTTCTCTCATATGTCAATATCACTTTGCCTCACTTATTTTGATCATTTCTTATCATTCACTTCCTTCATTTCATTTCTTACAATCTTTGTTTTTCTCTCTTATCTATCTTTTTGATGTTGTCAAAAAGGGGGAGAAAGTTAAAGTTCCTTAAAGGAGGAGAAAGTCTTTATGGGGAGAAAGTGCAAAGTTAAAGTTCCTTAAAGGAGGAGAAAGTCTTTATGGGGAGAAAGTTCAAAGGGTGTACATGGTCAAGGGGAGTTGTTGCAGTCAAGGAAGTCAGGTTATTGGGAGATTGTGCTTATGTTTTGTCATCATCAAAAAGGGAGAGATTGTTGGGTTGTGTGTTTAGGAATTTCCTAAAGTTGTATTTTAATGATAACCAATGAACATCACTCATACTTTGATTTTGATGATGACACATTGTGATTTTGATGATGATATGTTCTTGATGTTTAATATCTCATATTTTAATAATAATATCTTGTACTAATGATTTATGTGTTAATTTTGCAGATGTATACAGATTTTGTCATGGTAGTGTCGACACACCCTCTACTGGTGTCGACACAATGCTTCAAACCCAAGGCAAAATGATAAAGAAATGGTCAAGTGGTGTCGACACAGAATCAAGCAGTGTCGACACTAGTCTCAGCACCCAGAGAACCCAGTTTACAGGTCTGTACTGTGTGTCGACACAGTCTCAAGTGGTGTCGACACTAGATCCAGTTCCCAGAAGACTGTTTGGCAGTTCTGGAAAGTGTGTCGACACAGCCTGAAGTAGTGTCGACACTAGTGACTCTTCCAGAGAACCAATTTGCCAGTATTGGGACAGTGTGTCGACACACTCTGTAGTAGTGTCGACACACTCCGGCTAAAACTCAATTTCGTGAAATCATCTGGACACGTGGCCGCTTGGGGTTAAAGGGGATTTGCCTAGGTTTTTGTGCCCACGTACCCTAAGACCTTTTATGGACATATGGGGGTATAAATACCCATGTCCTTGGCACTTCAAAGTATCCCACGACAGAGCAAGCCAAGACCATTCTGGAAAAAGGAGATTTGAGTGGGAAAGAGGCATCTGCATCCAGAGGAGTAGAGTAGTGCCGCCAAAGGGAGAAGAAGGAGAAGAAGAGGAGGAGCTCGAGATTGCAAGAGTGCTGATCCAGAAGGAGATCCAGCCAAGTTTGTAATTGGTCAGAGTCCTGAATTTTCTGGGGAATTTGTGTATGTGTTCTACACAGATCTCCCAATTTGATTTGTCTCTACCATTTCTATTGTATTGAGATAGATCGTGCTAGAGGATCTATTCTCTGAGTGTGCTTGTTCTAGCAGAACTTGGATCTATTGTGATCTAGAGGGTTGAGTACTTTGTACTCTGTTTTGGAGCCCTAGTGCTCTGGGTCGGAGTCGTTGTGCTCTGGTGCTTGAGCCGTGGTGCTCAAGGGCTTGTGAATTTGCTGAATTCACAAGTGGTCTTTGGAGTAGGTCATTGTGCCTATCTCCTGGGGTTCTTTGAGTTGTTGAACTCAAAGAGGTTAGAGTCATCGTGCTCTAGTTTGTACTGCACTTGTGTTAGTGGTTCCTCCGTTGTGAGGAGGTGGACGTAGGAGACACAAGTTGTGTTCTCCGAACCACCTTAAAATTCTCAGTGCACTGTGGTTTGTTGTGTGGTTTGCTGTTCTCATTCACTATTCTCACACACCACACTTAAGTCTGATCAAATTGTGTGTTTTACTCTTTTTAATTCCGCTGCTATTCACACAATCTCTTAGTTCATTTACCAAAGTCACCTATCCAATCCCCATTAGTTGTGACTTCTACCAGACTGCCAGCACACGATTATGCCGCGCAATTGTTCCTATCGTTTGTTTATCGTTGTTTTACGATTACGTCCCTGTTCTCGTCTACTATCTTTATACTCTCATCTATTCACAATCTCTCTACACTCTCGTCTATTCGTCAATTACTCTTATCTATTCTTAGTATTCTATTTGGCCATTTAATTGATTGTCTACGATAACAAACTTAACCAATGCCAGGCAATAGGGCCCGATCTGGTCCTGGGGAGAGCGCCCAAAGAGTGCCATTTTCCCATGGGAGTTAACATGATCAGGGTGTGTGGTATACACTCAGCGCCATTTAAAACTATCAAGATTTAATCTATGGTAATCAATCAATCACTATACTATATTCTCTCGGTTGATAAAATGATCGACCAATCGTTACGTGCTATCGTTACTAGTGCAATGTTGTGCAACTTTACGTGCTATTTCGTTACATGACGAATTCTTTATCATGTTAGTTTTGTAATAATCTTTTTTAATGTATTATCGTTCTCTTGCTATCGTGTGCTATTACTCTCTTGACTATATTTGAATGTTCTCTCTAGTTATCCCGCTTTACAAAACATTAATCACTTAAAGCATGCATGTTTACACGAGATATTAAGTCCTACTGAGCGTTATCACTCACCCTGCGCTATTTGTTATATGTGTTTCAGGTAAGCCGAATGATGACCTTACCCACACCAACGGGAATAGACCTGAGTGATGAGCAACCTGGAGTCATAGTGACGGAATGACCTTAGTATCGTAGAGTCTAGTTAGATATTTACTTAGTTATCCTTTCCAATGTAATGATGTTATTGAGACCTATGTTTTGGCTCAGAATTAGTGGTTGTAATAGTTTAGGTGATTTATTAATAAAATGAAGAGTTTATTTCAATTATTATTCATTAGTTGCTCTGATCATTTACGAGTGTACGCACAATTTACGTTACCATACACTTTGCTCACGTCTCCCCGATTTATTCCATTGCTAAATTGGAGGGGCGTGACAATAGTACTTTCAAAAAGAATATTGCAAAACTAGCATGATAAAGGATTGGCCATATAACGAGATAGCATGTAACGATTGCACAAAAGTGCACTAGTCGCGATAGCATGTAACGTTTATTTGGTCGAACTTCTTGTCAACCGAGATAATATAGTATTGTGATTGATTGATTGTCATAAATTAAATCTTGATAGTCCTGCGTTGAATGCATGCCTAACACCCTGATCATTGAACCCCCCGCGAGTTAATAGCCTTTCGAGCGCACCTCCTAGGACCAGATCGGGCCCTTTATAATGTTGCTTGACATTGATCATGTTTTTATCTTAGACAATCAATTGATGGACAAATAGAGTTCCAAGAATAGATGAGAGTAATTGAAGAATAGACGAGAGTATAGAGAGAACGTGAACATATGAGAGTGTAAATCTAGTAGATGAGAACATGGTCATATTCGTAAAACAACGATAAACGAGCGATAATAACAGTTGCATGATACACACGGTCATGTGCCGGCAGTCATGTAGAAGTCACAACCGCCCAATAGTCGTGCTATGAACACAGGCCAGAGGTCTGGCGTGATCTCAAGATAAGATAGAACAAACTAAGGTCGTTGGATCATACTGATCCCTAGGGGCAAAATATGTATTGAGGGTACAACTTGCTCATCAACAATGAGGTCTGCCAAAGCCAAGAAGTCTTACGGAGGCCTCAACAAGGAGTTCATAGTCCAGTCAGGAGTATTCCCAACGGAGAGGTCATCCAAGCCAAGGTAGAACTGTGTACAAAACAGTTGTTCGTCATGCCTTGAGTGCTCGAAGGCAGAGGGACATGATAGCGATATTTAAAACGAGTGAATAAACGAAGACAAGTTCATTAAAATAATAGGGAATTTATATGAATAATTGTACTTAATTATCATATATATTATTGAATAAATTTGGTCAAGTTTCATGGCAAAGAGTTCATGTTTAGTGTGTGCATGTGTAAGATAATCAAGATAGCGAGAGATAATTGTGCACATAGCTTTTAGTTAATAGGAATCATGTGAATATTACCCATTATTCTTTAACAGGTCGTTATGTTCATAATAGTACATTTTTGGGATTAAACAATGATTAAATGGCATGATTAACCAGATTTGCATGGAAATTAGGGTTTCTGGAAGCAACAGTCAGGTCACGACGTCGGCTGGCGCTGCATTTAGGTCGCGACAGGGTTGGCCGACGCGATGGTTGCTCAGGTCGCAACGGGTCTGACCGCCGCATTCAGGTCGCGACGTGTCGAGCACGCATTCTGGTTCCAGCCGAAATGCCGACGCGACGACGAGGTGCTCGTCGCGACAGGTCAGGGCGACGCGTTCAGGTCGAGCCGACATGCTGAGAAGATCGCGACGCGGGTTCCTATCGCATTAAGAAAATGACATGGCTCCTTGTCGTGACCATGTTGAGAACGCGACCTATCGATTCGTCGCATTCTCATAACCTCGGCCCGAGCTTAGACAGATGGCACAAGTTTCCTTGGGCTGCGGTTCATGCAGTCAAGGCTTGACGTAGTGCTTTTCAAAAATTAATAACAAATCGTAGATATAACGAAAAATCACAAAATTAGTTTTAAATGAAACTAGACTGATAGGGGTATTCACAGTAAGAAGTAATTCGACTTCTGACAAGGTATGGTCATGCTATTAATAGGTTCTTCACGATGAACTTAAAATCTGACACAGTGATGGAAAACAATTAAATTCGAATAGGGTACATGATAGAAATTGGGGAAAATGGTGCCATTGGATTCCTGACATCTAGTAGCATGTACAGTAAAGGTTTCATGACAAGAAATCAAGCATGGATATTGGTTCAAGGTAAACAAGTCATTTTGGGTACATGTTCATGACAGGAATTGGAGTATGAAATACTCCTAATTGGCACAATGAAAATTGGGTAAAATATGGGGCTTTGCAAGAGGGGATCATGGTCTACCTAGGGTCAAACTTAATTAGTTTGTGCTTGAGAGATTGCCTACCTTTGAGCGCTTTGAATCCTAGGGTTTGAAAACGTAAAGAACTTGATGAAGCTCTTCGTTCTTAGCCTTCTCCTCCTTGATCTCCACGTCCAAATGCTCTTCCTCCTCATTCTCCAAGCTCCAAAAGATGTCTAGGGTTGGCTAGAGATGAAATGGAGGGTTATTTGTATGTTTAAGTCACCTACACACTTAAAACGCTTGCTTCTCTTTTAACTACAAATTATTCTCATAATGGGCTATCAACACACATTATTTAAAGTCTACTCACACGTTTATTTTGATTTATAATCCACTTTTGCACATATGATAATGGGTTTTTCGACTTATTCCTTAATTACGATAATAAGTCGCAATAATTATTAAACTTGGTCCAGATGATTTTTCTATGCCCAAATTTATTGATGGGTCATTAGAGAATATTATATAAGGTATAACTATTATTTTTACGAAAATTTTATATGAGTTTATACACATGCAATAATGATGCGTACCTTTTTAACTAGTTTGAATACATTAATTGACAAATTTTTTATTTATCTATAATTTTTAATTAATAAATTTTCTAGGGTACTACATAAATAACAAAGAAAGTATAGCAAAAATAAAGATAATTCGTATTCCATCACCACCACACATATCCCACAATCTATATAGCAACAAAATAACTATAACAAAATCCACAAATAACCAAGTCCATAATACAACAACGTCTCACGTACTAAGTAAAAAGAAAATTACAAGCTATAACAAAGCTCTCCATGTAATATCCGGTGCGTTCGGATCGAGGTTTACCGGGTTTAGAGGCCAATGTGTGGCCATTGTTAGACCATGGAGGTCTATATGTGTTTTCACAGGTTTTCTTGGTCAGGTGGATAGGCTGAGGGCTTGGGCATCCCAGCCCAAAACAGGCTCTGGCGGGCTCATTGAGAATGCATCCGATATAGAGGACGCGATTCTCAATGAGTAACGCGTCCACCTAGGTCGACGCGACTTGAATAGGGTCGCGTCTAATATCTTCAACGCGTTTTAGAACCGCTTCACGTAGGTGGTGCTGCATGCGCGCCGCGTGGCGCATGCAGGGACGTCAGTGATTAAATGCGTCGCAAGAGTTGGACGCGTTTCTAAACGCGGGGGGAATACCCGAGGTGATTCGGTTTCATTGTGAAATGGCCTTCTACCCTTGACCGAACAGTGTGTTCGCACTGTTCAGCTAAAGAGAGAGTGCTGCGGGTGTTGAAGGCGATTCCGGGAGGATTCGCCCGTTAGGAGTCTGGTCGGCGTGCTTCTGGTGCGAGGACGAGCTTCGGAGCGTGGAGGACGCTAGGTTGTGATTGGAATTGTGTTTCTTGTATTGGTAGGGGATTCTATCGTGGTTTCTATCTTGTTTCCTGTTGTATGGTGTGTGCATGATAGAGATGATGGTTCTTTGGGGAATTGCATATACATGATAGAAAGCATGAGTAGGAATGCATTTACAGCGTTAATACATGCTTTACATGTTTATGGGGCAGGGTGGTGTGTGTTCCCGGAATGGGTTTTTAGGATGTAAACCTGAAGGTTGAAAGGCGTCCGACATAGCCGCCGCGTTTCTAGTGAACGCGTCGGCCGTGGTCGACGCGATTCAACCTTAAAGGCGTCAGGTAAGATCGACGCATTCTAGTTGCATGAAGACGTCCACTCTGTTGGACGCAATTTTTAAAGTGGCCACCCGAACTCTGAGAGCTCTTGGCCAGTTTGTTCAGTTTCCAACCTACAATGCTTGGGATGTGCTCCCAAGGCAATGTAGTTACTGATGGGGTTGTGTTGGCCCATATTGTGATCGATAGCAAGGTGTTTTACGTGGAAATGTGTGCTTAGCAAGTTGGGTGTCACGCCTTCCGTAGTTGCCTCTCTAGTCAGTTACCCTAGCACCGGGTGCTTAGAGCTTGTCCTGGTATGGGAGTACTGTCAGGGTTTGTGTCATCTTCCTGGACACCCTCACTCCTGAGTTTGAGTTGCACGTCCGGCTGAGGAAAAGACGATAGGGGACAACGGCTTGTGTTTGTGGGTGTGCGCCCGTTTGTAGCGAGCTCTTGGTTGGGCGACGGACACCGGTAGACATACTGGTCCCCAGCTAGTCTGGTTTACAGTGCCTCATTTTAGGGTTCTCAGCCAGAGTCCCTAAAGGTGTTAGGCCTGGTCCTGCAACAGTAATGCTTGCAGGTGTGGTGTGGTTTGTCTCCACGGTTCTTGTCTTGTTGAGGTGGAGCGGCAGCTGGACCTTTCGTTCGTGGCTGCGAGGCTGAGAGGTCTACTTGTGTTGTTTGTCCGAGTCTATGGCTAGTGTCGAGAACCAGTCTTCGTGACTCGTGTTCGGTGTACCCTTCTGTAGCTTGTACACTCGTGTGTGGTTTGCCGTTTATTTACTTTCACCTGTAGCATCATGTGTAGATGTTTACACTCTTTTTATTGCTTTACAATTTTGATATAAACAGTGTTTTACGGCTTTGGGGGAGTTGCCCTACTGAGCCAATGACTTGTGAGGCTCACCCCTTCTTCTTCCAGGTGAAGGAGAGCAGGAGGATTCTCGTCCCTCCTCTAGTTCTGGTCAGCTTCGTAGTGGAGTTGGGCCCTCACCACCAGTAGAGTAATGCCTTCTCTTGTGGAGCCTTGGGGGTTTGTCCCGGGCTATTGTACTTTGCTTATGACTATATATGGAACTGAGTATGTACATTTCATGTGAATATATGTGAGAAATAAGAGCTTATGTGTGATCAGTGCATTCTCTTATATATTCACGAACACGTGTGGTTGATATCCCTTGTGAGGCTTCGGCCCGATCATGGGAGGCGGTGTTGTGTCGGGCACGTTATTGGGTTAACGGGCATGAACGGCGAGGACCGTTACAATTGGTATCAGAGCAAGGTCTGTGTGAAAGAATGAGAAATGTACATAGTTGTTCCTTATTATGGTATTCTGCTGGTAGTTGGCCCTGTTTTTATAATGATATACTTGTGTGTTATGTGAATAGAATGTGTATGTGCAGGTTTATAATGGTGGATAGGAGAGATTGGGGAGGAGGAGGTGATGATCCTGAGGAGTCTAATCACCAAATGATAGGGAGAATGTGGGAGAGTATCACGCATATCCGAACAAGGTTGGATCAGCAACTACCGGGTCAGTCTTCTGGAGTAGCACCACCGGTGATGGAGGAGATAATGTCGGCACCATTAGTACCACCTTATGGAGTAGACGCCCTTGCAGCACCTTTACCTCCAGTGGTACCAATGAGGCTAGCAAGTGTGGAGGAGTCCATGATGATGGTGGAGAGGTTCTTGCGTTTGCAACCACCAACGTACTCAGGAGGTCCAAGTCCGGATACAGTGGAGCATTGGATTCATGAGATTGAGAGGGTGTTTGTTACAATGAGGTGTTCTCAGGCGGATAGAGTTATTTTGGCAACTTATCAGTTGAGGGGTTTTGCACAAGAATGGTGGAGACTTAAGATGCAAATCGTGTTTACCGGTAGAGCTAAAGAAACAATCACTTGGCCCGAGTTTCTGGAGGTCTTCAACAATATTTTTTTTCCGGTACAAGTTCAGCAAGCAAAGAGGGAGAAATTTAGAACTCTTCAGCAAGGGAACTTGTCGGTGTTGGAATAGCAAATGAGGTTCATGGCCTTGAGTAGGTATGCCTCGTACGTATATAGTAACCAATAATGCAATGATGATTGAGTACTTTATCCAGGGATTGAGGTCGGAGTTGCAAGATGCG
This sequence comes from Colocasia esculenta, assembly GCA_014218235.1. Lineage (NCBI taxonomy): Eukaryota > Viridiplantae > Streptophyta > Magnoliopsida > Alismatales > Araceae > Colocasia > Colocasia esculenta. Next base: position 14,049,058 of record CM024762.1, on the reverse strand, counting down.
GTTATTCATTTGATGTGTGGTTTAGTGGAAGAATTATCCCAAAGAGCAGCAATACTTGAAAGAACCATACAAGCCAGGCAGTCTAGTGGATCGGGATCAAGTGGTGGTAGTTTCCGACTTCCACAGCAATCCACGGGTGTTAATAAGGGAAAAGCACCTTCGGGAGGATCGTCTTCTTCGGGCTTTGGAAAATGGGGCAACAAGTTGAAAAAGATATTTAGAGGTCGAGGAGGTGGCAAGCAGTAAGGATTTCAGCAAGGGCGCGGTTTCAAGCCGGAGACGGAGGAGTCTCAAGAAAGCACGGCAAGGCAGCCCGGGGAATTCCGGTGTTACAATTGTGATCAGCTGGGGCATATGGCGAGAAATTGTCCATACCCAAGGAGAGCTAGCTATGGTAGAGGGACATCACAACAACAACAACAACCTCCACAGCAGCAGCAATCTTCAGCTGGGCAAGGGAGAGGCGCACCTTATCAGAGGGGTGGAGGATGAGGTCGAGTAATGGCGATTACCAGGGCCCAAGCGGAGGCATCAAATCTGATTGAAGGTATTATACCAATCTTTGAATCTTCAGCAAGAACATTACTTGATCCGGGTGCATCTCACTCTTTCATTTCTGAAGATTTTCTTGATGTTATGGTGCATCCTTTTGAGGAGAGGCAGTGTGAGCTTATGGTGGAGGTACAGTCGGGAGATTTCATGTTTACCACATGTTATTTGGATAAGGTACCTATTATGATACAGGGTAATCAGTTGCCAGCTAGGCTTTATGCTTTGCAATTAAAGGAATATGATATGATATTGGGTATGGATTGGTTGGAGGCATATGGGGCAATGGTGGATTGCAGGAAAAAGAAAGTGAGGTTCAGCTATCCAGGAGGAGATTTATTTGAGTTCCAAGGTATGCCATTCTACACCCCTAAATTCATTATTTCTACCTTGAAGGCTAGGAAATTAATTAATGCAGGATGTGTAGCCTATTTGGCATCTGTTAGTTTGGTTGAGGCAGAAAAGGCAGTGGATATGGTACCCGTTGTTAGAGAATTTGTGGATGTGTTTCCGGAAGAGTTACTGGGGTTAGCACTGCATAGAGAGGTGGATTTTACAATTGAATTACAGCCAGGTAGTATGCCCATTTTTAAAGCACCATACAGGATGGCACCTTCGGAGTTGAAGGAATTAAAGAAGCTATTGCAAGAGTTACTTGAGAAGGGATTCATTCGGCCGAGTCATTCACCATGGGGAGCGCCGGTCTTGTTTGTAAAGAAGAAAGATGGTAGCATGAGAATGTGTATAAATTACCGCCAGTTGAATCAAGTTACCATAAAGAATAGGTATCCACTTCCCCACATTGATGATTTATTTGATCAATTGCAATCAGCAAAGGTGTACTCCAAGATAGATTTGAGATCGGGATACCATCAATTGAGGATCCGGGAGGAGGACATAGACAATATGGCATTTAGAACAATGTATGGGCATTATGAGTTTGTGGTTATGCCATTTGGGCTAACCAATGCACCTGCGACATTTATGAACTTGATGAATCAGATCTTTCATCCTTATTTAGATCGGTTCATTGTGGTATTCATTGATGATATTTTAGTATATTCAGCCTCAGAAGAAGAGCATGCAAATCATTTAAGAATTACATTGCAAACATTGAGGGAGCACCAATTGTATGCAAAGTATAGTAAGTGTGAGTTTTGGCTTAAGGAGATTCAGTTTTTAGGGCATATTATTTCAGGTGAGGGTGTTGTTGTAGATCCAGTAAAGGTGGAGGCTGTTATGAAATGGGAGGAGCCAAAGACAATGTCAGAAATCCGAAGTTTTCTTGAAATGGTCAGGTATTATAGACGGTTTATCCAAGATTTTTATAAAGTTGCATCACCATTGACAAGGCTTACAAGAAAAGGAGTGTCATTTGAATGGTCTTCCGATTGCAGGCGTAGTTTCATGGAGTTGAAGAAGCGGCTTACTTCAGCCCCAATATTGGAAATACCGTCAGGGCGAGGTGGTTTTGTGATTTATACGGATGCATCCAGGAGAGGACTTGGGGCAGCTCTTATGCAACATGGGAAAGTGGTGGCATATGCATCTAGGCAATTGAAGCGTCATGAAGAAAATTATCCCACATATGACTTGGAATTGACAGCGGTTGTTTTTGCATTGAAGATTTGGCGGCATTATTTGTATGGAGAAAGGTTTGAGATATTCACAGACCATAAAAGTTTGAAGTATATCTTCTCTCAGAAAGATTTAAATTTAAGGCAGCGCAGATGGATGGAATATCTCAAAGATTATGATTTCAGTTTGGCATATCACCCAGATAAGGCAAATGTGGTAGCGAATGCTTTAAGCAGAAAGGTGGTTATGAGTCACATTATGATGAAGGAATGGAAATTGTATGAGAATGTGGCAGAAAGTTCCTTGTTTGTACCAAGTAATTGACGAAGAGCTGTATTGGCTAATAGTGCGGTAGAACCGTCTTTGTATTGGCAAGTTGTGGAAGCTCAAAAAAAAGATGAACATTTGACCGACATTGTGAAGATGAAGGAAGTTACAATCGATGATGATTGTGTTGTGCGGTTTAGGCACAAGTTGTATGTCCCAATTGAAGCAAATGTTAAGCAAAAAGTGTTGGAGGAAGCCCATCGGTCCAAATATACCATTCATCTGGGAAGCACTAAAATGTACCAGGATTTGAAGAAATATTTTGGTGGCCAAGCATGAAGAAGGAGATAGCGGAGTTTATAGCAAGGTGTGCGGTGTGTCAACAAGTTAAGGCGGAGCATCAAAGACCAGGTGGTTTATTGCAACCACTACCCATACCACAATGGAAGTGGGATGATATTTCAATGGACTTTGTTGCAGGGTTGCCCAGGACAGCATCGGGTCATAATGGTATTTGGGTTTTTGTTGATCGGTTAACCAAAGTATGTAGGTTGTTACCGATTAGCATATCATGGGCGGTACATAGATCGGTTGGCAAAATTATATGTTGAAAGGATTGGGCCATTGCATGGGATACTGGTTACTATTGTTTCAGATCAGGATCCCCGGTTTACATCCGGTTTTTTGAGGAGTTTGCAGAGGGTTGTGGGCACACAATTGAGGTATAGTTCCGCATACCATCCACAAACCGACGGACAAACGGAGAGAACAATCCAAACCATTGAGGATATGCTCCGGGCGTGTTGTTTGGCTTGGGGAGGAGGATGGGAACATCACCTTGGTATGGTTGAATTTGCCTACAACAATAGCTATCATACAAGTATTGGTATGGCACCATATGAGGCCCTTTATGGGAGACCTTGTAGAACACCATTGAATTGGCATGAAGTAGGTGAAAGACAGGTAATGGGACCGGAATTGGTTCAACAATGTGCAGAAGTGGTCAAATTCATTAAGGAGAAACTCCAAACGGCACAAAGTAGACAAAAGAGCTACGCGGATGTCCGGCGTAGGCCCTTGCAGTTTGAGGTTAGAGAATATGTGTTTTTGAGAGTTTCCCCGACTAAAGGTGTTCTAAGGTTCAGCAAGAGGGGCAAGTTGAGCCCCAGGTTTGTGGGTCCTTTTCGGATTTTGGAAAGGATCAGTGAGACAAGTTACAGGTTGGAGCTTCCGGCGGACTTCACGGATGCTCATGACGTGTTCCATGTCTCAATGTTGAGGAAGTATATTCGGGATCCTTCTCAGGTTGTTAGCTATCAGCGGGATGATTTGAGGCCGAATATCACCATGCCAGAATATCCAGTGATGATCACAGGCAGGCGGACACACAGGTTAAGAAATAAAGACATAGATTTGGTAAAGATTCTATGGCAGAATAGACAGGGTGGTGAGGATACTTGGGAATTGGCCGATGAGATGTTCAAGACATATCCATACTTGTTTTAGTAAGCATTATTCTATTTTTTTTAGGTGATAGTTACGCATGTATGAAATTGCTATATATGTTTGCTTCTTTTAATTTCGAGGACGAAATTATTTTTCGTGATAGTAATGTAATATTCGGTGCATTCGGATCGAGGTTTACCGGGTTTGGAGGCTAGTGTGTGGCCATTGTTAGACCATGGAGGTTTATATGTATTTTCACAGGTTTTCTTGGTCAGGTGGATAGGCTGAGTGCTTGGGCATCCCAGCCCAAAACAGGCTCTGGCGGGCTCATTGAGAACGCGTCCGATACAGAGGATGCGATTCTCAATGAGTAACACGTCCACCTAGGTCGACGCGACTTGAATAGGGTCACGTCTAGTATCTTCGACGCGTTTTAGCACTGCTTCACGTAGGCGGTGCTGCATGCTCATCGCGTGGCGCATGCAGGGACGTCAGTGATTAAATGCGTCGCAAGAGTCGGACGCGTTTCTAAACGGGGCGGGAATACCCGACGTGGTTCGGTTTCATTGTGAAATGGCCTTCTGCCCTTGGCAGAACAGTGTGTTTGCACTGTTCATCTGAAGGGAAAGTGTTGCGGGTGTTGAAGACGATTCCGGGAGGATTCGCCCGTTAGGAGTCCAATCGGTGTGCTTCCAGCGCGAGGACGAGCTTCGAAGCGTGGAGGACGTTGGGTTGTGATTGGAATTGCATTTCTTGTATTGGTAGGGGAATTCTACCCTGGTTTATGTCATGTTTCCTGTTGTTTGGTGTGTGTATGATAGAGATGATGGTTTCTTTGGGGAATTGCATATACATGATAGAAAGCATGAGTAGGAATGCATTTACAGCGTTATACCTGCTTTACATGTTTATGGGGCAGGGTGGTGTGTGTTCCCAGAATGGGTTTTCAGGATGTAAACCTGAAGGTTGAAAGGCGTCCGACACAGTCGTCGCGTTTCTAGTGAACGCGTCAGCCGTGGTCGACGCGATTCAACCTTAAAGGCGTCAGGTAAGATCGACGCATTCTAGTTGCATGAAGACATCCACTGTGTTGGACGCAGTTTTTAAAGTGGCCACCCGAGCTCTGAGAGCTCTTGGCCAGTTTGTTCAGTTTCCAACCTACAATGCTTGGGCTGTGCTCCCAAGGCAATGTAGTTAGTGATGGGGTTGTGTTGGCCCATATTGTGATCGATAGCAAGGTGTTTTACGTGGAAATGTGTGCTTAGCAAGTTGGGTGTCACGCCTTCCATAGTTGGCTCTCCAGTCGGTTACCCTAGCACCGGGTGCTTAGGGCTTATCTCGGTACGAGAGTACTGTCAGGGTTTGTGTCGTCTTCCTGGACACCCTCACTCCTGAGTTTGAGTTGCACGTCCGGCTGAGGGGAAGACAACAGGGGACAACGGCTTGTGTTTGTGGGTGTGCGGCCGTTTGTAGCGCGCTCTTGGTTGGGGGACAGACACCGGTAGACATACTGGTCCCCAGCTAGTCCGATTTCCAGTGCCTCACTTTAGGGTTCTCAACCGAAGTCCCTAAAGGTGTCATGCCTGGTCCTGCAGCAGTGATGCTTGCAGGTGTGGTGTGGTTTGTCTCCATGGTTCTTGTCTTGTTGGGGTGGAGCGGCAGCTGGACCTTTCGTCTATGGCTGCGAAGCTGAGAGGTGTACTTGTGTTGTTTGTCCGAGTCTGTGGCTGGTGTCGCAAACCAGTCTTCGTGACTCGTGTTCGGCATACCCTTCTGTAGCTTGTACACTCGTGTGTGGTTTGCCGTTTATTTACTTTTAGCTATAGCATCATGTGTAGATGTTTACACTCTTTTTATTGCTTTACAGTTTTGATATAAACAGTATTTTACGGCTTTGGGGGAGTTGCCCTACTGAGCCAATGACTTATGAGGCTCACCCCTTCTTCTTCCAGGTGAAAGAGAGCAGGAGGATTCTCGTCCCTCCTCTAGTTCCGGTCAGCTTCGTAGTGGAGTTGGGCCCTCACCACTAGCAGAGTAATGCCTTCTCTTGTGGAGCCTTGGGGGTTTGTCCCGGGCTATTGTACTTTGCTTATGACTATATTTGGAACTAAGTATGTACATTTCATGTGAATATGTGTGAGAAATAAGAGCTTATGTGTGATCAGTGCATTCTTTTATATATTCACGGACACATGTGGTTGATATCCCTTGCAAGGCTTCAACCCGATCGCGGGAGGCGGTGTCGTGTCGGGCACGTTATTGGGTTAACGGGCCTGAACGGCGAGGACCGTTACGCTCCACGTCTCAACTACTTCTCCCGCTCGGAGTCACTCCTCACTATCTCCTCCTCAAGCTCTGGAATATCTTTCTCACCTATATGTTTAAACAAGAATGAGTCTACGCAATAGACTCAGCAAGCAACCCATTGACTACATCCATACACTTATCACATACATTTTACACAAGTATAATGTGTTAAGTAAACTATCACATGATTCATGTGGCTATTAGCAAGTACTAAGTAAACATGCTTTAACATACTAACTATGCACAGATTTTCTATGGCACATGATGGTTAACATAACTTACTATTATGACATATTTCCACATTTTTATATAACCAAAATATATAAGCACATACCTACTCATGATACTAACATAGTATCTTTCCTATCTAATGCATTCATATACCACAAATACTTATGGTGTGCTTGCTGTTTTAGCATAAACATAGCACATTCACATGGTTTCACATTCTTTCACATTGGATCACATTAATACATCACTTTCACATGATCACATTACACATTCACACTTATTTTCACATTGTTTCACATATTTTGCCGTGACACATAGCCCAAACTGCCATAAAAAAAGACACTATCACACACATATCACATACCCGTCACCTGGCAACACAGTGACGAATCTTGGTAACTCCTCAGAACTGGGAGAAGCACTCTCCACCCTAACCAGTAGTACTTGTCCACCTCCAAGATTTCATCCTGATGCTCACAGGATATCACATACACATTGAGACTTTCTATAGGGACTTTTCTACAATATAGCTCCACAACCTTCTATGGTAGCAGTGTCATAATCGGCACATTAATCACTTTATCACATTAGCCACTTATTTAACACATAATTATCATGCACTTAATGACATATTCACATACTTATGACATAAAAAAATATTTCCGGTTACAGAAATAATCTTTACTGTCTAAAAGTGTTAAAATATGTTTAACAGAGCCTAATCATGGTACTAATCAATAGAAAATCATCACTTTTAATTAATCATGCTTAACATGGTCATTATGGTCTTATAACTGAAAAAATAGTTCTAAATGTCAGAACATGCTCAAATTTTTACCACAGGTCATATATATGGAACATATCGTGCATCTAATTTTTCAGAATTTTTGGAATAGTATAACTAATTTTAGAAATTAAAGAAGATTTCAAATAATTAACATGATGATACTTTTAAAATACCTTATACACAGGAAACTAACGAATATTAATTCTCCTTTAAAACACCCTGACGGTGACCCTAAATTCAAGGAATTACTGAACCACAAAGTCATGATATAACTATTTTTTCCTAATTAAATCTATCATGACATGCTTTATTAACCACCAACAAAAATTACAGAAATTAACAAGGAAAACATAAAAATATCAATATCGACGTATTCGATACTGTCGTCACTGTCGCGGCATCTTCGATACTCTGCCTTCTGCTGTCGCCATGATCTCAGCCGAGTGGGGTTCACCGACGCACGCTGTCGCCTAAGGAAAGCAACAGGGCCATTAACTTCTCCAAGTAAGGGGGCAGGGAGTTCTTGTGTTGTTCCTGTGTTGCACTTGCACCCACGAGAAGAAGCAGATGTGAAGAGGGAGAATCGGAGTAAGCGAGGATGGGGAGCAAAGATCAGGCGCCTCCTTTGTCTTCCTCAAAAAGTTTATCTTTGCACACTGATCATTGTTTGCATGTGCAATCGTTTGAGGCTTGGCTTCCCCTGTTGTCGGACTATGGGATAACTGACTGCGGAGCGTGGCGATACAGCTATAGTCGACGGAGCGCTACCAGTACCAGTCCCTGTTAGGGTGGCGTGATCTCGACCTACGGTGTTGTTCCTGGGCTTCTGCTTGGCCGTCGCTGAGTTGTACTATGAGGTGCCTACGCAGGTGGTGTTGTGCCCGTGGTGGGTGCACATCGTGATGCCCCCCAGGGTGAGGAGCCGCCTGTCGTCACCCATGATGAACTTCTTCAAGCGGCTCCATTTGGCGATGACTTTGGCTGTGACAGAGGTGGTTCCCAACAAGTTCTCCCCCTCACTGTGATAGGAGGAGACGCACGTAGCCAAAGCCATTGCACCAATCATGCTCTCTCTCTCTCTCTAGCTTGCAGGAACAACTACTACTCCACTGCATTCGCCTATGCCGATAGGTGCTCGATCTGGAGGTGATTTCTGTAACCTCCGGCAGCTATCCGATGGAAAAGATAATCAAGGCATCCTCTATCTTCACCTTCTGGCTTTGGAGTCGCCGATTTCAAGCACTAACAACGGCAAGGTACTAATGATCTACATAATCGCCATTGTAAGCACTGTGCTTTTACTTTGCATAGCTCTCAAGCTGCTGTGAAGATGTTGCCCAACCTGGTCCTTCTCTGTGGCTTCTGCTCTGAGGGCACCAAGAGACTGTTGGTCTACGACTACATGCTCGACGGCTGCCTAGACCACCACCTCTTCCGCGACAATGTCGTGGCCTTGAACTGGAGAAGGAGGTTCACCATTGTTCTTAAGGGGGCCAAGGCACTGGCCTACCTCCATGAGAAGTATAGGGACTACATAATCACTGCGACATCAAGTCGGAGAACATCCTCCTCGACGGGGACTTCCAGCCGACGGTGGAGGACATGGGCATCGCGAAGCTGGTGGGGAGGGGCTACAGCACGGTGCTCACAACCATGAGGGGGACCTTCGGGTACCTCGCGCTGGAGTGGATCTGCGGCCTACCCATCACGCCCAAGGTTCGATGTCTACAGCTTCGGGATGATGGTGTTCGAGGTGATATTGGCAGGCAGAATTTCGACCAATCGGTGACGGGGGAGGCGGTCGATCGGATACTTTCATCTGAGCTGCCAACAAGTTCCAGGAAGGTGATATGGGATGCACAGAAGTTGCGAAACGAGCATCGTGTCGGTTTAAATAGCAGTTTCGGCCTACAGTTCAATTTATCTTTTTTACTGTTCAATCCAAATTTGAACCACTTCCTGGTGTTGGCAGGCAACTCCATTCCATTTTCTCTTATTCGCACGAATGAATACTTGCAATTGTTTTTTGATGTAAAATATATGGAAACAATAACAATAACTTGATGGAATAGTATGATAAGGATGTAACGAATATTTTGTCTTACCAAATAAAAGAAGACTTTACAAGCTACTTTACAAGTTGACAAATGCTCAGCTATGTCAAAGTCATAATGTAAGTCCCATATGCAATGATCACTGGACTGCAGATCTTATGGTAAATGAGGATGCACTATTTTGATCAAACACCACTGCAGACGATGGAATGGATCAAAGTACTCATGCCAAATGCAAACAATTGCTGAGTTTTCCATATAAATTTTTTGATAAAGTTTATTATTTAATTATTCTATTCATAATTTTTTACTAGTGTTTACAATAACACACTTATTTACAATCAAGATAATTGTATATTTTTATAAATAATATTTTTATTCACTTTAATATTTTATAATTAATCACTGTGCATCGCATGGATATAGAATTAGTATTTATAATATATAACATATAAATACTATAAAAATTAATATTTATAATATTTTTATTTATTCAATTTTATTCAGTTTTAGAATATGTAAAGCCAAATCAAATAGATTAAGATTTGAATCGAATCGACCTGAACTATCAGTTCGATTCATTTTGGTTTGAACTGAATTATAAACACACCTATGGAAAAGCTTCAAGGGGCCGGATTTCAATGACGAAAAATACTTAGACATATACGACAACTATATTTTCATGTGATAGTTTATATATATGTGATAATATTTGAGATAATATGCATGAATATCAACAGACAAGCCACAACAATTCACTCCCCCCTCCTGTGGAGGCCATTTTCTGGCTCTCAGGCCCACAAGCCCATCACGACCCGTCAAGGGCTCAAGACGGTGGCTATTCAGCTACGCGTCCCCGGATGCATCAAGGGCTCTCGAACACACCTCGCCTAACACATATCTTCGGACACAGGAGACGTTGAGTTGCTTCCAAGTAGCTCCGATGCTCGGTAGGCAGCCCTCAAGCTCCACCGAAATAGCTCCCAAGGCATCTGTTCGGCTCCTTCAGTTGACGACTGTTCATTCGTCCCATTTGGCCCTCCAACGACCTTTAACTCTCTTCAAAGTTGTGCAGCCCACGTGCCCAAGACTTGGGTAGTTACCACACAGGCACCTTGAGGACGCCTCCAACAGGTGCTTCTTATTCCAAAACCCCCAATAAGTGTCTCCAAGCGACGCCAACTATTAAGGACGTTTCAACTCCCTACAGGCCTCTTGCCTATATAAGGGATCCAAGTCTTCATGCAAAGGTAAGTAGAACTTTGTCCTCACAATCGTCTACGCGTGAGACCACCTACGAAAAATCCTTCCCCTTGAACGCCCTTTCCACAGTCATCTCTAACTTTGGCATCAGAGGATTTTTCCCGGTTCAGACAACCGGGTCCCCTTGACATCGTTCTGTCTTGCAGGATCCCGTCTGCACCAGCAAAGGTTCCTTCCCCCTCTTCGTGGAAGATCTTCTAGTCTTTAGAGGACTTTGGAGGATGAAGACGACAGACACAAAAGGAAGGAGACGATCTTCAGAAGAAGCCAAGGAGAGAGGAAAGCCCAAGCAGCCTAGAACGATGAAGAAGGAAATAAGAAAAATCTCATCCCAAGGTGCCCACTTATTTGAAGAAGAAGCACGCAAAAATGGCGAGAAAAATTCAGGAAAATTCAAATTCAAGTTTTCCCCAAATTTTAAAATGTGTTTTTTCCTCAAAAGGCACTTCACCATAAATGTGTGACATCATGAGGTAGTTTCGAGAACTGCGTCGATGACTACCAACTCTCTGTCATTGTATGAGGTGTTCAGTCTACGAAAAGCCATCATTGACATCTTCTGCCAAGTGTACATGTGGTGCTTTGGAAATTGACGCCTCATGATAGCAAGGGTGTAGGACGCCGATGCATTGAAGCCAGTATCAAGCCATTTTATGGCCTATGATATGACGTCTACAAGATGGATTTTTGGGAACTCCAGGGATGATTTATAACCAAGTATCACTTGTCTCGATCACTCATAAGTTACTCTCGACTTAACTTTTAACTTGGGAGTGGGGGGCCAAGTGGAGAGGGGTGACTTCTACCCTTAGTCCACCACAAATAATGGCCCATATTGGGCAAGTCCATTTAGTGAAAGCCAATATGGACCCACTAAGAAGTGCTATGAGTGACCTATTAGCTCACATACAAGGCCCCCTTTATATCAGAATTAATACCCTGAGGGACAGTCTGCTTAAGAGGTAACACTCCTGAGGTATTAACCCTAGAATGAGCTAAGGTGGGATTGTATCTCGGACATCTCCTCACTGTTAGCCTGAGAAAGCCTATCTCGGCCCCCGGCCTCTTATCTCGGTTATGACTATCCTAGGAATGCCAGAAGAGTAAAGAATGAGATAGTCCTTATTTCCTACCTGATTTACACCTACGGATCCCATCAATGCGAAGGTAGTTATAGCTAGCGACGTAGGCAACAGTTGGGATTCTCTCTTTATTAGAGTAACTCCTGGTAACCGATACGTTATTATAACGTCCATCTTAGTTCCCCATAATCACAATCGTAACAACTTAATTTGGCACTAGACTCGTAGGGGAGAGGCCTATAAAAACCTAGGAACTCTTCATACTCAGGTAAGCCCTTATAGTAGAAAATTTTGGTGAATAGTGATCTTAATTTTATTTACACTTGCCTACTCTGACTTAAGCATCGAAGAATTATTCTTGAGAATACCTGCTCAAGACCTTTGATTCTTTTCTTGTCTTGCAGATATGCGATGTAGAGAATGGATAAATTAACTCTTCATCTATAGATCCAAAATCGCCCCAAATTCTTTTGAAGAAAGCTAAGAGGAGAGAAAAAAGAGAGCATCCCTTTGGAGCCCTCTCCCAAATTATGTCTCTTTAAAGTCTTCTCTTATATATATATATATATATATTATATATATATATATATATATATATATTTCTTTCTTCTAACGGACCATGATATGGCCAAGCCCATTAAGCTTATTAGTCCATAGGGTCCATTAGAGGTGTTTCTGATTGTCGCAAGTGCCCAGTTGAAACTGTGATGAACTCATAATTATAAATTTGATAAGCTTATCATGAGCAGATAAGGAGTGCCTCAGTTGATTGGCTGGGAACTGGAGATCAGAAGTTCTGCTTTCAACGACAATAAATTTGTAAAAAAATTTAAGAAAAATTTCTACAGATATTGCTAACGATTTAACCCCCACAATTGTAATAGATTAGTACTTAATAAATAATTTTTTTTCAAAAAAAAAACAATTAAAAGAAAAGAAGAAGCTTCTCATGATAATCCGGCCTTCTTCAACCTATAGTAGCGTATTCCGTCTCTGGGTTTCTTGATCAGGTTATCGCGTCGGGTTTTCATCCCCATTTTGTTGACCTCGTCTATCATTTTGATCAATTGAGTAATATTTTATGTTTAATCATCTTAGAGGTTACTCCATAGTTAGATTTGAAAGATGATAAGATTTAGAGAAATCAGAATATATGCCATAAAGAAACCCAAAAAATATGGGTTCGATGTATATCTCTAGTGGGTACTTTCTTTTCTTTCTTTTTTTTTGTCTTTTCATTTAGATCAATCATAAGATAATTTTTTTTTTCTCTAAAAGGCTAAAATGGGCCGATTTATTTTATTAATAGCCGGAGAATCTGAAAATCAGAGACAAATGCCCAAAGTAGGACAAAGCAAAGAAAATATGACTAAAACTCTAAAGCGGATCTATCCCAGGAATGAGTTCGCCGGAGCACAGTTCGAGGACGTAAGCCCGGTCGACGTGAACAACGTTCCATATCCTCTTCCTTTGAATCCATTTCAGATGTCTCAGAATGAAAACTGAACCCAGGCATGAAAATATTTTCAACTTTAGCAAGATCAGCAACAGAAGAAAAATTCATCTGCAAGTATGTAGATGTAACTTGAGCTAGCTTTTTATAGCATCTCTTTGTCGCACAGGGCTAGGAGAACGTTTTCTAGAGATCGGTAAGGAAATCCTAACTCCCCCTTTTCGAGAAGGACGTGAGATACGACGTGCTGAAGACGAACCGCCCGAAGGTGAGTTGGATTTCTCTCCATAAGAAGACTTCACCTGGGTGGCAGGGAATTGACGCACCACCTGTGCGAACGTCATGGGAGTAGATTCATGAGCTACAGAGGGAGGATCCGCAACCATTTCAATAACGATTCCAGTAGGAATTTCCTTCACTAGTACATCATTCTCATGGGCTGTAGACCCCACTGTGGATGGGCCCATCAATGGCCCAAGGTCTTCAGCGTTTTCTATACCTGGAATGGGCAAAGAAAGGACACCGTGTCTCCTGGTAACTTGCGAAGGACTGCCACTGTTTAAGGGATTATTTTCCTGAAAAATCGGGATTTAAAGAGCTGGCCGCGATGGATGCGCCACCGTGCTGGCTCTGCAAGCGGTGGAGCATTCCCCTGCTGCTGCGTAGATCGCGTGGTCGCTGTTAGCAAATCCTGGATTTTTGGCCGAAATATCCGGAGCTAAGAATAGCAGGCGACACCTCCAGCGGCGCCACCGTGCCGGCGACGGCAGCCTCATCATCGTTCTCAGAGACGGCAGCGGACCCCTGTCTTAGAAGAGCTGTATCATTCCCGCCACATGGAGGTGCCGAATCTTCAAGACTCTTCTCTTCGCCAACAGTTGGAACCGGATGCACAGGAGGTTGACTGTTCACTGCCGGGGAAAACAGCCGCCGGCACCACATCTGGCACCATCTCTGGCAGAACGACCGAAAAAGCAACAGGAGGCGCTAAGTTAAGATAATTAAGTACAAATATCTGTATCAAATATTGCTATGTTGAACTAACTCAACTCCTAGTTATGTCTATTTTCTCATAAAGAGTAGGGCTGCTTCACTCCTCTCACTTGTCAGTCTGGTCTCCTATCTATTGAAGGGAAAATGTGAAAACTTGTATAAGAGTTAGGGCTGCTTCACTCCAGTGTCCACTATATTCTTCCTTGGCTTTTCTTCAATGATTGTTGGCTGGTGTCAGACAATCAATTTTGCACAAGTCCATCAGGTCTGCCATTGTTTCGTTTCAGTCTCACAGCATTATTTAGTGCACCTACTTTGGTGGCTTACCAGCTGATGCAATACAACTTGGGGTTTTCTTCCCCAGGGACAGCTTGTCTCATTAATAGAGGAAAATAGGTTAGCCCATGACTACCATGACTAGTATGCTTGTGTGTTAATGCATAGGGCGAAAAATACTTATTACAAAATTATCTTTGTAATAAAGTTCAAGTGAATTATAAGAGAATAATTTTATTAGTTAGAGGGGTTTGACGAGACTTCTCTCTCTCTCTCTTCTATAACTCATTGAGATTTCTTTCTTATTATCCACATCAAATTTTATTATAAAAAATAATTTTACAAGAAATATTTTTTAAATTTATTGCCCGAGACACATGGTAAACTTGTGGCTTTGGCAAATGGTTCAGCAAACAGATGGGTCTTGATCATGACCAGCCAGCCTTATCAAAATTTGTGCTTGCCAAGAAGATGGGCCTTATGAATGCCCGGCGTTTACGAGCCAAATAGGTCGCTAATCCCACGTGATCTTAAAAAGAATAGTACGGTTCCTCTCGTTACATGGGAGGACCGGATTCTATAATTGTTAGTGGGAGTTTTATAAAAAAAAATTAAAGTTTAAAATTTATCACGTTTTAGTTTATATTTTTTTATAAAATATAGATGGTCCCATCTCCAACTCCACTAATATTTATGGAGTCCGATCCTCCTATATACTAAGAGGATTCAAACTCTAAAAAGAATGCCTCTTATTAGTTGTTGCTCACTCGTTAAAATTTATGGGAAAAAATATTTACGTGGAGAGAGATCGCTCTCTCTGCAGTAAGGTTGGCCGTATTGCGGGTACTGGTCGACTCAAATTTTTTTTTGACTCGATCTAAATCGATCCATACCGTATCGATTAGTCGACTGAAAATATCAAATCGATCGACTATTTTTTATTTCTCTTTGAAGACCAAATAGATCATGAAATTTAGATACCAAATTATTACCATGACAGAAATCGGTCAACTGATCAAGAAAAATTGGTCGATCAATTTTGAACTTTGATCTATTGAGTATTTGGGGGCACTCAATAGATAAATCAATCAACTTATAAGATGAATTCGATCGACTGATTTTGAGTCTAATAGAACACGGTGCCGCGACTCGCAAATATATTGACACGCACCGGATCGATCATATCGTTACGATAAGGTACTGCCAACCATGCTATGTAGGAGGAAGCAAAAGGACTCGGAGAACAGAACACCCAAACTGATTAGTATTTGATATTAGTTCGGCTTCTTCTTATAAACATAATCTTAGTAGAAAAATCAATAAGTAGATCGTCACACTATATTTCTTACAAAAAGACACATGTAGATGTAGGTTTCTTCACCATCGTTTTTTTCTCTTCGGCTTATGATTTAATTCGTGCACGGTCCATGGGCATTCGGGGATCCAGTGATAGATGGGCCTTTTACTTTTGCTTGCTTTGTTGTTTTCCAAATTCCAAATATACACGCTGTCAAATTGGAAGTTCAGTACTCTTTTGCTGGTTTCCATCTTATGGGAAGGTGTCCGCTTGAGCATAACTTAGGATCACAAGATTTTTTGGATGTTATGGAGAAGGTCCATCGAGCACTTCGAGTTGCACTAAAGGGGTATTTGATAATGTAAGTTTTAGGTTTTTTTTTAGTCTCTATAAATAAACATATTTTTATTAAATTTGTAAATACAACTATTAAATTTTTAGTCCTTGAAATATATATATCTTTATTAGTCTCTGTTCCTCCGCAAATTTCTGCACTTTCCGGTGTTTTCTTCGTAGAAGGGGTCGCCGTGGGCATGGAGTCTTGATTTTTGAGGGTCTGTTTGAAAAAGGGTTGGGGTTAACAGAACTCAACTCTAAATATAATTTTAGATCCGGTTAAAGTATAATTTACTTTAATAATGTAAGAGTTAATTATATGAGTTAAAATAGGTTAACTTACTTTTTGTCTTAGTGATTTGAAAGGTCACAGTGACTAACTCATCTATTTTTGTATTGTCTTTCTTAAAATATATTTATCCTATATCTTCTATTATTTTTTTATTACTTTTTATTGTATTATGTGCTACTATCTTTCTTATGTTATCTAGATGCATATTAAGATTATATAAACTATATTATAAGTAAATTGTAGCAATATATTGAGATTATCATATATAATATTCAAGATTATTTTTTTACATATTGTGCTATCATCGTATAAGGTGTAAGGAGGAAGAAAAGGTGGGTGAGCGGTACGGTGACGGAGGAAGAAATGTGTAAATATGGTATGAAAAGTGTTTAAATGGGTAATAAAAAGAGTTAAAATGGGTTAACTCTACTCCTCCTTTAGAGGTGGGTTAGGTAACCCGAGTTAACCCAATTTAAATCCAATCTAATCCATTTTGATCGGGGTTAAATTTATGACTTTTCAAATCACTATTTGACCTAACTCAGGGTTAACCTAGGTTAACTCTATACCCTTTTCCAAAGGAGGAAGACATGCATGTTGTCGAAGCTTGAGCTCGGGAAGCGGTTCACCGCGGTAGAGGACCTTGGTGGCAAGGGACGCCTGCTTGACGTGATCGAGGCACTCAGTAGGGCCCCCTCTCTCACTAAGAAGCCCGATGGTAGGGGCACCTCCATCACAGAAGAAGAAGAGGATGTCGACGGTGGTGACGGCGGGGGAGTCATCATTTTCATCCTCCACCTCCTCGTCGATCTAGAACTAGAAACCCCCTCAGAGTGTTGTCCCACATTTGCCACCGTCACTTTGATTGCCGCTTCACACTCTAAATCCGCTCTGTGGTGGGCCTTCCTTTGGGATTCAACCATGTCGGTCTCCTCGACCACTAGAAGCTAAACTTGGCCGAGATCGGGTTCCACACCAGCCCCGCCACTGTCATTGGGGGTGCCGCCGAGATCGAGGAGACGATGGAGCACTGATGCACCGTCAACGGGAGCCGGGGCCGATGCGGAGAAGCAAGAACAAAGCAGGGAGAGCCACCCTGTTTGCTACAACGTCTTTGGGGAGTTCCAGAATGAGGAGCTCTACAAGAAAGTGATCTCCAATGAGGAGGCGGCGGAGGAGGTTTCTCTGGTGGCAGATCTGACTGTTGAAGAAGGGGATCTAGGGTGCTAACTCAAGTCGCTAGCGAGTGACGTCGGAGTTTCCGGTGATATGGAGCGGAGTCGCCGATCTCAAGGAAGAAGGGGAAGGAAGGAGGGAGGGGGATGGAAGGCTAGAAGCCACGGTTAGGGTATTTTAGGTGTTTACATTCCACTACCATCTCCAATATAGAATGTGTGGTGGCGTTTTCCTGTTTGGGCTAGAGCCAAACGGACCTCCACCGGAGAAGATGGGGAAGACGAATGCCGGTGCGGACAGGAGCCTGCAAAACCAGAACTGGATCAGGGGGGCCCGGTTGAAGAACCGGGGGGAACCCTCCGATGCCAAAGTTAGTATGAGACTTGAGAGGCTTGAGGAAAAAAGGGGTTCTCGTGTGTGAGTCGCGCGAGGGCGAGTGTGAGCGTCCGAGAGCGCGTGTCCCTGTTCGGAGGTTACATGGGCCTTTTATAGGCGAAGGTGCAGAAGGGGTGGGACGGAACGCCCCTTGATGTCTCCGGAAAGGACGCGTCGGTTGACGCCCTTGGCGGGGAGTTACGCGTTAAGGCGCTCGTTGAGGGGTTCAGCAGTTAATGCGATGCTTGATCGTGGGGCGCGTGCCGTGTATCCATTATAACTGCCGCGAGGGGGCGAATGGCTGCTTGGATCTCCTGAGCGGAAGGTACCGAGCAGGTAGCCTGCTCGGTAGGCTAGATCTGTTGTTCGGTAGCTGAGCCGCTGCTCGGTACCTAATACCCGGGCGCTGCTTGTGTCAGCGGGTTTATGGTATGATTCCTGCAGATCCTGTTTGGTAGATAGTGTCTGAACCGAACAGGATGATGGGTGTCCGGAGACTACCCTTGGAGACCTGGAGGGTGCTCGGCGCGGAGGCTGCTCGGTGCTCGGGTGCTTTGGTGATTGCGGGCTCGAGCAGGAGCCGCCTGGTCTGCTCGGTAAGGGCAAATCTTGTTGGAGCAGCCGGCGCGGTGCTCGGAAACTGCCGCTAGGACCCTTGGGCGCTTACAGTTGAAGCGTGTTCGGCAGCCGGTTGGCTGAAGCCGAGGACACGTGGCGCGAGGGCCATAGCCGTTTTGCTTTGCTGGGTCTTGATGGGCCTACGGGCCTAGGAGATTAGAAATAACCTCTACAGAATGTAAGGTAGATTAATTAAGAAGTTTTTATCATATATTTGATTTATTTTTTAGTGCCTGATAAAATTATAATTCATTACAGTAAATATTATCTTCTATTACAGTATACATTAAACTCTATCTATTACAGTAAAAAACTCTTAATTAATTTACTTTAAAATATACTTCAACATATTCTTTTTTTAATGTCTGCACATCAGAAGAGTTTTTTTGCATGGTTAGAAAATTTTAGGAAATAACATATTAATAGTTGTATTTAAGAGGTTAATAAAAATATATTTATTGTAGAAACTAAAAAAATAAAAACCCCATAAAATTTTCACCTACAAAAGTAAAAAAGATAAAGTGTTATATCATCCTTTTAAAGTTAATCCTATTCCTGAGCTATTAATAATATATATGACACTCGTCCTTTTCAAATGACAAAATAGGGATGGTAAAAACGGGTTTTTTATTAAAATAAATATATTTAATTATTTATTATTAAATTAATCATAAAAATAATTCACAAATTAGTCACCAAATTTGTCACGTCGACAATTTGATGATTGAGAATCGATTGTGGTGACACACATAATAGAGTCGAATTTGTCAAATTTGACACTAGTGTCGGTGTTGATAATATCAACACTAGTGTCGGTGTTGACAACACCGACATTATTATTAGGTTTGACAAACGAGCTTGACAAACTCAACTTTTAAATCGATGTTATCAATACCGACTCTTAAGGCAAAAGAAAAAAAACAAAACAATTCACTAAACTACAATCATAGGGGCAGTCACAGAAAATATATCGACATTGAGAATACTAACACCAATGTTTGCATTCGAAAAATCGACATTGAGAATGTCGACATCAAAATTGAATTTTCGAATGTCGTCACTATATCTTTTAACTCGCTCCTCACTCATTTGGTCACTAAATTGTCGACGGACAAGTTTGGTGATTAATTTAAGAATTATTTTTTATAATTAATTTAATAATAAAAATAAAATATACTTATTTAAATAAAAAATCTTTAAAATGTAACACCATAAAATGTCTATATCAATATTTGGGTAGAACGAGTAAAGAGAATAAATTTTGCCCGAGTGATCTTTCTAGGTAGAAGGGTATGTGGAGAATTTATTCTCCGTACTAAGAGATTCTGTACATGTGGAATCCCGAGGATGATGTTTCTTAAAAGAGACTAGTGTGTACGTATTTTATCCGAAAATACATTATTTATAAAATATATAACGGCAGAGCTCTAGTACATTTGATTCTTTGTCAAAAATCTCTCTCAGACAAAAAGTTATGTAAACACCCAAATATCTCCGTTGCAGGAATCGCTGGTCAATAAAGGTATATCGGCAAGGATCGATGTCGCGCACATAATACATGGATAAGATAATCGGATTACCAAATCTCCGACCACTTTACGGAGACTAATATACTCATTTTTGTAGGGTTATCATCTTATCAAAACGGCTAATAGTTGTCTAATCATATAAAATAAAAATCGAAAGAACACTCGAGAGTACTTGTAAAAACCTTTACCTCCACACTTTAAAAAAAATTATTTTAAAGATATCATCTCTATTCTCAATCTATCTAAATATCAAACATAATTTATGATACCATCACCTTAATAGATTGAAATACCTATGGTTGCGCGAGAGAAACGATTTAATCGTTGGATACGCAAGAATTCGTATCCAAGTGCTTCCCGTATAACAAGATCTTTGGAACTTGTATTATTGAAACATAATTGATGAAAAAAGGAATTTTAGAAGATTTTTTAAGGAAAAAATTTATTGTCTATTCCCATGTGTCTGTGCCGTCTGTCATGGTTAATTAGTACTCGAGATGAGAACAACTCAGCATTCCAAATGTTTTTCCTATTATATATATATATAATTATGGTGCGGCATAGTCTTTTGATACGGCTCCGCCGTAGCATAGCACAGATCGTTGAATTCAATCTAGCGGCGGAGCGCCACAGTACATCCGTGCTCGGTGTTGGGTGTTCGAAATATTTTTTGTTTGGTGTTCGGTTATGCTCGGTGTTCGGTGCTCGAAATATTCTTTGTTCGATTTCGATTCTGCTCGGTGCTGTTCGATAAGTATAGACAAAACGTTAGATTAAAATCTAATGGTCTGCATTGAATACAGCGGGGCTGTACCCAAAGACTATGCCGTATAGATTTTGGATACGGCCCCGTTGTATCATCAATGCAGATCGTAAATTTTAATCTAACGGTTTGTCTATACTTACCGAACAGAACCGAGCACCGAGCAGAACCGAACACCGAACAAAGAATATTCCGAGCATCTGAACACCCGAACACGGATGTACTGTAGTACTCCGTCGTTAGATTAAAATCCAACGATCTGTACTATGCTACGGCGGAGCCGTATCAAAAGACTCCGCCGCACCATAGCATTTTTCTCTCTCTCTCTCTCTCTCTATATATATATATATATATATATATGCCATGCCTCCCATTTTCTTATACATCTCGCTCAATCATGTCTCAGGGATGCACGGAAGTCCATGAGTTGGATCCGGACTCCTCCATTCTAAATTTCTAACAGGCCTTAATTAGATAGCTTCAACGTTTAATAGAAGATCTCTCTAATTTTGCCTGACGTCACATGTGATTGTTTGGACGACAGTGAACGGTTGGGTTAAAGCAAGACTGGAGCTCACCAATAGTGCTTAAAACGGGTTCTTACTACCTTTTCTCCCAACTTCAACACACAAAAAAGGGGAAGTACAAAGAAGCACACACACAAGAGATAGAGATAGGGTGTGTAATAGCTGGATCTCGAAGACAACATGTGTGGCTTACATTATTCACATGCTTACGTATTCCTCAATCAAATGCCTTGGAGGCTCAGCATTCTTCACATGCTTACGTATTTCTCAATCAAGTGCCTTGAAAGCTCATGGTCTGCATTTTAGGGAGTCAATGCCATAGTTTATTCGTACTGTAGTGGAGTTTGGAGTGGGTGAACATGCATGCTTTCACAGTGTGGTTAAGGCTCTCTACGTAGAGGGGAACAGCTCCTTAGTTGTTTCTGGAATGAACAGTCCAAAATAATGGTGTTTAACCGATCAGTTCGACTCGATTTGAAGAGAATTTTTTTTCAAATCGAGTTGAACCAACTTGATTGATAAATCAAATCAAATTGAATCGAAGATGGCGTGATTTGGTTCATCAATCAAGTTGATGAAAATTAATATTTATAACATTTTTACGTATTCAATTTTGTTCAATTTCAAAATATGTGAAACAAATAAATTAAGATTTGAATCGAATCGACCTGAACTATCAATCCGATTCATTTGGTTTGAACTAATTTATAAACACCCATACTCAAAAGCTTCAGGGGCCAGCTTTCAATGACAAAGAATACTTAGACATATACGACAACTATATTTTCATGTGATAGTTTATATATATATGATAATATATATGAATATAAATTTATTATATTTTCTCTTTTATATTTGTGGAGACTATTTCTAACCTCTTAGACCTGTAGACCCATCATGACCCATCAAGACGTCTGGACTTTGGTCATTGAGCCACGTGTTTTCGGGTTCAGTTTAAAGGCTTCCGAACACGCTCTGACCGTCAGGCGCCTGAGGGCCCCAAGGGTAATCTCCGGACACCGTACAACCTGTTCGAGCATGGCACAATCTATCGGGCAGACCACGAGGCCCTGTTCGAGCCTCTCACAACTCATTATTGAACAACGCTGGTGGCACACCGAACACCGAGCAGTGCCATCAAGTGCCGAACACCGCGCGGCGTGGCCGATGTCTGAGCATTCTCCTGCACGGTGCCCTTCGGCCTACGGTCCTAAACGGCCCTTCATCTCCCAACAGTAGTTAATATGGCGGCGCGACACGCGTCCAATGGTTAAAGAGCATTAATCGCGAAGAATCCCACAGACACCTCAAACGGATAACTCCCCGCCTAGGAGTCTAACCGTCGCGTCCTTTCGATTATCATTGGAGGAGATTGCGTTCGGACCCTTCATCTCCCTTGCCTATAAAAGGCACATGTCATCCCCATGCAAAGGTACGCAACCTCACTGATACACGCTCGCCCACGTGCGAACACACTCCAGAGAACCTCTTATTCCTGTCACCTTTACAGTCTGACTTGATTTAGGCATCGGAGGATTCCCCCCGATTCTTTAACCGACCCCCTCTGATCTTTTATCGATTTTGCAGGCCACCATCCGCACCGACGACCATCTCTTCCCTCTTTCTTTAATGAAGATCTGTTTGGCTCAGGACCGAACAAGAAAACACATCCACAATATCATATTTTATCTCTTCTAATTATATGAACTTGAATATCCACAAACGAGCCACAACAATTCGCTCTCCTCTCCTAATTTTGAATTTGGTGAATGACGTAGTGTTAGAAACTTACTTGTGGTGAACGTTTAGGAGGAAGAGGGTTTGATGCGAATCGAGAACAGCCACGAACAAGGAAGCGCCTTCCCTCATTTTGCTAGCCTTCCTCGTACTTCTTCTTGACGGCAATCTCGTGTATATATATATATATATATTAATCACTAGATCATGTATTCGAATTCTAATTGGCAAAATTACGAATTCCATCATAAATGCATAGAAATGTAGACGATCTTTTAAAGATAAATAAAAATTATAATATCTATGTTATCCGAATTAAAAAAACTTGTCACCAGATTTTAAGCTTTTGAAGGATGGTCTTGGACACTGGTCCTCATTCGATTTTCAAAATTTTCATTTGTGGCTTAAAAAGTTGGTTTTCATCAAAATTAGAGCAACGAAGACGTCTGCAAACCTTAGCTTTCTCGGAACTGGATTTGCACATCAACCTGGTTTGTTTGATATAAGCTTAAAATAAATAGAGATAGAGATAAATTAATTTGGGATACATTATCCTTATTCTTAATTCGCTTCTTGTTTTATATTTTAAGATTAGAAAATAGAATAAACTATCCCAAAAACGTAAGATGATTATTCCCAATTTATCTCTATTTTTGAAGATATTTTCAAAATATTTAAATTATGTTTATCTTCATTTTTTTGAAGCACTAAATAAGAGATAATTAACTTATCTCTTATCTCCTATTTAATCACATATCAAATAGCCACTTAGTGTGTAGTACCATCTCCTTTTCCCTTTCCATATCTCAAGTAAATTGGATTCTACAATTTCGTATTTGATATGAGAAGCCCATGTTGGACGACGATTTAAGCTGTCAACTTATTTTGCGGAGAAATATTTGTTGCAAATCTTATACAATGCTGAGATGAGTTGTAAGCCAAATTATCAACCAATAACAATGTTGGCCTTGCAATAAATTTCAATCAATTAATTTTATTATAAATATTTCTCTATTCTGCTCCGTATCAAAAAAGGAGCAATGACACATGGATGAGGATCGGAGCAACTACACATCCTATCTAGAGAACCTAACAGAAGTTAAAACAGTTGCCTAGTTTTGTCGTGCGTCAAAGTCTAGAAACACTTACCACAAAACTTTGAAGTTTTTCTCGTTGGTCAGCGTGGAAATTTTAACTTGGTGTCGAAAACACAATAAAAAAAAGGGACGTGGGCCAATGGATTGCTCTCAAAAGAATTCAATGGATCCAACCCTTGGGGATCATATTATTATAATCAGAACCCCTTTCCATTTAATTTACTTAGCTGATGTGCTAAATTTCTCACTCTGCTGCGACCACCTTTCCTCGTCCATCGTCAGGTTCACTTTCCTCTGAACTCATGTTCTCTTTAGAGGGTAAGGAAAGCTAAAGCTCTTTGCACATCATGTGAGCATTGCTCCACCGGTCAAAGTTGGCGGGTTCGGTTCTCTTGGTCGTATAGTAGCCCCGAACCGTTTGGTTCTGCGACCGAGCAGCACAAGATCTAATCCGCCGGACATGCAAATGCCTTGTTCACGTGCAGGGCGACGAGCCCCCGGCGGGCCTGCCCCCAACAATCTTAGCTGAATCTTGGCGCCACACCCCCCCCCCCCCCAACCCGTCGGTCCGAGATCTGAGCACTGGCGTCGGCGCCACACGCAGCGCTCCCGGCCGAGGGCCGGGGGTGGTGTTTCGGGGGGCCACCGCGGCAGCTGGCAATGGCGGACCCCGACAAAATTACTGCACCTTCCACAGCGGCCTCCTCAAAGTAATAACTGCGCGCAGTGAAGACCGCCCCCACCCCTTCCCCCCACGCTCCAGGGTGCAGGTGGGGGTAGCCCGCCATTAAATTTTCTTTCTTGCAGGCAGCAGCCTGCGGCTCGCCCAGCTCCTGCTTCTCTCTCTTTACTGTTCTCTACTGTTTACCATTTTGACGTTATTATTATTGTTTTTGAAACTTGAAACATCTGCTGCAGTGTGCTTCGGTGATGCTTGAAGCTCCATAATCCACTCGTATGCGTTCTTACGGCTTCCCCCCGCCTTCGCCATCACCTGTTCTGTTAATGTAACTTCTGTTTCTGCGAGCATGGAGATCTGCGAGGGCGCCAGTGGAAGCCCAGCTCCAGCTGCTAGAGACAGGCGTGGTTCAGGCCTGTGCTTGTGGGATGCAGAGAAGATAAGAATTTTTAGGACCCCAAGAAGTGAGGTCTGAGGAAAAAAGAATGGAGAGAAGTCACCGCGGCAGTCACGTTTAAAGAAGAGAAAGGCAGGCGGGGGTCACGCCTTTCTCTCCTTCCGCCGATTTCTATGCATTCACGTGAGGCAACAGTCACCCGGCCGGCCCCTTTGCGTCCTTCCCTCCAACACCACCACCACCACCACCCGCGCCAGTAATACCAGCTGCGGCGGCAGCAGAAGACGTAGCAGCGTGGGTTGGGTTGGGGGGGAGGGGGAGGGAGGAGGTGGAGGGATAGGGCGACATGGGCGCCGAAGAAGAAGGTTGCTGGGAGAGGCGTGGCGGCGGCGTCGTTGGTTGGGAACCAGGCCGTGGATCCGCTCGTCTGTGTCCGGAGGCCACTACCTCCCGACGTACCGCCATTCCTTTCTCGATGGCATCCAAAGGTCGCCCTTTTATCGCGTGGTGTTCTCTTTATCTTCTTCTTCTTCTGTTCGCTTCCGTCTCGCCGCTGCCCGTCTCCGCTGCGTCCCGCGATGCGGAGGCCCTCCTCGAGCTAAAGGCGTCCATCGATCCCTCGAACGCCCTCCCCTGGCGGCGCGACTCCGCCGGCGGCGTTTGCGGCTGGGCCGGCGTCAGAGCGTGCTCACCCGACGGTCGGGTCTCGAAGCTCGTGCTCGAGTACCTCAACCTCACGGGCGGCCTCCAGGGTGAGACGCTCGCCGCCCTCGACCAGCTCCGCGTCCTCAGCTTCAAGTCCAATGCCATCTTCGGCGAGATCCCCGACGTCTCCGCGCTCAGCAACCTCAAGTCCCTCTTCCTCAACAACAACCGCTTCACGGGACGGATCCCGACCTCCCTCTCCACCCTCCATCGGCTCAAGATCGTCGTCCTTTCTGGCAACATGATCTCAGGGGAGATCCCCGCCTCCCTGACGAAGCTCCCGAGGCTCTACGTTCTGTTGCTGCAAGACAACCGCCTCACGGGGCAAGTCCCCGCCTTCGAACAGGCGGCGCTCAGGTACTTCAATGTCTCCGGGAATCTCCTCTCGGGCGAGATCCCAAGAACTATCGTGCTCGAGCAGTTCAATGCGTCCTCTTTCGCGGGTAACCCGGGCCTCTGCGGGATGCAGCTCGAGAAGCCTTGCATTGGCACCAGCAATCCTGTCAACCCTCCTTCCTTAAGTCCCATAACCTCCATAATCGTTTCCTCCTCTTCGTACTCCCCTCCGTCGCGGGACAGCAGGAGCCGAAGGAGGAGGGTAGCGGCCATAGTCGCGGGCTCCGTCGGCGCGTTCCTGTTCCTTGCCCTCTGCACCGGGCTGGTGGTGGCCTTCTTCCTTTTCTCCTGGAGGAGGAGATTGGTGGTTTCGCAGGCCAACGGCAGAGCGGGCGGGGCGGTGCTCGGAAGCAAGTCCATCGCGGCCGAGGGGGGCGACGGCATCGGCGGCGGCGGCGACGGGGGCCCCAGCGAGGGGCCCTCGGGGGCCCATTTCAGCGGTGGAGGCAAGGGTGTCGGAGTCTTCTCGTGGGAGGGGGAGGGGCTGGGGAAGCTGGTCTTCTGCGGCGGCGTGGGGGAGATGTACAGCTTGGAGGAGCTGCTCAAGGCGTCGGCGGAGACCCTGGGAAGGGGGACGGTGGGGAGCACCTACAAGGCCGTCATGGAGTCGGGGTTCATCGTGACTGTGAAGCGGCTGAAGGAGTCCTCCCAGCCGGGGCACGACGAGTTCCGGCGGCTGATAGAGGCGCTGGGGCGGCTGCGCCACCCCAACGTGGTGCCCCTCCGGGCGTACTTCCTGGCCAAGGAGGAGCGCCTGCTGGTCTATGATTACTTCCCCAACGGCAGCCTCTTCTCGCTCATCCATGGTATGCTCATGGATCCCTCTCCTTTTGCATTCCTTTACTCGCTTTTTGCAAGAGAAAAGTGCTTTCTTGCATCAGCATTTCCTCTTACAATAAATATTTCTCTAATGAGCGCCTTGCCTGCATGGCGCGCGGCCGTCCCATGGCGGCCTGCTTTTGCAAGCTTGCAACGAGCATTCCTCTTCCCTAATTGCATCGGGTGTCTTTTGCTCTGTATGGACGGGGAGTGTCATCTCATCAATAGTACACTGACTTGATATTTAGGGCTTGTAGGATTATAACCTTTTTTATATTAGTATGTACATTCCCAGACCATTTGGATCCTCCCCCTTTCTGATGGCTGATAAGACGGACTTTGTGAACTTTTTCAAGTTGTCCATTCCATTCCAGTGATGCCGGTGGTGGTTGAACTTTTGTGTTCTCACTCTTTTGGATTAGTCCCGTTGCAGCATGAAGAACATTTCTCTCTTTTACTCCTGCTTTGTGGTGCTCCCTATGTCCCCAACCAACTGCAGGTGTCATCTCCATTTGGTGATGATAAATCATATGTTAGAGCTGTTAATGGCAATACTGTGAGTAACTAAGGGAATACTCGCAGTCTTAGTAACGGATGTTACTCATTTTGCCATAATTCCTGCTTCCAAAGGACTCCTTTAAGAAGGTTTGAATGATAAATTCGACGATCCTCCATCACATTTTGTTGTCATTACCGCTGCCACACTTACTTCTTGCTAAGCTCTAAGGGCATAAGGATAGCTTAATCATTTTCCTCAAGTATGCTATTACCATTTCTTCACCATGAATTTGTGGTTCCTCAAGTTTGCTATTACCATCTCCTCTTCACCATGAATTTGTGGGTCCTTAATGGAATGAAGTGGATGCTAGGCCTGCCCTGAATAATTGTATTAAGTCCCTTTTACTCAATTTGGAAGGCAACACCCGTATTCAAGTTGCCCAAAATTTACCAGCCCTTTGTAGCTGCCAGTATGATTCAGGAGTTGCTTTTGCAATCCTAATCATTTGATGATTGACAGATAAGACCTCTTCTGTGCACTCGCTCTGTCTCTCTCATGATCTTTCTCTCTCAAGTGATCTCACTACCATCAACTCAGGTGAAGGTTCAACACTGTCTGTAGCTTGTTCTGATGGTATCTGTGTATGCTCTCTCTTCCTAAATGAGCTATGGGAAGATAGAGTTAACTTAGATGGGATAAGAGGCCTGTTTATTGCATTTCAACATACTATGACCATTCGGTGAAAGAAATATACAGATATTGTTGCTAATGCATCATAATCCATGAATGAAAAACATGTCCATAACAAACTTGTCCAATAGTCATTGACCTGATTTTATGATCTGCAAACAAAGATCAATAGATTTGGATCATTAACTATTGTTTAGATCATTTGATTAAATTGCTGATCAGTGATTTGCTGTGTGCATAGTGGATCAAATGTTGTGACATCCATACTGTTCAAAACTAGACTTACTTCATTGTCTGATTAATGTGTACATAATGCAAGTATGTTTTGCAAGCTAGCCAAGAGGGATGGCTGTTTCCACTAGACTCAGCTGAGTACCTACCTTTCTGGTTGAATAGTGGGACACCGTTCGAATCTTGGGGATAAGCTTGTGGACCTGTGGTGTGGTTATATATTGGTTGTTGAAGCTGTATCAACATCCTTGAGATGCACTCTTTCCTATATATGAGGGTGTCAGACATTTTGACGTACAGATAGTGGATCTTTTATTTGGAGCTCAAGGATCCACCGTCGTGCTGTGAGATTCCTCATGCTACATCTTGTCAATGGTGCATGTGATCAAACTTTTATATTGTTCCTCACAAGGTCTTAGGAATCACACCATTCTTGGTGGTAGTGTTGTTGATGCTTCAGAACCCTGTTTATCTTGGAACTCTATTGAATCCTTAATTATGACCATTGCATATGTATATGTTCTCAATGATGTGCTGACCACCATCACAGTGGAGCCAGAAAAGAGAAAATTGAAGATGTGTAGACTGCATTACACTGCCATTGAGAGCTGGAGTGATGATTTCAGGGTGTTAACTATGGATAGTCATAACTGATCTAATTTGATAAGCTGTTGTAACTTCTCTAATTGCTGCTTGTATGAAATGCTGATATAACTTTTGTACAGGATCAAGACCTAATGGAGGGGGGAAGCCACTCCACTGGACCTCCTGCTTGAAGATCGCAGAAGATGTGGCCACAGGTCTACTTCACCTCCACCAGGCATCTGGTGTTATCCATGGCAACCTCAAATCTTCCAATGTCCTCCTTGGTTCTGACTTTGAATCCTGCCTCACCGACTATGGCCTCATTCCCCACTTTAGATTGCCAGACTCCCGTGAAGATAGCAATGGGGCTACTTCTCTCTTTTACAGAGCTCCTGAGTGTCGCAATCATCGACGATTTTTTACTCAACAGTCTGACGTGTACAGCTTTGGAGTCCTCCTGTTAGAACTCCTCACTGGAAAGACTCCATTCCAGGATCTAGTTGAAGAGCATGGGGAAGATATTCCTCAATGGGTGCGTTCTATTCGGGCAGAGGAGACGGAGTCAGGTGATGACCCTACTTCTGGAAATGATGCCTCAGAGGAGAAGCTAGGAGCACTGCTAAACATAGCAATGGCTTGTGTCTCACCTCTGCCAGAGAACAGGCCGACAACAAAGGAGGCGTTAAGGATGATTCGGGATGCGAGGGCAGAGGTGCTTGCATCGTCAAACAGTAGTGATCACTCCCCAGGGAGGTGGTCAGATACTGTTCAGAGCTTGCCAAGGGAATATGGTTCTGAGCATTTGAATTTTGCAGAGAGAGACTGAAATGGTTTGGATTGGAGTTGATTCCTTTTCCGGATCAGTATTTTTAACTAGCCATTGTAGAGTGTGATGTAAAGCTTGAGTTTGTAGAGATAGAGCATTTCCAACTGGATTTCATGGAGGTTTGAAAGTCATCCAATTAAATGGCAAAATTTCTTCCTCCTTTCCTTTGTGTGCATGTTTATCTGTTCCCACCCCAAGGAATGGGAAAATATCATGAGCAGTAAACAGAGATATAGGGGATCTTGCTTCAATTTTTTTATAATTCTCATTTTTGAGTGCAAAATGAGTCAGCATAACAGTTGAATGCAGAACCGTGATTGCCATGGCCTTTGTTATGTGAAT
Organism: Colocasia esculenta; assembly: GCA_014218235.1. Classification (NCBI taxonomy): domain Eukaryota; kingdom Viridiplantae; phylum Streptophyta; class Magnoliopsida; order Alismatales; family Araceae; genus Colocasia; species Colocasia esculenta. The sequence continues at coordinate 14,018,856 of CM024762.1, read as the reverse complement.
TGGCTCCAAAATTAAGTCTTATGGAGGATAATGGTTAATGTATTTTTTTGTGATACTGCTGTCATTTTTATCAAAGCTTTTGGCAACAATAAACTTAAGTAACTGATTTTGAAGCATGGATACATCATACGAGAATAAGCATCTGTGGTTATTTATGACCTTCTCACTATTTTTCTTATTGCTGTATTGCTCATGCGGCTGTGGTTATCGCCTAGATTGGGAAGGCTTCATGGTCAGAGAGAGCCTGTTTATGTTTGTATACACAATGACATATTAATGCATATGAGCATGCTTGGCTTTCAAAGCAAACATCACAACTGCCTGATCGTTGTGTATTCTGGGAAAGGTAAATGTTAGATAAACGAGATACGGAGAGACAATGACATATTTAATGAGGGGAGATGAATGAAGAGCTTTTCTGCCTGTTAATCCACACACATAAATTTTTTGTTCCTGAGATTCATCAATCTATCAAGAAACTTTACATTGTTTCCAATAACGGAAGAAATAACAATGAAAGGATGGTTAAACTCTAGCAGAGGTGACAGCGGATCGCCCAAAATTCTAATGTTTTTCCTTGATTTTAATGTTGCATTGAATGTAAGTTCTCTCTCTGTGTGGCATGTGACATGAATGAAGACCTAAAGGCTCCTCTCCCCACTATGTTACGCCAGGATAAACCCTAAATCATAATCTGTTTACCATGGTTTATACATCCTTCACATTCAATGGAAAATACAGAGGAAAAACAAGGGAGAAAAAACTTGTATGTTTGTGTTTCAACTGTGTAATTTGATATGTACTTGAAGATAACATAATGATCTCACCATCAAGTCCCTCCATGTTATGTTCTCACATGGTTGCCTATCTTCACTTCTATTTCTGACCTACACGGCTGTTTATTTTCTTGAACTTTCTCTGTGATATGACCTCCCTTGTTTTCAAGAACTTGTTAATGAATGAGAAACAAAGCGCATCTGGTGCAACATTTGATTGGTCAGGCGTCGAGCCCTACACTTTGCTGGCATGTGGGTCTCGAGTGCCCGACCAATCAGATGCCCCCTGGCCGGGCGTGAGTGGGTAAAAAATGTTTCTCTTAATGAATAACCTATTAGTAACTCCTGGTGACACCCAACTAGAGGAACCCATTAAATACATTGGCACTGCCATCTCTATCATGTTCTCCCCTTGACCTTATTCCTGCAGTTTCTTGTTGATTTTACAGCAACGAACATAGGGTAGGTATGTGCCCCCATTGGGCATGGTGCAAAGAGGATGGCTTAAAAAGAGATCTCACCTTCTGCCTAATATCATAAAGTGGGATGGTCAAGGTAAATCTCCCCCCGTGTTTGCAAATTTAAGGTTTCAAAATTGTTTTCTGGTGGAAAGACAAAGTGGCAGAAATGAATTGTAGCACCCTGCATTTTTAAAATCCAAATAAAATAAATTTTTATTTAAATAAATGAAATAAATTGATTTAATTGGAATAAAGGGAGAATGCATTGTATAAATGGGAATTAAAGCAATCCCCATTAAATTAAATTAGTAATGGGTTACTCTAATAACCCAAACCCAATGGAATGGGCCCAAATAGGGATAGCCCATGTTGGAATGAGAATTAAATTAATGAAATTCGTATCTAAATAATTAAATAAATAGTAAAGGGTTAAGATAAATGTTAAATAACCCTTATATATCTAAATAAAGAGTCCTAAACCCATCCTAACTCATTAACCACGAAATTAAACTCTCCCCTACCCATTAGATAGATAAATGAGAGAAAATAGAGAGATAAATGTGGATTTTTCGTAATTAAAGGAGGAGAGAAGAGTTTGGGGTTGTATGGACTCTATAGGAAGCTTAAACACTTCAAATCTCCTCCCTATCTCCCCATTTTCGTGGCTGGGAACTCTAGAGAAGGAGGAGGAAGGTTGGAGACCAAGGAGCAAGGAGGAGAAGGCTTGGAGCAAGAAGGTTTTCCGTTTTCATCTTCAACTTAGGGTTTTCTTGGACTCGAAAAAAGGTAGGCAATCTCTCAAGCTAAAATCGTGAAATAATTATCCTAGGTAGCCTTCATGTACCTCTTCAAAAGTCCTATCTTTTCGTGATATTTCGTTCATCCATTTGAGCGAATTTAATTCGTGAATCCTGCTGTCACCATGAACCCGAATCTCATGTTTTCTCTAATACCTTGCACGTACTTGTTTCCATGCTATGAGAAAATTCTCATTGATACTACCATATAATAGCTTTCAAACGCCCCTAGTCTTGCTTGATTTCGATCTCCCATGAGGGAGAATAAAATCTTTGAATATCTATCAGACCTGTGCACTCGACCCTCCTTGTTTCCTTTTTAACCTCGTGAAAACTTGACATCGTTCCATGATAAAATTATCATAAATACTACTACATGTTAGCTTTCAAACGCCGCTGGTTTCAGAATTTTTCATCATGTACACATCTCTAATTAATTCGTTGAACTCTGACTGCACATGTTTAGGTCACGAAAAGTAACCTGATCAATGCATGTCTAACCTTGTCTATTTTCAAATTAATCGTGCATGTTGATAGATATACATGTCTACTTTCGTTTAAAACTGGTTTCATGCTTTTTTGGACCACCGTACTATTTTATATGGAATTTAGAACATCCCTGTATCACAGAGGACCCGCCCAGAGAAAAAGGGAAAAACCAGGACCCCCCTGTTATCGCGGCGGCACGATACGCCGCGATAAGAGGAGTGTCGCGGTCGGCCTTCAGGCCGCGTCATGAACGCGACGGGCCTCGCCGCCGCGTCCCAACCCGAAGGGCCAGGCCGGCCAGTTCGTCTGTCGCGCCAGGCCGCACCACCGCGACCTGAACCGCGACAGGATACCCCGTCGCGACACTATGAGTAACGCGTCCATGCACCCCGTCGCCTTCTTAAAATTTCGGCCAGAATCTCATATTATGCATATACCCCTACTTTATTTGTCATATGACCCTTATACAAGTTAAACCACGTATTGTTAAGTTTAATAATCGACATGAATATTTTATTTAAATAATTCTTGTTAATTAAAAGCCGTGAGCACGACTTGTCATATCCTCAAGATTTCTTTACACTTGCACCCACATAACATTGTAAATTGCCATTTGACCTTGATAAATTTTGCAATAATGTATTCGGTAAATTACGAAATAAATGACTAAATTACCCTATTTTGTTAAATACAATTGTTTCCGTATTGACTCGCGCATTTTATCTACCGTTAGCGTTTTCCCTCGGCTTCGAGCACTCGAGGCATGACGGACCCGTTTTACACATTTCCTTGACTTGGACCACCTCTCCACCGGGAATACTCTCGATTGGACCAGGGACTCCTTGTCAAGACCTCCGTAAGTCTTCTTGGCTTTGGCGCACGTCCTTAGCCGACGAGCTGGTTGTACCCTAAAACCCGTTACACCTTAGGGATCAGTACGATCCATGGCCTTAGTGTTCTCTCCTTATCTTGTAATCACGCTGGACCATCTAGCCATGTTCATAGCACGGCTAGTGGGCGGTTGTGACTTCTACCAGACTGCCGGTACCCGACCTGGTGCCGTGCAACCGTTACTATCGCGTGTTTCTCGCCTTTTTACGGAAATGTCCTTATCTCATCTACTATCTCGATACTCTCATCTGTTCGCGTTCTCTCTACACTCTCGTCTAGTTCATCTACTACTCTCATCTATTCTTGGTACTCTCTTGGCCATTCTTGTGATTGTCTAAGATAACAAACATGACTATGCTAGGCAACATAATAAGGGCCCGATCTGGTCCTTCGGAGGAGCACCTGAAAGGCTATAACTCGCGGGGGTCTAATGATCAGGTGATGGCATACACCAACGCATGACTCTCAGATTTAATCTAAGACAATTCACAAACATTCCTGTACATGATACTTGACTTGTGGTTGATAAAATGATCGACTAAACGCATGTTACTCGCTTTACTTGCTATCGTGACTTGTGCACTGCTGTGCAATTACTTGTTAACTTGAAATATGGCAAATCTTTTGTACTTGTTACCTATGAAGGTATTCTTGTCTTGTGAACTTACTGGCACGACTATACCTGATCGTTCTCGTACTTGCTCGTTCCTGTTAGTTATCCTGCTTGATAAAAGGTTAAACACTTTAAGCCTGCTTGTTTACATGAGATATTAAGTCCTACTGAGCGTTATTCGCTCATCCTGCATTTTTATTTAATGTGTTTCAGGCGAGTATGACGATGACCACACTCACGAGGACGGGACTGAGGATGATGCTCAGGAGTGACCCCTTTCCAGCAACCAAGGCTTTCTAGTAGTAGTCAGTTAGTATAGTTATGAGTTAGTGAGTCAGATAGTCATTTATGTAATAGTTTGATTTTGAATAAAGTACTCTGGGCCCTAGTTTTGGCTCTGATACGTTGGTGTATTGGTCAGTTAATGAGTTATTAGTGAATGTAATGGAGGTTGTTGGATTATTAATGAAATTGGAGTTTAATTGGTGTTATCCAATTGTGCAATGGTTTGTTATTTATTCTCGCTCTGTACTATTATAAAACGTAATTCCCGCCCGATATTCCGCGTCGGGGCGTTACAGTTTTGTGGTATCAGAGCCTAGGTTATTCTTAAGTATATGATGATCTAGGTTTGACTTGCCTGACTTAGAATCTAATTCCGTACCTATGTGAGATAGGTAGAACCAAGGGTAATGAGATAAAATGAACTCACACACGCACAAACTAAGTGCAAACTGAAGACTTACATTTAAAATTCTCTTTTGAAGGAACTTAAATACTAGCAATGGCAGCGGAGCGTGCTCAACTCCGTGACATGCAGCAGACTATCCAGCAGCTTACCCAGGCTTTACTTCAGGCTGCTGGAGCAAACAACAATAATAACAACAACCGAGGAGCTGAAATTACACAGGAATTTCCGCAATTTGAATCCACCCCGATTCAGCGGGACCACTGATCCCGATGAGGCAGAAAATTGGCTTAAGGAGACAGAGCGTGTTTTCCGCGTCATGCAGTGCGCGGATGGGGACAAGCTTCTACTGGCAACATTTCAGCTTGAACGGGACGCCCGTGTGTGGTGGGAATCTGTGGAAGCCACCAGGGCAGATGCGCAGTTTACCTGGGAGGAATTCAAGGAGCATTTCAACTCCAAGTATTTCTCTGAAAGAGTCCAGGAGAAAGGCCTCAGAATTTGCTGCACTGAAGCAGAGGCACCTTACTGTCGCTGAATATGAAGCGCAATTCTCCCGATTGGCACGCTATGCCAACCACCTTGTTAGCACAGAGAAAATGAAGGCGAGGCGATTTCTTAATGGGCTTAAGCCGTCATATATTACCCAACTTGCACCCATGGATATTCAGACGTATGCTGAAATGGTCAAGAAGGCTCAGTTACTAGAAGATGCAACCGATCTGACTGATCGCATCAAGGGGAGACTAGTCAAGAAGGAACCAGCATCTGGTTCCTCCAGCAGGCCCACAAATGGCAAAAAGCGTCCGTTAACATCACTGGAGGGACAAGCCAGGAAAGAAAGCCCAAGATACCTACTCCTCCAAACACCAACAAGACCAATTGTGAGCATTGTGACAAGCCTGGTCACACTGTCGCTGAGTGCTGGAGAAAAGTAGGCACCTGCCTGCGTTGCGGAAATCGCAATCACCGCATTTCCGAATGCCCTGTGCTGAAGGAGCAAGAGAAAGAGAAGCGTCCTATGGGACAAAAGAACCAGGCAGACTACAGGCCCTGCAAGAGGTAGAGACCACCGAGGAAGGTGGAGTTGTGGAAGGTACACTACCGTCTTTTCTCATTCGGCATTTGTTTTGTTTGATACTGGCGCAACGCATTCGTTCATATCACAAGCATTTGCTGATACCCTAAATGAGAAACCTGCATCTATGACATTTGAATTATCTGTCACAACACCACTAGGAGAAAAGGCTCAATTGAATAAATATTTTCCATTAGCTGATGTTAAGGTTGGTGAACTTAACCTTAGAGCTGACTTGATCTGTATGCCCATGGAGGGCTACGATGTCATTCTGGGAGCCGATTGGCTATCCACGTATGGGGCTATCGTGGATTGTAGAAGAGGAAAAATTTCTTTTAGTGAATTCCCTAAGCTGACCTTCACAGGATGTAGGCACAAGCGACACTTGTCCCTCGTCTCTGCTATAAAGGCACAGAACATGATAAGGAAAGGGAGTATGGCGTTTATTGCCGCCATCGTAGTGGAAAGAAAGCAGTTAAGATATCAGACATCCACATAGTGCAAGAATACCCTGATGTGTTTCCCGATGAGCTACCAGGCATTCCACCTGAGAGAGATGTGAATTTCTCAATTGATCTCGCACCTGGAGCTGCACCGGTTTCACGTCAACCCTACAGGATGTCCCCTGCTGAATTGAAAGAGTTGAAAGAACAACTGATGGAACTTCTAGAAAAGGGTTTTATTAGGCCGAGTACTTCTCCTTGGGGAGCACCAGTGTTGTTCGTCAAGAAGAAGGATGGATCTATGAGGTTATGCATCGATTACAGGCAGTTGAACAGTCTCACTATCAAGAACAAGTACCCCCTGCCGCGTGTCGATGAATTATTTGATCAGATATCAGGAGCTAAATATTTTTCTAAGATTGACCTTAGATCGGGATATCATCAGATGAGGATTCAAGATGCAGATATCTACAAGACAGCTTTCAGGAGCAGGTACGGTCATTACGAATTTGTAGTCATGCCTTTTGGACTAACCAATGCTCCTGCAGCTTTTATGCAATTAATGAACAGCATCTACCGGCCCTACCTCGACAAGTTCGTCGTGGTATTCATTGATGATATTCTCATATACTCCAAGACAAAGAAGAGCACGAGGAGCATCTGAGGATCGCTCTGCAAATCTTGCGGGACAATCAACTCTACGCCAAATTGAGCAAGTGTGAATTCTGGCTCGAGGAGGTGTCATTTCTGGGTCATGTCATTCCAAGGATGGTATCGCTGTCGACCCTTCCAAGGTAGAAGCCGTGATCAACTGGGAAAGGCCAACCAATGTCACTGAGATAAGAGTTTTCTTGGACTGGCTGGATACTACAGACGGTTCATAAAAGACTTCTCCAAGATAGCTGTACCTCTTACACGTCTTACGCGGAAGGAGAACCCATATGTCTGGAGCAAGGAGTGCGAGAAGAGCTTTCAGACACTCAAGCAATTATTGACATCTGCACCTGTCCTCGCATTACCAGTCGGGCGCAGGATTCTCAGTCTACACTGATGCATCTGGAATCGGTCTAGGCTGCGTGTTGATGCAAAATGAAAAGGTGATAGCATATTCTTCAAGGCAATTGAAGCAACATGAGTTAACTACCCTGTCCATGATTTAGGAATTGGCTGCAGTAGTGTTTGCACTCAAAATTTGGAGGCATTACTTGTATGGGAACAATTCATTGTTTACTCCGACCACAAGAGCTTGAAGTATTTATTTTCTCAGAAGGAGCTCAATATGCGCCAAAGGAGATGGCTGGAGTATCTGAAGGATTTTGATTTCAATATTCAATATCACCCAGGCAAAGGTAATGCAGTAGCTGATGCACTTAGTAGGAAACCAGTAGCTTCATTATCATGTTTAGTCATGGGCGAGATGCAATTGTTAGAGCAATTCGCCAGTCTAGATCTGGATATTGAAATAAGGTGATAAAATGATAGTTGCCAATTTAAGAGCTCAACCCGATATCTTGTCGAGATCAAAGAGCAACAAGCAATGATCCATTTCTAGTCCGAGTCAGGGAGACCATAGCCGACAAGCCAGCTTCTCCATCGCTGAAGATGGAAGAATTTTATTCCAAGCCAGGACATGTGTGCCTGACAATGAAGAGCTGAAAAGAAAGCTGATGGACGAAGCCCACAAGACCAAGTACACAATACATCCAGGTGCAACCAAGATGTACCAAGATATGAAAAGGTCATTTTGGTGGCCAAAATGAAACGTGAGGTAGCTGAGCATGCCGCGCACTGCCTCACTTGTCAACAGGTAAAAGCAGAACACCGTCGTCCTGCGGGTGTACTTAGGCCCCTGGACATACCGAATGGAAGTGGGAAAGCATCAGCATGGATTTCATCATGGGTTTACCCCGGACTCGTGGTGGACTTGATGCTATCTGGTTATTGTGGACCGTTTAACCAAGTCCGCACACTTCCTTGCCATTAAGAGCACTTGGAGTGTGGATGTGTTAGCAGCATTGTATGTAAAGGAGATAGTCAGACTACATGGAGTTCAGTATCCATTGTCTCGGATCGTGACCCCAGATTCACATCTAGATTCTGGAAGGGACTTCAGACAGCGTTGGGTACTAAACTCAACTTTAGCACAGCTTTCCACCCACAGACGGATGGACAGACTGAAAGGACAAATCAGATAGTAGAAGACATTTGCGAGCCTGTGCTATAGACTTTGAGGGATATTGGAACGAACACTGTCACTAATTGAATTCGCCTACAACAATAGTTATCAGGTCAGCATCAAGATGGCACCATTTGAAGCACTATATGGCAGAAGTTGCAGATCGCCAGTATGCTGGAATGAAGTAGGTGAGCAGCAATGGCTGGGACCAGACATGGTACAAAATACTAGCAGAGAGGTACAAATTATCAGAGACAGAATTAAGGTAGCTCAGTCCAGGCAGAAGAGCTATGCTGATAAAAGAAGAAGGGACTTAGAATTTCAGACTGAGACCATGTGATGCTCAAAGTATCCCCGACCCGAGGATTTCAACTTTTGGGATGAAAGGCAAGCTAAGACCAAGATTCATAGGTCCATTCGAAGTGTTAGATAGAGTGGGCGAAGTAGCTTATCGACTGGCACTACCACCAGTTCTCTACAGTACACAATGTATTCCATGTGTCAATGCTAAGGAAGTACGTGTATGATCCATCTCACGTAATTAGGTATGATGATATCACTCTGAACAAAGATATGACCTATGAAGAAAGGCCAGTGAAGATTCTAACAAGAAGATGCAACAGCTTCGGAATCGAGCCATACCCGTGGTGAAGATATTATGGAGAAATCACGAAGTTGAAGAGGCCACGTGGGAGCCTGAAGCTACAATGCGCCGAAATTATCCGGAATTATTCAGTAAGTCATTCTTCCTCTTACGATTATATGAATTTGGGGACCAAATTCTTTTTAAGAGGGGGATGATGTAGCACCATGGATTTTTAAAATCTAAATAAAATAATTTTTTATTTAAATAAATGAAATAAATTGATTTAATTGGAATAAAGGAGAATGCATTGTATAAAGGGAATTAAAGCAATCCCCATTAATTAAATTAGTAATGGGTTACTCTAATAACCCAAACCCAATGGAATGGGCCCAAAGGGATAGCCCATGTTGGAATGAGAATTAAATTAATGAAATTCGTATCTAAATAATTAAATAAATAGTAAAGGTTAAGATAAATGTTAAATAACCCTTATATATCTAAATAAGAGTCCTAAACCCATCCTAACTCATTAACCACGAAATAAACTCTCCCCTACCCATTAGATGGATAAATGAGAGAAAATAGAGAGATAAATGTGATTTTTCGTAATTAAAGGAGGAGAGAAGAGTTTGGGGTTGTATGGACTCTATAGGAAGCTTAAACACTTCAAATCTCCTCCCTATCTCCCCATTTTCGTGGCTGGGAACTCTAGAGAAGGAGGAGAAGGTTGGAGACCAAGGAGCAAGGAGGAGAAGGCTTGGAGCAAGAAGGTTTTCCCGTTTTTCATCTTCAACTTAGGGTTTTCTTGGACTCGAAAAAAGGTAGGCAATCTCTCAAGCTAAAATCGTGAAATAATTTCCCTAGGTAGCCTTCATGTACCTCTTCAAAAGTCCTATCTTTTCGTGGTATTTCGTTCATCCATTTGAGCGAATTTAATTCGTGAAATCCTGCTGTCACCATGAACCCGAATCTCATGTTTTCTCTAATACCTTGCACGTACTTGTTCCCATGCTATGAGAAATTCTCATTGATACTACCATATAATAGCTTTCAAACGCCCCTAGTCTTGCTTGATTTCGATCTCCCATGAGGGAGAATAAATCTTTGAATATCTATCAGACCTGTGCACTCGACCCTCCTTGTTTCCTTTTTAACCTCGTGAAAACTTGACATCGTTCCATGATAAAATTATCATAAATACTACTACATGTTAGCTTTCAAACGCCGCTGGTTTCAAAATTTTTCATCATGTACACATCTCTAATTAATTCGTTGAACTCTGACTGCACCTGTTTAGGTCACCGAAAAGTAACCTGATCAATGCATGTCTAAACCTTGTCTATTTTCAAATTAATCGTGCATGTTGATAGATATACATGTCTACTTTCGTTTAAAACTGGTTTCATGCTTTTTTGGACCACCGTACTATTTTATATGGAATTTAGAACGTCCCTGTATCACAGAGGACCCGCCCAGAGAAAAAGGGAAAAACCAGGACCCCCCTGTTATCGCGGCGGCGCGATACGCCGCGATAAGAGGAGTGTCGCGGTCGGCCTTCAGGCCGCGTCATGAACGCGACGGCCTCGCCGCCGCGTTCCCAACCCGAACCGGGCCAGGCCGGCCAGTTCGTCTGTCGCGCCAGGCCGCACCACTGCGACCTGAACCGCGACAGGATACCCCGTCGCGACACTATGAGTAACGCGTCCATGCACCCCGTCGCCTTCTTAAAATTTCGGCCAGAATCTCATATTATGCATATACCCCTACTTTATTTGTCATATGACCCTTATACAAGTTAAACCACGTATTGTTAAGTTTAATAATCGACATGAATATTTTTATTTAAATAATTCTTGTTAATTTAAAAGCCGTGAGCACGACTTGTCATATCCTCAAGATTTCTTTACACTTGCACCCACATAACATTGTAAATTGCCATTTGACCTTGATAAATTTTGCAATAATGTATTCGGTAAATTAACGAAATAAATGACTAAATTACCCTATTTTGTTAAATACAATTGTTTCCGTATTGACTCGCGCATTTTATCTACCGTTACCGTTTTCCCTCGGCCTTCGAGCACTCGAGGCACGACGGACCCGTTTTACACACTTTTCCTTGACTTGGACCACCTCTCCACCGGGAATACTCTCGATTGGACCAGGGACTCCTTGTCAAGACCTCCGTAAGTCTTCTTGGCTTTGGCGCACGTCCTTAGCCGACGAGCTGGTTGTACCCTAAAACCCGTTACACCTTAGGGATCAGTACGATCCATGGCCTTAGTGTTCTCTCCTTATCTTGTAATCACGCTGGACCATCTAGCCATTGTTCATAGCACGGCTAGTGGGCGGTTGTGACTTCTACCAGACTGCCGGTACCCGACCTGGTGCCGTGCAACCGTTACTATCGCATGTTTTCCACCTTTTTACGGAAATGTCCCTATCTCATCTACTATCTCGATACTCTCATCTGTTCACGTTCTCTCTACACTCTCGTCTAGTTCATCTACTACTCTCATCTATTCTTGGTACTCTCTTGGCCATTCTTGTGATTGTCTAAGATAACAAACATGACTATGCTAGGCAACATAATAAGGGCCCGATCTGGTCCTTGGGAGGAGCACTTGAAAGGCTATAACTCGCGGGGGTCTAATGATCAGGTGATGGCATACACCAAACGCATGACTCTCAAGATTTAATCTAAGACAATTCACAAACATTCCTGTACATGATACTTGACTTGTGGTTGATAAAATGATCGACCAAACGCATGTTACTCGCTTTACTTGCTATCGTGACTTGTGCACTGTTGTGCAATTACTTGTTAACTTGAAATATGGCCAAATCTTTTGTACTTGTTACCTATGAAGGTATTCTTGTCTTGTGAACTTACTGGCACGACTATACCTGATCGTTCTCGTACTTGCTCGTTCCTGTTAGTTATCCTGCTTGATAAAAGGTTAAACACTTTAAGCCTGCTTGTTTACATGAGATATTAAGTCCTACTGAGCGTTATTCGCTCATCCTGCATTTTTATTTAATGTGTTTCAGGCGAGTATGACGATGACCACACTCACGAGGACGGGACTGAGGATGATGCTCAGGAGTGACCCCTTTCCAGCAACCAAGGCTTTCTAGTAGTAGTCAGTTAGTATAGTTATGAGTTAGTGAGTCAGATAGTCATTTATGTAATAGTTTGATTTTGAATAAAGTACTATGTGCCCTAGTTTTGGCTCTGATACGTTGATGTATTGGTCAGTTAATGAGTTATTAGTGAATGTAATGGAGGTTGTTGGATTATTAATGAAATTGGAGTTTAATTGGTGTTATCCAATTGTGCAATGGTTTGTTATTTATTCTCGCTATGTACTATTTAATAACTCTAATTCCGCTCCGATATTCCGCGTCGGGGCGTTACATGAATAAAGAAATAGCTAACATCACTTAAGCTCTTACTATGTTTGGTATTTGGATAGACTAGGGATAGAGTGGAGTTATCCTCAAAATTTGAGGTTACCTCACTCTATTCTCACTCTATCCAAATACCAAAAATAGCCTGCAGCGTTCCGCAGATTTACCACTAATCTTCTTTGATGGATAGGACCCCTTTTTCTATCAATACACATCACCATCTACAAGGACCGTGAAACTATCTTCCTCTTTCATCTTTTTTTTTCTCTCTCTCTCCATCTCTTCCAATGTTTTGTGGGCCAAGCCAAAATTTTCCTCACCTCATCGCCAATCTAGTCCTCTATCCTTGCTTCAAATTCAAGAGGAAAGCCGAAACCTGGCACGACCCCAAACTCTTCTTTAACTATCCGTTTGTTTGTAGGTAAAATCCTGTTAGGAAACAGTTTTCTAAGGAAAACCTTTTTTTTAGACCATTTGGTACCATGAAAAAATGAAATCTGAAAAATTATATCACACAAAATCTGGATTTTGGCATCCGCGGTAAAATCGCAGATGCCATTTTCCAACCAACCGCCCAGCTTCTACAGTAACATGTTTAGATACTATTCATTCAAGATGAATTTTTATTTTTGTTCCACTCATTTAAATAGTATTTGTCAAATTTAATTATTTTTCATTAATTAATTATTTTTTACTTTTTTATTAAAATATCTGTAGAATACTATTCATTCAAATTGTATATTTATTTTATTTCTCCTACTTTAAATTATATTTGTCAAAGTTACTTATTTTTTATTAGTTATTTATTATTTATTAATTTTTAAAAATAAAAAAATAAAAAATAAAAAATTTGATGAATAGCGTTAATGCACAAGGAGTATATGACTCTCTCTCATTGGAGTAGATCATAAGATCTCATACTCCTCCATACAACTTTATATTTTCCTAACAACCAAATAGACAATTATGTTTTTATTTTCACGTAAAAAATTTTCCGTGAAAAACTATTTCCCTCTAAAACTGTTTTACATACAACCAAATGAACCCTAAGTTGATAACTTGGTAACTTCCTGTATATGGTTCTGCAAACATCTGGTGGGACCTCAATACACTGATGACATGATGAAGGCAAAAAATCTTGACCAGAAAAATATCAACAATGCTGCATATATTGTCCAATTGCGTACTATGACTTTGATGTATATATATATTTTTTGGGGAAGGGTCCCAAGATTTTCACATTATGGCGCTGGCAGTATGTTTACATCGTTCATGTTTTCACTGTTAGATTTGGAGGATCTGCTGCACAGGGTAGTCCAAGGATCTTTTGCATGATTGGAAGCAATTGCAGCTTCCTCTTCCTACCATCTTTTTCCTGGAAGGGTATTACTTAGCTGTTGAGATTTTCCTCAACTTCCCTGAGTTCTAGGACAAATTTTTTTTTTTGAAGCTCAATGTAATTTCTGATATTTTCTATGATGGTTCAGAATTCTTTCCTTCTAGCTTCCTTTTATGTTTTCTTAAAGTTTCTAGAGAGAAGGATTTTCTAGTGTTGGTTCAGTTGCTTCTCATATCCACATCTTCACATTCCTTACATCTGGCTGTTCCTTTTTTTCCTGAATCTTTCTGTTCATATCATATTATTTATCTCTGATTTCAGCTGTCATTCTTTTATATATACTACTAGATGCACACCCACTATCAAGACTAAGAAAGCAGTTTGCAAATTCCATCACCATTCTTGTGGAAGACCATAAATATCCTGCAGTGTGTGGAGACCTTTATGGATAAGGATGCTTGAGGGAAGTCTGTAAATTTGCATCATCCTAGGTGGCTTCAGACTGTAGGAGGGAGGAAGGTTCCAGACAGAATGGACATCTGGATGGTCCATCCTCTGGGACTGAGATGCAGGTCCTGAAAACCTATAATATTTAGTATAAAAACAATCTTTTGGTGAACATGAAAGAAGATCTTAGGCCCTTCAGTTTTCTGTTTGATGTGCTCATGCTTTCAGTAATAGAACAAAGCTGTTAGCATGATTCCTGCATGAACAAAGTCTATCATATCTGCATGTTCACGCTTCTTGCCTTGTTTAATCTCTAACATACGATTTCCACATATATCTTCCATGGAATGAAACAGCTTGTCCATGCATTCGTCTGGGTTCATTCTTGTATATTGTGACTAGCAGCATGAAATCGAATATTTTTGAAAAAAAAAAATACATATATAGTCGTAAAATACATGTACGCTGTTAAAATTTTGACCTCATTAATATCTGCACCACCACATATTTGATCTTTTCTTGTCTTTTTTCTTTTGAGTAATACTTGTTGCAATGTTAATGAGATGTCTTATCTTGTGTCTATGTAATTGATCCACATGAAATTGCAAGTTAAAAATATTAACGCACCTAGATGTGCAGCAAATATTACTCTTTTTTTTCCCCTTCCCTTTGTACATATCCTAATTTCTTCTTCCACACCGTCTTTGCAAATTTGCAGATCTTATGTCATCTAGTCATATCCTGCACTTCTCCATCTCCCTTTCTCAATCTCTTTAACGTACTGGAAGGCTTGCTGTGAAATTGCCAGTCCGGACTGAAGCGCACTTACATACGTGCTGCATGGCTACCTTTTAAGCTATGATACTTCATTATTTAAAATTTTTAAACCACCCTAATGCTATGTGTGAAAAGGTATTAGTGGGGGAAAAAAAACAACAACTGTGAACAATCCCGCGTGTGAAAAAGATTTCTCCATTTAGAGATGAGAAATACTCATTGCAAGACCAATCTTGCAATAATAATGATGCAGTTTGCAAAAAAAAAAAAAAGTAATCTTATTGGCCAAAAAATATGTGTTTTTCTATCCTTTCTAACTGATAGGAGTACTTTCATAGTGAAGCCTGGCACTGGGCCTGGGCTAAGAATCCAAGGGCCGGCTGGATCTGGCCCTGATTAGGCCGGCCCATTGGGCCCAAAAGATCCAAAATCCAAGGATTTCAAAACCATTAGTCACACAAGGATAAAGGATGGTGAGAAAAAGAGATGCAACCTATAAACGTCTTCTTATACTGGAATATTAAGTTATGTGTTATCTATGTTGGAAAAAGAGACTTTTTAAACTCTCTAGGATTACTTATATTAGAGTAACCATATGACGCTTATGGAAAGTGGAAATGGAAGCAAATGTGTATCTAATAATGAAATGGATGCTCCGAGATAGAATAAGGAAAAAAAAAAAGATTAATACAACTCATCAGTGATAGATGTAAAAAATTTATGTTATTTTACTAATCCAGTGAAGTCATTTTTCTTATAAACATTTCTAACTAAGTCAATTTTATGAAAAGTTTTACACTCGTCGATAGAATTTAAAAATTTAGTGAGATCTTAGGACCCTACTGATTACTCGCTCAATCGGGCCTCGACATGGGCTAGGGATGTCAAAGAAACTCAAAAATCTGAGTACTCGCTCAATCGATCCGTGATAGGCCGAGTAATACCTACATAATAGAGTATGAATATAGATTCAGATATTTTTAAAATATCCATTTAATATTAAGATCAGGTATAGATTTAGTATACTTTGAATCTATACCCGATTTAAATGTCTTTTTAATAAATAATAAATTAATGACTCATGTTCCCGTATCCCACCTTCCCTCAATCCCTCCCCCGTAAGTTGTAACTCACTTTTCACTTTTAGCACTGAGAAGTTTCCATAGTAATTTGATCTTCAATTTTATCATACTTTATTTTTTAAAACAAAAACATAGAACCTGTGGGTTTCCGTATTTGTACTCACAAAAATGATAAAGTACTATTTAAATATAGTATTTATATTTTTTTCGCATATAGGGTATGACATTGGTCTCCGGAGCATTATCTTTTATATCCCCAAGCATGGGCCTGGGTGCTCATGGTAGTTTTTTTTTTTGGCTCATCATCCAGATGCAAGGTTGGTGACTAATTTGATTTTTTAGATGGTTATTTTAAAAATAAAATATTAAAAAATTAGTTTAGTAAAATAATATATATAAGAAAAATGAAATGGGACAAGGCCCGCCCATCCCGTTGCATTTGCATAAGCACAGAATACTACCAAAATATGCGCATTCCGTCCCCGAAATCTTGTTCGTCACGTAAGCGAAAGCAACGAGCCGGACACCTCTCCGCGAACCGGAACCGGCCATGAAATGAACCGGACGGCGACGAAGAACCGGGTGCTCCCCGCTCCCCTTCTTCGTACACCAAAAACTACGGCTTTCTTAGCGCGTTCTCTGCGCTCGCGCGACTCCCTTCCATCTCGGCGTTCGCGAGTCGCCAGTGCTATCCCCGCACCCCCCCCCCCCGGCCGCCTCTGCAATCGGCCTGTCCTTCCTCCGTTCTTCGGTGCAGCTCCCCACACTCGGTTCTCTCCTGCGCCCTCCTCTGCCCCGCGTTCATGGCGGAGGACGCCGCCGCTTCGGAACCACCCGATTCTGGTAACCCTCCGGTCTGCAACTTCATCCGGAAACCACCCAAGGGCAGGAACATCCGGAAGCGGAGATCGGGTTCGGCTGATGCCGAGGACGATGGTGACGAAAAACAGCCGCAAGCTTCCTCTCTGCTGCAGAGGCCCAAGAAAACCCTAGTCCACGACAACAAGCTTCATTTTTCCACCGCTGCCGGGTCCTCTTCACGAAGCCGCCAAGCGGCCGCCGCCGCTGAGGACGAAGAGGAGGCGGCGGAATCGGCGTCTGCTGCTTTCCACTTCGAGTCTTCCAAGGAGATCCAGGTCCAGAACGACAGCCGCGCCACGGCAACCCTGGAGACCGAGACCGAGTTTACCCGTGATGCCCGGGCCATCCGGGAGAGGACCCTGAAGCTGGCGGAGGAAAACCTCAAGGGGAAGGCTCGGACGTCAGGCGACGAGAAGCTCTACCGCGGGATCCACGGGTATACTGACCACAAGGCGGGGTTCCGCCGGGAGCAGACGGTATCCGGGGAGAAAGCCGGTGGGGCGCACGGGCCGCTCCGGGCGCCGGTGCACATCAGGGTCTCTGCTAGGTTCGACTACCAGCCGGACATATGCAAGGACTACAAGGAGACTGGGTATTGTGGTTACGGAGACGCGTGCAAGTTCATGCACGACAGGGGAGATTACAAGATGGGGTGGCAGCTTGAGCGGGAGTGGGAGGAATCAGAGAAGGCCAGGAAGAGGGCCTTGGCAATGGGTGGGGGAGAAGATGGTGACGATGGCATCGGTGGCGGGGATGACGACGACGACGACGACTTGCCATTTGCATGTTTCATCTGCCGCCAGCCGTTTGAAGATCCAGTTGTGACCAAGTGCAAACACTATTTTTGTGAGCACTGTGCCTTGAAGGTAGGAGATATTTCTTGCTTCTCAGCTTCTCTAGTAAGCAACTTGTCGTTCTTTACATTGATACATAACTTAATATTGAAAAAATATGTTGCTGTGTACTTGTTTAAAATGAATTTTAGTAACATTCCGAGTAAATTTGTCCATCAACATCTTATTAGTTTCATCAATGAGTGCATGAAATACCCTAATTTCTTTGAAGGTACGTTGTGGATATCCAAATATACTCTTAGCTCTCTGCATAAGAATCTTTCTCATCGAGAGCTTGCACCCTGAAAACAGAGCAAAAACAGCTTGGAAATTTTTTAATTTTATTTTTATTCAGTCGATTCCGCAGTTGAAGCCTTTACTTCTCACCTCAGCCTTGCCAATAGACTATCCTCTGTTACCTGCTGTTGAAGTTCTCCATAGAAGGGATGCCTCGTGTGCCCTTTTCTACTAGAAATATCTGGCTCAGCAATAAAGTCACCATAACTACAGGGTTCCTAGGTGAATCTTGCTATTATGAGACAATCCTCCGAAGAACTCCTTACTTGACATATCATGTTGGAGTCAAACAGTGGCAAGAGCTTGGGTCCACTGAACCTAACTAATCAGAAACAGTTAACTACTCAGTCTACTCTTCACTACGTTCAGGTCTGGAAATTTCTAAGAGGGCAGAATTTGCATTTATGCCCATTTGTAATCTGCAGCTCGATGGAGTTATCTTCAACCCCTTGGTAGCCAATAGAATATCCTCTTAGTCCTGCACCCTATTTTCAACCTTTCGAATGTCTAAAATTTTCAGTCTCAGACTCTCAATCTGATTAGCAAATGAAGACAGATTAGTTATAATTTTCCTAAACCAAATCCTGTTCCTCAAACTACACTCCATTGTCTGGTAAAATGACTAACTATTGGAAAGCTCCCTTATATGCACCCTCTTTGCAGCAATGTCACAACACACTAGTAGGGGTGTAAACGAGCTGATATGTTTGGCAAGTAACCCGAAGCTCGACTCGGTATCAGCTCGGTTCGACTCGTTTATTTAATTAACGAGCCGAGTTTGAACAAAAAAAAAACTCGATTCATAAATGAGCGGAGTCTGAATACATGTGAGTTTGGCTTGATTATACTCTTGAACAGCTCGTTTAAGAACTTGTTAAGAGCTCGATTAAATGCTCATTAAGAGCTCGTCTAAATATTCGTTATTAAATAAGTTAAATTATTAAATATTTTATAGAGAATATAAATCTTTGTTTACTTTGACATAATGAGATGTAATAAATAAAAAAAAATTAAGGGTTGATATGTAAAAGTTAAACATATAAGATATATACATAATCTTAGTATAAATAAGTAGGGGTATATACACAAATCAAATAAGTAAGACATATAGATGAAATTTAGTTTTAATCAAATTGAGAAAAAAGTGTATATATAATATCAAATCTTCCAAGGTTCCTAGGCAGTGCGAAGTCATCTTCTTCCTCAACACCTCCCGACGAGCGCTTGTGCAGGGCAAGGGCCGTGAGGCCAAGCGACGTCGCCGTCGACCCTCAGAGGACCACCGCAGACACTCCGACAATGCCAGGAGCTCCGAGTGGTGGCGGTGGCAGCTGTTGGAGCTTCCCTCCCCAGGCGGAACTTGGGGTTGAGGCATGGTTGTTGGTTTCGGTCGAAACCGACACTTTTCGGCTGAAACGTATCGGTTTCGGCCATGACCGAAACAAAACCATTCGAAACTACTGTAGCATTTTCGAAACTGAAAAAATAATATTTTAATTAGTTTCGTCTGAAATCAGACCGAAACCGGCTGGCACTCTCCTCTTGAGGCCGCCCAAGACCAGCCAAAACCAGTCGAAACCGAAACCGAAACTCCCATCCTTGGTTGAGGGCCGCGGTGGTGCCGGATGCTGTCCTCCCCGAGTGGACACCGCTGCGCTCCCTGGCTCCCCCCCCCCGACGGTGCTAGACGCCACCGCGGTGCCTGCGGTGGCGTTCTCTGGCATCCGGTCGCCTACCCCCTACAAACTAATTCCCACCCCGCAGGATCTTGCCTTGTTTAATCCTATATTGGTTGTGACGAAGTGTTGGCGGACTGGGAAGCCTAGAAAAGGGCCCCTTCGCCCTCACCATCTTGTGCGTCTTAGGGCTTTCAATTAAAATTGCTATCGGGCTTCAGTTCAACTATCCCGTTTAAAAATTTTATTTAATTATTTTAAAAATAAAATTTATTTAAATATTAGGTTTTAAGCTCGAGTTTGAATTTTAGTTGCCATTCGAGCTTGTTTATGAGTTCGATTACATAAACGAGCTATTCATCGAGTCAAGTTCGAGTTTAAAAAATTTGCAACAGTCGAGTTCGAACAGTTGTTGGAGAAGTTTGACAAGTTTCGAGCCGAGTTCGAGTTTGTCAAAAGTAAATGAGTTCGAGTTCGAGCAGAGTATAATTCGGCTCGACTCGGATCATTTACACCCCTACCCACTAGCACTTCAATGGAGACAAGAAAATAACATGAAAAACGAAAATATTAAGCTACTCACAATTAGGTCAGATGTGGAAAACATTCTTAAACCTGGTTCACAACAGCCATCTTAATTATTTCTGATAGATAAATTAGATAGTAGGTTTAAAACAATTGATTCTGGCCTTGGTACTAGCATTATGTTATACTCCTACAAACTTTAGTGTCTCGAACAGGCTTTTTGGAATGGTAGAGAACATACTTTTCAATGGTACTGCATTGTAGTGTGACAAGGATATGCGGATTATGGGGGAGTAATGTGACCCTTGATCAGATATTTCTAGTCAATGAAGAAAGGATATCTTGGCTGAGGGATCCATCTGCCTAGAAGGTATTTCTTAGTTGGGTCGTACTCAAAGTAGTGCTTACTTGCACAGTTGCACAAAGAATCTGTACATTTTTTAATGAAGTTAATGGTTCTCTACATGTTCAGCATCTACATGGATTAGGGTCCTTAATTTCTGTTCCTTCTAAACTTCGATTCTCTCTTAAGGTCCCTTTCTAACATCCAAATCTGGGAGGAACAAGACAATCAACCAATCCATCCGCTTTTTATTTTTGAGATTTCTTTTCAAGAGAATGAATGTGCATGATATAGATAGCACTTGATAGAAATCTTTGGCGGAACATGATTCATGCAGTCGACCTTAAATAATGGGATAAGGCTCTGATGATGATGATAGTATTTTTGTTGGTTCTTCTTCAACAATGTATTCTAAGTATTAAGTTCTCTTTAATTACTTTAAAAAAAAGTTGTCATCTTTATGCATCTGCTCAATCTTTCTTTGCTTCAGATTTGCCGCATATGTGTGATTAATTATGCTTTCTTGTACATGCAGCACTACCAAAAGAACAAGAAGTGCTTTGTCTGCAACAAGCCAACACTTGGCATTTTCAACACTGCTCATGAGATCAAGAAAAAGATGGCTGAAATGGCTGAAACAAAGTAGAACTTTTGACAAATGTCTGTGATTTCTACTAATTCAATTAGTAATGTTTCTGCACTTCATTGTAAGTATAGAAATATGCTTGGAAAAGACCATTTTCTTGTTGATATCTTTGATGCAACATGGAGACAACTTTTTTTTGGCCCGTGAAAGCATTTGGATTCATTGCATTAAGTAACTATAGGTACAGATAAATGGCTGAAAGCAGCCAACACTTCCTAAGGGAAGTGGGGGAACTCACACATGTGCAGGAGTCCCAATACGGAAGCACACTGAGCCAGAACGAGCAGTATGAGTACTTGCTCTAGACAGGAAAGAAAGACTAATAGAAGGAAACATTGAAAATAAATGCTTGCAATCCTCAATGATGGAGCTACCCCTCTAGATGCCTGAGGGTTTGTTGTTGATAGCACTGGCTACAACAACACATTACTGAAAATATTGACAGGAAAACTGAATGCAGAAGCCCATTGTATTGCCTCCCAAATTGCCAAGTTTCTGCTTCTGTATGATTCATTGCATTTATCAAGTCTGATCTGCATTTGAAAATCTTGGCCTCAGTTGTGCAACACCATAATTCCAACGGTTGCATTACTACTTCTGAAAGCTGCATCAATTAGCATTTAAGGCAGAAGTGAAGCATTTAAACTGAGAGTTTACTTTCTCAGATAGCTTATCAACCTTAGGATGATTGGCCTATTCTGAAAAAGAGACATCTTGACTTATTCTTTGAAGGACTTGGGTAATAGCACTTGTTACGATAAAAAACCCATAAACATCTTGCCTTCCAAACATCAGTGATAGCTAAAAAGGTTTATAGTCTCTTTCCGTATTTCCAAAATTTCAATGACATTCTCCCTTGCTTTCTTCATGACTGCATAGATGTATCCCATTGCTGGTACTTCATCTGTATCAACTAATCTCAATACTTGGACTAGAGGTTGAGAAGCTCTAAAAAAATTCTCCACTTTATGCCGAAGTTCTACTGCCAAAACCACACTTGCAATCTTCTTCCCTAGTTTTTATTTTACCCACACACTATTATTCCAACCATCAGATACAAATAATTACCTCAGTTTATCTTTAAATGTATGGAAACTCTGAAGAATAAGAAAAGTAGAGGCAAATCTAGTGACCAACACATCTGACTATGTCGCTTCTATTGGTCATCTTTCTCATTGCTTCAAGCAAACGTGAATGACTATAGATGAATGAAGTAATTGATCTAGGTTGAGAGATTGTCTTCTTGTACTTCATTTTGCATATATCTTCTAGCATTAAATCCAAACAATGAGCAGCACAAGGAGACCAATACAATTTCGTTCTTTCTTCCATCAGCAAAGAACCAGTAGCGACATTAGTAGAAGCATTATCAGTCACCACTTGCACCGCATATTCTTTTCCAATTATTTCAATATGTCAAGAAGCTGGAATATCAATTGTGCATCCTCTCGTTTATTTGATTTATCAACTGATTCTGTAAAATATGTTCCATCTAGATAGTTGATAAGGAAATTCATCAAATGCCTTCCCCGTTTATTGGTCCACCCATCACACATTAGCGTGCGTCCATAAATCTTACAAGAAACTTTGTATTCATTATGCAAGGCTTTAATATTCTTCACTTCCGCTTCCAAGAGAGGCTTTCTTAATTTGTGGATGCTTGAAGGATAGATCTTAGCCAAACTTGCCCAATTGCTTCAATCATGACTTCAAATAGACTCTTGCAGCATTGAATGGTATCTCAGCCATATAGAACCACCGAGCAACATATTTGACCACCTTTTTTTCATCTTCCTTCTTGTACTAGTTTTTCGTTGTTGCTTGGTAAATGCCCTTCCTCCTTTTGTCGACTACTTCCTCAGGATTTTGTCTTACAAAGGTTATGAATAGGCCCTCTAGTTTGTGGCAGGGTTTGCCGTGGCGGAGTTGAATCGGTCCGATTTGGGCGAATTGGATCGAATCACGAGAATCTTGATTCTCCCGATTCACATAAGAATCGGATCGATTCCCATTGATTCCCATGCGAGTTGGCTTGATTCTCTCAAATTGGAGCAGATTAGAAAAAAACTGATTCGCCCTGAATCGGCATGCGCTGAATCCTGGTTTGTGGTGCTTCTCTCTTCTTCGTAAGATCAACAACATTGGGATTATTCTTGGATGCTTCACGACCTTTGTTTGTCATTAGTTGACTTTCTTCTTCACCACTTTTATCTTCTTCTTCCATGTGTTCCTTTTGTACTTGAAAGTCAATGATGGGCTTTTTCTTCTTATTTTCATCATATGTTTGTATAACTCCATGGTAATTGCTGTGTTGGTGTTTGGACATTTAGCAACATCACCAAGGCCTCTAATTAAGTGTTGTTTTTGCCTCTTAATTCCTCCTTTGATACAAACCCCCATAGGTCACATTTAACCTTATTTTTGTCCGATAGGTTTGGCCAATAGGCATATTTCCAACTAGGATCATTGGATTTGGCCTTGGTTTGGAGGATTGACTCTCATCCACACTTGGAGTGCTTCCACCAGCAGCATGGAAGGCAGGATCGAAATCGGATCGGGATCGCTAGGCACCGATCCGATTTGGATCGGGATCGGATCGCAAGATCCCACAGATCCAAGGAAGTCTGGCCGATCCTGGATCGGCCAGTCTACAAAATGGAGTTTTTTTTTGAAAAATTAAGAAAAAAATCAGGAAAAAGAGCAAAAATGACGGAAAATATGATAAATTGAAAGAACTAACATTTGCATCAAAAATAAAAAAAAATCAATCATACATGCATTCATAATATATGAAACATAAGACTTTGTGTATTATTACTACTATAATAATATAAGAAAAACATAAAATATTAAAGACTTTGTGTATTATTTACCTGAATACCATTTAAGTAAATGTTAGAATTTGTAGTTTCATTTACTTAAGATATTACATGTAAATAAGGAAGTATCCTCTATTTGAATCCAATAAAAATATAAAAAAAATCACATCTCTTACCAATAAAAAGTCAACTCTCCCATCCAAGAAGAAAATCACGATTTTGGTGATTCCATCAAAATAATGACTTTCTAATCTGTCATAATTTGACATATTTAAAATTTTCATAATTCAAATAAATCCAATAGAATACTAAAAATCTATAGTTCGATAAAAAAAGTCAAATGTACATATGATTTCTCCAAGAGAGCCATCTCCTACTGACAACACCTAGTCTGTTTGAAACCTCTCAGGATTTGGTCAAACTAAGCTATCATTATCCAAACTTATGACACTCATAAGTTTGGGTGATGATAGTTTAGTTTGACCAAATTATGAGAGGTTTGGGTGATGATAGCTTAAGTTTGACCAAATCCTAAGAGGTCTCAAGCAGACTAAGTGTTGTCAGTAGGAGAGTGGCTCTCTTGGAGAAGTCATATGCACGTTTAACTTTTTTTATCGGACTTTAGATTTGAATTGTGAAATTTTTAGATATGTCAAAATATGAGGGATTAGAAAGTCGTTATTTTGATGGAATCACCAAAATCGTAGTTTTCTTCTTAGATGGGAGAGTTGAATTTTTATTGGTAAGAGAAATGATTTTTCTGATATTTTTATTAGATTCAAATGGGGGGTACTTCCTTATTTACATGTAATTTCTTAAGTAAATGAAACTACAAATACTAACATTTACTTAAATGATATTCAGGTAAATAAGGGGATCCTGACAACCCTGCATGATCCAATCTGGAATCGGCTTGGATCAGTCTGGAATCGGCCGATCCCTGCTTGATCCAGTGGATCCAACTTGATTCTGGCCGATCTAGTTGGAAGTCTTACCAATTCAGGGACTTCATTCCCCAGACTCGGATCCTCATGCTGCGATCCGATCCTGGATCGGCCGATTCTGGGCCGATCCCACCGATTTTGCCTTCCATGACCAGCAGACTCCAACATTCTATGAGACAAAAGAAAACAAAAACAAAGATCACTTGCATCTTCAATAGTCTATTTTGCTCCTAAATATTCTGTTTTGCATTGTATTTAACTTGCACCTTATATTTTTAATGTATGTGAAATGAACATTCCACTGTTCCAGCAAGAAGAATATTAAGAAAGGAGAGAAATGAAGAGAAAGTGTAAAAATATACAAATTAGTATGCGTAGAATGTTGAATGTTACAAAACAATAACAAAATTGATAAACACTTTATGATAGCCCAAGAAAAGGGGGGGGGGGGTTCTGTCATCTAATGATGGCCAAGGTTCCAGCAAGAACAAAAATAAAAAAAGGAGAGGGGGAGAGAGAGAAAATAAAAATACTAACTAAATAATAGATAAAAATATTGCAATGATTGCATGAATCAAAACAATAAAATCTGATACAAAACAAAAGTGTGTGAGGGTCCAGCTAGAACGGAAATACAAGAAAAAGGAGGGAGGGAGATAGAAAAGTAAAAATAATGATTTAAAAATATGTATAGTATTTTACATGAAAAAACAATAAAAAAAATATACCGATACTCTTCACATGGTAGGCCCCATCTCAAAAAAAAAATGAAAGGTGTCACTGTCGCATGGTGATGGTTCCCAGGAAGATTGAAAATAAAAAAAGGAGACAGGATAAGAAAAAAATAATTAAATAATATACTAGACTTTGCATGTGTCAAAAAAATAAAGAACTGAGAAATATTAGCATGCATCAGTTGATGACAGCATAAGGAGGGGGGGGGGAGAGAGGGAGAGAAAATAATAATTTAAATATGCATGTGAGATGAATATCTTGAAGTATAACTTTGGAGTTGGCTTGGGAAGCAGATGCCATGCTCCTGCGGTTGGTGGGGAGGTTGTCTCTGCTGCCGCTTGGGAGGAAGTTGATAGAAGAAGAAGCGGAGGAAGAAAAAGATGTCGTGCGGTTAGGAGAAGAGGAAGAAAAGTGCGGTGGGAAGAAGAAAGAGACCAAAGGAAGGGAAGTCTGATGGTCTCTTGACTTCCTTTCTATAATAACTTCCTCTTTTTCCAAATAACCCCTCTAAAAGTATGTTTTAGATTAGGGTTTGCCATGGCGGAGCAAATTGGTCCGATTTGGACAAATGGATTGAATCATAGGAATCCCGATTCTCCCGATTTGCATGAGAATCGGACCGATTCCCATCGATTTGCATGAGAATCGGACGATTCCCATCGATTCCCATGCGAATCGGTTTAATTCTCTCGAATTGGAGCAGATCAGAAAAAATCGATTTGCCCCAAATTGGCGATCCGGCGAACCCTGTTTTAGACATCTTTACAACAAAATCGCATGCTAAAACAAGGCGATGAGTTTTCTTGTCATGGTGGGCAGGACAGCCTCTAGGCCGGTTGAGTGGGCCCAGGAGACTATGGTGAGCATTGGGATGCTCGCCTAGGTGCCAACATGCCTAGACACTGGTCTAGCGCCTCGTCATCTAGGCAATGCCTTAAAGACAATGGCATAGAGGGAGTAACACTAGGTGCCCTGGAGTTAATTTTATATCCTCTAAATTTTCCCTTGTTCCACACCTTCAGCAAATATACATGAGACTATGAGAGAACTTTCTGTGTAGAGGATAAACAAATATGGAGCGCCTTGCCTGATCTGTCTGGAGTGGTTGATGTGACCAATGGCTTATCCATTAATATTGATGGAGTATGATACAGGAGTAACACAACTCATAATTGATCAATTGCCTTGTTGCAGAACCATGCTTAATAAGCATATCCCTGACTGATACCCACTCCAATTTATTATAAGTCTTGGAAAGGTCTATTTTCAACCCAAATACACCAGACTTACCACTCTTGATGTGCATTGAATTTGAGTGACTGAGATTCTTGTACAATAGCAATTGAGTTTGTAATTTGGCTACTAGAGTAAAGGCACCCTGATTGATGGGGATCAAATCATGGATGTTGAAATGTATCGGTTTCATCCATGACCAATCCAAAACCTGCCGAAAACACCGTAGCAACTCCGTTACTAAAAAATAATATTTTAATTGGTTTTGGCCAAAACCAGACTGAAACGACCGAAACCGGTTGTTTACTCTTCTCGTAAGGCCGTCCAAGACTTATGTAGTCAATTGAGGCGACCGAGGCGACTAAGGGGTTGCCTCAGCCTCAAAGGCCTAGGCGACCGAGGCGATATATTATTAAATAATATATATCTAAAAAACATAAAGTATATATTTAAATGCCACATAAATACAATCTGAAAACAAATATACTTCACAAATTTGAGTTCCTATGGGCCAAGTTATTGTATAACCAATTAAATTCATTCATTTACAAACTACATTGTAAGTAAACAATTACAATGCATTCACACATACATGTAAATATGAAAGGAAAATAAAAACAAAGTCATACATGTGAACAAGTGCAATACTAAATTGCAAAGAAATAACTAAAACAAATTCTTAGTGTGTCCATGTGTGAACCACAGTGAGACTCCGATGAGATGGGGGGGGGGAGGGGGAGAAAGAGAATGGAAGAGTGGTGTGCGTGTGTCCGTGAGAGAGAAAGAGAGAGAGCCCTATTTGACCGCTCCTCACTGTGTCACTGTGGTTAATTCCGGTGTGAGAGAGAGAGAGAATGGAAGAGGTGTGTGCTTGTGTCGGTGTGTGTGTGAGATAGAGAGAGAGGGGGTGAGGGCCGCACCTTTGCTTGCCGGAAAAAATGAGAGAGAGTGAATCAAAGAGAGAGCAAACGAGAGGGGTTGTGCCGTGTGTGGGTGCAAAGGCTCGCCGGAGATGTGCCACGCTGCTCGCCCTCGCTGGAGACGTCCGCTGCTCGCCGTGGACCTTCGAGAATTGGAGAGGTGGAGAGTCGGAGAGCTTCCCGTGGGCCTCGCACATGAAAAGCCCCGATCGATGAATGCGTTTAGGTTTTTTTTTTTTTTTGGGAGGGGGGGGGGTTAACTAATATAAGGGTGGGACTGAACCGGACCATTGCCGGTCCAGTTTAGCAGGGCGAGGTGCTTGAAGTGCCTGGAGCAGCCAAGGCCACTACGAAGGCGGCCGAGGCAATCGCCTCGGCGCTCCTGGCAGACGTGAGGCACTGGACCGGCACCTCGTCTTGCCTCATCGCCGAGGTGATAGCCTCGAGCGCCTTTGATAACATAGCCCTCAGCTGAAACGAAATCGAAACCATTGTGGTTTCGGGCCTGGGTGATCCTTAAACTGAAACCGACACTTCCATCCTTGGATCAAATCCTTCAGTAGAGGCTTAATCCTATTGGCAAGAATCTTGGCAGCTACCTTGTACAGGGTATTACTAAGGCTTATAGGACGGAAGTCATTTGTGCAATAAGCATTATGTTTTTCAGGATTGAGAGTGATTAAAGTATGATTAGGTGGGAGAGAATCAGTTTGAGAAAGGTTTAGTTATGAAGTGAATGGCATCTTCCTCTATGCTTTTGAATAAGAAGAGTTGTAATTTCAGGAGGCACATAAGATTTATGCAATGGGAGAGAGACAATGACATCATTAATTTCTTCTGGGGAGGGAACTGACCAAATTATGTTGTTTTCCTGGTCAGTGAAGCATTTAAGTCTAGTGTGAAAATCAGCAGGAATTGGAATGGGTTGAGATGAAGCATAGAGCTTTTCTAAGTGTTGACTTATGATGTTTAATAACATTTTACCAGATGGCAGTTCTATCAATGTAATGTGATTGAGACTTTCTCTGTTCAGAGCATGAATATGATAGTATTTTGTACATGATGGTTTCTTCTCCATTTTTTACTGACTTCTAGTGAATTCTGAATCTTGAGGATGCTCTCTTGATGATTGACTTAATGATTTCTAAACCAGTTTTTAACTTCTATTTGAAACACTCTGATATTACCACTGTAGTTGTCATACAGAGCAGCACTGGATTTCCAATGGGCTGTGATCATTTCTCTGAAGTTTGTCTTATCAAACCAAGTGGGCTCCATTTTAAAGATATTTCATCTTTTTTTCCCATGCCCATACTGTCAAGCAAAAGCGGATTATCATCACCAGCAATTCTTGTCATGTGATGAGCTGTAGCTTGAGGAAGCCTGTCTCCATTCCCTTATCATGAGAATTCTGTCAAATATCTCTCTAATATGGAATTTCATTACCCTTTTTGTTGGGCCAAGTGAACAGATGGCCTTGAAACCCAATATCAATGAGCCCCAGTTGATGAATGAAGTTAGTAAAGAGGGCCGCACATTTGTGTCTTACTCTTGCACCCCCATCTTTCTCATTCTGACCAGTGATAGCATTAAAGTCACCAACCACTGAGTGAGAGATCATAGTCCGTTTAGATTATCCTGAACCCATCCCAAAGTCTTTTTCTCTTCACTGCTGTTGTAAGAGTGTTTATGCATACAATACTCCAAAATGGGACCGGTTGGTTTTATCAACAGTGAGCATCACCCAATTTGAATTATAAGCAATCAACTGAGATGTCTCTCTCTTGTAAGTGGAGATGTTTTTGGGATTCACGAACTTAAAGCACTGGCTGGTATCACTCTTTGTTCCATCAAGGAAAAAAAGATCCTGATTAAGTGAGCCGGCCAGCTCTCCTAGGTGTTTGTAGGGTTGCTGATTGGCAGCCATTGTTCACAGGTTTGAGACCAGATTGGCAGGCTGGAAGACTGTGAGACTGACTTACGGGAGGAGGCTTGTGCTTTGTAGCTCGGTCCTGGACAATCTACCTGCTTACTTCCTTTCCATGTTTAGGATCCCGGTCCAGGTGGCCAAGAGGTTTGAGGCTATCAGATGCAAGTTTTTCAGGCACGACAGTTGTGACAGACTCTGAGGCTGACATGATGTAGCTGGGGTAGGCTGACTAAGAGTAGAATCCAGGGAGGCATGGGTTTAAAGAATATCAGAGACTTCAACTTGGCACTCTTAGCCAAGTGGCTGTGGAGGTTGGGGGCTAGACAGGATGGTCTGTGGGCTTCTATTATCAGTCAGAGGCATTTTGGGAGATCTAGAGTTTGGGACTTGCTTCCTGCACAGTGAGCTAGTACTTCTCTTTGGCGAGACATTTCTTCTGCATGGATATTGTCTCTGTTGGCATCAGGGTCTGGCTGGGAAAGGGTGACAAGGCCCTTTTTTGGAAGGATAGATGGTGCAGTGACTTCTCTTTTAGGGAGCTCTTTTCTTGTCTATTCTGGGTGGCTTCAGACCCTTAGCTCTCAGTCTCCCAAGCCATTGGTTCTTCCCTTCTTGGCAGTGTGTGGGTACCCACCTTCAGGAGGGATTTGACACAGTGGAAGAATATTAAGGTTTAGGACATGCTTTCTCATCTTTCTTCCATGGTCTTCTCAGATTCTGAGGAATGGTGGATATGGCATTGGGAGAAAGATGGTTGTTTCTTAGTCAGGTCAACCTATAGCATCATTTCAGATGATGGCGTTCGTCACTGGTTACATTCTCAGATTTGGAAGTCTAAGAGCCCTCTTAAGGTGAAAGTCTTGATGTGGAAATTATCTATTGGTAGATTTCCCACTTGTGATAGGTTGCACCGCTTCCTTCCTAACATTCAAACCACTTGTGCTCTTTGTGGGTTGGAGGATAAGTTCATTGATCACATCTTCACTGGTTGCTCCTATTCCTCTTTAATTTGGAGGGAGTTGGCTGCAAGAGCTCATTGCACCATGCTCTCCCACTTTGACATTGGCCAGATGATGCCGAATGGGAAGAGATAGTGGCCTACAAAGGACAATAGAACAGTTTGGTGACTCATTTTGCATGTGACTATATGGATGGTGAGAGGACAGGAATTTTTTTTTCCAAGGTTGCTCCGGATGCGGACTCTCTTTTTGTTAGAATTTGTAGCAAAGTTAGGAAATGGGCGTCAATTATTTGTAATGTGGATCAGGCTAATTCCTCACCTTTTGCTTTGATGGGGGCTTGAGATTTGATATCCATTAAGGAATGGATGGCATTGTATTGGCGGGCAAGGCTGTTTTTTGGGTTTCTTTTTGTTGGCCTATACTTGTACATTCTTTATTCTCTTTTAATATATCGGTGGTACCACCCACCTTTCAAAAAAAAAAGTGAGCCAGCCAGCTGATTGAGGTAGGAAGTTGTTGAGGTTCTGCTCCTACCTCTACAATTCCAAGCTATAATTCTCATTTTAACGTTTGGGCCTTGTCAATGTTGGCTGCCTCCACCTTTGATGGACTTTTTTGTTGGGTTGAGTAGGGACATTGATAGTAGGAACCTCATTGTCAATCTGACTTCTGGTTCCTAGCAGCATGTTTGATTTTTCCTGGGTTATTAATTATACCGCTAGTGGGGTTGAGATTCAAACAGATTGGGTTCTAACTTCTAAGTAACTTTTGGTTTTTTGTTCTTGACTTGGGTTCTGGCCGCACTAGTTTTCTCTGAGAACTTTTACATTGGGTAACGGAGGGTTCAGTACTAAGAGAGATGGGAATAACCAGTTTTCATGTGAGGTTCCTTTTTATTTTGAGTCAACTTTGTTTGGTTGCCAAATGGGGGGAGAACTCAGTTTACACGAAATTGAGGAATTCATTCATATGTTATGGGAAACGTATGAAATTTACCATCAGGAACCGTTGCCTTAACACCTTTCTTGAGAGGGATGGAGACATCAAAAGCTATTTTCTGTTTGCAAATTTACTCCAGTGCTCTGCAATGTCTGGCATTGGCTTGAAAGGAATACCTATCTGTGCTGCCAGCTTCATGACTGCCACATCTGTCAAAAATTCTTCAGGAAGATTGTGTATTCTTACCCCACATTTCTGCTGTCTTCAACCTTTGATCTAATAGGATGTAGTTGGGCTTTCCTCTTTCAATTATCACCGTATCGTCATTGTAAATCCAAGGAGTTCTTCTACAAATATTGTCGATATCATCAAACTCACTAAATCTGATTAAAAAGTATCTGAGTAATAGTTGATTTAGCTGTAATGCACCTATTTTATGTTTTCTCTCTAGTTGTTAGTTGTTAGGGTAATGAGGTTTTTTTATCCCTGTTATGAGCTGTATCTTTGTCCTTGTTTGCAAACTGCCCTATTATTAAGATAAACCATGGTTTGCCAAATTAGCGCGAATCGGCTCGATTCGGCCGAATTGCTGCGAATCACGGAAAAGTCGATCCGTGATTCGCTTGATTCAATCGGTTTACATGCGAACCGGCCGAATCGAATAGCATTAGGTGAATCGGGAGCGATTCGCTCCAATTCGCCCAATGCGTCTCTGATTCGGTCGACACATTGAAGTGTCTGTAGAAATCCTGCGAAACTCATATCTTATTTACATTTTATCTCATTTAAGTAAATGTTAACATTTACTTAAGATATTACATGTAATTAAGGAAGTACCATCTATTTAATTCAATAAAAATATCAAAAAAATTATATCTCTTACCAATAAAAAGTCAACTCTCTCATCTAAGAAGAAAATCACGATTTTGGTGATTCCATCAAAATAACGATTTTCTAATCCCTCATAATTTGGTCTATTAAAAAATTTCATAATTCAAATAAACTCAATAGAACATTAAAAATCTAAAGTATGGTGAAAAAAGTCAAACATGCATTGACAACCTCGCCTTCTCAGTGAGAAGGCGACAGTCATCTTGTCGCTTTCTTAATGCGACATGGCGACTTGTCGCGTTCAAGATCTAGGTGTTGGGGTGACTTAAGGTGTTTTCCTATCTGACTCAAACTAGGTATGATACCCAAGTGTTCAAAAAATCAAAACGGGTGATGTAGAGTTCCAAATCAGATGAACTACTTTTGTTAGTTAGAAGACTTCCTGACCAATGTACATTAACAAATAATCGAGAAACAACAGTCGTTTAACCGAGTAACAAGATCTATTGTGACTGTTTATGTGAATCTGACACAGTATTCATATACGGGCTAATACTCTCTGTATGCTTAATAAAAGTTGGAGAAAATGGTGCCAAATGAAACTAGACTCGTAGACGAACAAGTTTCATGTTGAGTGCTCAATCTGGAAACGACTCCACAAAAAGATATAGAGCTCGTAAGACATCAGAGTTTAAACAAGATAACACAATGTTCTAACATGCAAAATTTAATCCACGAAATCCACATAATAGAAATTGGGAAAAATAGTAAGAACATGATCTATATATATGCATGTATGCATGTACGAGTTTAATTGGAGTTTGACATGGAGACAACCTACCTTTAGGTTCGAAGAAAAGTCGTCCTCCAGAAAATTATAGTTTCGACCAGTTGGAGAGGAATGTCTAATACTCACAACCAGTTGGAGAGGAATGCCTAATACTCACAAACTACTGGGTATAAATTGGGCAAAATAATACTATAAGAAACTAGACTCGTAGACCTTTCCACGTATATAGTTTGCTAGTTTTAGTCAAGGTTTTACTAACCTTTGGTGACGATCTTGAAAGGTCTTGTTTGTAGGTTGCAGATGGAGATGAACATGAAGTTGCTTCTTGCCCAGCCTTCCTCTTGCGATTCCCAGCCTCCAGAGACTCCAAACACGACCTCAGCAACCCTAGAGGTCGTCCCATGGGAGAGAGGGGGCTTATTTAAAGGGGGATGGGTTTTTAGTTTCCTAATTTGATTAGGAAACTCTTAGGCACTAATTTTGGTGTGTCCTTCCTTCAATTGGAGATTTCTCTCCCCGATTTGTGATGAGAGTTATATGGAAACTTATCTTAGGTTGTAACCACAAATTTGGCTTGATTTGAAGTCCAATAAGTGTATATTGGGTGAGAATTAACCCTTTTATGGTCTATTAGTGAGAAATTCTGAATTTCGAGTTATTTTCCTAACATGAATTTATTTGTGGCCCAAAAGACATCTTTTGGTTCATTTCTTTCATTGGGTTGTCAATGCCCATTGTTTGAAGTCCATCCATAATTTTATTTTAATTTTAGACTCCATTAAGTACATGTGATAATGATTATCCGACTTATTTTCTAATTATGATAATAAGTCACAAAACACCTTAAATTTAACCAATCAGATTTTTCTTTGCACGAATTTCGTCGTGAGTCATTTGTAAATATTATTTAGAGCTGAAGTATGATTTTTACAAAATTTTTTGAAGTATTATTGTATATACTCGTACAATTATCTTTACTATTTTATGAATATTAAATTATCATTTTCAATTTATTTTTATTTTTTTTATTAATAGAATTTTCGGGATGCTACATCCTCCCCCACTCAAGAGAATTTGGTCCCTAAATTCAGTAATCGTCATATGGGTATGGAGGGTGGTTACACTTGTGAATAATTCTGGATGTTTTCTACACATTGCTTCTTCCGTTTCCCACGTAGCTTCATGTTTTAGACATTCATTCCATTGCACTTTAACCATTGAAATGGTCTTGCTTCTCAACTGACGCACCTCACGGTCTATTATCTTCCTTTGCTTCTGTTCATATGTCTAGTCCTTCCAAACTACCAAGTCATCATGCTGGATGACATTGTACGGGTCATGCACGTACTTCTTAAGCATCGACACATGGAATACATTGTGTACTCCATCAAGTTGGGGTGGCAATTGATGATCAGTCTGTCCCGATGTAATTTTAATTAATTATATATTTATTTTGGTGATTAACAAAACTATGTCAAAGATTACTAACACATATTCCATAAGTCTTGAGCACATGAAATACTACAGGAAAATCAAGCAAATTTGGTGAAGCAATATTAAGTTCAGCATGAAATTTCTCTAAGTCCACATCAACTTTCCTTATGCTACAACGATTTCAGTAGAACTGTAAAGATTTCATAAGTGCCTTAACGATTTCCTCATAAACCTGAAACATCGTTTAGATTTAAACAGAAATCGTTCCTGTAACGATTTGCTCATCGCAACGATTCCTTTAGTCATCGTAACGATTTGCTCATCGCAACGATTCCTTAAGTCATCGTAACGATTTGCTCATCACAACGATTCCTTTAGTCATCGTAACGATTTGCTCATCGCAACTATTCCTTTAGTCATCGTAACGATTTGTTCATCGCAACGATTTCTTAAGTCGTCGTAACGATTTGCTCATCACAACGATTCCTTAAGACGTCATAACGATTTACTTCGCGCATCGACTTCTTTAGTAATCATAACGATTTGCTTTGCGCAACGATTTCTTAAGTGTTCATAACGATTTCCTTAATGAACACAACGATTTGCCCTCTACAACGATTTCTTTATTGATCACAACGATTTTCTTGTAACTCATAACGATTTGATTATATCGTCTTGATCATAACGATTCTTTTGTAGAAACATAACGATTTGATGCTAAGTTACAACGATTTGGCGGTCAGTGCATAACGATTTCATAAGTCATGAATGCATCGATTTTATGTTTATAACGACTTGATATTTAATAGCGTTGAATAGTCAAAGTCTTCGCACATATCTTTCTGACATATGTGTATTTAATAAAGACTGAACGTATCTCTGCATGCATGCAGACGATATCGTCCATTATCGTGCTTACTTTGTATGCATCTTTTAGAACAACAAAATAGCATTACTACTTTGGTGAATACTCACACCAACGATGTCTGACAACAAGAGACATCCTAGCTGTCTACTGTTTTAGCATTTAATATATGCAGGTCTCTGACAACCATTCGTCATACAACGTTGGACCTTGTAGTAGCCAAAGGACAGTTCAGAAGATCCTATCTCTTTGCGTGCACAAATGGATAAAAGACTGTTGACTGGAAGCTTCCAAGTGCCACTGAGTCTAACGTCCACCAAAAGTAGAGGCAACTGATACTTCAACGTTCAGATTTCAAATTGAAGCTATATATTGAAGAAAGAAGCTTCAGAAGAAAAACATATAGACAGAGAACGACAGTCATAGAAATCACTCTGATCATCAAGTCTTCTGTGAGTTCTCAAGAAAGAGCCAAGCCTCATTCCATTAGATTAGCTCTTTGCTCTCTGCATTGTTTGTAGATTTTCGAGAGCTTGTTTGGTTCTGAGAGTGAGCTTGTGTTAGTAGATCTCATTTCTCTCAGTCCCTAGCTTCAGATTTTGGCTTGTCAAAGCTTGATCTAGGGGCTTAATCTCCTGCTTACTTGCTTCTGTGCTTGTACCCTTCGTGTGTGAAGGAAGATCTTGTGGTATCCAGGGTGTGTGTGTGTGCCCTTCTGGTGTGAAGGAAGACCTGGTGGGGTATCCAGGGTGTTGTTCCTCTTCAGGCTGTGAAGAGAAGACCAGCTGAGCTGGGTGTTGTAGTGTCCATAGGGGGACTGTACCCTAGTTAGTAAAATCTTGAGTTGTTGCTCAGGGACTGGACGTAGGACTCCTGTGGAAAGGAGGTCCGAACCAGGATACATCTGGTGTTGTGTGATTGTCCTCTTGTGTTTGTTGTTTTTCTTTACTAACACTAACAATCTTCAAAGTGTATTTCTTTGTGAACTTTTTTAGTGAACATGTATTAATTGATAAATTTCAAAAGACCCATTCACCCCCCCCTTTGGGCTACCTAACTGGGCAACAACAATGCTAAGCGATAAGCAACCTCGCCTACTCTTTCGAGGATCTCAAAGGGACCAATGAATCTTGATGTCAGTTTGCCTTTGATCCCAAATCTTTGGATTCCACGACTTGGAGATATCTTTAAGAACACATGTTCGTCGACTTGAAACTCCAGATTTCTTCTCCTAGTGTTAGCATATGCCTTTTGTCTGTTCTGTGCCACGACCATTCTTTTTTTAATAAGCTTCACCTTCTTAGTGGTTTCTTGCACCATGTCTGGTCCCAGTAATTGCTTCTCTCTGACCTCGAGCCAACAGATTGAAGATCGACAACTTCTGCCATAGAGTGCTTCAAATGGTGCCATTTGAATATTATCTTGATAGCTATTGTTATAGGCAAACTCAATTAGAGGCAAGTGTTCATTCCAATTTCCATTGAAGTCCAGAACACAAGCTCTGAGCATGTCTTCTATCACTTGGTTGGTTCTTTCCATCTGGTCATCGGTTTGGGGATAAAATGTTGTGCTAAAATTTAATTTGGATCCCAAGGAACTATGCAAGCCTTTTTAAAAATGGGAAGTGAATCTCAGATCTCGATCAGATATAATGGAAACATGAATCCCATGTAGTCTGACAATCTCCTTAACATATAGTGCTGCTAAGATGTCGACTATCCACTTACTCTTAATTGGTAAGAAATGAGCGGATTTGGTTAAGCGATCGATAATTACCCATATCCCGTCTATTCCACTTCTAGTCTTAGGCAGTCCAAAGACAAAATCCATCCCAATACCTTCTCACTTCCATTTGGGGATTTCTAATGGTTGAGTTTACCTGCTGGTCGCAAGTGCTCCGCAAGCATCGAGTAACGTATTCCACCACTTCTCTCTTCATATTAGGCCACCAGAAACTTCTTTTCAAGTTCTAGTATATCTTTGTGGTTCTAAGATGAATCGTATACCTTGTCTTACGAGCTTCATCCATGATAGTCTTCTTTGTCTCCACATGGTCTGGTATATAGGTTCATCATCGAAACAATAATTTTCCCTATTTTGTTATAGAGAAGTCCGATCTTTGTTCAAGATTTGCTTTAATTTCTTTGAGCATTGGATTGTTGTCCTACAGTGCTCGAATATCTTCAAGCAATGTGGGTTGTACTCTCATGTTGGCGATTAGACACCCCTTTCCCTTTGTATCGGCATCAATATTTAGCTTGGCAAAATCTTCTAGTAATCGCCATTCGCCTACCATGAGGTTGGATAGTGTGGCCATGGGCTTTCGATTAAGAACATTTGCCACGACATTTGCCTTGCCTGGGTGATACTGGATGATGAAGTCGAAGTGCTTTAAGTACTCCAACCACATCCGTTGTCTCATGTTTAACTCATGTTAAGAAAATAAATATTTCAAACTTTTATGGTCAGAGAATACAATGAACTTCTCACCATATAAATAATGTCGCCATATCTTCAGAGCAAAGACTACAGTTGTCGGTTCTAGATTATGTACATGATAATTATTTTCGTGCTTCTTCAATTGTCTAGAAGCATAGCATATCACTTTCTCATTTTGCATCAATACATAGCCAATGCCAATTCTTGATGCATCTGTATATACTTCGAAACTTCCTCCAGCTACAGGTAACATTAGTATAGGTGCTGAAGTTAAGTGCTCCTTCAGTGACAAGAAACTATCTTCACATTCGGCCGTCCATGTGAATGGATTCTCTTTTCTAGTGAGTCTGGTCAATGGTACAACTATCTTTGAGAATTCCTTAATGAAGTGTCGATAGTAACCAGCCAGACCTAGAAAACTTCTAATATGGATTCTCTTTTCTAGTGAGTCTGGTCAATGGTACAACTATCTTTGAGAATTCCTTAATGAAGTGTCGATAGTAACCAGCCAGACCTAGAAAACTTCTAATTTATGACACAGTTGTCGACCTTTCCCAATTCTTCACTACTTTTATCTTCGAAGGATCTATAGAGATTCCTTCCTGGGATAATATGGCTATGGAATGACACTTCCTCTAGCCAAAATTCACATTTACTCAACTTGGCATAAAGTTGGTTATCCCTGAGCACCTGTAAAGCAGTCTTTAGGTGTTCTTTGTGCTCTTCCTTTGACTTGGAGTAAATAAGGACATCATCAATGAACACCACTACAAATTGATCCAGATACAACCTATATATATTATTCATGAGTTGTATAAAGGCCGCTGGAGTATTAGTCAAGCTGAATGGCATAAGCACAAACTCGTAGTGACCGTATCTACTCCTGAATGCGGACTTATGTATGTTCTCCTCCTTGATTCGTAGCTGATGGTAGCCTAATCTTAGATCAATTTTGGAGAAGTATTGTGCGCCAGATATTTGATCAAACAACTCATCTATGCACGGTAGTGTATACTTATTCTTGATTGTTAGTTGATTCAACTGACGATAGTCAATGTAGAGTCTTATTGTTCCATCATTCTTCCTGACAAATAATACCAGCGCACCCTAAGGGGATGTGTTGGGCTTGATAAAACCCTTGTCCAGTAATTCTTGTATCTGCCTTTTCAACTTCTGTAATTCAGTAGGGGACATGCGATATGGTGCTTTGGATACAGGAGCTGCCGCAGGTAGCAATTCAATGGTGAAATTTACTTTCCTTTTGGGATGCAGTCCAGGTAAGTCCTCTGGGAAGACATCAGGGTAGTCCCTGACTATGAGGATTTCTTCCAGATTGGGTTTCTTCTTTTCAGTCATAATGACAGAGACAAGAAAGTGTCACAACCCTGGTCGATCAACTTGGAAGTTTTGAGAGAAGAGATTAAGACAGGGTACCTACGGTAACAGATGCCAAGGAAAGTTAGCTTTGGAAGATTTGGTCTTACAGATGTAACCCTTCTATGACGACAATTGACATCTACATCATACTTAATCAACCAATTAACACCCAAAATGACATCATAATCTTTCATGTCTAAGCATATAAGGTCAGCAGGTAGGTTTTGTCCTCCAATCACCATTTCACTAGCGAGAAAATAGTGTGTGCGTTTAGATTCCGAGCCAAGGGGAGAGGCCACGGTGATCTTTGATTTCATGGGGACAGATTTTACTGGTAGCGTTGCAGCAAATGCAGATGAAATAAACGAATATGCAGCTCCAGTATCAACAAGGGCAAAAGCAGATTGAAAATAAATAAGGATAGTACCTTCCACCATACCCCCTTCTTCGGGGAGTTCAACTTCCACAACGACATTTAGACGTCCCCGATGCCTTGGCACATTTTGTCCTTTTCCGGGCTGATTCCTCAACATAGGGCAACCAGGTATGTGGTGATCGCGACCCCCGCATCTAAGTCATGGTCCGACCTTCCTCCAGCATTCTTCAACTCGATGTCTAGGCTTTTCACAAAAATGACAGTTCTCAGCTAACTGCCTTTCTTCTACTTTGACCTTCTTTTTCGGAGCGTAATCCCTTCCCATACTCGGCCTCCTATTGTTGTGGTTGTTGTGAAGGGTCCCAGTTATATTGTTTGCCCCTTTCTTCACAAAGGCCGGCTTTGCTGCCTCCTTCCCTCGATAACTTTCCGACTTGGCCAAGGTATCCTCAACCAGTTGGGCTCGTTGGACCATCGCTGTGTAGGTACGAATGTTAAATGGCCCCAGCTTCTCAATAAACACAGGTCATAGCCCATCCATAAACCTTGTTGCCTTCAGTTTCTCTGTGCCCACAAGATGTGGGGCATATTGGGCTAAACGAGGGAATTGGGCCACATATTTGGCCACTGACATTCCTCTTTCTCTCAACGCGGCAAACTCGACCGCCTTCTTTCTTGCACTCGCTCAGAAAAATATTTCTCTCTGAATAGTTCCAAGAACTCCTCTCATTCCAGTTCGTTAACGTTATATAGATGGGCCGATGTGGCCTTCCACCATGCTATGACATCTTTATTTAATTGGAAAGTCGCCAGTAAGACCTTCTCCCTCTCAGTACACTGCATCACTTGGAAATTTTTTTCAATTTTCTCCTGCCAGTTTTCAGCCTCGTATGGGTTGGGAGATTCAGAGAATTGAGGTGGATTCAAACTTTTGAAATTATGATGCATATCGCTAGCTCCATTTCTGGCTCCAGCTGGGTTCCCAACTTGTAATACATTTTGTAGGGCCTGTGTAAGTCCTGCCATGGTTTCTACATCGCTTGCCACTGATTACGGGCCATTGCAAACGAATGAAGGTTCCTACGAACACAATAACCAATCATTATCTTAGTTTATGAAGTACATGATAGGAGTGAGGTGCTTTATTTAGCATGTGTTGTGAGTTTATGAATATAGCTTATCCCTGGCTCTACCCATGCTCACTGGGTGACTTATAGGAATCATTCATGATGTAAGTTGCTTGGGCATGCCCTAAATCTTGAACTTAAAAATCCTTGTTTGTTCTTAGGCTCTGATACCACTAAACTATCACGTCTCAAAGCATGATAGTGGAAGAATTATTTGATCGTTGAGACGTGAACAGTCGGAAAATAAGCCTCCAGCGAGCAATCACATATAACACAACTAATTTGCGCTTATCATAAATCCCAAACTCTTTATTTCATTTCAACAATGAGAATTAGTACATACTCCATTTCAAGTTTGGACTACAGGATTAAGACTCAATAAAAAGAAAAATTACATATTATCTTCATCGATTTCTTGTTCTCTTGAAATGTTGGAAAGTAGGTAATGAGCGCAATTGTCTAGTAGGATTTACATCTTCTAACAATGATATAAATATTTAACATTTTAATTGCGAGAAGGCATGAACATAACATGAACTATGCAATTAAATCAACGATAGTAAAACGTGACTGGTGTATCATGCAAGATAGCAATGGTAAGTTCAAGAAAAGTAATGATCAATTTAGCAAGAAAGTTGTATTCAAGATTACATGATAGAGTGAACAATGATATAACAAAATGGTAATTTCGCGAGCAAGAGCAAGATAACATGTAACAAGATCGGCTATTTAACGAGCAAGCAAACAAGCATGTATCTTTCACGAGCAAGACAGTCAATTTACGAGTCATTGACATGCACTAAGGATCTTATGCCACATTGGAATGCATATCATGAACACGTGTAATGTGATATATGTATCTAGTATTTACACGCAAGTACTCTCAGCGTAGATGCAAGACGAGTAATCATTATACCCCATAGTTAACAATATATTCTCGACTCTTGGTCGAGGGGGTTAGACTGGAGCCCTTGGACACTCGCCGTGTTTGATCCAACATCTCAAGTAATTTAAATGTAGATACCCACAATCAAGTATGGATGTTTAACAAGACTTTCAAGAGTTTAATGATAACGAGATAGTTAAGGCAATAGTTCAAGAGTTTAGTTCGGCAGCATAACAACGTGTTTTCAATTTAGTCCAATTACTTATTAGTAACTTAGTCTTATGTTCAATAAAGGTGTACTCCAGAAGTCAAGATGAGAAGAGAGATCTACTTAAGAATGTCAAGATAAGAGAGATACGTGCACATTGTCTTCTGGGTACTTTAGTGGTACAACTTGCTCGTCGGCCATGTGGGAATCTATGGTCAGAGGAGACTTATAGAGGTCTTGGTCAAGGGGTCACTAGTCCAACAGAAAAAATATCTGACGGAGAGTTCACCATAAGCCAAGGGGTTTTCCTATTATGCTAAAGTGTATGCGTATGCCGCGCATGAGAATCGCTGCACAAGTGCGTGTGTGAGTGTCTTATAAATCCGATTATGGAAACTCTATTTATGGAAACTTTGTTTATAAAAAGTATCGTGAGTGAGAAATCAGGAAATACTAGTCATTCATGACCACTTTTAGTAAGTTGCTATATGTTAAGTTTAATAAGTTTGATAACAAGATAAGGAGAGAATAATCGGCAGGTATAGAGCATGATCATTAACTTAAGAGTAATTAGAAATCATGTGAAAATATTTTTAACTTGTGGTTGATTAATGCATGTTTACAGTATATACCACGAACAGGAATAAACAAGACCTTGAAACGACACAAAATAGGGTGAAACGGGGCGATCCAGCCTTCTGGAGCAGAAGGCGACCGATTTACTATTGCCATCTTGAAGGTGACGGAGGAGTCCTAACTAAGGTTTGACGGATCATCGATTCAGACCTAATCGGGTTCTCCCTGGTTCGGTTCGATTCGCATGGAATTGGACCGAATCGGTCCGATTCGTATATGATTATTATATATATTATATTTATGTATGTGTTGTGTGTATATTACCCATAGGGGAACACAGTTTTTCTTCATACCTTATTTTAAGTAAATGTTATAATTTGTTGTTTCATTTACTTAAGATATTACATGTAAATAAGGAAGTACCCACATTGAATCCAATAAAAAAATCAAAAAAATCATCTCTTACAAAAAAAAGTCAACTCTCCCATCGAAGAAGTAAATCGCGATTTCGGTGATTTTAGCGAAATGCGAACTTTCTAATCTCTCATAGTTTGGTCTATCTAAAAATTTGATAATTCAAATAAATCATATGGAACACTAAAAATCCAAAGTCAGGTAAAAAAAGTCTAACGTGCATGTGACTTCTCCAATGGAGCCGCTCTCCTACTGAAAAAAATGTTGACTTTCTTCTTCTTCTGCTTTGCTCTTTCCCAGAAGGTAGCTCTTCGTCTTCTTCACTGCTGCTCTTTCCTCTCTGCTCCTTGCACTGTTCAGATAGCTTTGATTTGATTCCCTCTCAGATCATATCTCTCTTCTCCACTCTACAACTCCTTCTACTCCTTCTACTTGTTGCTCTATCT
The DNA here is from genome assembly GCA_014218235.1 of Colocasia esculenta. NCBI lineage: Eukaryota > Viridiplantae > Streptophyta > Magnoliopsida > Alismatales > Araceae > Colocasia > Colocasia esculenta. Next base: position 13,975,370 of record CM024762.1, on the reverse strand, counting down.
CTTTTCTCCCTGGTGGCATTGGAATATTCTTCACTCCTTTTTCTGGGCGCACCTTTTCAGATGAGACAAAAGGTATATTTATAGCTCTCATCATTGACCTCGTATGTGGGGATGCGAGAGTACCACAATTAGGGTTGTCTGTACACCCTTTAGTGACATGTGCTTCTGGCCCCCTGACACTTGTTGCCAGTTTTTGGTCTTGTAGTCGAAGTGTGTCTACACATGTATCATATGTGTCGACACCCTTGGCCTGCCTTTTTGATATGCTCACAAGAGAGCACACATGTATCAACACACTTGGCTTGATTGTGTCTTGGCCCTGAGTTTCATGTACCCCAAGCTCTTAAGTGAGACACGTGCCAATCACATGACATCTTGATTGTGTCTTGGCATTGGAATATTCTTCACTCCTTTTTCTGGGTGCACCTTTTCAGATGAGACAAAAGGCATATTTATAGCCCTCATCATTGACCTCGTATGTGGGGATGCGAGAGTACCACAATTAGGGTTGTCTGTACACCCTTTAGTGACATGTGCTTCTGGCCCCCTGACACTTGTTGCCAGTTTTTGGTCTTGTAGTCGAAGTGTGTCTACACATGTATCATATGTGTCGACACCCTTGGCCTGCCTTTTTGATATGCTCACAAGAGAGCACACATGTGTCAACACACTTGGCTTGATTGTGTCTTGGCCCTTGAGTTTCATGTACCCCAAGCTCTTAAGTGAGACACGTGCCAATCACATGACATCCTGCACAGATAGCATCTTTAGGTATTTGGGAGAAAAGGCAATTGATCCATGTTATGGCAATCGATGTTAAACATGAGACAATCGATGTTTAAGTTAATTGGAAATCCATGTTATGACAATCGATGTTAAGCATGAGATAATTAATGTTTGATCATTTGTCAAAGAGTCGAATGTCATAACATTGATTGTCAAAGAGTTGACTGTTGATTGTCATAACATTGACTGTCAAGGAGTCTGACTGCAAGAACTTCGATTGTCAGAGACTATAACATGAATATACGAAGTGTCATTGCTTCGACTAATCAAGTGTAAACGTGAACATCTGAAGTGTCGTTTGAATTTTGACTTGATCGGTCGAAGTGACTTCGTCATATCCGAAGTTACTTCATCATATACGAAGTTACTTCGTCATATACGAAGTCTAGCTTCGTCATATACTTCGTCATATACGAAGTATATCTTCATCATATGCAAAGTCTATCTTCGTCATATTTGAAGTCTAGCTTCGTTATATACGAAGTCTTGCTTCGACTGACTGCGACCAAATCTGGACATCTAAAGTTCTGTGCTTCGACTAACAAAGAACAAAACTGAACATCCGAAGTTGTTAAGAGCTTCATTTGTGCAAGTTGTCAATGTGGCAAGTCAGTCCATGAATAACAATTATTATTTAAAGGATATTCAACATCAAAGCTCAATTGTACTTTAACCAAACAATGATTTTATGTTATCTTCAAGATTAACAAGGGTTATATCATCATCAAAACACATAGCTTATCTTCAAGATTAACAAGGGTTATGACATCATCAAAACACAGCTTATCTTCAAGATTTAACAAGGTTTATGTCACCATCAAAACACACAGCTCAACAATCTCCCCTTTTTGATGATGACAAAACAACTAAACTCACTCCCCCTTTTTGACAACAGTAAAAAATCAATTTCTCCCCCTTAAGCATGAACAACAATGGAGTCCCCCTTTATAAAGCATTTCTCTCCCCCCTAAATATGGATACCAATTGAGTAATAGAAAATGAGCACAATTATGTGATGCAACTGGATATCAATTGGTGAAAACTGAGGTATTAAGGATATGTTAGCGAGGAGTAGAAATGGAGAATGGGAGCCTAAAGAAGGATTAAAATCTATGAGACATTGAGATATCAGTATATGAGAAAGAGAATTTATGGTGTCTTGAAATTATGCAATAGAGTTTAATAATAAAGACGCACTCAATCACAATATATGTCAAATTTTAATGACATGAATGCATTTAAAAAGATGAAGCAAATGTGATTGAGGGTGACCTATATGAGTTAACAAGAGTGTTTATCATATGAGTTTAGAAGCTACACAATTAACACAATGTAGAGTAATGACTCTAAACGTTGTGGTCATGAACTTCATCTAGGTCAATTCACATTCTGTTCTTTTTGTACTTTGAATTTTTCTTTCATTTTCTGAGAGAGAATACAAGAATAAATTGGTCAAATCATACCTTTCAATGCAAGATGTCACATTTACCCAAGGCTTCAAAGGATTTCAAGCCCCCTTCAAGGTAAGACCCCCCTCCCTTTTATAGAGATGGGTAGGGGTAGGATGGACTGGAGGTGGGGTACCTTCGGTTGGGTTTGGACCGGAGGTGGGCGCCTCCAGTTGGATGTTTAGTGGATCGGAGGTGGGGGTGCCTTCGGTTGGATGTTTAGTAGACTGGAGGTGGAGGTGCCTTCAACTGGGTTTGGACCAGAGGTGGGTGCCTCCGATTGGATGTTTAGTGGACCAGAGGTGGGGGTGCCTTCGGTTGGATGTTTAGTTGACCGGAGGTGAGGGTGCCTCCGATTGGGTTTGGACCGGAGGTGGGTGCCTCTGATTGGAAGTTTAGTGGACCGAAGGTGGGGGTGCCCCTAATTACTCAATGGTTTAACCTTCATCATCTTTTACAGAGTTGAAAAATATATTATCACCTTTTGACGCGAGCCAAAACACATGATTAGGTGAAATAAACCTAGTTACTCAGTGATAAAATGAAATTTTTATCGTTCTGTCTATATCACTCTATTTTTCTGAACTAATGTCTTTTTGAAATTTTTTCACGGACAGATGTACATTGTTTCGTGTAGATGAGTATAGAAAAATTATTCTTAACATGTGTTAAAGATGAAGCCTCAAAATTCACACATGTTAAACACTAATGCTACTCATATGCCTACAAGTGTTTTGCAACTCAGTTTAAAAGTGTTCGACATTAAAAGTTGGCATACACTTGTTCTTTGATTGTATCTTTAAGACTAAACTGAGTGCACAATTATTTTAGTCTTTATGTTTAAAGTCTCTCATATAAAAATATCATAAAGACTCATTCATCCTGATGCAATGAATCAATGTAAGGTGTGGAATGTCAAAGAATTTGGATCAAGAGATAAATTGAAACAGATCTTCAAGTATGAATTTGAGTGGAAGTTATCAAGATGATTCAAGAAAGGATCAACTCCCCCTGAATGTGTGAAGTTTTTCAAAAAGGATAATGTGTGTCAACACAGAATTCTCAGTGTTTCGACACGTAAGCATGAATTCTCAAATAGAAGGAAGCAGAAGACTACTAATGACGACACATGAGCAGATGTGTGTCTACCTGATGATGTTCATAGCCAAAATTTACTGACGTTTTCAAGTTCTAACAAGTTTTGACTATAATGAGCAGCTTTTACAACAACATTTTTGCCCTTTTCAAATTTGCTCCCCTTAACATGTGCGAGGTATGAAACAGTTTGTAAGCACTTCAAATGATATACACAAGGAGTCATGGGCACATCTAAGCAAGCATGATTACACATTTATGATTCCAATTGGACATGAAAAGTGATCATGACATTTTTATTCAGTAGAGAATCTTTCAGAAGTGTTTACCAGTAAGATTTTCAAGTTCTTTCAGTCTATCTACTTACTTTCCTTATAGCCATAGTCATAAGGTCTTCATCTTGAGGTTGACAACAAGGATCCCTACAACCAAGATTCAAGCAGCAAATTTTGGAACCCAAACTTGTTTGGGTCCAAACTGGTCAGTAATACCAATTGAACATGATATTTCAATCCAAAAAGATTTTGTTTTTGGTATATATATATTTTTATATTTAATGGAACTATGAGCAGCATTAGTTCCAAACATGCACTTGGTTTTGTTCAATGCACTTATGTTTTCATGGTATTTTCCATTTTTTGGATTTTTGACATGAAGAGCATAAGAATTCTTTTGTGCAACATTTCTGTTCATGTACACATGGAATTTCTGAACTTTTTCATCGTAAGCATGATGTTTATTCCTATGTGTATGAGCATGCAATTTAGGAGCATGGGGCTTGGGAGCTTGCACAGAATGATCAGACCTATGCCAACAGTCCCTTGAGATATGACCAAATTTATAACAATGAAATCATTGAGCTGGTTTGGCATTCTATATAAACTTTGTTTTTATTCTAGTAATGCTTGGCAAGATGACCAAGTTTATTACAATTGAAGTAGATTTGAGAATTCTTTACCTGGTACATACCTTTGCATTGGTGCATGTGCTGGAACATCTGAAACCTTCTAGAGTACCTTTGATTATCTTGAGTTGAGGAGGAAGTGGTATTCTATGGTAGCTCTTGGCATGATGTGGGATTTGAGGTTGTTTGGAGCTCTTTAGGTTGATGGAGGAGGTTGAGAAACCTTGTAGAAACCTATTTGCTTTTCTATTTTCTATTTCTAATTTCTAACAGACACATGGTTCTTTCTATTTGCAGTATTTTTTCTTCATTTCTTTTTTGTTTCTGAGTATTTTTCTGAACAAGAACTTTCACTAGTTTTTCATTGGACATAATGAAGTTCTTGTTAGCAGCACTTTTGACAAATGAAGTTTTTATTGTTTTTAAAATTCTTTTATTTACAGAGTTATATCTCAAATATTCTTTTGAAAATTAACCTTCATTCCAAGAAGATTATTCAAATTTGTACCATGTACAAACTTAGACTGAGAAGATTTTAGACCTTCAATAGTCTTGTTTAATTCAGAGATTTTCTTTTTAGAATTTTGATTTTTGTTCACAGCAACTTCAAGATCATTTGTCAATTATTCTTTTTCAGCTTTTAGCTTGCCATTTATCTTCTTTAGACTGTTGCATTCATTATTTAATATTTTATCAGAAAATAAGTATTCAATTTTCTTTTTCAAATGATGATTTTCTTCAACTAGTTGTTTAAGCTTTTTATTTACTTGATGATCATGAGCCATGTTGGTAATTTTTTTCATTAATTGTTCAATTTCAGATTTCAACTGATCATTATTTTGAATAAGTTTTTCATTGTTCTCTTTTAAGACATGTTTTTCAGAATCTGACATTTAACTTTTCTCTTGTAAGATATTCAGTCTTTTCTCCACCTTTTCACATTCTTTTTTTAAAATTTGATTTTTAGATTTAGATATTCATTTTCTTTTGAAAAGGTTTGAGAACTTTCCAACATGATTTCTTTTGACTGAATTTCAAGTTTTAGAATCTTATTTTCAGATTTCATCTTTTTATTTCTTTTACACAAATGTTTGCAACGATTTTTCAATTCATTATAAGATAATTCTTCATCATCACTGTTAGAATATGAATTCAAAGAATTATTGGAATTTATCGAACCATTGGAGCTTTCCTTGGCCATTAAGCAAATTTTAGAGTTTGGTTCATTAGCTAAAGCTTTCTTCTTCATCGTCTTCTTCCTCCTCACTCCAAGATCGTATCATAACTTTAGGCTCGATCTTCCGCTACTTGGTTTGAGATTTTTTCTAAGGACATTTTGGTTTGACATGTTTTGGTTTCCTACAATTGTAACAAACATTTTTTTTTCAAATTTTTTGTTAGCAAATTGTTTCGGTTTGGAAGAGTTACCTACTGAGATCTTCTTTTAAGAAACCCTTTACCTTATTTTCTTAAGAACTTTCTGAATTTTCTTGTGATAAAAGCAAGCTCACCTGAGTCATCTTTTGAGCTGGATGACTCGCTTCCCTCAGAGATCTCTTTGATGCTTGGACTTGCCTTGAGGGCTAATGGTTTCTTTTTCTTAACATCCTCCTCTGCTCTCTTCAAGCCCAATTCTTATGTCATTAAGGAGTCAATCAGTTGATCAACAGTTGTAGTTGACAGGTTTCTAGACTCTTCAACTACAATAGCCTTTGTATGCCAAATTGGAGTTCGATGGCACATACTTCAAGCAAAAATGCTTTGAGCTCGGCATCTACAACCACTTCACCTCTGTAGCGCATCCCCAAGCAAACAGTTTGGTAGAAAATGCCAACCGAACACTACTGCACGGGATACGCACAAGAGTTGAGGCGGCAGGAGGATCGTGGTTCGACGAGCTCCCCAACGTGCTGTGGTGTCACCAACAACTGCTCGGGTGGCCACTGGGGAGACCCCCTTCCATTTGGCCTACGACACAGAAGCTGTTGTACCTTTGGAAGTGGCTCTCCCCACGATCCGAACCACACACTTCGATGAAGCCGCCAATAATCGCGCGCTTAGGGAGAACCTAGACATGCTCGGCGAACGCCAAAGTGACGCTAGCATCAGACTAGTCTCCTACCAACAGCGACTCGCACAATACTACAACTCTAGAGTTCGGGAGCGGCACTTCTTCGAAAGTGATCTGGTCATGCGCCGTTGCTCGACATCAGACCCCCGGAGAGCGATTGACAAGCTTGCACCTAAGTGGGAAGGACCTTATCAGGTCACACAGGCTCTCGGGAAAAGCTCATACAAGCTGGCTACTCCTAGCGGCGGAGTCATACCCCGAACCTGGCATGTATCTAACCTAAAGGTTTATTATCTATAAAATCCTCCTGTTCGGCATTTGACCTCTCTTCCTCCCGTTCTTTCGGTCTACGCAAGAGGTTGTTCGGCCCATCTTTAGTTTAAGCTCTTCAGCTTGGAAAGATAGTATGGCGCCTAAGAGACCTTGAAACTAAGGCAAACCCCTGGTCGAGACTCTTTAGTCCTCAAAGACCTGCGCGGTGTCCACAAGCCTTTAAAACCGGTGAATTCTGATTCGAACAGAACGCGGAAAGGAAGAAGATAGAGAGCCAGTCATTAAAAAAAAAGATATATTCCATCCGCTCTAGGTGATTTACAAAAAGGCCTATCTGGCCAGGTAAAGAAAAAGGAGAGGAAACACAAGTCAAGAGGCCTGTTCTGAGGGGCCAGCACCGTCGTCCCCAGAAGGCATCCGCCCCGATTGGAAGTGCATGAAATGCACTCCATCCAGCCGCGGATCCTGGGTCCATCGTCGACACTCGCGAAGGGCTGCCTCAAAGGCCTCGCGGACATACTCCAACGTGGCCAGCCATCGTCCTCGGTCCTCTCCAGCACCAAGTCCCACCTTATAACAGAGCGCGCCATATTGCTCCAAGTCTTCCTTGAAGCTTGGCCCCGCCTTGTATTCGGTAACACCGTGGGCCTTGGCCTCGGACAGAACGTTGACAAGTGCCTCATTCTCTGCCCGAGCGACGACCAAGTTAAGCTCGGAATTGTGGAGCGCCTCTTGGAGGTTCTTCACCTCCACCTTCAGCTCGGCTTCTCGAGCCTTGTGCTGCGCCTCGAGCTCTTTGCAGAAGGCAAATTCGGCATCCCACATGTGCTTGTGGTTCCGCGCACGCCTGACAAGCTGCTTCAGCACCTTCAGCGACTTCGAGACGCTATCTGTCAGAGCCTCCAAGTCAACGTCCTCCTCGTCATCCTCCTCGGTGCGGCACCTCGCTCGGTAGACCTCCCCGGAGTGCTCGGGAGTATCCTCCGGGCTCAACCCCTGACACCACGCCAGCACTTCTAACTGTGACGTGGTGGGATGTGGGGGGAGGTCCCTAGGCGTGCTTCCCTGGCGCTCCAGGGCTACCTCCAGAGTTGACACCGATGGCGCCAACGGGGCCTTCGCCTTCAGCGACTGCGTCAGGGGGAGGCAATCTTCTTCGGAGCAGGCGTGATCCTCCTCGGCAGCGTTAGTTTGCCCGGCAGAAGGATCCTCTCCTCGTCGGCCCCTCTGGAGGTGGATCCCTGGGTGGCGACAGCTTCGCCTTCAGCCACGATCTGCTCTGCAGCTGCGGTGCTTGAGGCTCTGGCCACAGCTACCTCCTCTGTTCGGCCTTCAAAAGGGTCTTGGGGCGTAGACGTCCCCACTCGCTCCTCAAAGGAGCCCTCAGACTCGTCGCTCACCACGACGAGTCCGAGCTCGGTAGCCACTCCACCTGTGGTCACGGGTGGTACTTCGGGCGCAATCTGCGACCCCCTTTGCTCGACTGCTTTTGCAGCCTTGCGCTTCTTCCGCGCTTCGAGATGGGGGGCCTCTTCTTCTTCGGCCTCTTCCTCCTCGGCCGCCTGCTGCACGGCCTTTGAGGCCGCCTTCACCAGCTTCCTCTTCTTCTTTTGCGTCTGAGGCTGGGGGGCCGCCACCTCTGCTTCCTCTTTGGCCGTCTGCTCGGCTGCCCGCTTTGCAGCCTTTTTCGCCTTCTTCGCTGCCCTGGGACTAGGTTCCTCTCGAAGGCTGATCTGCATGGGCCTCTTCTCCGCGGGTTGCCCACTTGCAGGGCGGCTTGGTGTGGGAACAGTCTTGGGGGGGCCCTCACCAACCACCTCTATGTGCGAGGTGACGGAAATCTGCTCGGCGTACAGGCCCATCTCCTCCATATCGTGGTCGCCCGCCAACTCCTCCACACCTGCGCAAGGGGAAGGTTAGGGGGTGGCCTCCTCAACGAAACAATGAATCTCTAAAGGATGGAGATTTTACTTACTCCACGCTCGACTGAGCCCATGCTTCACGAGTTGGGCTTTAGTCAAGTACTCCTCAGCCTTCGGCACGTAGATATTGCTGAGGCGCTCGGAGATCTTCGCCGCATCCCGTATCAGGAACGATCATATCCTTGTTGCGAGGGTCGCTAACCCGAGTGGGTATTCCCCACTCTGGAGCTCCTGGGTTCCGACCAACGAAGAACACCCTACGTGTCCATCCCTTGTTGTTGGAATACTTGGGGGAGAAGTCGATACACATCCGGTTTGCTCGGTGTTTGATGTAGAAGACGCCGGGGCCGGTCATAGGGGACGCCGCTAGGCTGAAGTGTGCCCTAAAAAGGTCCGCCGTCGGCTTGATCTTTCGCACCTTGCAGGAGATGCAGAAGACGCAGATCATGCGCCACGAATTCGGCGACAATTGAATAGGGGCAACCCCCACGCGTTCAAAATGTCTCTCACGACCGCCGGAATCGGTAGCCGGAACCCTGCCTCCATCAGGTCCAGGGACATGGCGATGCAGTCGGACTTCCGCAGCAAATACGAATCCTCCTCCGCATCAAGGATGATATCGTACTCAACTCCGATACGGAACCTGTGACGGAACGCCTCGCTCTAGCCCGTTAAACCATTAACGAACTAGATCTGCGTCCGTCTCTCGCGAACGGGCCGTAGCCTCGCAAGGGATACCAAACACGTGTCCGTAAAAAATAGAAAGGAACACACTTGATCACATATATGATTCATCATTTCATATAATGTACAAGATTTACATAGCCAATTTCAACAAAAGTACAAGAAAGTACAAGAGCCTGGGCATACCCCGAGGTAACTAGTACAACTGAAGAAAGAAACTACACTGCTGGAGGTGTTGGCCCAACACTGCTGCGATGCGGCCCCGAACTTGTAGACGGTAACGAAACGTCCTCCTCGCCCTCACCTGTGGGGGGGTAGGGGTGAGCCTCTCTAGTCACTGGCTCAGTAGGGAACTCCCCCAACACCGAGCAAACCAAAAACACAAGTACGGAGACAGTAAACCGCACTAGCAATTTATAGAACAACTAAGCAGGATATTAAAGCTGTAAATGTACTCACCGTTTGTCGACTACGTAAAGCAACTGTAATAATTAAACGGCAAACCCAGACAGGTGTACGAGCTAAAATAGAGACCGCCACACACAAGCCACGTGAACTGGTTCGCGACACCAGTGACTGACTCAGACAAACTAACACAGGTCTACCTCTCAGTCTCGCAGCCACGGACGAAAGGTCCAGTTGCCGCTCCACGTAGAAAAGTCAAACAACTGTAGAGACCAACTAAACACCACTCCCGCGGACACACAGCCGCAGGCTCATGCCTGGCACCTCTAGGGTCTCTGGCCGGAGCACTCTAGAGTGAGGCACTGGAAAGGACTAGTCGGGGACCAGTGTTGACTACCGGTGTCCGTACCCCCAACTAAGAGCGCGCTACAAGTGACTAAAAACAAACTCAAGAGTCACTGTCCCATTGTCGTCTTTCCCTCAGCCGGACGTACAACTCAAACAAAGGAGTGAGGGTGTCCAAGTCAGACGACACAGACCTCAACGGTACAACACAAGTACCGGGACAAAATCCCGAGCTAACAGTCTGGCTCACAGAGAATCTGGGGACCCAACTAGAGAGGTAACCACGGTAGGCGTCGTACTACTTGCCACGCACACCGAACCACGTGCACGTCAGACACAAACCACGTGAAACGTCACATAAACCTCAAGTAACAACTGTCCACAACACGTGAACACAACACTGCTTGTGTGAACACCACGCAACTACACAAAGAACCAGCTAGCTACACAACCGAAGTGCTAGCTTCGAGAACCATGCACTCTCAGAGTGCCACAAGTGCCAATGCACCACACGATATTACCAAATACACCAAATAATAACAATCGAGTAATCAAGTCACATAAGTCATGCATGTTCAGACCACTCGGCTGTGGTCGCGACATAGATCTATGTCGCCTTTAGAACGCGACGGCCCGATGGGGCGCGTTCATCATATGAATGCGACGCATAAACATGTCGCGTTCCTCACCTAAACGCGACGGGTTGACCTGTCGCCACCTGATTGCGATAGGGGTATCCGTCGCCTTAGCAGACGGAAACCCTAATCCGAGATCCCCTCCACGGATTACCAACCCACACCATGCAAACCACCCTTAATTAGTGTTTTTCATGCTTTAATGGGTTCCTGGGCATGATATCTATTGTGTAGAAAGCATTAAACTGATCAAACCCTGCATTCCACACGATTCTCGCCCCGAAAACGGGAAGAGTCACCCTACCTCGCGAAGAACACGCGATACAACGCTCCCCCGGCGTTTCACTCGCTCCACGTGAGCTTCCCACGGCACGATCACGCCGAAATCACGAATTCCCGCTAAAATCGCCGCAGCTCCCCTTTCCCTGGCCGAGCAGAACTCGCTGCAGTTCTGTCCGGCTGGGGTTTCTTAAAAACACCCATCGGTTGGGAACGCAACATATCGTCGCGTCGCGATCAGGTCGCGACCTGATCGCGACGGACCTAGGCGTTGCCTTCTTGCCTGCCGCTTTGCGCGCTACACGTGGCGCACATGCAGAAGACCAACGCCCCAAGGCAGTCACCAGAACGCGACGGCCACCTCTGTCGCGTTCAGAACGCGATACTCCTCCCTGTCGCGATGACAGGTTGAGGACACTGGGGTGCTGCAGGCCCGAACTATCGGCTCAATAAGCCCCTTAAATACGCACACGTACCTCACACAAACCACATTGGCCTCACGATAGCCATCACAACCACTAAACACAGGATCCACGAGGATCCGAAAAATGCGCGACGTTACATTACTATCATCTAAAAAAAGAAATTTTGACCTCGAAATTCATAACTCAAATACAAGAAGTTTCATCACACATATTTACAAGTACTATCATCTAAAAAGAAATGCAGAACCTTACTCAAATAAGTAAGGATATCCTTTAGCCATTTCCTCGGCTAATTCCCAGGTATCCTCACCACCCAACCTATTCTCCCATCTCACCTTGACTAATTCAATTTCTTTATTTCTCAGCTTCTTTGTCTTACGATCAGTAATTTGCACCGGATACTCTGGCATAGTCATATCTGGTCTCAAGTCACCACCTTGGTAACTAATTATCTGTGCTGGATCTTCAATGCACTTTCTTAACATAGAAACATGGAAAATATCATGAACATCTGCAAAGTCAGCTGGCAAATCAAGTCTATAAGTGTTTCTCCAATTCTTTCTAACACCTGAAAGGGTCCCACATATCTTGGACTCAACTTTCTGGTCTTGCCAAATCTCATAATACCTTTACTAGGGGAAACTCTTAGAAAGACAAAGTCTCCCACTTCAAATTGAAGTGGTCTTCTCCGATTATCGACATAACTCTTCTGCCTGCTTTGAGCTGCCTGCAACTTTTCTTTAATGAACTTCACTATTTCCGTGATTTGCTGAATTAATTCAGGACCCACCATCTGCCTTTCCCCCACTTCATGCCAGTTCAGTGGGGTTCTACATGACCTTCCATATAAAGCTTCATATGGTGCCATCCCAAGACTGGTATGATAATTGTTGTTATAAGCAAATTCAACCATTCCCAGATGCTGCTCCCAACTACCACCCCAAACTAAACAACATGCTCGCAACATATCTTCAATTGTCTGGATAGTCCTTTCTGTCTGACCATCTGTCTGGGGATGATAAGCTGAGCTATATCTCAACTCGGTGCCAACTACTCTTTGCAAGCTCCTCCAAAAACCAGAAGTAAACCTTGGATCCCTATCAGATACAATAGACTTTGGAACACCATGCAGTGGAACAATTCTATCAACATAAACCTTTGCTAATCTGTCCACTGTCCAAGACATACTTACTGCCACCAATCTGCATACTTTGGTTAATCTGTCAACAAATATCCATATTCCATTATGTCCTGCTGCCGACCTCGGCAAACCTGCTACAAAGTCCATAGCAATATCATCCAATTTCCATTGCGGAATGGGTAATGGTTGCAATAAACCTCCAGGCTTCTGATGCTCTGCCTTGATTTGCTGACAAACTGCACATCTTGAAACAAATTCTGCTATTTCTTTTTTCATATGAGGCCATCAAAAATGCTTCTTCAAGTCCTGGTACATTTTGGTACTACCTGGGTGAATAGTGTACCTGGATTTATGGGCCTCTTCTAATACTCTCTACTTTACTTCTCTTTCTGTCGGCACAAATAACCTGCCTTTAAGCCTGACCACACAATTATCATCAATGGTAACTTCTTCCATTTTCACTATTTCAGCTAAATTCACATCTACTTTTTGGGCCTCAACAATTTGCCAATATAGCGACGGTTCCACAACACTACTAGCTAATATCGCCCATCGTTGATTGCTTGGCACATACAGGGAGTTTTCTGCTATTTCCTCATATAACTTCCATTCCTTGATCATCATTTGACTTAAATAGGCTTTTCTACTTAGGGCATCAGCCACCACATTGGCCTTACCTGGATGGTAAGCCAAACTAAAATCATAATCTTTTAAATACTTCACCCATCTATGCTGACGGAGATTCAAATCTTTCTGGGAAAAGATATACTTTAAACTTTTATGATCTATAAAAATTTCAAATCTCTCGCCATATAAATAATGCCTCCACATCTTTAAGGCAAATACAACTGCTGCTAGCTCTAAATCACGGGTGGGGTAATTCTCTTCTGCTGGTTTTAATTGTCTGGACGCATAAGCTATTACTTTACTATGCTGCATTAGCACTGCGCCAAGCCCTCTTCTAGATGCATCTGCATATACAACAAAACCACCATTACCTGTCGGTAATGTCAACACAGGTGCCGCTGTAAGGCTCTTCTTTAATTTCATGAAACTTCTTTGGCATTCACCAGACCATACAAATGGCACACATTTTCTAGTCAGTCTAGTCATGGGTGCTACAATCCTAGAAAAATCTTGAATGAAACGTCTATAATAGCCTGCTAACCCCAAAAAGCTTTTAATTTCAGTAATTGTCTTAGACACCTCCCATTTCATCACTGCCTCCACTTTACTTGGGTCAACTGCCACTCCCTCAGCTGATATGACATAGCCCAAGAACTGAATTTCTTTTAGCCAAAATTCACACTTACTGAATTTGGCGAACAATTGATTATCTCTTAATAACTGCAAGGCAAATCTCAAATGCGCTGCATGCTCCTCTTCAGATGCTGAGTAAATCAGAATATCATCTATAAAGATCATAATAAACTGGTCCAAATACGGATGAAAGATTCTATTCATCAGATCCATAAAAGCTGCAAGAGCATTGGTTAGCCCAAATGGCATAACCACAAACTCATAGTGACCATATCAGGTTCTAAATGTTGTTTTATCAATATCACTCTCTTTAATTCTCAACTGGTGGTACCCTGACCTTAAATCAATTTTAGAAAATACCTTAGCTGATTGCAACTGATCAAACAGATCATCAATTCTGGGTAACGGGTACTTATTCTTAATGGTCACATCATTCAACTTTCTGTAATCTATACACATGCGAAAACTACTATTTTTCTTTTTCACGAACAACACCGGTGCTCCCCACGGTGAATGACTTGGTCTAATAAACCCTTTCTGCAATAACTCCTCTAATTGCTTTTTCAACTCTTTAAGCTCTGCTGGTGCCATCCGATATGGTGCTTTTGAGATCGACATGGTACCTGGCAGCAACTCAATAGTAAAGTCCACCTCTCTGTGTGGAGCTAAACCAGACAAATCTTCTGAAAAAACATCGGCAAATTCCCTAACCACGGGAACTGCCTCCACAGACTGACTAGCCTCCATCAGACTCACTGAAGCTAAATAAGCTACACACCCTGCATTTATCAACTTTCTAGCTCTAATTGCAGAAATTATAAACTTAGGAGTACAAAAAGTCATACCTTGATATTCAAACACCGCACCATTAGGATGACAAAACCTGATCATTTTCTTTTTGCAATCTAACATTGCTCCATAGGTCTCAAGCCAATTCATTCCCAAAATAATATCATAATCTATCAATTGCAGGGCATATAACCGACCCGGCATCTGGTTCCCTCCAATCACAACATGAGCTTCATCTATGTAGCTCGAAGTGAGCATAAACTCACCAGAAGGAACCTCCACTACCAACTCACAAGATTTTTCTTCCAAAGGATGAGCCATACAATTCAGGAATTTTTCGAAAATAAAAGAATGAGAAGCACTGAATTAAAAAGAACTCTGGCTGAAAATTCATAAAGAGGTATTGTACCTTCTATCATATTCGATGCCTCCGCCTGGGCACGGGTGATAGCCATAACCCGGCCTCTACCCCGCTGTTGCGGTACACCTCCACCATGACCTGTTAAAGGCTGTTGGGGCTGTTGCTGCTGAACACCTCTACCATACCCATATTCTCTTGGATAAGGGCAATTGCGGATCAAATGCCCTGACTGATTGCAATTATAACACCTGTAACCTGGTGGAATAATGGGCTGCCTGGCGGTACTCTGCTGTGATTCTTCTACCTCTGGCGTATAACCACGCCCCTGCTGAAATTGCTGACGACCCCCTTTTCCTCTTCCTTTACCCTTGAATACTTGCTTTAATTTCTGATCCCATTTACCAAAATTTGAAGAAGAAGGTCCTGCTGGAGCCTTTCCCCTACTGACTCCTGCTGCTTGCTGGGGTAGCCGAAAACTACCTGAACTTGACCCACTTGCCTGCCGAGCCCGAATAGACCTCTCAAGTATAGCTGCTCTCTGGGCTGCCTCCTCAACTGTTCTACACATTAATGGTATCACCGCATTTTGCAACTCTTCTCTCAAACCCCGAACAAAAATTCAACCATCATAGCATTATCTGATACTACATAAGGTGCATATCGGCTAAGTGCCATAAATTGCATCTGATATTCTAAAACTGAAGTATTACCTTGCTGGAGTGTTCGAAATTTCTCTCTTTTTGCCTGCTGCACTTGAAGTGGAAAAAATGTATCATTGAATACCTCGAGAAATTCCGGCCAGGTAACAACCTCCTCTGATCTATCTGCAAAGGTGGTCTGCATCTTCAGACGCCACCACTGCTGCGCAAAGCCTCTCAGCTGATATGTGGCTAGCACAACTTTGTTCGCTGCTGGACACCTCATGGTCGTAAAGACCCTTTCAACCTCATGAATCCAGTGCTCTGTTGTATCTGGATTCGGCCCTCCTGTATAAGTGGGCGGCTGCAACCTCAAAAACTTTTCAACTTGCATCATTGGCTCTTCTGCTGCCATTACTGGTGGTGGTACAGGTGCCACATAGGGTACCTCTACCCTTGGCGGTGGTGCAACTGGGGCCACGGGTACTCCAGCATCAGGTGGTATTGCTGCTGGAAGTATCGGTGTCTGCTGATCCATCCTCATCCGAATATCGGTAAGGCTTTCCCAAATCCTCTCAATCATACGCTGAGTGGACTCTTCAGGATCCTCTCCTCCACCACCCCAATCCCTTCTATAAGCCATCTTAACTTCTTGCACCAATAATATATCAATTACAAACAAAACCAGTCATTACGAAACCAGAATCAGCTACCAGCAGTGTACAAATGTAGAAATATGGCTATATAATTTCCCAGTTCTTTTATATTTACACGAACCTCGCTTTGATACCAACTGTGACGGAACGCCTCGCTTTAGCCCGTTAAACCATTAACGAACTAGATCCGCGTTCGTCTCCCGCGAACGGGCCGTAGCCTCGCAAGGGATACCAAACACGTGTCCGTGAAAAATAGAAGGAACACACTTGATCACATATATGATTCATTATTTCATATAATGTACAAGATTTACATAGCCAAATTTTAACAAAAGTACAAGAAAGTACAAGAGTCTGGGGCATACCCCGAGGTAACTAGTACAACTGAAGAAAGAAACTACACTGTTGGAGGCGCTGGCCCAACACCGCTACGATGCGGCCCCGAACTGGTAGACGGTAACGAAACGTCCTCCTCGCCCTCACCTGTGGGGGGTGGGGGTGAGCCTCTCTAGTCACTGGCTCAGTAGGGAACTCCCCCAACACCGAGCAAACCAAAAACACAAGTACGGAGACAGTAAACCGCACTAGCAATTTATAGAACAACCAAGCAGGATATTAAAGCTGTAAATGTACTCACCGTTTTCCGACTACGTAAAGCAACTGTAATACTTAAACGGCAAACCCAGACATGTGTACGAGCTACAGTAGAGACCGCCACACACGAGCCACGTGAACTGGTTCGCGACACCAGTGACTGACTCGGACAAACTAACACAGGTTTACCTCTCAGTCTCGCAGCCACGGATGAAAGGTCCAGCTGCCGCTCAACGTAGAAAAGTCAAACAACTGTGGAGACTAACTAAACACCACTCCCGCGGACACACAGCCGCAGGCTCATGCTTGGCACCTCTAGGGTCTCTGGCCGGAGCACTCTAGAGTGAGGCACTGGAAAGGACTAGTCGGGGACCAGTGTCGACTACCGGTGTTCGTACCCCCAACTAAGAGCGCGCTAAAAGTGACTAAAAATAAACTCAAGAGTCATTGTCCCACTGTCGTCTTTCTCTTAGTCGGACGTACAACTCAAACAAAGGAGTGAGGGTGTCCAGGTCAGACGACACAGACCTCAACAGTACAACACAAGTACCGGGACAAAGCCCCGAGCTAATAGCCTGGCTCACAGAGAACCTGGGGCACCCATCTAGAAAGGTAACCACAGTAGGTGTCGTACTACTTGCCACGGACACCGAACCACGTGCACGTCAGACACAAACCACGTGAAACGTCACGTAAACCTCAAGTAACAACTATCCACAACACGTGAACACAACACTGCTTGCGTGAACACCACACAACTACACAAAGAACCAGCTAGCTACACAACCGAAGTGCTAGCTTCAAGGACCATGCACTCTCAGAGTGCCACAAGTGCCAATGCACCACACGATATTACCAAATACACCAAATAATAACAATCGAGTAATCACGTCACATAAGTCATGCATGTTCAGACCACTCGGCTGTGGTCGCAACATGGATCTATGTCGCCTTCAGAACGCGACGGCCCGATGGGGCGCGTTCATCATATGAATGCGACGCATAAACATGTCGCGTTCCTCACCTAAACGCGACGGGTTGGCCTGTCGCCACCTGATTGCGACAGGGGTATCCGTCGCCTTAGCAGACGGAAACCCTAATCCGGGATCCCCTCCACGGATTACCAACCCACACCATGCAAACCACCCTTAATTAGTATTTTTCATGCTTTAATGGGTTCCTGGGCATGATATCTATTGTGTAGAAAGCATTAAACTGATCAAACCCTGCATTCCACACGATTCTCGCCCCGGAAACGGGAAGAGTCACCCTACCTCGCGAAGAACATGCGATACCCCCGGCGTTTCACTCGCTCCACGTGAGCTTCCCACGACACGATCACGCCGAAATCACGAATTCCCGCTAAAATCGCCGCAGCTCCCCTTTCCCTGGCCGAGCAGAACTCGCTGCAGTTCTGTCCGGCTGGGGTTTCTTAAAAACACCCAGCGGTTGGGAACGCGACATATCGTCGCGTCGCGACCTGATCGCGATGGACCTAGGCATCGCCTTCCTGCCTGCCGCTCTGCGCGCTACACGTGGCGCACATGCAGACGACCAACACCCCAAGGCAGTCACCAGAACGCGACGACCACCTCTGTCGCGTTCAGAACGCGACACTCCTCCCTGTCGCGATGACAGGCTGAGGACATTGGGGGTGCTGCAGGCCCGGACTATCGGCCCAATAAGCCCCTTAAATACGCACACGTACCTCACACAAACCACATTGGCCTCACGATAGCCATCACAACCACTAAACACAGGATCCACGAGGATCCGAAAAACGTGCGACGTTACAGAACCACTCGCGGAGACCCACGAAGCACCGATACCTCGTCACCAGAGGTGCGGTTGGAACTGCTTCGCTTATTCCGGCAGCCGTAACGGCTTTCCCCTTCGACGACATTGCCGAAGCAGCAGGGAGTAGCGGGACCAAAGAACGACTGGAGATCGCGAGGAAGAAGACGATCAAGGGAGAAGCTTGGGGGGCAAGAGAGCTTTCGAGTCTCGAAGGCGTAAGCCCCGCCTTCTCCCCACCTCTTCCTTATAAGGAAAGAGGGGTGCATGATTCGAAAAATGAGGGCGAACTTTCTCCCGCTTCGACACTTCGTTCGTATGGGCCACGCAGGGTTCGCCACTCGACACGTCACCTTTGTCATCATGAGGGTTTTTCTGTCCCCGAGGAGAAATTCCAAACGGCGTCGCTTTGGTGCCATTCGCACCTCTGAGGTCGGCATCACATTTAATGTGAGGGAGACGTTCGAACAGGCCTCCGCCCTCAAGCGCCACAGTTCTCGTGCCAACTCGAGGGCGTGCGGGGCAAGTCTGGAGGCTATTTCTAGCCCCCTAGGCCCACGGAGCCCATCATGGCCCTGCACAGCCCATCATGGCACAGCAGGCTGATGTGGCCTTCTTGTAGGCCGCTGCGTGTCCTTGGGTGTGGCCCAAGAGCTTCCGAGCACGGTTTCTACACCAGGACACCTCCAGGCCCAGGGGTAGTCTTCGGACACAACACAGCCTGTTCGGCCCAAACATCGTCTACCGGACAGGCCTTGTTCGAAGCACGCTGCTGCTCCATTGGCGCGAGCTACGCTCCTGGCCACCGAACACCGAACGACAAGTTCAGCTACCGAGCAGCCCCCCTGCTCAGTACCTTCCGACCAGAAGGGTTACGACAGCCCCTTTGCTTTTTAGCGACGGTTGCAACGGCTGCGTAGCACGCGCCCCATGATCAAGTGGTGCGTTAACTGCAGAGCCCCTCAAGGGACGCCTCAACGCATAACTCCCCGCCAAGGGCACCAACTGGTGCGTCCTTTCTGGCGACGTTAAGGGACGACCTGTCCCATTCCTTCGGCACCTCCGCCTATAAAAGGCCCAGGTAACTTCCATACAAAGGTATGCAACCTTGAGCACTCACACTTGCCCTCGCGCGACTCACACACGCCAGAGAACTTCTTTCCTTCAAGCCTCTACAGTCTACTGACTTAGGCATCGGAGGGTTCTCCCCGGTTCTTCAACCGGCCCCCCCTGATCCTGTTCTGGTTCTTGCAGGCTTCCGTCCACACCGACGATCACTTTCCCTCTTCTCAGTGGAGGCCCGTTTGGCTTCGGCCCAAACAGGAACACACCACCACAGAGCCGTTGACATATATTGATGAAAAAATGGCGGGATATTTCTCGCCCTTCTTAATATTTGTCATCGGGTGTGCGTAGCCGTTGACATATATTACATTTGTCAGCGGCTATAAGAGCCGTTGACAAATACTTCAACTTTTCGTTCTTACACCCACCCGCCCCGCCCCCTCCCTGTTTCTGCTCTCTACCTGCCCGTCCCCTCCTTGCTTCCCCTACCTCCTCCCGTCCCTTCAGTCCACCATCACCGAGGGGGACAAGCTCCTCGCCCTCCTCACTGTCGTCGGCACCTCGGGCGTCGTCGAGACCCAACGCAGCACCCTCGAAGACTGCCGACGTTGAGGGCCAGCTCGACATCAGCTTCATCACCACCTCCAACACCCTTGTCTCCAAGACGGTCATACCCGCCCTCCCGTGCAGCCCCGCCTCGTCTATGGCCTTTGCTACCATCTTGTACATCATCTCTATGGTCAGCCTGTTCCAGTGCAGGATGGCCTGCACGGTGTCACTCTCTAGCTCCCCTTCCGGCCACATGGGGGTGACCACGTACACCGCAGGCCTCTCCCCCTCTTGGATCTTGCTCACAATCTTGGCGGCGATCTCGATGGGCACTAGGTTCAGGCACTCGCTGTTCTGGTCTTCCTTCCAGGACGCACAACTCCCGAAGAAGTACTGGTTTTCTATGTAGATGAATCGCGTTGCCCTCATGATCGCCTTGATGTAGCCGGAGTGGATCTCTGTTTGATGACAGTGTTCCCCAGCAGAGCGAGCGAGGTGCGGTCCTGCCAGACCATGACCAGAGTGATGACGCCCTTCTCAGTCTTTCGCTTCAACAGCTCCCGAATGGTGACGCCCTCGGTTCCGGGGATCATTCGCTTGGGGTCCCGCACCAAGGTGATCTTGACATTTATCGACCAACCAACGACGTAGATGAAGTGCTTGGCCTCCAAGATCGTGTGATGGATGTCCTCCCACAAGCGGGGCAGGCAGTAATCGCCGCCGCCGGAGAGTGGGATCATAGGACAGAACCTGTCGGAAAGGTGGGTTGTAGGGGGGGAGGTGAAGGGTGGAGGACGGAGGTGGGGGGCAGTGCTGGGATGGGGAGAGGGGGGTTGTAGGGGCGGAGGAGGCGACCAGGGGGGGGGGGGGGGGAGGGCGACAAGGTTTTTTTTTTCTTAATTTTTTTTTGTCAGCGGCTGGAGGAAGTCGCTGACATATTCTTAATATGTCAACAACTCCAACCGCTGGCATATGTACTATATGTCAACGACTGCGATCCATTGACATATTCAATATATGTCATCAAATACTAACCACTGACATATGAAGTATTTGTCAACGGTTAATGATGGCCGCTGACAAAAATTAGTCGACGATAAATTTGTCAACGACTTTATCAACGGCTTGAAGGCCGTTGACATAAATCTATGTCAACGGTTTTCGATCTTTTGTCAGCGGCTATAAGCCGCTGACATATGTCCTATTTCTTGTAGTGATTGTAACAAGATTAGTTAATCAGCTAATTCAGGTTGTAAATCTTCTTAGTCGACAAGCATTAGGGTCATTTGTTATTTGTTTGAAGACCTGCGGACATTAACTGTGTCAGAGCTTCTTGGGTTGTAAGAAGTTCATACAAACAGTGAAGATCATGACAATGGGAGCCACTACATCACATTAAAGCCTCATAATTCATATCATCTCTCTCTCTCTCTCTCATGTTCTTCCTCCTTTCTTTCATAACAACATTCTTAGCGATAGGAATTATATGACAAGATGGATTCAAAAGCTTGGAGCAGACCAACCATTGTCTAATTGAAAGGTCTGGATCGGGTGCCCAGGGCTGCCCGCACCATTATCTTATTATATGACATTATCAAACGGTCAAACAACTAATTACACATCCTCGAAGATTATTGCATCTCGTATAGATTGCATGATAGATGCCAACAGCGTCCTAAAATCATCAAGCGGGGCCCCGCTCCCATTCAATTCTTCATCTTCCGATTTAATTCTTTCCCCCTTGTTCTTGTTAGCATTTATTGATGCAGCTGGGTCACCCCAACGTACATACTACCAGCAGCCTCCCCCGTGTCCACAGGTGGTTAAACGAGTTCGGCAAGTAACCAGGTAGCCGTTCCCCACCCACGCCCAAGCCCAAGCCCCTCCAACCTCCACTATTTATGGCGCCCCCCCCCCCCCCCCCCCCCCCATACCGTCGTCCTGTTAGACTCGAATTCTGTCTGATTACGACAACAGAGCTGCGCATCCGGACCCCCCTATAAACCCACTATAAATTTCTCCAAGTTCCCCTAGATCTTGTGTAATTCACACAAAAACTTGCGTCTTTATCATACTTTGTGTGTCTAATTAGTGCCGCCACCCACATCGATCTTTGGGGCATCTCCCCCATAATATGCTTGTCTAGTTGGTGGTTTCAAAGTCTTTTGAGGGGTCGGTGATTTCTTCGGTGCTGCTTGATTATTTTAACGTCACAAGCGAGGCGCCTCTTTTGTAGCGGGGTCCGTGGGGCCCGCCCGGGAACTCGGAGAGCCTGGGAGGCCCCCCACCTGCCACGGCTCGATCGGAAGAAGCAGGGTCCCACTTGTCTTCTTCCGCTGCCCCGGATCTATAAAGACGGCCTTTCTCTCGCCTCCCTCTGATTCAGATCCGAGAGAGAGAGAGCGTGCGCTCCGCTCCCCAGCATCTCCTCCCTGCCTTAGTTGCGGGGTTCCAAGGGCCATGGCATGCACTCCGGGTATCCTGGTCAGGGTACCGGCGTCCGCCGCCAAGGACGACATCCTCTACGACCGTCAACCCTGCGCCATACGCAGGTCGTGTTCCACCGGCGACGCCCTCTGCCACAGGAGTGGGATGGTACGGCGGTCCCGATCAGAAACGTTTCTGCTCCGGTGCGCCCTGAATCCCCTACCCGGTGGCCCTTCTCCCCCCGAGCCCAAGATCACGCATCGCGGATCCGTCGGCATCTTCCCTTACGAACATGGGTTCCAGTCGGAGGCGAAGATGGTGGTGTTGGAGGATGGGGGCGACGTGGAAGGGCCTCACCTGCCGCTGCATGATCTGGGGAAGAGGAAGAGAGCTAACTGGGTGGAGAGGCTGCTGGAGTTGAGGAGGCAGTGGAAGGACCGACGGCTGATCAAGGAAGAGGCAGGCGAGGGTGCGGCCAACGAAGAAGACTTAGAGCCCTGTGCCGTCGTCTACGACTCCGAGGACGAGGAGGACAAGTGGGCCGGGGATGATCAGGGAAGAGAAGGAAAGGTAACGGGGCTCGACAGGGAGGCGTTCTCTGCGCTTCTGGCCGCTGTGCCCTTGGGGGAGATCAAGCTCTTCTCACAGCTAGCCTTCCTATGCAATGCGGCGTATGTCATCCCGCAGCTCAAGGTAATGCTAACGTTTTCCCCTCTGTGGTCTCCTCTACCGTGGATGCTCTTCGTACTTCGCGTTTTTGGTTGGTGGGCGCACTTTTAGCTGGTTCTTATTTAAAGCCCAACCGAACTTTTGGTTTCGCATCGCACCAAAGCTTGTCCATGTGCCCACCTTCCAAAGAACCCTCGTCACATGATACCACATGGCGCAGTTGCTGGAGCGTTTTGCTCTGTTTTGGCTTCTGCCAACGCATGGCTACGCTATTTATTTCTGAATCCTACCTGGCCACGGTGCACGGGCCAGTCGGGCCTGTTGCCTCGTTGATATCGACCACCTTCTTCGATGTTAACGACTTTAGCTAATAAGTCAGAAAAAAATAATGGCGGCAGGCGGAAGACCTGAGAAATTACTACGACCTCCGCTGGGTGACATCCTCTCTGGAGAAGAAATCCAAGGCCGCAGCGGCCAAAGAGGACCTCGAGACCGATTCCAGCATCGCAACCGTGCCGGAGCTCGCTCAGGAACATGCCCAGAGGGACAGGGCGGCCGCCGCCTACGAGATCGCGGCCTCCGCCGCCTCCTACGTCCACTCCCGGACCAGCTGGGAGACGCTGTCCGTCACCGGAAGATACCGCGCCGGCTTCTGCCACCCAGTGGACGATGGCGACTTCCGCCGTGCCCGTGACCGCGATGGTGGGGACGCGACGGTGCACGAGTCCGAGGTGGCCGTGCACGTGGCGACGTCGACGATGACCGCTGTCATCGCGGCCGAGGAGGCAGCCAGGCTGGAAGCCGCGCGGGAGCTGCGATCGTTGCAGTCGTGCCCGTGCGAGTGGCTAGTCTGCGACGAGCCCGACACCTGCACGCGCTGTTTCGTCATCCAGGTTCGGTACCGTGAGCGACCCACCGCCACCACCCTTTGCTAGCCCGGTCCAGTTCATACGTATCCCTTATTAACACCCGCAGCAACGTGATGGGCAGGGTTCCGATTCCTTGGCCTCGTGGCAGGCCAACCTCTTCTTCGAGCCCACCAAATTCGAGGTGAGAAAAATGGCAGTATGAATCCGTCATGGTCTTTGGGCCATTGCAGTAACGAGTGAGATATATAATATATATATATATATATATATCAGATGAGAAATATTTAAAAATCACATAGAGTATTATATGCAGTTTTTGACTTTCTTCTTATAATTATTGATGTGGCATATTTTTAATGAGAATATCATTATAGTGTGTTATTAAATGATGTTATAAAACTATTTATATAATGAGAAATACTATGTTTCCGATTAATCGGAAGCACAGTTAGAAGTGGTTTTATCTCATCTATTTTTTTATTTTTTGAGAGAGTATATTTAATACTTGTATTTAATATATTCACACCACTTTATGTACATAAAATAATATACATATAGTAATATAATATTTATAAAGAATAAAATAATATACACAAATAATATAATAATATACAAATAATATAACAATGTACATAAATGACGTCATTTGTGTGTGTTATTATATTGTTTGTGTATTTTTATATTATTATGTGTATTATTTTATTCTGTATAAATATTATATAATTATTTGTGTATATTTTTCGTGTAAATAAAATGATGTAATTATATTAAATGAATCCTGAAACATTAAATGTATCATTCCTTAAAAAATAAAAAAATAATAGATGTAAAACCACCTCAACTGTGCTCCGAATTAAGCAGCAGCATAACATTACTCTTCTCTAATTTACCCATCCGATATGAGTCTCAAAGTCTCCGTGGTCTCATGATGGTGGAGCCATCAGGAGTGAGCTCCCACCACGTACATGTCACCACTGAGTACCACACCGTTACGTGTACTGTGCGTGGAGCGAGTCGTTCTCATATGGGATTAGCAAGTGACAGTCCGGTTTTAATTTCGTGTTCCTGCAGAGAACCGGGGCGCTGGTCCACAGGGGAATCTACGAGGCCGCCAAGGGGATCTACGAGCAATTCCTGCCGGAGATACTGAGCCACCTGAGCTGGCACGGGGAACGGGCGAGGCTCCGGTTCACGGGCCACTCGCTCGGGGGCAGCCTCTCCCTGATGGTGCACCTGATGCTGTTGGCACGCGGGGCCGTCCCGCCCTCCGCGCTGCTCCCTGTCGTCACCTTCGGGTCGCCATTCGTATTCTGCGGCGGCCATCGCGTGCTAGATGAGCTGGGCCTGGACGAGGGCCAAGTTCGGTGCGTGATGATGCACCGGGACATCGTGCCAAGGGCCTTCTCGTGCAGCTACCCGGACTACATCGCGCAGCTGCTCAAGCGCCTCAACCGTTCCTTCCGCTCTCACCCCTGTCTCAACAAGGATGTGAGTACACATATATATATGGAGCAGGACATGCTCTTCCTCTGCTTTGTTTCTTCAGGGTGATGCATGGGATGAGCTCCAATGCAACTGGAACTGCGTCCATTCTTACCTACGAATCGATGGTGTGTGGGTATGCAGAAACTGCTCTATTCCCCGCTTGGAAAGCTCTATATCGTCCAACCAGACGAGAAATCTTCGCCGCCTCACCCGTTGCTCCCACCTGGATGCGCGCTGTACGCCTTGGACGGCGGCGGGGCGACCAAGGCGAAGGTGGCGGGCGCAGTGAGGGCCTTCCTCAACTCTCCCCACCCGCTGGAGATGCTTAGCCATCCCGCGGCGTACGGCTCGGAGGGGACGATCCTGCGGGACCATGAGTCGGGCAACTACCTCAAGGCCGTGAACGAGGTGCTGCGGCAGCACACCAAGTGGGTGGTGAAGAGGTCGAGGGCTCAGCGGCTGCAGCAGCACTGGTGGCCTCTCCTGAAGGTCACCGTGCGAGACCACCCATGGAGGCCAACCCAGGACGTGCCCTCGCCGCTCCGGCGTGTGGAGACTACTAGCTAGGTGCATGGGACGGGGAAGCTTCGTATGCTTCAACTGTGCCCTTCTTCGTACCTTTAACCTTCCTCAGGGCTTTGTACATTCGCATACAGTCTTGTAAATGCAAACACCGCCCACATATATAAGAGGGGGAAACGGCCATCAAATGGGCTGAACACGTCTTCACCTTCTTCCGATGGATCCTGCAAGTTGGTTCTGTAATAAGAACTCCCAACCCTGCGCTTCAACCTTTCCGAAGTGGAAAATGCCTCCTTTTTCCTTTGTGTCAGCAGGAGTTCCAGGATCCTCCTTTGGAGAACTGGGGTATTTGTTCATCAAATCAGATCGAAGACTTTGTTCCAGGTTAACCCTAACCATGTCCCTTGCAATCAGTTATCTTGGGATGGTTATTATCAAGGTGTGGTTATCTCTTCAGATAACCAGGGCAAACTTTGAATACTCAACATATGTGTGGTCTCCAGAATATATGAAAATTCAGAAACAGTAATTAGTCATCAAATATGCTTACGAGTGGGACAAAACAAATCTAGGTTAGTCCTACTCTAAGGGTTGAGGCAGAACAACAGAGTAATCTTGGGTTCACCCGATTCGAAGTGGGCTCGCAGGAAACCAGACTCAGGGCCAGCCATCCGATGTTTGTTGGATGGAGCCACGAGTGTCAACCGGCCCAACAAGGTTGTTGGGCTAATCCCATGGATCGCGACACAAAATGCAATAAGTATTGTATAGCTGGAAGCCTCAGGTTTTCACTTGTGCTGTAGGCTAGCTCCACCCTTGCTAGTCCACATAAATTGATGTGGAGAAAGGATTTATACCCATTAGGTGGTTTTTTTTTTTTTACCCATTCAGCACCGAATTGGTCCCAAGTCTGGGCCCCATGCTCTAAAAATTGCTTTGAGCACCGCTTGGTGCAAACCGTGGTGGTAGTTTGCATCCACGGTGGATGCAAACTACCACCCCATTGGGGGTGGGCACAACCCTAGGGGTTGGCCCACCCCCAATGACCTCAGCTCCCCCAATGGGGAGCTGAGTTGTTGCAAACTGCCAGGTTGGCGGTTTGCAACAAGTCTTTCCCAATTGCTTTTGAGGCATGGGACTTAAGCACGGCACGGGATCAATCTTATGCCTAGGAAGGACAAAAGTTTACTTGCCCATGAGGTAAAATTCCTTTCTCATTGATGCGATGTCTGAGTGGACCAATAAGGAAAGTGTTTTTGGAGCAATTTAGTTCAGCTACGTCAATTAAATATGAAGGTGATGTGGTATGACATTTGTCATCATACCCTTGACCCCCAACTTTATCACCATCTAACGTCTATCATCATTGTTCGCATACCATCGCTACCATCACAACTATAGTTGCTAGTCATCATTAGTCAATGATGTCACTTCAATTGCCACCTCCTTCATCGCTAGTTTCTATCGGGGTTTTTTTATTAAAATAATTATATTTAATTATTTATATAATTATATTTAAAAATATTTCTCAAAATAGTCACCAAGTTGCCACGTTGGCAACTTGGTGATCGGGAGACCGGATGCTAGCATGGAGTCGGCATTGATAATGTTGACTCCGGAGTCGCCATTGACAATGCCGACTCCGGAGTCGTCATTGCCAATGCCGACTTTGGAGTCGACATTGTCATTGCCGACTCAGAAGTCGACAATGGCAATGCCGACTCCAAAGTGTTAAAAAAAAAACTGGCCGATGGAGGAGCGGAGGCGCCGGGGTCGGGGTCGACTCACTTAGAAGCCGGAGTCGACTCTAAACAACATAGTAGAATTGGGGTCGACTCCTTTAGAAATCTGAGGTCGACTCCGCTACTGTAGCACTTGCAGAATATTTATATGGAGGTTGACTCCTTTAGAAACTTGGGGTCGACTCTGAACAACAGAGCAGAAATGAGGTCGACTCCTTTAGAGAGCCGAGGTTGACTCCTCTTCAACCAATCCATCTTCATTCTTAGGAGGTCAACTCTACCCCCAAGTGTTTTTGTCATACTATCGGACTTTCAAAACTAAATCAACATAATATGTCTAAGTCACATATACATCAACATAATATGTCTAAATCACAAATACAACAAAATAACATATGTACACTAAAAATACATCAAAATAAACTATGAATCACAAACAACTAAACAATATGAAGTATAGAATATATCTCAAAAGAACTGTGGAAACCATCTCTTCTTTCTCTTTCTAGATGCTCGACCACGACCACAACTGTGGAGCTGCTCTTATATCTCACTCTGAGCATCAACCTCTGTCTCTGACTGTGACTATGTCTCATGCACTAAGATAACATCACATGACTCTGACTGTGCTATCTCAAAATCTATGTCCTCTGATATACTGCCTAATATCTCCCCAAGTAGATCAGATTGACTCTACTGTGGTAGTGTGCTAGTCGAACCTCTGTGACGTCACTGGCGACGATATGTACCTACTGAAGACTATGATGGCTGTGAATGTGTGATCTCATCTGGCATCACCTCATCTGTCAGTATCTGTGAAGCTCCTACGTCATACAGACTATGTTGTGAAAATGTCATAACATTAGGATAAAACTGAGGTAGTCCTGCATCATCTGGCTGCTGTGACGTGCCTGCGCATGGCTCTGAAGGTCCTGCATCTGATGTAGATAAATATGTCTGCTGAACCTAAGATAGCACACTATCAATGTACATCTGCATGGTTATATATCTAAACTGTGTACTGTCCGATATCGTATAATCCTGAAGGCCATCAGTAACCATCATATGTAGATGCCTCATACCTTCTACCAAACTCCTCTCTATGTGATCACGCGGCTCATAACGCATATCATAACTGAAACCTGGCCAACCAATGAATCGCCTGGTGATAGACTAATACCAAGACATATACTCCACTCTACCAACAGTGTATGACGTGTCCTCATCTGGTGGTATAATGTAATCTCTCTGAGGATGCCACATCTGTACAAAATGTGCAAAATATCTAGCCCAATCAATATGCCCACGTCCCTTCCGGGTGACACGATCTATTGCATCAATAGGATCAGGAATAGGTTGTACTCTACCAAATTGTCTAAGTACTCTATCTAGAATATGCATCTCAGCAATAAAAAAAACAAAGAAGAGGAACCCGAGACAACCAAAGATCAGATCCCTGCCTAGAAATAGCTGGTAATATCTACAATATATCAAAAGTGTATGGCTCCCACTTAACCTGTGTTGAAAATATATGATGTAAGTGTAAGTACTCTATCCTTTGTGTACAATACAATAGGTTTCATTATGTTTACCTGATAGTCCTCCTGATGATCAAGCTCTGATCTGTATAGTCTCAAAACATGTCAATGGTTATTTATCTCTTCTCTCGGAACATTCCACCTTCAATTTATTTGTAAGTTAATAAAATTTCTATAATTAAATAGTCATACAACATTCTGAATTTACCATTGACCCAAAGGCATGTCCTGTGCCAAAGGATGCATCGCAATATCAGGACGTCCCACATGTAGTCGCTCCCAAGACCACAACTAAAAAATAAATCAAATATTTAGAAGAGGCAATAAATTGTGACAAATTACCTGAAGAAGAGTCAACGAACCACAAATGGCCTTGGCATCCGACTTGCATTCAATAGACAACTGACAATAGAGATAAGCAAGTGTCGCACCACCCCACGAGTATCTACCAGTTCGATCAAAGTCCTCTAGAAGTGGTAGATACATAAGTGGCACTGAGTTTCCTATCTTGTTACTGAAAATAGTACAACCCAAAAGATGTAACAAGTATGCTCGTGCATGTCGTCTAACAACCTCCACCGATGCATCCTCTGCGATAACTGCAAACCTTTCTCACAACCAAGATAATTTTACATAACCTCGTCTCATCAACTCTGGGACATCACCTAAAAGTGCCCTGCAAACATCTGTCCCATCTAAACTAGTGTTTCCTACAATAACATCACCATCAATTGGTAAACTCATCAAAATAGCAACATCCTGCAACGTGATACTCATCTCCCCATGTCTAAGATGGAAAGTCTGTGTCTCACTCCTCCATCTCTCAGCAAGGGCAGTGATCAATACCCAATCTAACCTAATCCACTGAACCTGAGTCAAATGAAATAAACCAGCTCTATGTACATATTCTACAATGCGGGGGTCAACTGGCCAACCACCCAAGCTCCTATGGTGCTCCCAACATTTAAGAACTTCTGTTTCCTGAAAAAAAAATTTAAAATCTGTTAACATTAAATTTATGCACAAGTAATAACAATAATAATTTAATAATAACAATACCTGGCCAATGTAAACCAACTGTGATCTATGCCCCTTCTGTGCGTATAATACAGAATTATCTACAGGACCCGGAAGCTGGTCCATCTCTGCCATGCCTACATACAAGAAGAACTATAAGTATATAAACAACATACATAAATATGTGTGAACAATATGTGTAAACAACAGACATAAATATGTGTGAAGAATTATAAGTATGTAAACAGTAGACATAAATATGTGTGAACAATATATGTAAACAACAGACATAAATATGTAAACATCAAACATAACACTTACTAATTATGATGAGGGGCTTGCACCCCTGGACATGTACTTCTATAATGTCTTGGTTGGCCACAATGACTACAATGGTTATGGGATGACCCTTCTTTATTTGTATCCATATGCATATGAAGGCGTCTGCTACGTGGACGACCACTTTGCCTGCGATCAAATGGAGGTTGCAATGTAGCACCTCGATGCGGAGGCCAATGTCGACTGTCTAAGACAGAATGAAAAGCAAACCCATATGTCTGTCGATAGGCCTCCACAGAATAAAATGCAGCACAAAAGTTGAAGTGTGAAATATTTGCTGGAAATGATCTACAAATGCCACTATGTGGACACAAGGAAGACCTGTCATGCATAAACATTGCAGGAGCAACCACATTGCGGTCCCATGTTAACAATGTATTGATGTCCGTGTGAATTAGTGACTTGAAACTCATGTCTAGAAAATCTGATCACCTGACATCTTCTAGCCTCTCGCTCAATAATACGAAGTTGGACTTCTACACTAGAAGCATATGATGATTCCCAATTCAAACCATCCTCACGTCGTTTAACAAAAAATTTATTTTAACCTGTAGAAAGTTTTTTGCACTAAAGCCTGGATAGGTAAACCTCGTGCACCTTTCAATACACTATTAAAACTTTCTGAAATATTTGTTGTCATCATACCAAACCGTTTACCACCATCATATACCTTTGTCAATCTTTCATAACCGACATCTTCCAACCATTTCTTTGCTTGAGGATTCATTTCTTCTATTTTCTGTATCAAATGTTGAAATTCAAAGATACATGTTCTAGTCGTTGAAGACCATGCTAAACCTGTCAATGTCTTATCACGAAATGTCTTTTAAAAATTATCAGCAAGATGTCGCAAACAACAACGATGGTAACCAATAGGAGGAGGAAATACCTCAGATATTGCATGCTCCAAACCTCTATGTCGATCAGAAATGATTGCAAGACCAACTCTATTTGTAACTTTCTCTCTGATGTACGTCAAAAACTATGCCCAAGAATCACCATTTTCCGATTCAACTATAGCGAATGCAAGGGGGAATAAACCATCATCTGCATCTACAGCAGTAGCAATCATCAAAACACTAGGATATTTTCCATACAAGTGTGTTCCATCAACACTTATCAATGACCTACAATGTGGAAACCCCTGTATAGAAGGTGCAAATGACCAAAAAACTCTTTGAAAACGAAAGACAGATTGTTCTGCATAGGTGAACTACACAACTGTCCCCAGATTTGTCAATTGAAGGGCCTCTAGATACCTCGGTAGAGTAGCATATGATGATTCCCAACTGTCGAAGATTTGTTTCATAGCCAAACATTTTGCAATCCATGTTTTCTTATATGAAATTTCAACATGATATTCATCTAGTATTCTTCTCACAATTTCTTCTGGTGTAATTGTTAACTTTGTCTTCACAGCTGACAAAATCAACCTTTGAACAAAACGAGATGTGCATCAGCGATTGGAACTTTGCAATATTGGGTTCACACATGTATGAGGTCCAACATATTTTTTTATTTTGAAATATTCAAATCCTTTGACAACTGATGCATGAACCCTCCATGCACATGTATCATGAATGCATTTAGCTGTAAACATGTTCGTGTGACTTCGTGTCACCTTATATTGAACACTATGTTGAACTGAATATATTTGTAATGCATATATCAAATTCTTCTTATTTGTAAAAATTTGTCCAACATGAGGTTCTTCACCCTCTAAAGTACAAGGTACATCTATCCCTTCATGAGAATTATTCAACATGGCTTCATCTATCCATTGATCAGAAGTGAATATATCTGGAGGGTTTTGCTCATATTCAATTTCTATATTATTAACCCTGGCAATATCAAATAATGGTTCATCATCTTCCTCGTCCATATTCTCATTGTCATCTATATCATCTTGTGAATTTATTTCATCTTCTTCATCCTCCTCAATCACATGTTCTTCTGTTACATGGTGCCTACATACAAATCAAACATGACAAAAGATTTATGGTATGTTATGTGAATGCATCAAAATATTTTATGAGGATGATGAAATCTCATACCCTGATGAGCTTGCACTATGAAAACTATGTGAATGATCAGTGATTGACATGAAAGGATACTGTGAGGAGCCACCTCCATAGCCAGTCGACCTCCAAATAAAAATTATAAAATTTATCAAAATTTAATCACACTAATATATATTTCGTACAAGTATGGGAGACAACTCACCATGGGTTATAATCTGTAGGTAAAGTGTAGTCATATGATTCGTACCGTACATCTCTCTCATTAGCAGAATAAAATCCAGTAGAATCAGCATCATCATTCAACATACATGTGAAGAGTCCAGTTGGTTGTTGATACTCATAGTGTTGAGTATGCAAGTTGTCATCAATATGACTATGTGTTTGCACTTCATCGTTGCCTTGAATAGATATATTATCTACATCTTCCTTCTTCAAATATAATTGTATAATGGATATATGAGAAGGATACAAAGCGAACATACTTTCAACCATTTCATCATCTTCAACTCTCACAACAATATATTCACCCATAGAAATAGGCCACTTGCATGTTATACCAATCTTAATATGTCTTTCGTCATATTTCGTCAAGATATATATTTTCTCATCAACTTAGTAAAAGTTGTGTCTTTCCTTACATGCAAAATACGTACAATGCCTCTTTCATATTGAGGTTTATGATCTTCAATACGTAAGACATCATCATATATAATAACACATTAAAGAAATATTTGAACTAGTCATATCTGTCATTTATAAGATAAATAAATCACATTTGTCAAACAAGAATATTTAAACATCAAATTTATACCTAACTAACATTCATAAAAAATTAACATCAAATAATATAATAAAAATATTAAATAATAAAAGAACATACCTGTGTAAGAGTTAGGGCGGAGGGTGGTCAGGAGGTGAGGTGAGGGGTTGCGGCGGGCTGAGGGGGTTGGTGGAGGAGGAGAGGATGTGGTGGAGATGGGTGGGTGGGGCAGGGGGGGGGGGGGGTAGGTGAGGGAGGAGGGGAGGAGGAGGCGTCCGGGTGGGGGGAGGTGAGGGAGGAGGCGGCGTCTGGGTGGGGGAGGTGGCGTCCGGGTGGGGGAGGTAAGGGAGGAGGCGGCATCCGAGCAAGGCGACCGCGCGGCGAGCTGGTGCGACTGCGGCAGGGTGAGGAAGAGGGGGGTTTTGGGCGAGGGTTTTAAGGGAGGCTGTCGGTGTTGGGAATGCCGACTTCGAAGTCGGTATTCCCAACGCCGACCGCTCTTCGAACCCGTCTCCCGGTCACCGGATTGCCAACGTGGCAATTTGGTGACTATTTTAGAAATTATATTAAAATATGATTATTTAAATAATAAAATATAATTATTTTAATAAAAAACCCTTCTATCGGCCATTGACCACCACGGCCTATTGCCAATTGTCTCTACCACCTATTTGAAAGTGTATGCAGAGAGTAGACGATGGCGTAGATTCAAGCCGGAGAAGAAGCGCCAAAGCGACGCTTTAAGGCATTCCAGGCCTCCATTGCAGTCTTAGCGCCCGCCCATGGTGTAAGGCAGGGCTGATGACGATAATGTGGCATTTAGCCATGACAAGACCATCTGATCCTCGCGATACCACAGAGGGTAGGTATTCTGGAGATGAAGGTTTTGGCGGAGGAGGGACGCCGGTGATGTGGCCCATATAGCCGTGGCCATTGAGGATGGGCTCA
Organism: Colocasia esculenta; assembly: GCA_014218235.1. Lineage (NCBI taxonomy): Eukaryota > Viridiplantae > Streptophyta > Magnoliopsida > Alismatales > Araceae > Colocasia > Colocasia esculenta. The sequence continues at coordinate 13,940,914 of CM024762.1, read as the reverse complement.
ACGAGTCCACGCCAGAGCAGATAGCAGGATCCATCCAACTTGATAGGAACCAAGTTAGATATGTTGGAGATGACAACAGCAGGGGGAGTGGCCGAGGGCGAAGCAACGGCAGTAGAGGTAACTGTGGAGGTATTGACGAGGGGACCGGTTGATACCTCATTTGCAGCGATAGAAGCAGCAGGCACACCATCCTCAGACGCCATGGAGAAAGCCGTGAAACAGTTGGCTCTGATACCATGAAAGTGTATGCAGAGAAATGGGATGCCTCCCAGTTTAGTATATTTATAACATTCGAGAATTTACAGAGAGATAAGAGAGACCCCCAACGACCAGGGGATAAAGATAGAATAAATATGATTTATCTACATGGTTATCCTCAGCCATTGGGTCTCTGCCGTTGTGAAACGTCATCCGGACTTAATACTCGGTCAACCAAATTTAGTACCTCAAGCAATCCGGCTTGAACTTAGTACCCAAAGCATTTCTCTAACTACAAATTTGGCCTGAAAAGAATGAGAGAAGATTTAATAGATCAGTAATGGTTGCATAGTTTGAACTGAAAAGAATGAGAGAAGCACAATTCTTTTGATGATATAAGTGAGTTTTCCAACAGGTTTGAGAAATATTGAGTTGCACGTGCGTTGCCATTGGTGTCCACTTTGATGCTAGCCAATGACAACACTACTGCACATGTTAGCATAAATTGGATGGATCAAAAAGTGCAGTGAAAGATGATGGCCTTACGTAGTGACATCTTGGGATGTCAAATAGTCAAAGAATAGCACACCCCGCGTAGGGATCGTCCTCGTATATGAAGTGGGAAGTCAAGGTTTCCTTCCCATTCTACAGATCGACACTCTTTGATGAGAGGAAGCACAAGCAATGGGGACTTTCCTCTCAAATCTGTAGCAGGATAGGGACCAAGATCCCAATGGTGGTTGTGTATCTCACTACATGTCTCTTCTCCCCATCAGAGAAGAGGTTCTTATAGGGACTCATAGTCTTTTGTAACATCCACTGAAAGGAGCTAAGATCAACCGAAGGAAGCTTCATGAATGGGAATAAATGTGGGAGTTATCTCCCTATAAATATGGGAGTTTTATCCCTTCATCCTTTATGTCCAGTTGTGGGCCACCCAGAATAAAGGCCCAATCAACATTCTCCCACTTGGCCCACAATTTTAATATGCATATATAAAAAATAAAGTTGTTTTTTCATAAAAGTAGGCCAATGGTGAAAAAAGGATTTTATTCTCTATGCGCGTAATTTTAAGAATAAGAATATGATTGAGCTTTACCTCCCTATATGCTCCAACTCTTGTTATAAAACTTTATTCTTTAATCTAGTAAACATAATGGGAAAGGACTATGGCGGTCACATTCTATCACTTTACATATGCATTACAAATCATTAGTATGCAGACCAACGTTCTTGATACAACATAGGTGCTAGCCCCTTTGTCATGGGATTTGCTATCATTTGACTAGTGCTAATGTGACGAAGTGATATATAACCCATCTGATTCTATCCTTAACAGCACAATATTCAACATCTATATGTTTTGAACTTTTAGATGTTTTTCTTTGAGTTGCAAGTTGCACTACTGATAGATATATAATCTACCACTTGAAGATCTGCAATGAAGTTTCTTAACCAGATGACATGTGATGTCACATTATAGCATGCAATGTATCTGGCTTGCATGGTTGAGGATGATGTGAGTTCCTATTTTGCACTCATCCAAAACACCGCTCCACCAGTCAACATAACGATATTTTTTGATGTCGACTTGCAATCATCAAGACATCCAGCAAAGTCCGCATTTGAATAGTCAGAGACTTCTAGAATATCCGTGTGTCTATACGTCAACCTGTAATCTTTTGTCCCTTATAAATACCTCATTACCTTCTTAGCAACCTCCCCATGCTCCATGCCAGGATCACGTTGATATCTACCGAGTAATCCTACTAGAAATGCAATGTAAGGATGTGTACATGTTTGGGCATACATCAGGGTACCAACTACTAAAGCATAAGGTATCTTCCTCATCTCATCCATTTCCAACTCATTTTGTGGTGATTGCATTTTACCGAGTTTGTCACCTTTCTAGATTGAAGCAATACTAGGTTTGCGGTTATTCATTTCAAACCTTTCTAGTACCTTTGAGATATAGGCCTTTTAAGAAAATCCAAATGTTCTCTTGGATCTATCTCTGTGAATCTCGATGCCTAATACATATGAGCCTTCACCCATATCATTCATCTCAAACATTTGTGTAGAAAACTCTTGGTTTGATGTCATAACCCAAAATCGTTACTAGCAAGTAGAATATCATCAACATATAATACCAAGAATATAAACTTACTCCCACTAACTTTTTGGTATATACATTGATCAACAATGTTTTATTTAAAATCAAAAGTTATAATTACCTCATTAAATTTGAGGTACCATTGTCGGGTGGCATATGCTCCTTTCTAGACTCAGGGAATTCTTCTAGTTGGTCCATATAATCCTCTTCTTCTAGAACCCTATTCAAGAAAGTTGTTTTCACATTCATTTGATGTAACTCTTAAGTCAAAATGAGCTATTATAGCCATTACAATCTGGAAAGAGTCCTTTTGTGAAATTGGAGAAAATGGCTCTGTGAAATCAATGCCTTATCATTGAGTGTATCCTTTTGCAACAAGTCATGCTTTATATATTTAAATGTTATCTTTGGAGTCTCTTTTAGTCGTAAACACCCATTTGCAACCTACGGGTTTGACTTCACATGGCAACTCGACGAAGAACCCAAACTTTATTATGTTGCATAGATAACAACTCTTCTTTCATGGCATCTAACTATTTAGTGAACTCTTGACATTTTATGGCTTGTGTAAACGTTATGGGGTTTCTCCAAGTTACATTGTTCACTGAGATATAATTGATAATTAGTGTACCTACTAGGTGGCATGCGAACTCTTTGCCCCATCCCAGAATCATGTTCATATCCCTCATGTGAGATTTGAATTTGCTCTTGTTCTTGGTGAGCAGGTTCAGAGGATACATTCGCTTTCACAATAGGTGCTGGTTCATCAGATTCATTGTCCATTACCATAGGTACTTGATGTGGTGGAATAGGTGGGATCAATAACGGTATTACTAATGTTTGAATGGTGGATGATTCTGTTTCCTTAAAAACTATGTTTCGAGGCTTCACACTCCCACTATTCGAATCATCTTCAATGAACCAAGCAATATTAGTTTCTACAACTTTGGTCAGAATAGAAGGAAAGTAAAATTTGTATCCTCTTGACCTTTCAGGATAGCCTGTAAAATAGGCACTCACTATCCTCACATCTAACTTTCTTTCATGTGGGTTGTAAATCTTAGCCTTTGCCTGACACCCCCAACCATGGAAATGACTTAAACTGGGTTTCCTTCTTGTCCATAACTTAAATGGTGTCTTAGAGATAGATTTTGAAGGTATCCTATTTAAGATGTACACGACAGCCTTTAAGGCTTTACCCTACGAGAAAAGAGGAAGAGATGCACTATATGTCATACTGCGGACCATGCATATCTATTCCTCCTCTCAACCACGCCATCTTGAATTGGCCTTCCTGGCATGGAATATTATGCTAATATTCCACATTCTTGAAGAAATCTCCCAAATGATCCTGGAACCCAACCAACCCAGTGTGTTTATCAAAGTATTTGTTGTCCATCTAGAACATCTAGAAGGGGGGATGAATGGGTTGCCAAAAGGAATTTTTGCAGCTTAAAAAGAAACTTAAACGTGATTGTTAGGGTTAAAAATATTGTAAACCAAAATGAGAGTTCAAATGCAGTCACACAAGGGACTCAAAGATTTTATCTTGGTTCGCACTGAGATCTTTCTTAGTGCTACGTCTAGTCCCCAAACAACAACTTGGGTTTCACTAAACACTAGGGTATAGTCCTCCCAAGGACACTACAACACCCAACTCAACTGGTCTTCCCTTCATAGCTCGAAGGGGAATGCTCACACCCAGTACACTATTGGTCTTCTCTTCTACAAAAGAGGAATCACGCACTTGCATCCCCACAAGTCTCCTCTTCTCGTAGGAAGAGGTACAAACCCAAGTATTCAAGAATTTCTACAGGGTGTGCCTAGACCAAGCACAAGAATGAACACTAATGAGGCTTGATCTGAGACGATGTCTGAGAAGGAGAGAGTGAATACAATAGATTTTCTTAGACACACAACTATCTCTCTCAAGAGTATTAAAAAAATGCATGGAGAGAGAGAACTAGAAGATTGGAACTACAGCGCTGCCTTCCTCATAGTAGAGCAGCAAGAGCGATTTGCAGCAGTGAAGTCATCGTTGTGCGGCAACAAGGCAGTGGATGTGGCTGATCTGGAGAAAAATGGAATGCACAGTACAGTAGCAGTGATGCAGAGGATGAAGTGGTCGCAGATTGCAACCATTTCTGAGGCAAGTTATCCGGATTTGGTAAAAGCTTTCTATATTTGTTTGAGATTAGAGGCAGATGGGTCCTTGACCTCCACAGTTAAAGGAACCCAGATTCATATCACCTATGATTTATTGGAGTCCCTGTTTGGAGTCTCTACCACCGGTCACAGCGGGGTAGATAGTGTGGATGTTCAGGCCAAGGGTTTGGGAATTATCGGCTCAGAATTCATGTAGAAAGATGGCAAAATTGACATCAATCAATTGAATGCCTTCAATCGAATACTTCATTTTATAGTTTGCCAGATTTTGGTACCTAGAAGCGCAACTTTCTCCTCCTGCACCAAGGCAGATTCAGATATGATGTTCTGGGCCATCCAAAACCAAGATATTCATATGGCAGAAGTAATAATCGAGAGGATGAAGTCTACATCAGCAGTGATATGGGACAAGAAGAACAATCTCAAAGTATCTCTTCCTTATGCTCGGAGTCCTACGTCCAGTCCCCAAGCAACCACTTGGGATTCCACTAAACAAGGGTGCAGTCACCCATAAGGACACTTACACATCCCGCAGCAACTGGCCTTCTCTTCTCTACCAGAAGAGGGATCGCTCCACCTGATGCAACAGGTCTTCTCTTCACACCCGAAGAGGAATGCTCACAGAAAAATGAGTTGAAAGAGAAAGGCCCCAAGACCAAGCATATAATCACTGCTTGATCTGAGGCGAAGTCTGAGAGACACAAGATTATCACAAATGGACTGTCTCAGATCAACGCAAGCTCTCAAAGGCAATGCAATATTCTACAGAGAGCAAGGAGCTACATAAAGTTAGAATGGACGAGCTAGCTCTTGTTGTTCTACATGTGACTAAGATCTTCAAGCTTCTCAAGGGTTGAAACAGTTGGTATGAGCTTGGAGTCACCAGTCTTCTTTTCTTCTTTGAAATAATTTGACCGTTGAAGTATCTGTTGAAATATCCATTGTCTCACATCTTCATGCACGTTGGAGTGTCTGGTTTGAAGGAAAGAGCAAGTGAGCCTGCAACCATTAATGCTCGGATAGACACACATACTCAAGGAAAGATTGTCTGAATTTTCTATCCTCTTGTCAGGTTGACAGGTCCATCTTTGAGACGTGTGTTTCCATCGGAAACCCTGCACACAATAAATGCTGACACATAGACAACTTATCTTTGTCTAAATTGTCAGTTAACATTAGTAGTTGTGCTGTATGAAGATACACCAGAAGGGAAATGTCATTCTGTCATTGTGACTTTGTGTGATATACGCAAGATAGATAAATGATATATCGTGTAGAGGTTTGTACTGTCACAATAAATGTTAGAGAACATGGGATATAACATGCTTTTGCGGGAAAACTTGAAATCCACAAAGATTTGAAATTCATTTGAATATCATGTGGAATGTAACTAAAGAATGTTAAAAAAAAATGTTTAAAATAGAATGTTTGACAGCTGTCTAAATTGTAATCATTAATAGAGGGTTGATGTATTTAGACAGGCTATACCCAGAGAGAGTCGATGTTGATATTAAATCAATGATATAATCATAAGTCAAGTAAGAATGTAATCCATATTGAAATCAAGTCGATGTGAGCATAATCCATATACTAATGAAATCGATGTTCTGTACAAAGTCATTATTTATGTAAGGCCCTCGAATTTTGTTGCATTATTTTAATTTCGTGTAATTCATGTTGTGTATGCATAGATGTACATATCTACGTATGTATCAACTATTTATACTTAGGTATGCATGTGTATAATTAGTTGTAAATAATGTATGAAATGACATGTTGGTAGTGTGTACATGATAGTATATATGTATGGCATGTAAATATGTATAAGTTGTGCATGGTTTATGCATGTTTTTGAGTTCTGGCCGAAGGCCAACTTGGCGTCAAGATCAATAGACGTTTGTGTTGTGTAGGCGTCAGCCATATGGACGCCAACACTAAGTCCAGCGTCCAGCGATGTGGACGCTAATTTCTCTGACCTGCATGCGTTGCAGAGCCCGAATTTTCGGGAGCAAGCTAGCTCACCCATTGGGGAGCTGTCCCCAACGGCTCTGAGCCTTCCCATCAGCCCCTGCGTGGGTTGAGGGGCCTCTTTGCTATAAGACTTCACCCCTTTGCAACCAGAAAACCTCTCTTGACCTCTTTCAAGAGATAGAGAAAACCCTAGCTCGGAGCTGCACAAAGACTCAACTTTGGAGGCTTCAATCCGGCGATTCAAGGCTTCATCCGGCAACCTACTGCATCAGGAGGGTAGCTGGAACATCGGGGAGGACTTCCCCAACCGTGGTTTGGTTTCTGCATCGACATAGAACCCGGAGGAGAGCAATTGTGGAGGCTTCTTGGGACTGCCAAGGAGAGCTTCTCCTGCCATTTAGATCCCTTTGGAGTTTTTGCAAGAGGCAAGTAACCTACCCCTATCGTCCATGTAGATGTCAAGTAGGGTTTTATCATTTTATGTATTTTTCCTCGTGTCCTAGATCCCCCATTCTTCTTGTTATTTGGAGTTCGGTCTGTGTTTCTGCACAGACAGGAACTTGGCGTCAATGCCCTTGACGCCGAGATCCCTAGTGTGCATCCAGCGATCTTGTCGTCCACTCCTGGAACGGCCAGAGACCGCCGTTAAGTTCTCCAGGACAGAACATTGAGCTGTTCTTCCTGATATATGATTATTTTCGATGTGTTTTCGATGAGGATATATTGTAAACCTATTATGATATGTAATATGGATGTCTGAATGTGTGTGAGATCCTTGTAATTTCTGTGATTTGGCATAAATGGTTTTATTATGGAGAATGTATGCATGATGAGACCTAGACCATGTTCGTTACCGTTTGTGCAATTCATGTGAAGTTGGATGCCCTAAATTTTTCTAAACGAGGGGGTAAATCAGTCCATGCTCTGAATTTTTGGGAATTTTCTCCATGCTCCTCTGATTTATTGAATTTTCTGAAATGGAATTAGAAAAACATGTGTAGGGTTGTAAAATCTCCAGTAAATTTGTACTGTGTAATAAACCCGGGAAAAATTCCTGTGGTATTGTGTATATTGGGTTCAGGGTTGATCTGTTAAACTGAACTTTTATGTTATACACCATGATAAGTTGAATTTCGAAGAATGGGAATTTAAGTTAAATTTTCTGCAATTGTATTTTGGATCAGAAAAATGTGAAAATTTTCATGTGGGGTCCTAAACCCGAAATCAGCATGTGGTTAAATTCTCAGGTCATTTGGACAACTATACCATGCAATATGAATTTTCTATGAAAAAATATGGAATTAATGCATGCCATTGTGAAATGATTTAATTTCTGTGTAAACCAACCTGATTGTGAAACTTCCTGAATGTTAATTTCTGTCATCTGTAGTAGCATGATTAGGGGAAAACAGAGTCATGTTGTGAATGAGAGAATGAATGAGATGTGAGTGTCATGTGTGAAATGTGTGTAAAAACCGATATGTGTAATGTGTAAGACTGTGCCAAGTGTGATACTGCTTCCATAGAGGGCTGTGGAACCATACCATGGAAAAGTCTCCATGGGAAGGTTCAATGTGTTGTGATCCTAAGGGCATTAGGATGAAATCCTGGAGGTGGACAAGTACCACTGGTTAGGGTGGAGACTTGTTCTCCTCGGTTTGCGCAGTCCAAGAGTCATCACTATATTGCCTAGGTGGCGTCTATGTGTATGTGATGTGTATGTGTCCTTCTTATGGTGGTTTGGACTATGTGTCATGGCACTAAAGTGTAAAATGTGAAATGTGTGTGATCATGTGCAAATTGTGTAGTGTGAACATGTGTAAATGTGCAATGTGTAAAAAAAAGTGAACTATGTGAATAAGAAATTGTGTAAAAATGTGAAACCAAAATGTGAGGATGTGAAATTGAAATCCATAATATGATGGTCTGAAATCATGTTAGAACAGCAACATAATTGTGGTTATGATCATGTGTTATATATGTACAATGCGTAGGATCCATGCTAGGGACAATCCTTACTTATGTGTGAACCATTCCATGTGTGTTTACTCTCACGTTATGGCTTGAATGAGAATGTAGCTTTCATGTGTTAGATTGTGAAGTGTTAAACCATGTCAAAACAGCAAGCTTAAAGCATGTAAAATGGTTATGTGCATGTGTAAGAATGAGTGGTAACCATGTTAGCAATGTTTTCCTTCATGTATGTAAGCTAATCATGCTGACTTGCTTTCATTTTGGCTTAATTGAAAGCAGAACTTTCATGTGTTGGAATGATTAGAGATCATGTGATAGGAGATTTTAATTTAAGAAATCTGAAAGCATGAATCATGTGTTTCATTAGTAGAATTATCATGATAGGTTGTTAATTTCAATGTTACGTATGCTACATGTTGTGTCTTGTAAATGTGTATGTAAAACATGCGATGGCATGTGCATGTATGATAGATGTAGTGTTATTTGCTGAGTCTTTTAGACTCATTACTTGCTTCGGCGTACAGGTGTAGTAGGTGACACACCTTTGGAGGAGACCGTGGAGAGCGACTCCGAGCGCGGGGAGTAGCTAGTTTGGTGGAGCTTAGTTGTGACATTTTGGCATTTTGATGTATGTAATTGAGACATTGTGTTAGCTCTATCATGTAAACTTGGACAAACTATGTATTTGTATCTTAGCACTTCTTTTATATGGATTATGTGGACTTCAGTTATTTAAATGTTAATCGAATCATGTATGTTAAATGTGGATGATGAATGAAATGAAGACAGTGGTTCTTTTACTTCCGCTACTCTGTTCTTATATTCACGTGTATCTCAGCTGAATGTTATTGTTGGGTAAATGTCCCACTGTGGCAACGTTCACTATACCGACGTGGGTTGGTATAACCGTACCGGTATAAGGAGGGTCGTCACAGAGATTGGTATCAGAGCAACCGGTTGAGATTGCACATGAATACATAAGTCATCATCTTCATTACATGCTAAGTCTACATAGGAATGTCCACATGTGTAGAATTGATTAATAATGAATGAAAAATAGATAAGAAAACGGTTAGGAAATAATTAAAGTAGCTCTAATGGTGGCTGAAATTTATTACAGCCATGGCTTCGAGAGGTAGCGTGGCGGAGCGCCGGCCCGTGAGGACGAGCCGAGACGTGAGGAGCGGGCGGAGCCAGCCCCGGCACCGCAGGGTCCTGTACTTCCCCCACCGCCGCCTGTGGATTATGGAGTATTCATGCAAGGTCTGGTGCAAGCCATGCAGACGCAGGCTCATACTCAGCAGCACTCCCGGCATAGTTGGAGGCTCAGGTTAGACTAATAAAATGATTAATAGTCTGTTTTATTTAATTATGCGATATTATGTTGATTGTGTATTGCTTGCTGTGTACTGTAGCAGGCTCAAGTACCAGCTCAGGACCATGGTGGACCTTCTGCCATGGAAAGATTCAAGAGGATGCTGCCACCCTCTTTTAAGGGGGAGAGCGACCCATTGTTGGCAGAAAGTTGATGAGGAGATAGAAAAGATCTTCTGAGCCATCAGGTGTGCAATGAGGATAAGGTTCATTAGCCACCTACATGCTACATGTATGCTTTAGTTTATATGCTTGTATGTTCTGTTAAGTTAGATTTGTTTAGATGGTGCTTATGAGCGGTGTACTTCAGGAAAGAGCTGATGTATGATGGGCTTCATTGCTGAGTACTCGGTTTGAGGACGGAGCGATTGATGTTGCTTGGGACGAGTTCGTGAGGCTCTTTCGGGTCAAGTTCGTCCCCGAGCATATTCAAGATCGGATGGAGCAAGAATTCCTATCTTTGACTCAAGGCTCCATGACCGTGCTAGAATATGAGGCAAGATTTTATGAACTCTCTAAATATGCACCTCATATCGTGGCAGATGAGCGCAGGAAGACAAAGAAGTTTGTGATGGGACTCAAGCCATCACTGAGGACGAGGCTCGTGGCGTTTGACCACCGCACTTTGGACGAGACCCTCAGTGCTGCTTGTAGGTAGGAGGGTGAGATGGAGCAATACCTTGAAGAGAAGAAGGCTTCGCAGAAGAGACCTACAGCTACGTTCCAGCGACAGGATAAGAAGAAAGCAATGTACCAGACTCAACAGCGATCAGTGGCAGTCGGCAGTTCTCAGGTACCTTCTGTACGTTCCCCTGGTATGAAGAAAGAGTGTCCCCACTGTGGGAGGACACATGGTGGTTCCGAGTGTTGGATGATTACGGGAAAGTGCTTGAAGTGCGGAAGCAGCGACCACAAGATCAAGGATTGCCCAAGACTTCAGCAGGGAGTCCAGCGCGGAGCGCCAACCCCAGCGGTAGCGGCAACAGCGCTAGCTACAGGAAGACCAGGAAGGCCTCGAGCCCCAGCTCGAGTGTTTGCTTTAGCGCGTGAGGACGCCGAGCAGGCGGAGCATGTCACCGAAGGTACGATTTTACTTCTAGGTGTGTACGCTCGGGTTTTGTTTGATACGGGTGCTACTCACTCATTCATTTCCGAGTGGTTCGCTAGGCAGTTAGCCCTAGAGTTAGGCATAGAGTTTGAGGATTTAGAGGTCCCTTTGTCTGTGCACACCCCTGCGGGTACGGTATCGACTGGGAAGTGCATTCCGTCGTTACTTGTGTGCATTGAGGATAGAATCCTAGATGGGTGTTTCTTCTTGCTAAAGATGAAGGACTATGATGCTATTCTTGGTCTGGATTGGCTAGAGGAGCACTATGCGTTAGTAGATTATCGTGGAAAGAGGATTGTTTTTCGCATTCCTGGTGAGGACGAGTTTTCTCATCCCTTGCCAAGGAACTTGGCGGGAAAGATGGTTATCTCTGCCATGAAGGCGATGCGCATGGTAAACAAGGGTTGTGACGCTTTTCTTGCCAGCGTGGTATTAGTACCAGAGGCTGATGAGTCACCTACTCTTGCAGAGATTGAGGTAGTGCAGGATTTTCCAGATGACTTTCCTGATGACTTGTTTGGATTGCCACCAGATAGAGAGATAGAGTTTACCATAGAGTTGCTTTCGGGCACCTCTCCTATCTCGAAGGCTCCATATCGGATGGCACTTGCGGAGTTAGCCGAGTTAAGGAGGCAGTTGCAAGAGTTGCTAGATAAGGGATTTATTCGCCCTAGTGTTTCCCCTTGGGGCGCACCTGTATTATTCGTCAAGAAGAAAGACGGGTCACTTAGGTTATGCATTGACTGCAGAAAGCTGAACCAAGTGACTGTGAAGAATAGGTATCCCTTACCTCGTATTGATGATTTGTTTGACCAGTTGCAAGATACATCAGTCTTTTCTAAGATTGATTTGCGATCTGGGTATCATCAGTTGAGGATTCGGAGTGAGGATGTGTCCAAGACGGCATTCAGATCCCGTTATGGACATTATGAGTTTTTGGTTCTTCCTTTCGGATTGACCAATGCCCCTGCAGCGTTCATGGATCTCATGAACAGGGTGTTTAGGCCTTATCTAGATAGCTTTGTCGTAGTGTTTATTGATGATGTGCTGGTCTACTCTCCGGATGAGGCCACGCACCGTCAGCATTTGAGAGTAGTGTTAGAGGTTCTTCGTGAGCACAAGCTGTACGCTAAGTTCAGCAAGTGCGATTTTTGGTTGCGCGAGGTTCATTTCCTCGGGCATGTTATCTCCGGTGCTGGTGTAGTAGTGGATCCAGCAAAGGTCCAGGCAGTTATTGATTGGGAGATTCCCAAGACCCCTTCGGAGATTCGTAGTTTTTTGGGTTTGGCTGGTTACTATCAGCGATTTATTAAGGGATTTTCATCCATCGCCGCCCCATTGACTCAGCTCACCATAAAGGGAGTGAAGTTTGTTTGGTCCGAGAAGTGTGAGAGTAGTTTTCAATTGTTGAAGACTAAGCTCACGTCAGCTCCGATGTTAGTCTTATCGAGCGGTGTAGAGGGTTTTGCTATCTACACGGATGCGTCTCGGATTGGGTTAGGCTGTGTGCTAATGCAGCAAGAAAGGGTAGTGGCTTATGCTTCCCGTCAGTTGAAGGAGCATGAGAAGAACTATCCGACTCATGACTTGGAGCTCGCAGCAGTGGTTCATGCACTAAAGATCTGGAGGCACTATCTTTATGGTGTCAGATTTGAGGTGTTTACCGACCACAAGAGCTTGAAGTATCTTTTCTCCCAAAAAGAATTAAACCTGAGGTAGAGAAGATGGATTGAGTTCTTGAAGGACTATGACTTCGACCTTTAGTATCACCCTGGGAAGGCGAATGTCGTAGCAGATGCTCTGAGTAGAAAAATGCCATCTCTCCAGCATGGTTGGAAGATGTTGGAGGATGCGGCTTGCGCGTTGACTGAGTTAGAGCCATCGCTATGCCAGGCTTTTGTAGCTCAGTTATCTCTTAGGTCCTCGGTTTTGGATGAGGTGATCGAGCAACAGAAAGCCGACCTTAGACTCTTAGAGTTAGTGGGCAAGGCAGGCATTGCTCGTGATGAGGAAGGTGTGATTAGATTTCAGCACCGTGTTTGTGTCCCTGATTTGGTAGATGTCCGTGAGCATGTGTTAGCGGAGGCTCATAGATCACGATTCTCTATTCATCCGGGTAACACTAAGATGTACCAGGATTTGAAGAGGTCCTATTGGTGGTCTGGCATGAAGAAGGATGTGGCGGATTATGTATCCCGGTGTTTAGTATGCCAGCAAGTGAAGGCCGAGCGACAGCGACCATCCGGCCTTATGCAAAGGATGGAGATCCTAGTTTGGAAGTGGGAAGCTGTCACTATGGACTTCGTTTCGGGTTTGCCTCGATCTAGAAGGGGCAATGACTCGATTTGGGTAGTTGTAGATAGATTCTCGAAGACTGCGCATTTCTTGCTGATGAAGAAGAAGCAGTCGGTTGAGAGCTTAGCTAGATTGTATGTTAGTAGTGTAGTTAGATTGCATGGTGTGCCGAAGTCGATCATTTCGGATCGAGATCCAAGATTTACTTCGAGGTTGTGGAAGGGTCTTCAGCATGCTTTAGGTTCGGAGCTGAAGCTCAGTTTGGCGTTTCATCCCCAGACTGATGGACAGTCCGAGAGGACTATCCAGACACTCGAGGATATGTTGAGAGCGTGTGTATTGGACTGGAAGGAGGATTGGGAGCGTCATTTACCTCTTGTGGAGTTTGCATACAACAACAGCTTTCATGCGAGTATTGGTATGGCTCCATTTGAGGCGTTGTATGGTAGGCCTTGCAGATCTCCTTTATGTTGGGAGGAGACCGGTGATAGGCAGCTGATCGGTCCGGAGTTAGTTCAGGAGACTTCGGATAAGGTCCAGCTTATCAGGAAGAGGCTTGTTGCGGCACAGGATAGGCAGAAGAGCTATGCCGACAACAGGAGGAAGGATTTGGAGTTCGAGGTGGGTGAACATGTCTTCTTGAAGATATCACCTACTCGTGGTGTCGTCAGATTTGGCAGGCATGGTAAGCTGAGCCCTAGATTCATTGGCCCGTATGAGATTCTCAGACGATTGGGCAGCGTGGCATATGAGCTAGCATTACCCCCAGCTTTGGCTAGTGTTCATCCCGTCTTCCACGTTTCGATGCTCAGAAAGTCTGTCCGAGATCCGTCTCATGTGATTAGTCATGAGCCAGTGGAGATTCAGCCAGATCTGTCGTATGTCGAGCAACCAGTAGCTATTCTTGACCGGAAGGTTCAGCATCTCCGGAACAAGAGTATTGCGTCGGTGAAGGTTCTATGGCGGAACTTCTCACGAGAGGAGGCTACTTGGGAGCTTGAGGATGCGATGAAGAAGAAGTATCCCCTTTTATTTGAGTAGTGTCGTTCTAACTTCGAGGACGAAGTTTCTTTAAGGGGGAGAGGGTGTAAGGCCCTCGAATTTTGTTGCATTATTTTAATTTCATGTAATTCATGTTGTGTATGCATAGATGTACATATCGACGTATGTATCAACTATTTATACTTAGGTATGCATGTGTATAATTAGTTGTAAATAATGTATGAAATGATATGTTGGTAGTGTGTACATGATAGTACATATGTATGGCATGTAAATATGTATAAGTTGTGCATGGTTTATGCATGTTTTTGAGTTCTGGCCGAAGGCCAACTTGGCGTCAAGATCAATAGACGTTTGTGTTGTGTAGGCGTCAACCATATGGACGCCAACACTAAGTCCAGCGTCCAGCGATGTGGATGCTAATTTCTCTGACCTGCATGCGTTGCAGAGCCCGATTTCCGGGAGCAAGCTAGCTCACCCATTGGGGAGCTGTCCCCAACGGCTCTGAGCCTTCCCATAAGCCCCTGCGTGGGTTGAGGGGCCTCTTTGCTATAAGACTTCACCCCTTTGCAACCAGAAAACCTCTCTTGACCTCTTTCAAGAGATAGAGAAAACCCTAGCTCGGAGCTGTGCAAAGACTCAACTTTGGAGGCTTCAATCCGGCGATTCAAGGCTTCATCCGGCAACCTACTACATCAGGAGGGTAGCTGGAACATCGGGGAGGACTTCCCCAACCGTGGTTTGGTTTCTGCATCGACATAGAACTCGGAGGAGAGCAATTGTGGAGGCTTCTTGGGACTGCCAAGGAGAGCTTCTCCTGCCATTTAGATCCCTTTGGAGTTTTTGCAAGAGGCAAGTAACCTACCCCTATCGTCCATGTAGATGTCAAGTAGGGTTTTATCATTTTATGTATTTTTCCTTGTGTCCTAGATCCCCCATTCTTCTTGTTATTTGGAGTTCGGTCTGTGTTTCTGCACAGACAGGAACTTGGCGTCAATGCCCTTGACGCCGAGATCCCTAGCTAGTGTGCGTCCAGCTATCTTGCCGTCCACTCCTGGAACGGCCAGAGACAGCCGTTAAGTTCTCCAGGATAGAACAGTGAGCTGTTCTTCCTGATATATGATTATTTTCGATGTGTTTTCGATGAGGATATATTGTAAACCTATTATGATATGTAATATGGATGTCTGAATGTGTGGTGAGATCCTTGTAATTTCTGTGATTTGGCATAAATGGTTTTATTATGGAGAATGTATGCATGATGAGACCTAGACCATGTTCGTTACCGTTTGTGCAATTCATATGAAGTTGGATGCCCTAAATTTTTCTAAACCGAGAGTGGGTAAATCAATCCATGCTCTGAATTTTTGGGAATTTTCTCCATGCTCCTCTGATTTATTGAATTTTCTGAAATGGAATTAGAAAAACATGTGTAGGGTTGTAAAATCTCCAGTAAATTGTGTACTGTGTAATAAACCCGAGAAAAATTTCTGTGGTATTGTGTATATTGGATTCAGGGTTATGATCTGTTAAACTGAGCTTTTATGTTATACACCATGATAAGTTGAATTTCGAAGAATATGGGAATTTATGTTAAATTTTATGCAATTGCATTTTGGATCAGAAAAATGTGAAAATTTTCATGTGGGGTCCTAAACCCGAAATCAGCGTGTGGTTAAATTCTCAGGTAATTTGGACAACTATACCATGCAATATGAATTTTCTATGCAAAAATGTGAAATTAATGCATGCCATTGTGAAATGATTTAATTTCTGTGTAAATCAACCTGATTGTGAAACTTCCTGAATGTTAATTTATGTCATCTATAGTAGCATGATTAGGGGAAAACAGAGTCATGTTGTGAATGAGAGAATGAATGAGATGTGAGCGCCATGTGTGAAATGTGTGTAAAAACCGATATGTGTAATGTGTAAGACTGTGCCAAGTGTGATACTGCTTCCATAGAGGGCTGTGGAACCGTACCGTGGAAAAGTCCCCATGGGAAGGTTCAATGTGTTGTGATCCTAAGGGCATTAGGATGAAATCCTGGAGGTGGACAAGTACCACTGGTTAGGGTGGAGACTTGTTCTCCCGGTCTGCGCAGTCCAAAAGTCGTCACTGTATTGCCTAGGTGGCGTCTATGTGTATGTGATGTGTATGTGTCCTTCTTATGGTGGTTTGGACTATGTGTCACGGCACTAAAGTGTAAAATGTGAAATGTGAAATGTGATTGTGATCATGTGCAAATTGTGTAGTGTGAACATATGTAAATGTGCAATGTGTAAAAAAAAAAGTGAACTATGTGAATAAGAAATTGTGTAAAAATGTGAAACCAAAATGTGAGGATGTGAAATTGAAATCCATGATATGATGGTCTGAAATCATGTTAGAACAGCAACATAAATGTGGTTATGATCATGTGTTATATGTGTACAATACTTAGGATCCATTCTAGGGACAATCCTTACTTATGTGTAAACCATTCCATGTGTGTTTACTCTCACGTTGTGGCTTGAATGAGAATGTAGCTTTCATGTGTTAGATTGTGAAGTGTTAAACCATGTCAAAACAGCAAGCTTAAAGCATGTAAAATGGTTATGTGCATGTGTAAGAATGAGTGGTAACCATGTTAGCAATGTTTTCCTTCATGTATGTAAGCTAATCATGCTGACTTGCTTTCATGTTTTGGCTTAATTGAAAGCAGAACTTTCATGTGTTGGAATGATTAGAGAGCATGTGATAAGAGATTTTAATTTAAGAAATCTGAAAGCATGAATCATGTGTTTCATTAGTAGAATTACCATGATAGGTTGTTAATTTCAATGTTACGCATGCTACATGCTGTGTCTTGTAAATGTGTATGTAAAACCTGCGATGACATGTGCATGTATGATAGATGTAGTGTTATTTGTTGAGTCTTTTAGACTCATTACTTGCTTCAGCGTACAGGTGTAGTAGCTGAGACACCTTTGGAGGAGACCGTGGAGAGCGACTTCGAGCGCGGGGAGTAGCTAGTTTGTGGAGCTTAGTTGTGATATTTTGGCATTTTGATGTATGTAATTGAGACATTGTGTTAGCTCTATCATGTAAACTTGGACAAACTATGTATTTGTATCTTAGCACTTCTTTTATATGGATTATGTGGACTTCGGTTATTTAAATGTTAATCGAATCATGTATGTTAAACGTGGATGATGAATGAAATGAAGACAGTGGTTCTTTTACTTCCGCTACTCTGTTCTTATATTCACGTGTATCTCAGCTGAATGTTATTGTTGGGTAAATGTCCCACTATGGCAACGTTCACTATACCGACGTGGGTTGGTATAACCGTACCGGTATAAGGAGGGTCGTCACAATTTAACTGAAGTCGATGTGCTTGGGAAATCGTTGTTTGAAACAAAGTTGATATAACCATGAAGTCGTTGTTTCATATGAAGTCGTTGTTCTACTGAAATCGTTGTTTAAGTGAAGTCGTTGTAGAGATGAAATCGTTGTTCATATGAAGTCGATGTTTGAGTGACGTCATTATAGACATGAAGTCATTTTTATACCGAAATCGATGTTTAAGTAAAGTGAAGTCGATGAATCAACCAAATCATTGTTTAAGTAAGACGAAATCGTTGTTGCAATGAAATCGATGCTATGATGTCATTGTAACAACCAAGTCGTTATTTAAGTAAAACAAAATCGTTGTAGTAACCAAATCATTGTTTAAGTGAAGCGAAATCGTTGTTGCAATGAAATCGATGCTATGAAGTTGTTGTAACAACCAAGTCGTTGTTTAAGTGAAACAAAATCGTTGTTTCTATGAAGTCGTTATAGTGACGAAGTCGATGTTTTTCTAAGAGAGTCGTTGTACTAAGTGAAGTCGATGTAAAACTGAAATCGATATTCTTTTGATGAAATCATTGTTCTATCAAAGAAGTCGATGTGGACTTAGACAAAACATATGCATTGAACTTCAAATAGCAGTGTGTGTAGACAACTTATAGATTTTACTTGAATTATTGCCTGTGGATAAACTTCAGAAAATGTTGTTAGGAAATACTTTTCAAGGTTTTGTTAATCACCAAAAATACATATAATTAATAATAAATTATATGGAGATGGACTGATAATCAAAATCTACATATTCTATCCCCCTTTTTGATAGCATCAAAAAGTGGGTGATAATAGGGATAGGAAGTGCAATTGGCTCAAAGACAAGGTATGAATATTGAGATTTCACAACTACCTATTATCCTTTTTTCCTACTGGTGGTATTTGCTATAACAAGTGAACTCTTGATGTCATCCAAGAAAGAGATAGCAAATACGTATCATGCAAACGGTAAGTTTCAACTGACGTTTCACATAGAAAATTTAAGCAAGAAATGCCATACCTTTAGCATGCCATTTTAAGCTTTCAACTACACAGAAAAATTTGAACAATATAATATGTGAACACGTGTATACAAACATGATTAACCTGAGTTTCTATTTAATTATTATATATTGTTTTGATGATGATAAAATACTCTATAAATGACAAAATCATATATTACCTTGAGAATAACATTAATTGAAAATTTTATCTTGGATAAATGAATACACTATGCATAATACACAAGAAGTGTGAAAAATCGTCTAAGTACGAGATCGACTTGCTAGTCCATTAGTGTGAAGTTGAAATATCACTCTGACTCAGGACCAATCGAAATCTGACATCGACTACGGTATAAGTCTCTCAGCAGTCAAAGTCTCACTCTGACTCAGGTCCAGTCGAAGTCCAACTTTGACTACTCTTTTTGTTAAGAAGTTGATGCTAACTTCGACTAATGAAGAAATAAGTAGGAGTTGAACTTCATGTTGTACACTCTGATTTGTACTGCGATTTCCTTCTATAGTGAACCTGTGGTCAAAGCTTCACTAGATCTTATGACCGTACAAATAATCTTTTGTTTAATATTTCATGAACATTTCCTTTGTTAAGTGTATCTTACCATCTGCAAAAGCTATGTTGAAATACTAGCTCCTAATATCTTAAATATCATGCCAAGATTGAAAAGAACATGATTTTAAAATTACAAACAAAACTTTCAAAAATGAAAAACATTTCTAGAATGCTTTTGCCATTTCAAAATCTCAAGCTTTCTATTTAAAAATATACTACACAATCTTTTGTGTATCTGAAACATTTAATGTTCTGAAAAATAACTTGCAGTAGTCTATGCACGTGCAGAACAGACATCTTTCTCATTTAATGCATTGTAGTTCTTTCATTGTTAATGTTATGTACGTTCTCTGTGGATAGAAAGGACTCCATAAATGTTTACCTTAGTATTCCTTTTGTCCACTATATAAATGGATAATATCCTAACCCAAGATATCATCTTGGAAGAAAAAAGTTGTTTTGTTTTGTTTATGCATATAGACATTTATTGTAGCTGTCAACAGTAGCATGCAAGCTATCCTTAAACTAGTAAACTACTGAACGTAAACGAGATGTTACACTCAAGGAAAGACTTCTCAATCAAAACGTCTATTTCTCAATGGTCAAGATCTTCAAACGAATAGCTGAAGAAGATGACTCTATATATAAGAAATTGAAGTCTGAAGCAAAATACAATTTTGAGACCAATGCGATACAAGTGCGAGACGACCAGGAGAGAAAAATAGCATAGAAGAATGCATACTCTCTCATCTGTGCACTCAAGCCTGTAAATCTCATCTATTCAAGTCTTCTTCACTAAGTGGATGAGTGTTCAAGTTAGATTTTGAGAAGCTCCACTTAGAGTTAGGGAGAGATTAGTGTGTCTAGATCATATTTCTCTTTGTATCTCTATCTGTCTTTGTGCTCATCTCTTGAGCAGCATCCTTGTAACAAAGCTTTGATTATAAAATCAGCAGATGTGTTTGCCCATTTTTAAGAATGGAAGGCTTGCTTAGGTAGGCAGTTGTATACCCTCAAAGAAGGGAAGACTTGCTGGGAGCAAATGGTGTATGCCCCTCGAAGAAGGGAAGACCATGTTGGGATTGGTGTTTTAGTTGAAAATCTCAAGAGTTTGCTTAGGGACTGGACGTATAACTCTTGTGGAGAGGAGATATAAACCATGATAAATCTCTTGCCTCTTTGTGTGATTGTTTCCACTTAGTTTTATTTTTACACACAACATTAACCACTAACCTCTATTTTTGTAGTAAGTCTTTAGTGTTGGATCTAGATGAGCTTATGATGTACTAGAGAGGGGTGAATAGGACTTTTGAATTTCTTACTAAGAGAAGTTAGATATGAAATACACTACACAAAAATGAATGATTAATGTAGTGTGTGAAATGAAATATAAATAGCAATCACACATAAATGCACAAGGATTTATCTTGGTTCAAATCTTCTCTCCAATAGGAGTCCTACATCCAGTCCTCAAGCACCTCTTGGGATTTTCCACTAACCATCAAGAACACTTGGCCTTCTCTTCAAAGAGGGATAGTACAACAACTTGCACCCAAGCAAGTCTTT
This sequence comes from Colocasia esculenta, assembly GCA_014218235.1. Classification (NCBI taxonomy): domain Eukaryota; kingdom Viridiplantae; phylum Streptophyta; class Magnoliopsida; order Alismatales; family Araceae; genus Colocasia; species Colocasia esculenta. The sequence continues at coordinate 13,920,211 of CM024762.1, read as the reverse complement.
TCTTCTCAGAGGGGTATACAACCTCCTACCATAGTAGGCCGAGTCCCTTCTACAAAAGGGGAACAAACAGGGAATAAACCCCTTGCTGGTTACAACACAAGATGAATACAGATGAAGTACTGCTCAGAGAGAATGAGCAAGCACAGATGAATAGAAAGAGATCTAAAGCAATAAGAATACTAGCCCTTCTCTCTTTCTGATTCTAGGGTAGACTAAAGAAATGATTTAAGGAATTTGGTCCATACTGCTATAGAACTCTGAAAGGCTTGTGAGCTTGAACCCTTAGAAAGAATGAGCTTGAAGGAAAAAAAAAACTGCTTGCTTTCCCTATTATCATATGTATTCTCATATATGTCTTTTGCTTCACAGACTTCCACTTCTTATAGCCTTCAAAGTTTTCATCTGCCTGTTGGAATGTAGCCGTTTGAAATATGAACATTGTGACTGAAGGAAACAGCTTGAGAAATCCATATTCATTTCCTTCATCTTCTCAATGGCTTCTTAGCAATTTTGGACAACTGCATACTACTGTAGACAACTGCAATAAATGCCTTCAAACGCTATACCCATGCAAGGTCTTTTCTCTTTGTCACGATTATACTTGTATCAAATAATATATTAGATAGTGGAAATAAAAAGAAAGACATTCGAAAAGACATCTTTCTGTTCTATAGAAAAGTACTGTCCTTAAAGCATGCAAGAGTAGGTGAGCATTGAAGGAGGAATGGACACCTGCTTGTCACGCAGTGAGTCTGCAAAAACTTTTCCTTAAAAACTGGAAACTTGTTAGTTTGAAGACCGTTGGAAAATATCTTGTAGATCAGATAGCTATTAAGGAACATTCTAAAATACAATACTCTAGGTATGTTCTCATTAATAAATAATAAATTGGAATGCATAAAACATAAAGAACAAAATGTGCAATAGTACAAACTTGAGTTCAGAAAATAAGTATAAAATGAATGCACTTCCACTTTAGAAGCTTTACGGGAGTCAAAGTAAAAATTAGTTCTGTAGACAGAGTTGAAAAGGTATGTTTAAAAAGCAATCGATTAGGTATAGTAATTTCTCTTAAGTTTACTAATCAAAAGAAGTCAAATGCTAATCAATAGATAAACAAGAGTTCAATGATTATAGGATACCATGATTTGTTCATTGACATACAGAAGATTACACAAAGTATTACAAAGTCAATCGCAATGAAACTTCATCAATCATTATGAAAATCTTTAGTAATCGATTATTTATAAGTGCTACTGAAACTTCGACTAGTCACGAGTCAGAGTGGTACTTCGACTATCAACATTTGTTCACAAGTCGATGTCTCACTTCAAATTCATAGGAGTCGGAGTTGGACTTCGACTGTGGATATTTGTTCATAAGTTGATGTCTCACTTTGACTTCATAGGAGTCGGAGTTGGACTTTGACTTTGGACATTTGTTCATAAGTCGATGTCTTACTTTGACTTCACAGGAGTCAGAGTTGGACTGCAATTGTAGACATTTGTTCACAAGTTGATGTCTCACTTTGACTTTACATGAGTTAGAGTCTCACATGATACATATACTAGTTGTGAACTTACAAAATTTTCACTTTGAGATAGATACCTTCTGTCATCAAGAGTCATACAGTATAGTAAACACATGCCTTTAACATATGTATGGAATGCAGTCTATTAAAAGAATGTTATTATATGCAATCAGATGAATTTGCATATTTCATGAACAGTGCTTTTATAAAGAAATGATTTTGTCATATTCAAAACAGTAAATAATACTTTTGTAAAAAAAAATTGCACAATAATTTCCCCCCTTTTTGTTATGACAAAATCAAGAATATGAACAGAAATAAGTTTAGGAAAAGAGTAGTCTTTTTACACAAACAAATTCATTGAAGAGTAGTAGGAAAATAAATTTATTTTGCCTTATCTCATCTCCCCCTTAATCTTATCTTCCCTATATAGTATGCTAAATTTCTATATATCTCTCCCCCCATATATCTCTCCCCCTTATAAAGTATAGTCTATATCTCTCCCCCTTTGTGTCATTAATAGAAAGGATAGCACATAAAGAGAGATTTGAGTAAAAGGAGGAAGAAATGCATATACATTATTGAAAAAAGAGTATATCTATTGAAACAACATGCATCAATACAAACAAAGAGACAGAGAAACTTTCTAAGATGACTTATAGGAAGGTAAAGAAAATGTGGGATTTGATCAAAGAAGGGTTGAAGAAATTCTCACTACTTCTTCTCATTCTCAGGGAAGTTATTCTCAAAAAGAGAACTATATATAGTGTAAGAGGGTTATATGGATGGAAGTTTCCTATAGGAGGCTAGTGATACCACTTGATCTTCTGAAGATAAGCACTACGACTCATAGTCATTCTAAGAGGAATGGATTTCATGCTGGCTGCCTGCTGCAGAAACTCGTGAATGGAAAGATTCTAGTGCAATCCTTTGGAATGAGCTTCTTCCTTTGCCTTGAAGTATACATGGTATCTCTCAATCTATTCAACTCCTAGAGATGTGCTCAATTGATCATATATTATGCACATGTACTTAGAAGGATGAAGCTTGCTTTTCTTGCACTCTTTAGCTTCATCAGGGTATCTGTGTACCCACTATTCAGGTGTAGACCTTTCTGATTCAGCATAACAATCCTGGAAGTGTCTGAGCAGCTCATCATTCTTCACAGACTGAAGTAGGATAAATCTGTGGAAAGGCAAGTGACTCTTGTACTGCATCTTGTGTCTAACTGCCAGTCGAATATGTCTGTGGAATGCAAATCTGGCAAATTTGGGTCTTAAGGTCACTGCCCCTATCAGACCAAGGTATAAATTTGAGGGCAACCCAACTGTCATAGTGGGAGTTATTTTCCTCTGCCCATTCAGTAGCATAAACCATTACCCCATACTGACTTTGGGCAAGTCTAATTTATACCTTTCTTCATTAAAAGCTTTCATCTTGGTGAAGGTCTCTTGAAATCTTTTCAAAGATTTGCCAAATAGGCCAAAGAATCTAAGGTTGAGATGACTCTTCACACTAAGAGATACATGCCTGTCTTATTAGCTACTTTGTATTTGATTTCCTCATTAGGATATGCTCTAAAAAGTTCTTCAACAGTTAAACTTAAACTGGTGTTGATGATACCTGTCAGTGTGGTGGTTGATACTTCTTTAGTCCTTATCAAAATAGAAAGCCAATCCTCAAACTTGTATCCTGGCAGGTCATGAATATCTAGAAATACCTTGATCTTCAAAATTCTTCAAATAAGTCAAAGTATCTCTGAGAATGATAAATGAAGGCATACCAAAATGGAGGAAATGCTCTTGCACTTACTGCTCCCTTCCTTTTCTGACCGAGCGAACTGGGGAAGTCTTCCTTGGGTATAAGCTTGGCAATAAGAGGTCCAGACTGGTCCTTTAGTGGTTTGGAAATGATAGAAAGCCAAGAGAAGAAGGTAGGAGGGCAAAGGTGAAGATTAGGCTGGGTTTCTAGATCATAATATTTGGCATCTGAATCTTCATTGGAGGATTGAGGTTGGATGGGCCATTTGGTTGTATGTCTAGAAGAAGTAGGTAGGACAATTGATTGTATGTGTGATGGAGATGTAGGTCTAGAGGAAATGGGTTGGTTAGGTTGTCCTGGTGGCAAAACTGAGGGAGATGTAGAGGGTTGAACTTGAAATGCTTGAATACCTGAGTAGGAGCCCCTTGAGGAGGGTCATCTTTATCTTCTTCTCTTGCTACTAGTTCTGTTGTGGCTACTACTTCTAGTTGTTCCTCTTCTGTTGATGTTGGCTCTGCTACTGCTGTTTCTGCATCTGCCCTTGCTGCTACTAGCTGAGCTATTGTTGCTTCTGGTTGTTCTGCTACTAGTTCTTGCTGTTCTACTACTGTTGGCTCTTGTTGTGGTGTTGGTGGCTCTTGCTCTAGCTGAGGTGTATTGGCTACTGTTGGTGCAGTAGCTGTCTTAGGGGTGTTGCTGATGATCAGTTTACCCCCATGTATTTTCCATTAATTACATATTTATTTTGGTGATTAACAAAACTTTGATAAAGGTTAATCTAACATATTTTCTATGAGATTTGAGCACAGGAAATAAAACAAGAGAAAACAAGCTAAACAGGTAAGTATCCTTCACACTGTAGCAATGTAAGTTTAAAGCATCAAATTTAAGTACACATCGACTTTCTTCTGTGTCATAACGATTTCAGTAAAGCCATGACGATTTCACTGTAAGTCATAACGATTGCATATCACATCGATTTTATGACTTTATAACGATTTCCTTAGAAGCATAACGATTTCCTCATTCACATCGATTTTGGTTCTATAACGATTTCATAAGTCATTGCTACTCTATTACAGTCTATCTCATAACGATTCGGTAAGAGATCGCAATAATTTGCCTCTCATAACGATTCGGTAAGAGATCACAACGATTTATCTCTCATAACGATTCGCTAAGAGATCACATCGATTTGATTCACAACGATTTGGTTATCGTATCGATTTCTTAAGTGAAAACAACGATTTGCTCTCACATCGATTTCTTAAGTGAGAACAACGATTTGCTCTCACAACGATTTCTTAAGTGAGAATAATGATTTGCTCTCAAAACGATTTCAGCTTCACAACGACTCGTTAAGTCTCATAACGATTTGATCCTTGTAACGATTCGATAAGTTACACAACGACTCTGTCACTGTAACGATTCATTTAGTTACATAACGATTTGGTCGCCGTAACGATTCGATACAGCAAACAATGATTTGCTCACATCGTTTTGTCTCTGACAACTTGCTCATAACGACTTGCTGATAATATCATAACGATTTTTCTCTACAACGATTTGGTTATTAATGCATAACGATTTGTATGTGCATCGGTTTGCTTATGAGTGCATAATGATTTACATAGATAACGTCACATTTGCATAACGATTTCATAAGTCATGCATATAACGATTCATGGAATATAACGCCTTGATATTTGAACTCATTTCTGAGTTCATTGAAAAGTCAAAGTCTTCACGTATATATTTCTGACAACCATGCATTTATTATGACTGAACGTATCACTGCAGTGCATGCAAACGATATCTTCTATTTCCATACTTATCCTGTAAGTATCTTTTTAGAAGAGCAAAATGACATTTCTATTTTGGTGAATATTCATTCTAACGTTGACTGGTAACAAGAGACAGTCTAGCTGTCTATTGTTTAGCATTTAATGCATGTAGGTCTCTGACAGCACTTCTCATACAACGTTGGACACAATAAAAGCCAAAGGATATCTCTGAAGATCATCTCTCTTTGCGTGCATGGAAGGCTAAAGACCGTTGAACGGGAAGCTCTACAGGACCATGCAGTCTAACGTATACCAGAGCTTAGAGACAACATACACTTCAACGTTCAATTTTCAAATTGAAGATATAAATAGAAGACTGAAGCTCCAGATCAAGAATAGAACAACACTTACAATTACAGTGCTTACGACAATCTTTCAAGCCCTCTGCGAGCATTCTGAAGAGCATAGTTCTCACTCTCATTTGTCCTAGCTCTTGCTCTCTAAGTTCAGTGTAGATCCTTGAGAGAGCCTTTAGTACTGAGAGAGTTCATGTCTTGTAGACCTTTCTACTCTCAGTCTTAGCTTCAGATCCAGTATTGTTTAAGCTTGATCTAGGGGCTTGTTTTCATTAGCACTTTTCTTGTGTTTGTTCCCTTCGGGTAGAAGGAAGATCAGCTGGGAAGCTGAGTGTAGAACCGCACAGGGGTTTGTACCAGGAGGTTGCTTCTGAGCCTGTAAAAGAAGTGGGCTACCTTCTTGCCTGGGAAAGAGAAGAAGACCTGGTGGGTTCCAGGGTGTTGTAATTTCCTCTTCGGGTTGTGAAGAGAAGACCAGCTGCGGCTGGGTGTGTAAGTGTCCATAAGGGGGACAGTACCCTTAGGTAGTGGAATCCTGAGTTGTTACTCAGGGACTGGACGTAGGACTCCTGTGGAGAGGAGGTTCGAACCAAAATAATTCTTTGTGTTGTCTGTGTGCTTGCTTTACGTTTACTATCTTTCTTTACTAACACTAACACCCATCGAAGTGTGTTTTGTTAAACTTTTTGTGAACAGGTTTAAGGTACTCAATATTTTTAAGAATCCCATTCACCCCCACCCCCTCTGGGCTTGCTAGCTGGGCAACAAGTGGTATCAGAGCTAGTCTCTTCGACAAAGAAGAAGATCCAACGATCTGAAGAGAAAAGATCAAATGGCAGCCCAAGGTCACTCCGAAGGTCAGTCAGTTAACAGGCCACCGCTGTTCGATGGAGAAGATTACACCTATTGGAAAACAAGAATGGAGTATTTCCTACAAGGTCTCGACTATCAGATCTGGTCAATAGTTGAAGAAGGTGATCTTTTGGTTACTAATGAAAGAGATAAGTGGACTGAAGACGACAAGAAAAAGATCTCCCTAAACTGCAAAGCCAAGAGCATTCTATGCTGTGCTCTTAGCAAGAAGGAATTCAACAGAATTTCCGCCTACAAATCCGCCATGGAAATGTGGGAAAAGCTCAGGATCACATACGAAGGCACCGACAAAGTCAAGGAAATCAGGATAGACATACTGGTGACACAATATGAAAGGTTTCAGATGCAGCCAGGAGAGTCAATAACCTAAATGTTTAGTAGATTTACAGACATCATAAATGAGTTAGCCACTCTTAGAAAGACTTACGAAATGGGAGACATGGTAAGAAAAATTCTGAGATCTCTACCATCTTCTTGGACTCCCAAAGTAACAGCTATAGAAGAAGCCAATGACCTGAAGAGGATGTCATTGGAGAAACTCGTCGGGTCCCTTATGGCCCATGAAATCAACATGGAGAGACTGTGAGAGTCTTCGAGTAGAAAGAAACACTCAAATGCTCTCAACGCTGAAGAAGACTTGTCAGAGGAGTTTTCAGACAACAATGAAAGCAATGAAGACGACGAAGATGAAGAAGCGATGTTATCAAGAAGGCTACAAAGAATACTAGCAAAGAAGAAAAAGTATCAGTCCAGTAGAAGATATTTCAAGAAAAACAAAGACTTTAAGAAGACAGAAGAAAATGATCAAAAGAAAGCTGAGCCTATATGCTATGAGTGTAAGAAGTCCGGACATATGAGAGCAGAATGTCCGAAGCTGAAGAAATGTGAATTCAAAAAGAAGGAAAGTTCAAGAAAACTAAGAAGATTCAAGAAGAAAGCTATGACAGCGGCTTGGGACAACAGTAGTGACTCAGACAGCGAGTCAAGCTCAAGCAATGAAGAAGAAGAAGCCAACTTGGCACTCATGGCCAACACTAAAGAAAAGGTAACATTAGACTCATCTTTCTCTTCCTGTAATGATTCAGATTCAGATGATTTGGAAGAAACTTTTAATGAACTTTATAGTAAATATAGAGAAGTATCTAAATTACTAAAAGCTAGTAAGAAAAATGTTGCTTGCCTAGAAAAATACCAATTCAGATTTAAAATCAGAAAATGAGCAAATGGAGAAACAAATCACTGAACTTAAAAGAAGAAATGATCTGTTATGCGAAGATCTGAAAGATAAAAATAAACAAATAATAAAATTAGAAAAACAAGAAACCTTAGACGAATTGAAAAAGGAAATTAAAACATTAACAAAAGAAAATGAAAAACTATCTAGTACACTAGAAAAATTCACCAACGGGAAAAATTTCTTAATATTAAAAGGTGCTAGACGGTCAGGAAAAAAAAACAAGGATTAGGCTATGCACCCCCAGATAATGAAGACACAACAGTATACCCTAAAACATATCCAACTCCTAAATTTGTAACTGAACAAGATACCTCATATAAATCAAACTTTAAGTATGTTCCGTATGAAAAGGTAACTAAAACAACATGCTGTAGCCATTGCAACAGGCTAGGTCACAGTAAAATAACTTGTCCAACCAAACACAAAAAATGGATAATTAAAAGAAAAATGATGACACTAACCAACCAGGACCCAAAAGAACTTGGGTACCTACAGCTTGATGTTTTCATTTCAGGGAAACCTTCGAGCATCCAAATGGTATTTGGATAGTGGATGCTCAAGGCATATGTCAGGTAATAGAAAGCTGTTCTCTCACCTCGAAGCTGAAGAAGGCACAGTGACATATGGAGACAATGGAAAAGGAACAGTGATAAGATGCGAATCTGTTGGCAATAAAGAGAAAATGTTTATTGAAGATGTACTATGCGTAAAAGGTTTGAAGCATAACCTAATCAGCATAAGCCAGCTATGTGACAGAGGACATCAAATTAGATTCCAAGAGTCTAAGTGCAGCATCATAAAGGACGGAGCAGTGATTTTCGAAGCTAACAAAGAAAAGAATCTGTACGTGCTTTACCTAAGAGAATTAAAGGATCAAGATATCTGTTTAGCAGCAAGTAAGGAGCAGTCAACTGAGCTGTGGCACAGAAGATTGGGCCACTGCAGTTTGGATGGCATGAGAAAGCTGATCAAGAGAAGCCTGGTGGAAGGTCTACCAAAGGTCAGCACAAGAATGGACGGTGTCTGTGGACCATGTGCAAAAGGAAAGCACACCAAGTCATCTTTCAAGTCAAAGACTGTGGTAACAACCTCTAAACCTTAGAACTCCTTCATATGGATTTATTTGGCCAATGAGGACCACAAGTCTTGGAGGAAGGAATTTTGGATTCGTTATAGTAGATGATTATTCAAGATTCACATGGGTGTCCTTTCTAGAACACAAAGATGATACATTTGAAAGTTTCGTAAGTTTCAGTAAAAAGATACAGAAAGATAAGAAGTACAGTATTATTGGAATCCGATCAGATCATGGAGGAGAGTTCCAGAATGAAAAATTTGTCAAATTCTATGATGACAAAGGAATAGAGCACAATTTCTCAGCACCAAGGACACCACAACAAAATGGAGTTGCTGAGAGGAAGAATAGAACCCTACTGGATATGGCAAGAACAATGTTGTCAGAATATGATCTGCCAATGTACTTTTGGGCTGAAGCAGTTAACACAGCTTGTTACATAATCAACCGGGTGATGATCAGGTCGATTCTGAAGAAGACAACATATGAACTGTACAAGGGAAAGAAGCTAAAGATTAGTCACTTCAGGACATATGGATGTCCATGCTTCATCCACAACAACGGAAAAAGGGACATTGGTAAGGTAGATGCAAAATCAGATGAAGGTATATTCATGGGGTATGCTTCTAAACCTAAAGGATATAGAGTATTTAATAAGCGTACTTTGTTAATAGAACAATCAGTACATATTATTTTTGATGAAACTAACCCTTTCTTGTGAAAGGAAGTCGATAGTGATATTGATGAAACAGATGAATTGTCCAAGAAACTAAAGAACACATCAATTGAGGACAACAAAGATCCACCTCTGGAAGACCTGCAACAAAGGGACATTTCACATGAAAATCTTCCAAAGGAATGGAGATATAAGAAAGATCACCCACCTGAAAATATCATTGGTGATCCATCTATAGGGGTAAGAACAAGAGGTAATGTAATTCCATGTGATTACTTAGCATTTGTTTCACAAATAGAGCCTAGGACAGTCAATGAAGCTCTTACTGATGAATCTTGGATTTTAGCCATGTAAGATGAACTGAATCAGTTCAAGAGAAACCATGTATGGTCACTTGTTCCTAGACCATCAGATCATCCAGTTATTGGCACCAAATGGGTGTTCAGAAATAAATTGGATGAAACTGGTGTGATCATAAGAAATAAGGCCAGATTGGTAGCTCAAGGCTATTCCCAAGAGGAAGGCATAGATTTTGATGAAACATATGCACCTATAGCTAGACTTGAGGCAATTAGGATTTTGCTTGCATATGCTTCAGCATTAGATTTGAAATTATTTCAAATGGATGTAAAGTCTGCTTTTCTAAATGGTTTTATCAAGGAGGAAGAACAACCTCCAAGTTTTGATGACATTGATTTTCCGAATCATGTATTTAGATTACACAAAGTATTATATGGTTTGAAACTAGCACCTAGAGCATGGTATGAACGATTAAGTGCATTTCTATTAGATCATGGTTTTATTAGAGGTCAAGTAGATAGTACATTATTTTTTAAGTCTAAAGTCAAACATATCTTGCTTGTTCAAATATATGTTGATGATATAATATTTGGGTCCATTGATGAATCTCTTTGCAAGTATTTTGAAAAGCTAATGCAGGGAGAATTTCGAGATGAGCATGATGGGGGAGCTTAACTACTTCCTTGGATTGCAAATCAAAGAAAGAAAGGAAGGGACTCATATCTGTCAAGCCAAGTACACCAAGGAACTCTTAAAAAAGTTTGGATTTGAAAACGCCAAGCCACTGTCAACACCAATGAGCACCTCAACAAGATTGGACAGTGACAAGGATGGTAAGAAAGTAGATCAAAAAGTCTACAGAGGTATGATAGGCTCATTACTATACTTAACAGCCAGTAGACCCGATATTCTATTTAGTGTATGCATGTGTGCTAAGTATCAGGCAGACCCTAGAGAGTCTCATTTAATTTCCGTTAAAAGAATTTTTAGATATTTAACTAGAACTCATGACATAGGTCTGTGGTATCCAAAATCATGTGAAACTAATTTAGTAGGATACTCTGATGCTGACTACGCTGGATGCAAAATAGACAGAAAAAGCACCAGTAGTTGTTGTCAATTTCTTGCAGGTTGTCTGATATCATGGTCCTCAAAGAAATAAAATTCAGTAGCTCTGTCAACAGCTGAAGCTGAGTACGTAGCTGTTGGAAGTTGCTATACACAACTCCTATGGATCAAGCAACAACTTGAGGATTATGGGCTACATATCAAGACAATTCCATTGTTATGCGACAACACCAGTGCTATAAATCTAACCAAGAATCTAGTACAACACTCAAGGACTAAACACATTGAGGTTAGATATCATTTCATTCGTGATCATGTAGCAAATGGCAACATAGATATTTTATTTATTGATACAAACAATGAGTTAGTAGATATCTTCACAAAGGCCTTACCTGAAGAGAGATTTACTTCTCTTATAAGGGAATTAGGCATGTGTAAATTGTGAAAGAATTATCTGTTTAAAATGAAATATTAATTTTTAGAATTTAAATTATTTTTCCTCTCAAAATTTGAGCAAAATTCCAATTATTGCCTATCCTTTTAAATTTTCGTGACGGTTCGTTATTTTATAAGAGTTTATTCCTATCGAACTAGTCATTTTATCGTTTTCTGCCATCATGACGCCTCAAAATTCTAAAGGTCATTTTTTTTAAAATTTTAATATCCCGAAATCTGTGTGGCAACGATTCACATTCCTTCATCATCTTCTTCCTTCTGCCTGAGGCGATACCCTATCGACTCCGGCATCGACTCCCTGAGATTTCAAGCTTCCAACTGCTTACCGCCAGAAATTTCTTGAGGGCTTCTATTCTAAACCTTTTCTCAGTCCTCCAGAAACCCTTCCCGTTCAATTCCATGGCCTCTTCTGGTGTTTCCGACAGCGTCGGGGGCTATGGAACTGCATTTCTCACAGCAGAGCAGCAGGAAAGGTTCACGTTAGTAAAGATCAAGCTGTGCGGTCATAAGGCTGTAGATGTGGCAGATTTGCAGAAGAATGGCATGGGCAGCGTAACTGTAGCTTTGGACAGATTGAAGTGGACGAAGATGGCCACCTTCTCAGAAGTAAGTTACCCTGACCTAGTGAAGGCATTCTATGTATGTCTAAAGACAAAGGAAGACGGGACCTTGACTTCCATGGTCAAGGGTACCCAGATTAGGGTCACACGAGATTTATTAGCATCACTCTTTGGTGTGACTACTTCCAGTCGCAGTGGAGTTCACACTGTGGACATCCAGACAAAAGGATTAGGGATTATTGGTCTCGATTTCAGATTGAAGGATGGCAAGCTAGATATAAATCAGTTAAATGCATTTAATCGCCTCTTGCACTTTGTAGTCTGTCAGATTTTGATTCCCAGAAGCGCTACATTTTCTACGTGCACTAAAGCAGATTCAGACTTGATGTTCTGGGCCATCCAGAACCAGGAAATCAACACAGTAGAGATTATGATTGAAAGGATGAAGTTTGCAAGCTCGCTGGTATGGGATAAGAAGAGCAAGCTGAACGTCTCTCTACCCTATGCCCATCTCCTGACCAAAGTATTTCAGCATTATGGCATCAGTGTGGTAGGAGATGTTTCTGAGAAGATGGGGCAGGCAATCCACAGCAGGAACTTAAGGAAGAGCGATTTTTCAGTTATAAATGGTGTATGGACAAAGACTTCTATGGCCGAGGGTGAAGCCATTATTGGTGAAGCCCAAGAGGTCCAGGAAGCAGAAGTAGCAGCAGGAGCAGTTCCGGTGGTTCCAGAAACACAACCAGCAGCAGCACCAGCAGTAGAAGAAAGGGCAGCAGATCAAACTGTAGAGGAAGCAGTAGCAGCAACAGATTTTAGCAGCATGATTGATGATATTCCTCCATATGACATTGAGCCCATTGGGAAATATTCAGAGGTTGTTCCTCTTGTAATCACGGGATTTGCTCCCTAAAAATGATGATTGGGATAGGGAAAATATGACCGTGATCGCCACCAAAACAGTTGCAAAACAAGTATGTGAAAGAATACATGCTAACTGCCTTGGAAAAGGGAAAGTGAATATAGAAAGCGTACCTGACTCTGAGAACGCGACGCTGAACCCGTCGCCTTCCTTATACCTGAACGGGTCGGACGACCTGTCGCCTTTCAGGTCGCGACACCTGGATGGTCGCCTTCTGCTTCAGAGGATGAAGACTGTGGGTTCTTTCTCTTCCTGCTCCTCAGCCGGCCAAGGGGTAGGAGCCTCGTGCTGCTACTATCTTCTGAACCCTGCCAAGAACATCAAAACAAAGGGAAACCCATTAGAGAACTTATTTATGAAGAATCTATCCAAAAAATATAAACAAACATGAATTAATTGGAGGGAACTCATGTGGGGTAGGGTTTTAACCCCTTTGGGTGATTGAAATAGGTGTGGGTGGAGTGTTCTAATGCAAAACTACGAAGAAAACAGATCTATGTATGCATGAATGAAGAGAAAAGGGGTGAAGATGAAGAGGAAGAAAGCATAAGCAGAGAGAAATTGCCCTGGTGGGCACTTCCTGGTTGTCTGGAGGCGAAGAACTCTTCTGAGAAGTTGGAGCTCTCTCGGAGACGAAGACACAGCCGAAAACCTTGCCCTAAACGATGCTGTATAGAGAGACTTATACCTTATTATTTCTGAACGGGCTGGGAGGAGAATAATAGGCAAGGGCTCGAGTTTAGGCAAGCATGCTCACGCAAGGGCAATTGGATCTCGTAAAGGAAGCATTAAAGAAGATTTCCTCAAAATTTGGCAAGATTTGGACGATTCTAGGTCAATCAAAACTCGGAATATTCATTAATAGCAAGTGTCCAAGTCATGCTCGGAAAGGGTACGTTGCATGGAAACTAGAACGCGACGGACGCATGGTCGCTACCATATAGAGACGCCTCGATACGTCGCCTATCTTACAAGGAAAGGTTTTGAATATTTTTGTGGCGATTTTTCAGGGAATTAAAATGCCAATTAAGAACGCGACATATCGAGGCGTCGCCTTATGAACTAGAACGCGACATGGATATTGTCGCCTTCTGGAACTTTCAACATGTGGCCATAAAAAATGTCCAATTTCCTCGCACGAGTATCGAATTGATGCACGGTTTGAAGCATTGGACTCCAAACCCAGAGAGCTACGAGATGATGAAGAATACAAGTGGATTTGACCAGGAAGAACTCACCAGGGCGATGAACTAATGAAAAGATAACATGATCGGAGAAAGCCAGCTTGACAATGATGAGCCAACGTGGGGCATCAAATGATATGACAAGGAATTTGGCTCGACTTATGGGCCATAAATGGGTGTCTACAGATTGCCCCTCCTTGGTGCCTACTTTGCAAGGGAGTGGAGCGATAGCGAAGCGGAAATGAAATGAAGATGAAGCAGAGTGAAGCGGAATGAGATGAAGAGCGGGCATCAAGGTAAAGAGACACCCATTGCGAATGAATAAGTAGCAGGAATTATCCGGCGATCTTCGAACATGGCTGGGAGACAGAGTGCTAGGATGATTCCAATCTGGGACGAATAAAGATTAAAAGAAAAGAAGTGATCAACCTCTTGATTCAAGAGGTACCCTGACCATCTTTAGCTTGCAGGTTTCGTTCATTAGGGGGTAGGGGCTGCCCGGCGGGTCGATTCGACTCTGGCTTTTGAGCGATTCATGCCTAATGAGCGGATCAAAGGGAAAAGGAATGACTGTTATAAGGAATGGGGATTAGAGGAATCCTGAATAGGAACCATACTGGCAGACTAGACCAAGCAACTAGCTCGAAGAGGACTTTCAAATTCGGAATGGAATGAAATTCTTGTCTGAGGAATGAAAATCTGGTTAAAACATCATTGAGAAGCTGGCTTTGACAAATCATGAAGCATGAAGCTCAAAAATCCTAAATGATGCATGCTGGGCTAAAGAAAAGAAATCATAAAATAAAATGCAAAGAAAATGAGAAAATAACAAATACTCAAGGATGATATTGATAGACAAAATGAGCAGGGGTCAAGACACTTCGCATCCTCGGCGTGCGATAGAATCCATCGTTCTCGAGTCATATCATCTAACGGCCTATCCAACGATTAACAGTGCGCACTTAGATCATCTTGTTTTTGGTGAAGGGGAACTCAGATCCTGGAACACACTGAGAACCAGCCGGTCCTTGAGATGATATAATAAAGTAGATACCATATAGTAATGCAGAGATAGAGTTGGAAATACTTACCTGATTTACCTAACAAGCCGTCTTTTGGATTTTCTATTTTTTTCTGATTTTTTTGGATTTTTCTGCATTTTTGGATATATATATATATATATATATATATATATATATTAGATAAAGCAGAAGGATACAAACTCAAAATGCATGCAAGATAATGGAAGAATTGAGCATACATGCAAACATATCTTGAAATGGCAATAGATATCATGATAATGTTGAAAAAAGTAACCCACCAAACTCAAACACTGAACGCGACAGTGTTACTGTCACGGACCTTGATCTGAACGCGACAATAAAGCTGTCGCTATAAGGTGGCGACGTGTCGATGCGTCGCGACCTCAGGATCTGCGCCCAGAGCTCAAACAGTAACCCGAAAACCCAAAGTTTGTTTCCCACTTGGACTCCCAAAGCCTTCTAATTCGGATTTAACTCCCATAGGCCCTTCTAAACCTTCTCCCATCATGAATAGGAGTCCTAAGTGTCTATAAATAGGTGGAGAGAAGCCCAAATTCGCAGCTCACACCCTTCTCTTCTTCTCTTTGAGCTCCCAAGCTTCAATGGCCATGAGGAGAGCTCCAAGTGCTCTCGTGGGTGAGGAGGTTCCCTATGGAGGTCCCAAGCGTGCCCGGACGTCCTATAGCGAGCTCTTGAGGCTGACGGACGTCCCCAACCATCTGAGCGGCCATGGCGATGTAAGAGAGGTATGTAACTTGGTCTTTTTAATTTTCAGTTATTTTTCAACTCTGAATTTCTTCATTAATGCACGTTCTCCTCCTCTCTTCTCTTTTTTCCTTTTTTCTTCTTCTCCTCTAGCTCTTCCCCGGCTCCCGCCGATATTCCAAACTCACATGGATCGCACCTATGATTAAAGCCTTACCCATGCATGTGATCCATTTCTTGAGAGAGTGGGGTTTGGGGGGTGTGTTGATAGCTGCCCACAATTACCACAAAATATCTTTTGATTGGCATAGCATCACCGCCTTAATTGAGCTTTGGCACCCACAGACCCATACCTTCCTTTTCCCAAAATTTGAGGCGACCGTCCTTCTTGAGGAAGTCGAGGTGTTCATGGCTTTGCCCAAAACCAAACAGGGGGATGAACAAAAAATATGTTACACCGTAG
Organism: Colocasia esculenta; assembly: GCA_014218235.1. Taxonomy (NCBI): domain Eukaryota; kingdom Viridiplantae; phylum Streptophyta; class Magnoliopsida; order Alismatales; family Araceae; genus Colocasia; species Colocasia esculenta. The sequence goes on along the minus strand of CM024762.1, from coordinate 13,904,217 downwards.
AGTCCATTAATCCAAAGCTTATCCTAGGTGAGTTCATGATGGATCCCGAGGATGTCTATACCATGGTTAGCCCACAACACATTCATCTTGTCCCGTTGTCTAAGTGGGTCATATCTCACTGCAAGAACAAGTGCGGGAACTACCAGGAGATAGCCAAAGCGGTGGCCATATGTTTGTGCGGAGTAGTACTTTTCCCATCAGGAGATCACCTCATAGACTACGCGAGCTTGAGTGCTATTAGTGGGGTATGGCGTGGACTTAGTCTCTCCCATGAGATTTTGGCTTACCTTTATGCGGGTCTTACGGGGCCCACTCTATGGCTCCATGATCCTCCTAGAGTGCTGGTTGGGAGTGAGGATAAAATTCAAACCTGTAGAAAATCCCACCATCGAGAGTCGGATCTTCGGGTGCCATCCATTGTGCTTCATCGACGGGGCGGCCAAATTTCCCGATCAGGTTATTTACAGGACAGCGGACAAGAAAACACGGAGTGCATGACGCCATTACTTCAACACCCTCCCGGTAGAGCACTTCGCCTTAGGCATAGCGGCGCTACGTGAAGTGGAAATTCGGCTTCCCCTTGGGCGCGGATTGGACCTACAGCTCGTGGGAAACATGACAATGGTTCTCTACAACCCACAGAGGTGCTATCTTCAGATCGGGAAGCCGAGGATCTTCAGATCGGGAAGCCGAGGACAAAGCTACTCCAGCCGTCTCACCTGCCTCCTATAAAGAAGAGACGTTTGGGAGATCCGGAGGACGAGCAGGCTGTACGGAGCGCCTTGTCAATATGGTGTGCTTGTGCCATTCACGCTCTACCACCCACACTGCATGAGGAGCACGAGACATACCAAGCGTACCTCCAGGAGTATAAGGAAATCCGGCCACACGGGGACCGTGAGCTAGAGAGAGAGAGACATGATTGTACTTTTGAGGTTTTTTTTTTAGAGATTTTGAGGTGTTAAGGGCGGGAGAGTGGTGTGTCAGATGTTTTATGAAGATTTCCAGCTTTCATTTGATGCATGTACAGGAGATTAGTAATGAAAATTTGATTTTTTAAGTGTTCTGTGAAAAAACTGAGAAGGCGACGATTATCGCGTCGCGACCTGAAAGGCGACAGGTCAACTGCCACGACTTGGTTCAGAAGGCGACAGAGGGCGTGTCGCGAACTAGGGATAAGGCGACAAGTTGGCTGTCGCGACCGCAGGATCCAGGCAGTTTGAATTCTGAGCCCGAGGCGCCTTCCCCACTTTCCTTCTTTCACTTCTCTCCCTTCTCTTTCTCCTCCCGGTGACGGAGCTCCCCTCTGCTCTTCTCCTCTTCTCCGGTGAACCCCGACCAGCGGTGGCGGTTATCTCCCTTCTCTCTTCTCCTCTCTCTCTCTTCCGGTCTTCCTCCTCCCCCTTCCACCATCCTGGGGCGGCTAGCAATGGAGGGCGGCGATCAAGGAGGTGATGGCAGTGCGGGGCGATGCAAGAGGGGGTCCAAAAGGGGGATTCGTCGGCGGCAAACAGACGAGGGTCCGTCCACGGCGGCTCCGCCACCCCCCCCCCCCCCATGGAGGCGGATCCTATGGAGACCCTGGGCGAGGATGAGGACGTCGGCCCAAGAAGGTAGGTGGTCAAACCCTAGCCCCTCATGTGTGTGGACGGAGGATGAAGGTGTAGGGCCTTTTGGCCCAAGGTGAAACGGCCGGAAAATGGGCATTTTCCGTTTCCGATCATCCTGAGAACGCGATAATGTGCCTGTCGCATTACCAGGTTGATCGCGACACCCTAGGTATCGCGTTCAGAAGGCGACGAGTCGATGCGTCGCCTTCAAGGGTCTGAATGCGACTCCCCCTGTGTCGCCTTCAGAAGGCGACAGTGTGCCTGTCGCGATCTGAACAGAGTGTTATTTGTTTATTTTTTGCTGATCCTTGTGTTTTTTGTGGCTGTTTTGCAGAACGAGCTACGGTCCCGGCTGGGATGGGCCGTCGTCCGAGCAGTTTACCAGGGACTGCCAGACTTCCAAAGGACCCGGCTGGAGGAGATGGGGTTCGGCCCCTTTCTGAGGTTGGATGAGTTGACGCTGGACATGGCGTTAATTCAGGCGCTGAAGGAGCGGTGGGACCCTGAGTGACACGCTTTCCTCCTCTCGTGGGGTCATATGATCCCCACACTGGAGGACGTGGTACGGATCACCGGCCTGAGGGTAGATGGCCAGGCGGTGACAGGGGTGACGTACACAAGCTACCAGGAGATAGTGGAGCGACTCTTGGGGCTGGAGGTGATGAGGGAGAGGTCATCCCTAGTAGCGAGGATGAGGCTGCAGGCGAGCCTTGGAGTGGCGGACGCGCGCCATCAGACCGGAGAGGGCCAGGCGGAGTACATGGCCCGGTTGACGGAGGACGCCAGAGCAGCGCTGGCGGAGTAGGAGGGAGCGGCAGCAGACCGCGACTTGAGACACTTCCTGATCCTTGTGATCGGGAAGTTGATCCTGGGGACCAGAGGGGATCCAGTGAGTTGCAGGTGTCTGCTCATGTTGGAGGATCTGACCCAGGTGGGCAGCTATGCATGGGGTACGGCCCTCCTGGCCCACCTCTTTGACTACCTGGGCACCTCCGGAAGGGAGACGGGGGTAGCCGGCTTCTTCCCACTCCTACAGGTATGCTTCTCACCCTTACCCTTTGTTGCTTCTCCTACTTAAATTGATTGTGGCATTGATTGTGTTGTTTCGCAGGTGTGGGCATATCTCTACCTTCCCTCCCTGGGCCGGGGAGTGTCGAGGTGACCAGGCCCTGCGCCGCTACTGCAGCGTTGGTGGTTTCGCCGCGATGAGTGGTCACTGCGCCTTCAGGTGACGCTCATCCATGATGCATTGGACACTGTCCCCTTTGGACACATAAGTACTTCCACACTAGCACCCTTTCCTTTTTATCACTGACAATTGATTGACAGATTTCCATGTGGAGTGCAGGTTGAGTGGACTCCCTTTGCTGGGGAGGACGACACTGACCAGCCGTGGGTGGAGCAGGGCCGCCAGGCCTCCGAACATGGAATTCCATGAAACTGGCGTCTTCTCGACCATCTAGAAGTGCCGATTCCAAATTGTGGTCACATAAGCGATTCTGATACCTGGGCGGAAAGTTATGCCCAGTTCTTCCCCAGAAGGGGGTGAGAGTAATCGGTCAGGGGTGACTATATCGGCGATGTTCGTGCACCCGCATGTACGATGTGGGGAGGAGCTCTCAAGCCGAGATGAGCACGACTTCTGATCATCGTGATAGGCCGACTCTGGGTTGCGGCCCCACAGATGAGCCGCATAATTGAGGAAATGTTACGGAAAAAAAATATGGAACGTCGGCTGGAATCACAATTTCGAGGCCCAAAATGAAGGATTTTCGACCCGAAAATGGCGTCTTATCGTCTGAGGCAATTAAGGGCAAAGAGAGCCTCTGAGTGCCGATTCTGAATTAGGGTCTTATAAGCGATTTCGATAATCGAGCGGAAACTTATGGCCGTTTGACCGAAGGGGTGTCGGAATCCGAGCACATCGGGAGCCGCGACCGTGCTCTAGGATCGGAATATGGGTGTCAGACTAGAAATCTCTGGATCCGACCCAGTGTCGAATTCGAATTGGGGACTCACGGGCCATTTCGATCGCCGGGCCAAGAAATATCGGCGTCTTACCAAAGCGGTGCAAAAATTGATGTACTAGTACACACGCTCTGAGGTGGCATTTAGGCCTCTGAACTCGAAATTCCGAAAAACTGACGTCTTCTTGACCGCCTCGGAGTTCCGATTCCGAATTGTGGTCACATAAGCTATTCTGATACCCGGGCGGAAAGTTATGCCCAGTTCTTCCACAGAAAGGGGGTGAAAGTAATCGGTTACGGGTGACTATATCGGCGATGTTCGTGCACCCGCATGTATGACGTGAAGAGGAGCTCTCGAGCCAAGATGAGCACGAGTTCCAATTGTCATGATAGGCCGACTCTAGGTTGCGGCCCCACAGATAAGCCGCGTAATCGAGGAAATGTTATGACAAAAAAATGTGGATCATCGACTGGAATCGCAATTTTGGGGCCCAAAACGAAGGATTTTCGACCTAGAAATGACATCTTATCACCTGAGGCAATAAGGGCCAAAGAGCGCCTCTGAGTGCCGATTCTGAATTAGGGTCTTATAAGCAATTCTGATAATCGAGCGGAAACTTATGATCATTTGACTAAAGGGGTGTCGGAATCCGAGCGCATCGAGAGCCACGACCGCGCTATGGGATCGGAATATGGGTGCCGAACGGGAAATCTCCGAATCCAGTCCCAGTGCCGACCGGGTCGAAGTGCGGATTCCGAATTGGGGACTCGCGGACCGTTTCGATCTCCAGGCCAAGAAATATCAGTGTCTTATCGATGGGGTGCGAAAATTAGTGTACTAGTACACACGCTCTGAGGTGGCATTTCGGCCTCTGAACTTAGAATTCCGTGAAACCGACGTCTTCTTGATCGTCTCAGAGTGCTGATTCCGAATTGTGCTCACATAAGAGATTCCGATATTCGGGCGGAAAGTTATGCCCAATTCTTCCACAGAAGGGGGTGAGAGTAATCGGTCAAGGGTGACTATATCGGCGATGTTCGTGCACCCGCATGTACGATGTGGGGAGGAGCTCTCGAGCCGAGATGAGCACGACTTTCGATCATCGTGATAGGCTGACTCTGGGTTGCGGCCCCACAGGTGAACCATGTAATCGAGCAATCGTTACGGCAAGAAAAACGTGGATCGTAGGCTAGAATCGCAATTTTGGGGCCCGAAACGAAGGATTTTTGACCCGAAAACAGCGTCTTATCGTGGAGTCAATAAGGGGCGACGAGCAAATCTGAGTGCCGATTCTGAATTGGGATCTTATAAGCGATTCCGATAACCGAGCGGAAAGTTATGGCCGTTTGACCGAAGGGGTGTTGGAATCCGAGCGCATCGGGAGCCGGACCATGCTCCGGGAGCGGAATTTGAGCGCCGGACCGAAAATCTCTGAATACCCGGATCAAAGTACCGATTCTGAATTGGGGACTCGCGAGCTATTTTGATTTCCGGGCGAAGAAATATCGGCGTCTTACCTAAAGGGTGTGAAAATTGGTGTACTAGTACACACGCTCCGCAGTGGCATTTCGGCCTCCGAACTCAGAATTTCAAGAAACCGTTGTCTTGTCGACCGTCTTGGAGTGTCGATTCCGAATTCTGCTCACATAAGCAATTCCAATACCCGGACGGAAAGTTATACCCACTTCTTCCACAGAAGGATGTGAGAGTAATCGGTCAGGGGTGACTATATCGGCGATGTTCGTGCACCCGCATCTACAACATGGGGAGGAGTTCTCGAGCCAAGATGAGCATGACTTCCGATCGTCGTGATAGATTGACTCTGGGTTGCGGCCCCACAGGTGAGCCGCGTAATCGAGAAAATGTTACGGCAAGAAAAACGTGGATTGTCGGCTAGAATTGCAATTTCGGGGCCCGAAATGAAGAATTTTCGACCCAGAAACGACGTCTTATGGCTTGAGGTGATAATGGGCGACGAGCACCTTTGAGTGCCGATTTCGAATTGGGGTCTTATAAGTGATTCTGATAACCGAGCGGAAAGTTATGGCCGTTTGACCGAAGGGGTGTCAAAATCCGAGCACATCGGGAGCCGCGACCGCGCTCCGAGAGCGGAATCTAGGCGCCGAACCGAAAATCTCCAAATTCGACCCAGTGCCGATTGGGTCGACGTGCCGAAAGGGTGCAAAAATCGGTGTACTAGTACACACGCTCCGCAGTGGCATTTCGGCCTCCGAACTCGGAATTATGTGAAATCGACGTCTTCTCGATCGTCTCGGAGTGCCGATTCCGAATTGTGGTTACATTCGTAATTCCGATGTCCATGCAGAAAGTTATGCTCAGTTCTTCCACAGAAGGGGGTGAGAGTATACTTGTCTACCACAAATAACCGTCGGACGATCCCGAAGATCCCGCAACAGGTCTCCTTATCTTCCGCCACATTGTCGCCGTAACTGCCATGGCCGACATTAACCGATCATGGCCTTAATAGTTGTCGTTATTGAACGCACGACTTATAGCCACCATCACAATAGTTAATGCTTCGACCGTTATTCCAACCACGTCGCCGGGAATCTCGCGAACAAGCTGAGCTTCAGGTCGGCCAGAGTGACATGTCGTTAGTCGAGCTCGAGTTGTCGGCCAAGGGCAAGAAAGAGATCAATTCAGCTGACCTGGGTCGTTGGTCTAGACAATGTTGTAATCAGGTCGAGGCCACGTCACGACGTCATTGTTGTTTGCTACGATCTCGGTGGATCTGAGCACATCCGAGACGCGGGAGATCCCTGTATTAGTATCTATATTTTAATTAAACTATATTCTTATTTATATTGTTAAATTGATCTATATAATTCATTCTTATATATATATATATCTTATAATAATATGAATTTCCACTGACATTTACTCAACCTTTTTTTATTTGTCAAATAAAATTCTCAATTTATATAATAAACAAACGTATTTATTTTCTCTCTCTACTAAACGGATCTGTTAAGTGTAGCAACGGCGACACTTTATCGTGTGCCATTTTTTTTCCAAAAAAAAATCTGCTTTGTCTGTTTGCCTCTCTCTCTCTCTCTCTTCCTTCTTTTGGAAGGTTGGTGTCCTAAAAAAGCTCGAACCTGAGAGACCTCTAAAAAATTTTCCCAAAACAAACCCCACCCCACCTCTCTTCTTCGTCGGCCACCGATCAGCCATGAGCTTACTGCACCTTGAGAAATCCGCTTTGAAAGTGTCAGTTTCGAAGATCTATCTAATGAATCAAGAGTCCATTTTGAAATCATATGCCGCCCTGCATTCTCGCTAACACCTATTACATATTAATGAAGAAGGGACCATGCATCTATTTTTCACCAAGTTCAACACCAGTCAGATTAGTCAACATTTGTATGTTTCGATTCAACAAGATGTTATTTATAACGAGTAGTTTTATTGGTTGGTTAATTGCTCACATTTTTTCTATTAAGTGGGTTGAATTAATTGTAGCATCAATCAAATAAAAAAAATAGACCAGATAATTAAACTATAATATAAAAAAGAGTCTTCTTTTAAGAATTATTAAAACCCACGTTCCTCGGCACACCACAAACGGTAGTGGAGGACCTCCAACTGTAGGAGGATACATACCGCCACTTGGAACTATGATGAAAGAGAAAAGCTTATTATATTTTGAAAAATACATAAAATTTATTGATCCATCTCGCATGATTCAAAAGATTTTGCCACATTGACAGGGTCCAAAATATAAGTTGGACTCTAAAATTGATATGACACGATTCAATAAACCGCATGAGATGGAGCAATGAACTTCTCAAAATCCAATTTGGCGTGAGGGAGTTACACTTCTCAAATATAGTAAACTTCTCTCATGATGGAAACCCCGGGCTCTGCTCATTAAGGAAGACAAGTGTACAATGATGTCCCAGAGCAGCACTCAAAGTTAGAACCTAGCATTCGTATGAGTCGTTTAGACAACCTTTTCACTGGTAACACCTCGCAAGAACAGAACGATTTGGGATTTGCAGGTCGATCATGGTTAGATTCTCATTGCAAACTGCATCCAATGTTAGTTCTTACAAAGACACTAGACAATTGCAGCCAAATATTCGTGCGTCCACAAAATGAAATTATTTTTCGGGTATACAGACTCTGGCATACTGGAAGTGATGCCCGTCTAGGATGGAACACGGTGCGGCGAATAACTTCGACAGCATACATTATCACAGAAAAAACTCAAATTAGGCTATTTACATCGTTGCAGGCTTCAAGTGGAGCACCATGCTGCTATCTTGACAGGAACTATATGCAACTTGTGCTGTATAGATCCTGCAGCAGCCGGCAAAATTCCAAACGCTGTTCACAGATCGTGATTCTCAGCAATGTCATCTTTGCAGGGAAAGGCAACTGACATCTTGATTCTCATCGCGTTTCATTCTTCACATTTCAGGAGGATTAAGCCAAGCAGTTAAAGCATGGCTCCGGCCTTCAAAAACCAAACCAAGGCAGATCCACAAGCATCTATTATATAGGGCTTGCCCTGGAAGCCTGCCAAGATCATGTGTCCGAAGTCATAAACCTGAATCACTTATACGAATGTTTGATCAACTAAATGTCACATACAGGCAAAGATGCTCCTCACAGATACTGGAAAGGTTATTATCATCAATGTATTGGCAAATCAAAAGGAAGAAAATGTCAACAGCAGTTCCACCAGAACCATTTGAAATTGGTAACTGGCAGAGTTCGTAAAAACACGGTAAGGACAGGTAATTTTTCACATAATGCAAAATCAAAGTACATGAATATATATTTGGCAATTAAACATCGTGAAATAAACAAAACAAAAAAGTCTTCTTTATGAATGATGAGTAAACCTCTGTAATAATAATGCATTGAACCTGGTTCTGTGATGTTGTTGCTCTTATCCAGCGCTGTGGATGATGCTTCGCAGGTGACCTCTCTCTAATAAAAGTCACCACTCTTGACCTGGACTGACTGTCAGCTACTTGCCGGGGAGGCATTTCTCGCATCACCCACAATACAAAAGCTGAAGGTAATGTTGAACCTGGTGAAGCAAGTTGAGGTAAAGCAAAGTTGATCAAGAAAGGAGTAAACAGATGCCAAGGCCATCATGAGAAAATGATTACATACACGTGAAGAAAACAGGCACTTTTTAGACAAATAATAGCTAAACAAACTTTACAAGCAAATCAAGAAACGGGTTTCTCTGAAAATTTGTCCAAGCCAATGCTACAGCCAGAGCTGTCACCTCAGTATTTCACTCTGTAACACAGTTCTTACTTACACCTCTGTATACCATTTTTGCTGAACTTCTCTCATCTGCTTGTTTGAGACTTTCAGTGCATTAATTATCTTCCCCTGTGCCAGCAAGCATCGCCAGCTACACAACTGATCTTCTTCAGTTCCTGGAAGTGACTCCCATAAATGCAATGAACTCCAAATACCCAACAATGTCATCCATCTGAACCTTTAATGCAGTAGGGACATTGCATTTTTATCATCTTTTATTTCTAGTCCATGTAGTAGGTAATTCACTGTTCCACATCAAAAGAAAGCAGCCAGTTTTCTGCAAGTAAGGCTCAAAGAATAATCACCGTGCGCATCCACCCCATTCTCAGAACAAGCCTCTTTTCTCAATTATGGATTTTGTGCTCCTGCTCCTTATGGGCATAAAGCTGCAGTCCAACCCTCTCCTTGTATCAAGCCTTTGGCAGTTTCATCATGCCTGCCTTCAGCAACTTGTTGCTTAAGATGTGCTAGCAGTGATGCTGTGACTACAGGCTCATAAGTTATTATAGTAAAGTCGCCAACCATGTTTCCTTAATTCCATCCCTCTCTCTTAAGTCTGCTCTCTCTCTCCATCTTTAGCAACAATAAAGGGACCAAACATTCCCACATCCACCTAATGTTTCTTTGCTTTAACCTTGCTTCTTCCTACTAATACAAAGTCATCCTACTTATCATCTTATTGGCTACTCCTGTTGCCTGCCTGTTTAACACGCAGAATTTTCTTATCTTCTAGAAGAAAAAGATAATTGTGATGTTTATTTATTTTGCGGGCATGCCAGTCTATTAAAACAGACAAATTTCATTCATTTTATCAAACGATTTGGGTGTCGTGTACTGAACATTTCCCTACCAACCGAAGTCGATGTTAATTTACATCAAGATGACCTCGAACACCTTTGATTCTCTGTCAAAGAACGTCTTTTGTCTCTATTCGTTGTGATAATATTGATCTTAATGATCATCCTTCATGGATACATACTCCCACAAATAAATTTAAAGTATTCATTGCTTATACACATGTAATTTGAATTACAATTAGTCTTTCAAGACTTTTACAAATGGTGCCGATTATATAATCGGATCTACATTCGGTCACAATCGGACCCTTTGAATTTACTTATGTCACGATCAGACCGTTTGTTTGCATCTTCATCATGATCGAACTGTTGGATTTGAATTTCATCACGGTCAAACCATTAGATCTGAACTTCATCACAATCAGACCGTTGGATTTAGACTTCATAATGATCAGACTGTTGGATTAGAACTTCACAACAATCAAACCGTTGGATTTGGACTTCATCATAATCGACCTGTTGAATTTGAATTCAATGACGATCGGCCGTTGGATCACCAAGATGATTACTGTCGGCCCGTTGTATTTGCTTGTGGTTACCATCACCCTTTTGATTATGATAGGACCTTTAAGTGGTCTTACCAGATTCCTGCAAGTTTGTACCCTTTTTAGGGTTTTGCTGCAATCTTCCACCCTTTCTGGGATTTTTGTAGCCCTCCTACGTCGGGATATTTCTGCAAGCATCAGAGACTATGATCAAAGAGCTGAAAACTTGGCCAATGTTGTGTTTTGAAGAAGAAACTCGGAAGAGATTTGGACAGCATTGTATCCATGACTATTCAAAAGCTCCTTGCCATTTTCTGACATTTCAAGGCACCTCTGCCATTTCTCGGCCTTTTCAGATCTCCTGCCATCGGCTGATATCCTCGGGTTCTTTCCGTCATTGCTTGCCTTTTCCGAGTAGTACCGAATATTTCTGTCATTGGTTTACTTTCCCTAGATGCTTTTGCCATTTCTTGGCATTTTATGTCTTTTCTGCCATTTCTTGACCTTCTCAGACATTTTCGTCATTTCTTGGTTTTTCCGAGCAGTCCCAGGTATTTCCGTCATTGGTTGACTTTCTCTGCGTCCTTTTGTCATTTCTTGACTTCACCGAGGCTTTTGTATCATTTATCGACTTCTTGCGGCTTTTCAATCATTTCATGATTTCCATGGATATATTTGTCATTTCTTGACGATCCCGAGACTTCGCCAGTCGTAAATCGGACTTGGAGAGCGCACGCTGCTTTAGGGAAGTGACGTGGTCCCGCTCCACCGAATTGTGTAAACAGCATGAACCCTGTATAGTTTCTTCCTTTGAAGGGACTTTCTTGTAATATTTAAACTTCGACGGCATTTTGGTGACTTCCGTGAAGTTCGAACATAGCTTGAATGACTTTCTCACAAGTAGGAACACTTGTGCAATTTTTCTTTCAAGGACTTTGCAAATTAAACCTTTTCAGGGACATTTCTGTAATTTCTGAACTTAGGACTTTTCTGAAATTTCTATCCTCTCAAAGACATTTATACAATTCTCCCTTTGAACAGGATATTTCTGCAAATTTTCCCTTTGAACAGTGTGTTTCTGTAGTTTCCTGCCCTCTAGGGGCATTTCTGCAATTTTTTCCATTCAGGGTATTTCTGCAATTTTTCTTAACCCGGAGGTGTATTTGAAATTCTGTCCTTCAGAGGACATTTCTGCAATTTTGTCCCTTGAGGACATTTCTGCAAGCAATTTTCCCTGACACAAGGATTTTCTGAAATTTTTCCTTAACACGGGTTTTCTGCAATTTTCCCCGAAAAGGGTATTTCTGTAATTTCCTGCCCTCCTGAGACTGATTTGCAATTTTCTGCCCTCCGGGGGGGGCATTTCTGTAATTTTCAGCCCTTTGAGGATGTTTCTTCAACTTTCTGTCCAAAAGGGACATTTCTGCAAATTTCAGTCCTTTGAAGGACATTTCCACAATTTCAGTCCTTTCAAGAACATTTCTACAATTTTAGTCCTTTTGAGGACATTTCTGAAATTTCCAACTCTTCAGGGGTATTTATGCAATTTTCTGTCAGAAAACTTGACTTGTACATTGATAATACTCAAAAGAGTACTTTGTGCAAATATTGGCCTTTGCAAGTTCTTTCGTGTAAAATTTGCATGACTTGATAAATAAGTCTCCATGAGGGACTTTTACATAAAATATCAAGAGTCTAACAAGAGACTTGCGGCATTCTCTTCTTTCAAAAGAACAAATCAACACCACAAGAGGAGGCGGCCATTCTTGGCTCCTCCCAAGCCTCCAACCTAAAGAAACTTCAAGTCCCCAAGTTCTCCACCATTGCAGATTTTAGATCCCCTCTTCTTTGGCATTGGGCTCCTATTTATAGGAGTTGGGAGGAGGAGGAAGAGGAGTCTCCGATGGGACTCCCAATGGTCCCATCGGAGCATCACATTTAATGGCCTCCTTTGGCACATTTGGAAACACCCCAACAGGTTGGAGGCTCTGTTGGGAGTCATGGGACTCTCACCAGAGCATCACATTTAATGTCCTCCTTTAACACATTTGGAAGCACCCCAACGGAAACGTGGAGGTCTCCATTGGGACTCCCAACGGAGCTCGGGTTCCGATGGGACTCCCACCGGAACATCACATTTAATGTTCTCTATTTTCTCTCCCATTTTTATTTATTTAGGAGAGAGATGAAAACAGAGAGAGGAGAGAAATCGGATCCCACCCCCATCAGTGGGTGGACCCCACCTAGGTGGGGCTCCGATGGGAGCTCCATCGGAGCCTCCACCTCACGGGTGGGCACCCCACGTGGGACGCGGGATCCCCGCGTGTGTACGCGGGGAAGGCGCCCTGCATATGCACGCGGGGCGGGGGAGGCCCGCACGGGACACTCCCGTGCGGCGCTCTTTCCCTTCCATTTTTTTGTTGTTTTTTTTTTTTGTTGTTTTTGGGATTTTTGGTATTTTCTGAAATAGATTTTTTTAAATTGGGTATTTCAAGGATATTGGTATTTTCAAGGATTTTGGTATTTGGGATTTTCTGGAAATTGCAGAAATGAAGAATTTCATGGATTTTTTGGTTTTGGGATTTCTGGGAATTTGGATATTTCTGAAAATTATGGTATTTTCTGGAAATATGGTAATTCTGAAAATTGGATTTTTCATGACTTTTGGATTTTTTTTTCGGAATTTCTGATTTTGGATACTTCTGAAATTTTATTTTTTTAGGAAATTTAGAAATTCTGATATTTCTGATAATTCTTGAAAATTGGATATTTCAGAAATTTTGGATTTTTGGGCTGTCTGGACCTTTTTTCCCTTATCACATGGTCATGATTTTATACCATTTTATGCCATGATTAGGAAATTTATCCATGTATAATTTATTTATCACCAAATATTCAAAAGAATTTAATGAATATTTTTGGTGTCAACACTGCCATGGTTCAAAAATTTAACCAATCACAGGTACAGTTGTGGCCTAGTTATTTGGGTTCAGATCAGCCAATTCTAATCCAATATTTCAAAGAGAAATCCGATACTTCCTTTGACTAAACATATTGATCAGTTTGAATCACCTGGAATGAGTTCAAAATTGATCAATCATGTCTGATTTTGAGATAAACCTTATCCCAATATGATAAGGCCCCAATCAATCCAGGGTCTGATCCAATTCCACAATCATTGCTTGTTCATTCGAAAGCCTTCCATATGTTCTGCATCAGATTGTGCCTCAGATACCAAATATCACGCTGTATCATGAAACCCTTCTTTACCTCCCCTGGGAATATTTTCTACCAAGGCCCAGAGATTTTCCTTGTTTCCACTTGATCTTGAAACCTGAGCATACCCTGCCTACACAAGTCATATCTCTTGAGCTATATGTGCTCAAAGTGGTCAAGCTCATGATTACCCTTGAATCCAGCTGGATTAACTTATTTGTGATTCACCAATCTGAATAACACAATCTTATATGATCAATAAAATATAGCAATGTCTTTGAATCAATTTTGTTCCAAATAGACAGGTGTAGTATAATCCAATGGAAGAAGATCCTCCTCACCCAAAGACAATAAACTAGCTCCTCGAACAGTAAATTAAGGGAAAAATTATTGACTGAAAACATAAAGCAGTCCTTTCCACCCATCTGCAGGGATTTTGAGAATGAAGCCACACCAGGTGCAGATGAGAGATCAAAGGTAAATTTCCTGAACATAGACTTACTTCCCCAAAAAGTTCCATTCTGCGCCCTCCAATTACAGAACCAGACTGCATGAGGCATGATAAGCAGAACTTGGTTCCCTTGCATTGACTAGTTATAGCAATGGATACTAGTTGAACCTACAATTTGCCCTTTCATCTTTCTTACCTAACTCCCTCCCTTCACTGTCACAATAGCAGCGCTTTACTACCTGATTGTTGGGTAAAAAAGGAACTCAAACCCTTTCAACATGATTCTTTTCAACACCCATTTTGTCGTTTAGTCCCACATTGGAAATCCATAGGAGTTTTCACCTCTATATATGTAGAGGATTCCCACAACTCAATGCCTAGGTTTTGGGTTAGAGTCGGACTTTTAACATGGTATCAGAGCAGGTTAACCCATTGGTCTCTCCACATGTGGACACTTGTCCCTACCCGTGTTGCACCCCAAACAGGTTGGTTTGGCGCGAGGGGGATGTTGTCGTTTAGTTCCATATTGGAAATCCATTGGAATTTTCACCTCCATATATATAGAGCATTCCCTCAACTCAATGCCCTAGGTTTTGGGTTAGAGTTCGTGCCTTTTGTTGAACCTCTCTATATTTTACCCTTACATTTTGGTGATAACAAAACTTATGATTAATTAAATATTATAAATATATTTAATATCATATTTTTCTAATAAATATAAATTTATGGCACTATCGCTGTGTGATTTGCACTGAAAAGCAAAATCGATGTCTATTCAATATACATCGATTTCAATTCACACAGTGTCACATCGATTTCACTTAAACATCGATTATGTTCAAACATCGATTTCACTTATAGGATGTTTGGTTACAATTTTTTACCTCTTTTTTCTCTCATTTTTTAAAAAAGGGAAGAGAAGCAAGTGATGTTACGTTTGGTGGACAGTTTTTTATTTTTGGGGAGAGAATCCCACAACACCTATATCTCTTCCCAAAAAAAACAAGTGTCCACCTATTTTTTTTTCTAAAAGAGAGAATCTCACGGGCTGGGCGAAGCTTCGACCCCCTCCTCCTCCCCACTGCGCAGAAGCCCCCCCCCCCACCCCACCCCCAGTCCCCACCTACGCAGCCTCTTCTCCTCCCCACCCCTACGCCCGCCGCCCCCTCCTCACTGCGCCGCCACCTCCTCCGCTACGCCCCCTCCACGGCGCTCCCCCTCCCCACCCCACCCCGCCTCCACTACACCCCCGCCTCCACGCCGCCACCTACTCCCCTGCACAGCCCCCCTCCCCGCCTCACCCTCCTCCTGCCCACCCCGCCGCCCCCTCCTCCACTGCGCCGCCTCCACGGCGCCCCCCCTCCCCACCCCACCCTGCCTGCACTGCGCCCCCCGCCTCCACGCCGCCACCCGCTCCCCTGCACAGCCCCCTTCCCCACCAAGGATGGCAGAGTCGGTCGGGTGGCTGGGTCGGCCCCAGCCGATCCCGACCCCGAGTCGGTCGGAGTCGGGCCGAGTCGGGCTGAGTCGGACAATGGACTTTGCAAACTTAGTCTCATGGGTAGGTGGGTGTTCCCCCCCCCCCCCCCTCCTCCACTGCGCCCCCCGCCTCCCCCTCCTCCACTGCGCCGCCTCCACGGCGCCCCCCCTCCCCACCCCCCTCCTCCACTGCGCCCCCCGCCTCCCCCTCCTCCACTGCACCGCCCCCTCCCCACCCCACCCCACCCCGCCTCCATTGCACCCCCCGCCTCCCCCTCCTCCACTCCGCCGCCCCCTCCCTACCCCACCCTGCCTCCACTGCGCCCCCCTCCTCCACTGCACCCCCTGCACAGCCCCCCCCCCCCCCTCCACACCATCACATGAGAACTGGGGCACAAACAACAGTGAGGCACACCATAGGTTCTTAATAAAACCCACAGTGATTAATGAAACCAAATAGGTCTATAAATTTTAAAAAATGTCAATTCTGCCAAATAGATAATAGTAATTTTTCATAATTTTAAATTTTCAGTTAAAAATTGACACAGGATAATTTTTTAGTTAGAAAGAGTTTTTTTTTTTTAAAGTGCAACCAAACAGGCTATTAAACATGGATTCTGTTCAAACATCGATTTCACTTAAACATGGATTCTGTTCAAACATCGATTTCACTTAAACATGGATTCTATTCAAACATCGATTTCACTTAAACATGGATTATGTTCAAACATCGATTTCATTAAAACATCAACTCTGTTGAAACATGGATTTCATTAGAACATGGATTCTGTTCAAAACATAGATTTCAACTTAAACATCGATTTCCTTTATATTTCAAAATGTTTTTGGAGTCTAATAAAAAGTCAAATATATTCATTTACGTAATCTTCTATCTTTCTGACAGAAGATCTTTTTACTGATCTCTCTAGATCTCTTCTTTCTTGTCAGACAAAAAAGGGCTTACCTACCACTTCTGGGTGACAACAGGAAACATAGAGGTATGAGCCTTTTTGACAGAAACACTCTTTGATCTAAACACTTTCTTCTATGCTTGCAGACCTCGTAGACCACCAAGTGGCTGACAGTCAGAAGAAGAAGAATAGAAAAATCAACAACGACTAGAAGAGTTCCAACGGATCTATTTAAAGCTGCTCATATAAAAGATGAAGCAAGGCTGAAGAACAAAGAGAGCTTTCCCGAAGAACATTAAAAGAGTGTACATGTAGTGAAGAACCTGAACTCCAGATACACTTAAAGGAAAAGAGAGAAAGAGCCCGAGCTCAAGAAGAAGTGCTCAAGCGTCTGAAGCCTTCAAGCTTCAAGCTCCTTCTCCTCTCTTCACTCTCTCTCTGTGGTCATTGTAATTCTAGGGGAGAGTCCGTTACTGAGAGTTTCTGGGTTAGAGTCCATTCTTGTAAAACTCTCAGCTTTGTTCTTTCTTTTCTAAGAAAGATTTATGTCCAACTGTAGGACTGTATACAGTGTAGAACCTAGCTAGAGGTTTAAGTCTAGCAAAACTGCACTAGGGTTTGTACCAGGAGGTTGGCTTCTTGACCTGTAAGAGAAGTGGGTTATCTTCTTGCCCGAGAAAGAGAAGAAGACCAGCTGGGGTGTTGGGTGTTGTATTGTCCTTGAGGGGGACTGTACCCTTGGTTAGTAAAATCCTAAGAGATTTCTTGGGGACTGGACGTAGAACTTCCATGTGGGAAGGGCCGAACCAGGATAAATTCTTTGTGTTCTTTGTGTGATTGTTTATTTGCTTCCGCACTGCTACGCTCTATCACACTTAACTAACCAAACTTTCAAGTGATAATTTTCTGTGTTTAAGTTTCTGTTTCAGATTTCAGAAAACCTATTCACCCCCCTCTAGTTAGCTTGCTGCCGTACCAAAAGGAGGCCAACAAATGGTATCAGAGCGAGGTTCTTTAATCAATCAAGAAGATCCAACGATCTTTAGAGAAGATCCATGGCAGCTCAAGGATTTGTTGAAGATCAATCAGTCATCAAACCTCCATTCTTCGATGGAGAGGATTACCAATACTAGAAAATGAGAATGGAATGCTTCATTCGAGACACAGACTTTGATCTGTGGCAGGTAATAGAGGTAGGTGATTTTGTTATTGTTCCTGCTGAAGGTACTACTGCCATTACAGCAGCTGATAAGAGTAAATTATCTCTAAACTTTAATGCAAAGAACTATTTATGTTGTACTTTATCTAAAAGAGAATTTAGTAGAGTATCTGCATGTAAATCTGCAAAAGAAATGTGGGATAAACTGCAAGTAACTTATGAGGGAACAGATAAAGTAAAACAAACTAGGATAGATATTCTTTCTCACAATATGAGCAATTTAAAATGCTTCCAAACGAAAATATCACTCAGATGTTAATAGATTTTCAAGCATAGTAGTTGGTCTAAGTTCTCTTGCTAAAAATCTTTCTGATGAGGAAACTGTCAGAAAGATACTTAGGTCTTTAACTATTTCATGGACCCCTAAGGCCACAGCTATTGAAGAAGCCCATGATCTAACCAAGTTTTCCATTGATAAATTAATTGGCTCTCTCATGGCACATGAAATCAATATGGAGTGACTATCTGAAAGCTCTTCCAAGAAAAAACTTACTAATACTCTTAAAGTTGCAGCTGCTCCTTACACCTCTTCTTCTTCTTCTAGTTCAAAAAATGCAGGTTCTGAAGACAGCGATGTGGATGATGTCCTATCCAAACTTTAGAAAATTCTCAAGAAGAAGAAAAATAGATCAAGAAAAATTTAAAAGAAAGAGAAAAAGGAAAAAGAACCAGTCTGCTATAAATGCAGAAAATCTGGACATCTAAGACCAGACTGTCCTAAACTCAAGAAGACTGGTCAACCAAAAAAAGCCAAGAAGCAGCACAAGAAATTCAAAAGAAAAGTCATGGCGGCTGCTTGGGACAATGATGAAGCCACAACTTCAGAATCATCAAGCTTAGATCCCGAAAAAGAGCAGGAAAGTCTAGCCCTCATGGTAGGACTAGATGAGGTACATTCTGACCCATTTTTTGATTATGCACTGATTCAGAGTCAGAGTCAGAGTCTGAAGACTTAGAAGAAGTCTTTAATGAACTATATGAAAAACATAAAGGTGTTGTAAAAGAATTAAAAATTTTGAAAAACAACATCACTTGCTTAGATAACACCAATTCTGATCTTAAATCCGAAATGAAACAATTAGAAAAATAATTAAAGAAAAGTAAAGATAATAATTATCTCTTGAATGAAGAATTAAAAAGCAAAAATAATGAAAAATCAGAGTTAGAAGAAAAATTAAAAACTCTAATTGAAGAAAATCTTTATTTAAAAGAATCAGTTAGAAAATTAACTAAAGGGAAAATATCTTTAGCCCTATGCTTAAAAGGATCAAAATCTGGAAATAATAAACAAGGTCTTGGATACAAACCTCCTGAAAAAAGAAAACAAGTCATAATTCTTGAAAAATATCCATTACCAAAATTTGTAAAAGAAACCAAGATGCCTCAAAAAAAGGCCCATGTAATGAACAAGCTCTATCAAAAGGAAAAAGTTTCCAAAAATTGTGTTCTAAACAAACATTACAAAGACAATAGGAACTGCAAAACAAATTATATTCATTGTTGTTCTCATTGCAATAAATTAGGATACACAGTAAACACCTGCACAACAAGGCACCTAGTATAGATTCCGAAAGGATATTTTTATGCATCTAACCATCAAGGACCCAAAAAGATTTGGGTACCTACTTCTGAATAAGTTGTTTACAGGATAGCCTTGGAACATCAGGAACAAAGGATGCCTAAGGTACTGGTGACTGCCACTCTGCCAGCTCTTCATCCAACTCATATCTGAAGAGGGAGTAGTCACTAATTTATTTTTAAATTTTAGTATTACTAATAACTATTTGCAAGTCTCATTCAGGTGGAGTCTCTCATTCAGGGGGAGCACAGACTAAGGGGGAGTTATTCATTAATGTCAATCATTGTTGAACCCCTCAATGGTAAGAAATTTTCACAAAAGGGGAGAGAATGCATGGTAAGATCATTCTTTTTTGCATAGTATGCATTATCTGTGAATTTTCTGTATTTTCTATGCTTAAAGTATTTTTGTCAAAAAATTCTCATAAGTTTTGTCATCACCAAAAAATGGGAGATTGTTGAACCACTCTTATATTTTACCCTTATATTTTGGTGATAACAAATCTTTTGATCAATTAAATATATTTAATATTATATTTTCCTAATAAATATAAATTTATGGTACTATCGCTGTGTGATTTGCACTGAAAAGCTAAACCGAATATGGCAGCCCAATGTCTTGGCCATGCAGCAGGCAACAAATATGTAAACCTATATCCACCCAACTCTAAGGTGGAAATGGTTGAGAGTGCCACTCGTGTACAGTGTCACCCATGAAATCAAATGCCATGATATTGCAACATAGTAAAACTCACTATCATCCATAGTAGAACTCACTAAACCAATTACCATCCAACAGTATAAAAAAGGATGCATGCAACACTCACATAGACTACCTGGAGAACCACAGTCCTGCCACATGCTGCCATAGTTACATCCTCCAGCCATTAGACTGGTGTGGTCAAAGTCCACTATGGATCTCAATTTGACAATCAGGGACACATATGTCGCCCATGAACCCGAACAGCTCGAGTTATAGTTTTATGCCATGGACTCTGACCTTGGAATGGCCCTTAATCAGAAATGATGCAACTGCAGAAACATTCCTCAACAAATTTTAGGTTCAATCTGGTCTCTAGAAGTCCTCCAGATATATTTACCCCTGCCCCCAAGGGTTTCTGCCATGTGTTAAACTGCAAAATTTACAACTGCTTGTCCACCACTTTGCTTCAATTCACAGAAACATTCCGCAACCTTTGCTTGTCCACCACCACTTTGCTTCAATTCACAGTTCCTGGCCTTCCCCCCATACATTCTAGTGACATACCCATCGGAACATTGCGGTTGTTTAACCTTTATGATCCTCTTGGTTCAGCATAGGTTGCAAGGACATCGATTTTCTGTATCTTACTGGTTGGAGAAAGAACCAGCACTTAGGGGGTTTTCATAGAATTCTGATTCCTAAAAATATTTGGCAGCAGCAACAAGTTTCTCATGAGTCCTCATTTGCATGAGATCTCTTATGCCTTCCAGGTTCCATGGCATAGATTCATGGTTCTCCTAATCACACATGAATTTCAAAGATATAGGGTTCCCATATGTTAAATTGCATTCCCAGCGACACATAATGAAGGTCATTGAGACTGAGGTTTAGTAGACCAGCTTTTCTTGCCCCACAACCTGCTGGATAGAAGCTAAAACATGCCTTCTGTAAGTCCTACCATGCAAATTCAAATGTTCAGAAATTTTTAATTGAAAGACAAAGGCAGATAGGCTGGGTGCCACAGAAGTTCAAGGCAATATTTGATAGATCAATTAAATAAAGTTAAAAAACAACCTTTTGCTGTGACAGTAGCCTCTCATGTGGAGACATTTATCAGATCAAAATCATCATCAAATCCAGAACCTCATGCGATTCTAACAGCATAATTTACAAATGAAAATGATCATTCCTAATGACTTCAAAGATTAGCCAGGATATGCCAACATCCACCATTATCCACCAGATACATGCATCCCCAGGTATCTCAAATCTGAAATAAATCTCATGCTTAGGTTCGGCCATTTCAGAGGACCATGCTGCAGAATATGGGTTAGGGTGGATCAACCCCGCTTCCAACCTGGCTTGTGATAAGATGGAGAAACTGGCTACATGTTTGAGAGCCAGGGAAGGCAGGAGAAAGGGATGTATCCTCAGGAATTCTAAAGGAGAAACATGCCTTCATTGACAGTGGAGAAGTAAGTTAACCATTATACCTAACTTACTGCAGGTAAAGTGACATCCAAGGATAGCAGTATCGGTTTTGGACGCGGTTTCAGCTGGATCCAAAACCAATACGTTTCAGTATCGGTTTCGGTAGTATCGGGAGTATCGGGCCAGTTCAAATGATTTTGTCCAAGTGAAGAACTGCTGGAATCGGTTTCAGACCATGGGGATTTTGGTATCAGCTAGGTCCGAAACCGATACGTTTCTTCTGAAACGTATCGGTTTCGGCCGATACTGCCAACCAAGGTGACATCACTACATAGTTCGTCAATAAGCAAAAAAATATAGTTCAAAACACATACCAGCACAATAATATACGAATACTAGAATTGGCGTCCCTATGCTCAGATCATCTGGATGGTGGTCATAGAGCACCTACATGAAGTTACAAGCAGTAGTTAGACAAAGAGATACCGTCCTGTTCCCAAAACGTTGAACAGCATGATAAGATGGACCATACAGGAATGTTGGAAATGAGAGCTATTAATGCACATGTTGTGAAACACACAACGGAGACAACAGCCAATCCTGCAACCTGATCATATATAGGCATCAGAAAACTGCAGAATAAGTGAGGCTAAAAATGCTAAAGTCAAAGGTAAAATAAGGTGCATCCAAGATGACAAATAACAGAAAAGGATCAATGACTCTAGATCTTTCTAAAATTCAATCACAGATGCCTTTTACACATAAGCAGACACGTACATGTAGCCTGGGAAGCTAGCCAAAGGGCAAATAAATCTGTTGAGGATAACCACAGAATAGTTACCTTCCACATTTCTGTTGAAACCATTTCTGATCGGACTTTGCTCATTTTTGAGAAAAGTAGTCCTCCTAATTTGACATAGCAACAACAAATAAAGATGATAATAAATGATCAACCCAGAAAAGTTCTCTTTACAGTACTTTTATCATTACATCTAAAGAAAACAAGGCCGGAAAGAAAGAGAAGAAATGTAAAAAGCAAACACTATAACAATGAATGAAACTATGTCAGAATCTTCCACATAGCCAAGAGAAAAAATCTTGGTTGCGTAATGAATTAAACAAACTTGGTCAGATGGTTAGTGACAGTAAGAAAAAGAGCAAGAATCAGTGGCTGACTAGTCAGCCAATGGACCCAACTCGACTAGTCGGGCCGACTAGTCGACTAATCAGCCTACTTTTAAATCACTGGTAATGAATTAAACAAACTTGGTCAGATGGTTAGTCATAGTGGCAAGTAGGTGACTTGAAGAGTTAGAGACTCTCTTTTTTTTGGGTAACGAGGAACCCCCGCCCCATGTGCCTTACAGACTCGAGGATTGCTGTTCGTGAGCCCTAGGATTAAGACCTGGCAGCCCCTAATTTATGTGTACCCATATTGCCCCTCCCCCCCACTAGTTAGAGACTCGGTTGTCCTATGTGGTAGGTACAAGTTCGGTTGTCCATTTATTGGACTAATGTGATTATATTCCGACATATTTATCCTGTGCGATTGTTTCATCAGACGATTTAGAGTTTCGTGTACTAGAACCTTCCCCACTGAATTTACATTGGATTGAATCCAAATACCTTTCATAAAGCTGCCAAGATCCCTTTCTATCTCTACGGTATGGCTGTGACCCTGAATTTTTATGTAGGAAATATATTATTTGTTTTAGAAATAAGACAATTACGATTTTTTCTTTAGATGGGGTTTAATCATAATTTTAATTATATATGTTTCTGAATTTTAGTAATTTTCTAGGACATGTATACAATTACGCATAATTTCTGAGTATATCTGTAATTTTCCACTTCATAGATATATAAGTCCATAGCCCAAGATGATATTAACACTTTTCTTCATTTCATTCAAAAGAGTACATGCTTTATAAAGGCTGGCCCTTGAGTATCTTTACAAATAAAAGTCTCTTAGGGACCTTCTTACAAAAAGGGCATAAATAAATAATTGATTATAAGCATGGAATGCAAAATCGGGCGATCCGGATAGAAATCGGACTATTCGGATCGGGGGGATGCCCGATCCCCCCAGTTCTAAGTATACCAGCTGTTCTTTGTCAACGCTACTAAGGATGGGTTCCGGGATCGAACCGATCCGGAATTCCATGATTATAAGAGACCTGTGGTTTCTTCTTCCTTGAGAAACCAAACAGACCACTCTTCAGTGGTTTCTTCTCCATTAAGAATCCAAAACAGGTCACCCTTCTTCCCTGCTGCTTGGAGCTTCTTGGAGCCAAAGGTCCTCCAGAAAATCCGTGAGAGGTTGACTCCCACTCCCCCTTTAATAGGGGTAGAAGAAGCAGAACCTGGAGGGGGGTCTCTCTGGGTACTTAAACTCGGAGGGGCCCACCTCCGGGCTTCCAAAACCCGGAGGGAGGTCTCTCCGGGATTTTAAACCTGGAGGGGCCCACCTCCAGGCTTGCAAAACCCGGAGGGAGCTCCCTCAGGGATTGCAAAACCTAGAGGGGGGTAAAACCCGGAGGAACCCACCTCCAAGCTTGCAAAACCCATAGGGGGTTCCCTCTGAGTTTTAAACCTGGAGGGGGCCTCTCCAGGTTTGAAACCTGAAGGAAACCTCCTCTCCCCTTAAATTAGGACAATTCTCTAAAGTCTTGGTGTCTTCTTCCACGTGCAGAAGTTTTTTTTTTTTTTTTTTTTTTTTTTTGGGGGGGGGGGGGGGGGGGGGGGGGGGGCTTGACTCCCTCACGCTGTCTTCACGTGCCCAAGTGGTTACCTCGAATTGTGTTATTAGGCATGGATGGCCAATTCGGATCGGAATCGGCCGATTCGAGTCTGAATAGGGATGTCGATCCAATTTTTTTTCCTTTTTGGGGGTTGGGGGGGGGGGGGGGTGGAATGCTCGACCCCTCATAACTTTAAGTGGAATCGGGGTGGATCGAGCGGAATCAGATTGGATCGACCCAATATATACTTATTTACCTGAACATCATTTAAGTAATTCATTTACTTAAGATATTACATGTAAATAAGAAACCCCATTTGAATCCAATAAAAAAATCAAGAAAATTATATCTCTTACTAATAAAAAGTCAACTCTCCATTTAAGAAGAAAATCATGATTTTGGTGATCCCATCAAAAAACCAACTTTCTAATCCCTCATAATTTGGTCTAACTAAAAATTTCATAATTCAATTAAATGATATGAAATACTAAAAATGTAAAGTCCGATAAAATAAGTCAAGTATATACTGACTTCTCCAAGGGACTCACTCTCCTACTGATATCGGACTAAGTACTATCAGTAGGAGAGTGACTCCCTTGGAGAAGTCACATGTATGTTTGACTTATTTTACAAAATTTTGAATTTTTAGTATTCCATGTGGTTTATTTGCATTATGAAATTTTTAGTTAGGCCAAATTATGAGAGATTAGAAAGTCGGCATTTTGATGGGATCACCAAAATCGTAATTTTCTTCTTAAATGGGAGAGTTGACTTTTTATTAGTAAGAGATGTTTTTTTGATATTTTTATTAGATTCAAATGGGGGGGTTACTTCCCTATTTACATGTAATATCTTAAGTAAATGAAACTACAAATATAAACATTTTTATAAAAATAAGGTAAATATGGTATCATAATTGACATTGCTCTGTATTGTGATGTCATTGTTAAGTTATTGAATTTACTGATTTTTTGCATTTTCCTGAAATTTTCTGATTTTCCCTGAATTTTTTAACATTTAAAAAAATAATCTGGCCGATCTAGCATCGGCCAAATTCCCTGAGGATCGGCCGATCCAATCCCGATCCGGCCGGACCAATTCAGGGGGGTCCGATCCGATCCTGCCTTCTATGCTATGAGCAAAATCACTTTGACATTTCCATGTGTGGAGCATGGTTTAAATGGGGGGGCCTTAAATGCAACCACATTTAACAGCTGCAGTTTTGTACCATCTTTTCGCTGTTAATTAGTGGATTATATCATTACTCTGGAATCACCAGAAAGTTTTCTTTTGATGAAAATTGTGGGCTCCAACAGTACATAACATATGTTTAGATAGTAACCTTACGGAGATGGAGAGGTCTATAGTAGGTGATTAGTTTAGAGCAGCAAGAGCTTAGCAGATCCATAACCAAGATATTACATGTAAATAAGGAATTACCCCCAATTTGAATCCAATAAAAATATCAAAAAAAAAATCATCTCTCTTACTAATAAAAAGTCAACTCTCTCATCCAAGAAGAAAATCGCAATTTTTGGTGATTTCATCAAAATAGCATCTTTCTAATCCCTCATAATTTGGCTTATCTAAAATTTTTGATAATTCAAATAAACCCAATAGAATACTAAAAACCAAAAGTCTGGTGGAAAAAGTCAAATGTGCATATGACTTCTCCAAAGGAGTCACTCTCCTACTGACTAGAACTTGGTTTTCTAATTTTTCCTGATTTTTTTCATATTTTTTAATGGGTTTTTGCATGTTTCGGCTGGTTTCGGACCTGGCCGAAACCAACACCGAAACCAAAACCCCCCATCCTTGCCACTTACTCCGGACCAATCAAAGGATCCAGAAGCGAAGGCAGAAGTGTCTAGCCAAGAGAGGATCTTCTGCAGGTTGACAATGTCAGATGAAGTGAGGCCTTTGAGCCCTGGTACTGAAGAACCAGAGGACCCACTGCTCGCAGAAGGGACTGAAACTTGAGCAGCAGCAGAATTTTCCCTTGCTTTGTTGCTTACCTTTCTTTGTTCTGAATTTCTGAGGTTTTTTATCAGGATACGATTCCCAGCAACTGTCAATGAAGTGATTAAGTTGGCCACAGTAAGTGCACTTCCGAACATCATGCCTTTCCTCTTCAGTGACAGCATTGGTAGGCTGTTTTCCCTTGGAAATATTACTAATCAACATTGAATGACCTGAAGTACCATGTCCACCATTGGCCAGATAATCATCAAGCACAGACTCTCTCCTACTTTGTTCCATTAAAATCCGCTGGTAAAGTTCACCTAATGATGGGACACTAACTTCATTGAGGATCTGTCTTCTTAGAGGTTCCCATTCCAGGTTCAATCCTCCAAGAAACTTGAGGACTCGTCCTTTCTGAATAAAGGCCAGATGTCTTCTATGATCAGGGGGAGTGTCCCAATCTTCAGGATCATATTCATAGTAATCCAACTTGTCTCACTGTCTCAGAGAGTTTGTAAAGTGGTGAAGTAGTTCGTGACCGAAAGTGTGCCTCGATTTGCCCCACAAATTGAGTTCTCCAGCTGACGTACTCAAACTGCAATTTCCCTTTTGCCCATACATCTTGTCTAAGAAGACCCACATCTTCCTTGCTGTGTCTTTTTGCGTAATAAGTTTTCTTTGAGCATCCTCAACTAAGCTAACAATCCATGTCATTACTATGCTATTTTCTTCAACCCAGTCATCAAATTTAGGATCCTTCTCATCAGGTTTCTAAATTTTTCCATTAATGTAGCCTGATTTTCTCTCCCCCTCAATATGCATCTTGGCTGTGCAGACCACTCAACATAATGAGACTTATTTCTCTTCACCAAAGTAATTTGGACGGCATGGTGTTCATGGCTGGACAGCATTGAATTCTTAATACCAGTAACTCCGTCTCCACTTTTAGAAAGGATATTAGAAGTGGAGGAAGATGTGTGATTGGGCATCACCCCCTGCTGTGCAACAGAAGTGACCAACAACGATCTTCAACTTGAAACTGCCCTAACTGATCAACATTAGGAAGAGACACGAGCGAGCAGGACACATCGAGCAGTTGCTGAATTGAAAAGGAGGCAGAATAACTGCAAGGCGATGGAGAAAAACAACAGCACAGCAGCTGGAAGGGATCACAGAACTTGTTCCTCTTTAAGAGGCCGGCAAAGAGGAATGACAGTGGGAAGATCCTGAAGAAAATTCACTGCCTGATGCAGAGGAGGAGGTCACACTAGATTCTGCACTTATGCTTACTCTTCAGGAATCACCAACACAGGTCGCTGGGTTCAGAAACCACAAAGAAAACACCAGTGCACTTGTTCTTCCTCTCCAGAATCACCAACACAGGCTGCCGGGTCTGGAAAGACAGAAAGCCTAGTGCTAGAAACTCTGGTGTAGAATACCACCTAGGAAAGACACTGCAGAAAGGAATCTTGGGTCATGTCTCCTCCAGAAGCAAGAATCAGCCCTTCTCAAGCCCAACAATGCTCTGATACCATGTAAAAACAAGACCGGTCAGGGAAGAGGAGAGGACGGAGGAGAAATACACAAGAAGAAGAAAAGAGAGAATAGAGAAAGGCACGGTTCTGTGGGATAATCTCCACAGACCGCCTATAATCCTTCTTTATATGGTAACCATGGGTAGGGCAACTTGAACTGCCCAATTACAGTCTGACAGAAGTACCCTGTCATAGGCGCAACTCTGATAGGACACAGAAGAAACAAAGAAAGACATAATTGCCCTTATCTCTTGACTCTTAACAAAAGAAATAAGAAAAAGACCTAACAACCCTTATTCTTAACATTCCCACTCAAGCTAAGAATAGATAGTGGGACAAATGAACACAGTTCCCCTGCATCCAATTTTTCTTGGATGCAAAATCTGGCAATCTCTACTTGGTATGATCATGTAAACAGGATTGTTTCTATGTCAATTGCAGCCTCATTGTCAAAATAGATCTTCAATGAGAGTCGCAACTTGATACCAATACCTTTCAATAACGCCTTCAGAAGCAAAATAACTTAATAACAGCTTGAGCTTTAGCGCTGCATTCTACCTCAGCACTAGACCTTGAAAGACAGACTTCTTACTTTTTCAAGTCACAAAATTCCCTCTAAAAGGTGCAATATCTAGAAGTAGATCTGTGATCATCCTGGGACCCTGCCCAATTTGCATCAAAAAAATCCTCCACACTCAGATGGCTTCTTACTAAACAAAGCCCTTTCCTGCACAAGTTTTAGTACATTGCAGTATTCTATCCATGGCTTCCATATGCGTAGTCCTTGGAGTATGCAATATGCATAGTTGACTCACTATATGGGTAACACGTGATATCTGGTCTAGTCAAGTACAAAGTATGAGCTTGCACACAATTCATTGGTTCTGCAGGCCTACTGCCTAACTTTTCCATCACTCTCAGAAGGTCCAACTGTCCAAGCATATCTTCCTTGTGATATATGAATGTTATCTGTGATCTTGCAAGTTCAATTCCAAGAACATGTTCAATGGGCCGAGATCTTTAGTCTTAACTTCCCCTGCAAGGCTTTCTTTCAAACTCTTGATTTCATGCACATGGTCATCGGTGACAACCATATCATCCACATATACAAGAAGGATAGCAACTTTTCCATCCTTCCACTTCACAAAAAGAGTATGATCAGAATTACCTTCTCTGAAGCCCATCTTTAATCAAGCAGTTCCTAGCCTTTCGAACCAGCTTGAGGAGATTGTTTTTAGTCCATATGAGGCTCTTCCAAACTTGCATATGTTCACATCAGCGACAAAACTAGGTGGTGGCTATATATGTACACCTTCTTGGCTAAATCACCATCGGGAAGGCAAGCTTAACATCAACCTGGCATAACTCCTAAGAAAATTGGACAGCTAGAGAGAACAGAACCTACACAAGGGCAACTGGGCAACAGGAGCAAATATTTCCTTGTAGTCAATACCATAAGACATGCAAATAGCAGTGTATTCTATGAAGAATGCTCCACCTTCAAGAAGAATGAACCAAAAATTACCCAAGTTGCACAGATCCTTTCCTTGTAGTCAATACCATAAGACATGCAAATAGCAGTGTATTCCATGAAGAATGCTCCCCCTTTTAGGAAGAGTGAACCAAAAATTGCCCAAGTTGCACAGATCCTTTTGCTAAACAGGTTCTTCTTACCCAGAAAAAAAAGGGGGGAGCTTGGAAAAGAGACAAAATATTATCAGTGATAAATCATTAATAATACAGGAATAAATCATTAACATTGCCATGCAGTTTGACATCTTCAATTTTATCTCAGCTTACCATAACAAGCTAAAGCTCCACCTAGTACAAGAATTGCTATGGAAGAGACATCCATATAGACCTGCACAAAAAGTGACATTGACCACCACATATTAAACAGCTGAAGATGTAATATTGTAAAAACAAATATGACATGATCAAGAAGTCAATGTAAACACCAAAGCAAACTAATATGCCATTCAAAAGTCGACAATCTTGGTACACACAAAGCACCACAGTCTTGTAAGCACATCATGTTCTGAGTGAGGTCTAGTATCTTTCTTATGATACTTCTGATACATGATACAAATTGGCCATTGGACCAGACTTTAGATTAGCATCACATGACATCATAATGATCTTAGATCACTAATAGCAAATAAAAAACAATAAACAAGAGAAATAGGACATCAACCAATCTGTAATATCCCCTTCTTTTATTAAGTTTGAAATTTACCCAAGCAATTCAAGGGATTGGAGGATATTCAATTAATTATCAAATCTTTTAGGGACTATATATAAAAGGACATGATGATAATCAACCCTCTATATGAGGTTAATTATGTCTAATCCCTGATTATGGTGTGGGTTAAAGAAGTATTTATGATTGGTCATTACCAACTAGGATGCCACATCATCAGCTAAGAAAATCCCATTTGTTAAGCAACTTAAGTTGACATGGCACAACAGAGTGCCAAGTCATACAAAGAGAGAAAAGAGGCTGAAAAGGGGGTCTTTGCTAAGTGTGATTGCTCTAAAGTACAAAGACTCTGGATCATCACAACTCTATGTGGGTCCTGCTCCCTCTACCTCCTTTACCCAACACCACCACTTTCCCTTCCTCCCTTAGATAAAGACTGCCACCACCTTCACAAACCAGTATGAAAGGAGAAAACAGACTAGGTAACCCTTGGGGCCAAGGAAATGAGAGAGACAAGGTGGGGAAAAGGGGAAGAAAAGTCAGAGGAGTCAGGAAGCTGCTGCAAAATAAATGGTCAGGAAGAGCATTGAGCAAGGGGAACAGCAAGGGAACGGCGAGGGGAAAGAGAAGAAGAGAAAAATGCTTACTACCCATCTAGACAGGTAGTTTTTACTACCAATACAGGACTTATTTGTCACCTTGAAAGTCATTTGTCACCCTTAGTGGAATGAGGGTAACAAATGCTTAAAGGGAATTTTTCATCCTTAGTCCAGGACTTATTTGCCACCATTTAAGTCATCAGACGACAAGAGTGACAAATAGATTGACCTATTGTCACCCTTAGAGGGAAATTGTCACCCTTAGATGGGTATTTTTACTACCCATCCGTGTGGGTTGTAAGAATTTCACAAGAGGAAGAAAGCAGAGGAAGCAAGGGACAAACAAACCACTCTCTCATTTGGGATCCTCCAATGATCATGTTCCTAACTAGAAATGGCTTCTTCATCAAGCTTGGAGCCGGTATTTGGTATTGAAACAATAAGCAAAGTTCCATGCTTGAGTTATGCTGTTTCTTCTTTTGAGGTTGGAAGTGACCTAGGCTAGTGTGGACACGCGGAAAAATTCACCGATCACACATATGGTGGTGTGGTGTGGTTATGGTTTTCTCCCCCGCTTCTCGCGGTTATGATCTTCTTGGAGAGCGTTATTGATGTTTGGCGTTTGATTTGATTTGTTACTTATTTCATTTTATTCATTTGCCTTGCGGGGCGTGCCAGCCTGTCTAACAGACAGAAGTAAAGATCTGCGCAGTGCGGAGAAGAAAATTTGATGTCCATGGAATGGACAAGTGCGCCGTTTTTAATCTGAACTTCTTTGGTTCCGCATTTTATTTATCAGGCAATTAAGGTAGCGTGTGCTGGACCCCTGTCTCCATCGATCGGAATCGATGTTTTGTTTACATCGGATTAAAAACCCTTGATGTGATTTTAACATCAGTTTCAACCCGAATACCATTCATAGCAAGGACGAGAAAATATGCATTTTCAGATAATTGTAATATGATGTTCTTCCCTTTTTATATTGTCGGACAAAAAATGAATTTTGATTTGAATGAAAGGATTTGTTCCTTTGAAATATTTTGTTTTGAATGAGAGTATTTGCTTTTGAGGAGAAAACTTCATTTTGAAAGAGTATGAATTCCCTTTTTTAGGGGTTTGAAATATGGTTTGGACTTTGGAGGAAAGAACGGGTGTATACCCGTGGATCTATTTGGTGTTTGGATATATTGTTTGCTTTAAAACTTATTTTGAAAAGGAGTATGGATGAGGATTTAATATATGGTTTCACATATGAACAGGTGTATGCCCGTGAATTTATTTGGGATTTGCATATGTTATGAATTTGGGCAGCGCTCCCGCAGAGGCAGAATTATTGCACGAATATATGAGTATAAGTTGGATGTACATATGGTGATATTGACTTTAGGGGAGAGTCCCTATATGGACAGGGTGTCCCCATACAATACGCACGTATGCACATATATATTATGGTCATATGGATATGCTTTTGGGCAGAACCCCTGCTTGGGTAGGGTTTCCTTTAAAAGACATACTCACATGAACATAAATTCGTGAACATATGGATATATTTTCAGCAGGATCTCTGTTTAGGCAGAGTTTCTCCCAAAGAGCATACGCGTATGAACACAACTCTTTGTGAGTATATGGATATGTTTCCGGCAGAACCTCCGCTTGGGCAGAGTTTCCTTTAGGAAATATATACATATAAGCACAGAGTTGTGAACATATGAGTATGTTTTCGGGCAGAACCTCCGCTTGGGCAGAGTGTCCTTAAGAAAACATATACACATGAGCACAAAATTGTGATTATATGGATATGTTCTTGGGCAGAACCTCCGCTTGGGCAAAGTCTCCTCTAAGAAACATATACATATAAGCACAAAATCCACCATCCCGGAGTCTTGCTCGACGGGCGGGGAGAACATGTGCATCTAAATGCGCATACTCATAGAGTCTTGCTCGATATGGAGGCATTTAGAGCACGAGAACAAGGGTATTTAAATACCATATATCCATAGAGTCTTGCTCGATATGGAAGGTATTTAAACCCCGGAGGATATCACCCCCACAAAGTCTTGCTCGATGTGGGGGCAGGGACCGCACTATGGTTTCTTTGAGAGACCCTCCATGGAGGCTAGCTCGGCATGGAGGGGGATGGAGGAGATGTCGATGCCGTATGGAGGCGATCTCCCTTTTCTTTGCGCTTATCGGATGTTCCGCACTCCGAACCGGGCGGGGGAAGGGCCGGTACTTCACGCCAAGCAGGGAGACTTCGAGAACAAGTGAGAAGATTTTTTTTGGGAAGGAATGCTTTTGCCCTTTTTTTCTGAATTTTTTCTTTGAGGGGACAGCCCAAGGGACCAAAAAGGAACCGGGAAAGGGACCCCTTGAATGGGGGTGTACATGGCTTTTATAGGGGTTGGCCTCCCCTTACATGCGCATAAGGGTGCCCCCTCCCCCAACCGATGGTACCCCCCATCGGTTGGGGATTTTTACCCTCCCAACCGATGGTAGGGATGGTACCCCCCATCGGTTGGGGTTTTTTTACCCCTCCAACCGATGGTAGGGACCATCGGTTGGGATGGAGGGGGGGGTTTGCCTATAAATAGGCCCCATATGCCCCATTATAGGGGTGCCTCTGGGATTTCTGGGAATGGGGTTTTGACAAATTTTTATGCCAACAGCTAGGTTTCTGTAGAAGTCTCCGTCCAGATTGCCACTAGCCTGCTCAGATCGTCATTTTGCGATTTTGTCATTTATTTTCCAACTTTTTTCTTTTATTTATTCTATTTGTGCAGCAGTTTCATTTGTGACATTGCTAACGCTCCTCCCACCCCCCAAACATACACACACAGATGCAGTTCCAGTAGCTAAGTGTTGCTTCAGTGCCCCCTAAGTTATGAAGTGCCCTCCCATGCACTCTGCTGGTCCCAAGGCCAGAAGGTGATTGTTATTATAGTTTTTTTTTTCATTATTCACTCTCCAAAAAGTCTTTTTTTAAGTATTGTACTATCGCAGGATTTCTTGAGTGCTGTTGCTGCATAGCCTGCATTAGTGTGCTACAGCCAGCTGTGCCTCCAGCATGCTGCTCCTCTGCTTGCACTTCCCACAGGTGAGTTTCCTTATTTTGTTACCTGCATCCAGATTTTTTATTGTAATCATGTTCTCCAGAAGTCATTCCCAACGTCTAGAGATCTCTCCTCATTGACCCTTCAAGGCGATGATGTGATCCCATGTGGCATTCAGCATTCCCTGCAATTCGAGGCATGTCACTTGAATGAAAATATCTATGTCAAAGTGCTTTCATAGGCTGAAAGACAAGTAAAAGCTGTTATTTTGACTCAATAGAAGATAAGGCAATGGACGATGATGGTCCTTGGCA
This sequence comes from Colocasia esculenta, assembly GCA_014218235.1. Lineage (NCBI taxonomy): Eukaryota > Viridiplantae > Streptophyta > Magnoliopsida > Alismatales > Araceae > Colocasia > Colocasia esculenta. The sequence goes on along the minus strand of CM024762.1, from coordinate 13,870,601 downwards.
TCTATAGCACTGGAGATATAAAGTAAGGACGACAACTGTTTATTTGTTAATGGTGCTCGTTATACCAATAAAAGGGAATTATTTGATAAAAGGCACAGGGCTCAAACATTCAAATGGGCCAAAGAAATTAAAATATGCCAGTTGAGAAGGGTGGCCGACGTGAGGGCCGATAGCCTGGTTTGGGTCCATGTGAGATGTGGCTGCTGGCCGTCTCCTTCCCTCTTCAGTCTCTCTAAGGTTTGGCTATGTAGTACCAGAACAGGGAAGTAGCGGCTGAGGTGAAGACCTGTTCTGGAGCAGTGAAGACTCTGAGGGTCTCTTTCACCTTGTTTCTCACAGATAAGGGTGTGTGCATAGAGATCTGCTGGCCTTGTTCCTGGCTGTGGAACATCTAAGGAGAGTCCTCATGTGTGGCTGCAAGTGCATTGGACATTCCAAGAGCAGTACGCTAGGGTTTAAGGCATTCCAAACCATAGCAGCTGTGTGTGGATGCTCCAAAGATTTCTTCTTCCCAAGGATTTCCTTTTCTATGGTAACCAAATCTTGGTTACAATTCATGAAAGTGAAAATTGTTACAAAAGTAAGAGTGCAATAAAGAAAAAAGCAAGAAAAAAAGAGAGAACGTATTAAAGGTAAAAAAGAAAATAAAACCACTCTACTGAGCTGGTAGAATGATTGACACAATAAAGTTTCTCCGCTCATTAAGCTTTGAGACTGCACTGGACTCAGTGCAAGCTTTAGACCTGCCCTTCAGAGTTCTTCAGCCCATTTGACTGTGTTTTTTAATGTCAAATGAGGAATTGAAATCATTGAAAACCTCCCTTATTCCTCATCCTTCAAACAGCCCACAATATTGAAGCCATAGTTTCAATTAAACATTTTTTATGAATATGTTTTCAGCCTACCAGCGACTTACCAAATTGTGAATTCATGAATTTCAGATGGCACAAAGTTTTTATCTGGAAATATCTGGTAGTAATCTTCAATATAACCTTGATAATACCACAATTGCAGAATAGATGATCCAACATCTCTTCAAAAGTTCAACAGAAGACACACAAGTATCAATGCTGAGAATGGATTTAAGTCTGTCATCAGTTGGAAATCTTCTACTTGCAATTTTCCAAAGGAAAAGGTGTATTTTTTAGTGTAGGCCTGTTGGACTCTGTAATTTTCATTTCTGGTGACTCCAGAATAATGAAATTAAATAAAGCCTAATCCACTGATTAACAGCGAAGCGACAGTACAAAATTGTAGCTGTTGGGTGTGGATCACATTTGACCCCCTCGGCAACACGTCAGATGTAGGCTTTACACCACTTTTTGGTGCCTCTCTTGGCACACAGAACTTCAGTCAAACATATGGTGGGCGGTGTTTAAACTATACTCCACATCAAAAAGCGGTGATTAAACTATAACCCACACATCAAAAAGATAAATTAGTCATGATCTTACAGCAATTTGAGGTAAATAAATAGTTACCACTCGAGCACACGAAGGCAACAAGCCAAGAACATCCAAGAAATTCCTTGCACATGGAGAAGGGACCAAGCTTGCACGTGGAAGACAACACCAAGAGGACAAAACACTAAGAAGACAAAAAGGACAAAGGCCATTTAAAGAGAGAGGAAGGACAGCACTACCTCCTCCAGGTTTTAAAGCCTGAAGAAGGGGCCCTCCGGCCCAAAGGAACCCCCTCTGGGTTCTCCACCCTGGAGGTGGGCCCTCCAGGTTTTAGAAACCCGGAGGACTTCAGGTTCCCTCTGGGTTCTTTCTCCAGCTCCTCCAGGTTCTCCAACTCGAAGGTGGGTGCTCCAGGTTTTAGAAACCCGGAGGTGCCCCCTCCGGTTCTAGAAAATGCCCGGAGGCACCTCCTCTGGAGTCTGGGCTTTCCCATCTGCCCCTATAAAAGGGGGGGGGGGGGGGGGGGGATGGGGGGCTGGCCAAGGAGCTTCCGGAGGCCATTAGGGGATCTCTCTTTAAATTCCAGGAGAAGGCTTCTTGAAGACTCCAAGCTCAAGTTGTATTTAAAGTCATTTGGGTTTCTTAAAAAGCAAGAAACCTCAGGTCTTTTTTTAATTATGACACTTTTGTAAGAAGGCCCCTAAGAGATCTTTATTTAAAAAGATACTCAAAGGGTCTTATGAAGCATGTATTCTTTTGAATGAAATAGAAGAAAAATATCAATATGTTTGCTAAGTTTATTTTATTGTTGACATGGAAAATTACAAATATACCCAGAAGTTGCATGCAATTGCATATATGCCCTGAAAATCACTAAAATTCAGAAACACAGTATTCTGAATTATGATATTAAAAGCATCAATTCAAAAATATAAATTATTCTGAACTGTGATGTTACAAGCAGGCTATGCGCAAACAAACCCTTATGCATAACGAAAATTACGATTAGACCCCCACCTAGGGGAAAAATTCATAATTGTGTTATTTTAAGACAAAATCAGTTCTTACATGAAAATTCGAGGTCATGATAACATAGCCAAGGTAAAAAGGAATTTTGGCAGTTTTATCAAAGGTATTTGAATTTAATTCGACGTAAAGTAACACCAATTCTGATCAGTAGGAAAGGGTTCAGTACATGAAATCCCAAATCATTTGATGAAACAATCATGTGGGATAAACATGCCGAAATATAGGCACATTAGTCCAAAAAACTTGGAGATTCTAACTTCCTGCGTGATGTGATATGTGTTTAAATGAGGCCCTTGGACCATATGATCTTGGACCACCACATCTTAACACCTCCATCTCTCATGATTGGACCTGCTCCCCCTATTTTATCTATCAAGGGTCATACTTCATTAGTTTCATTGATGAGTTATGTAAATATTGATGTATCTATCTTATGAAGTCCCACAATGAGGTTCTCAGATTGTCTAAGTTTCCTCCAAGATGGTGGAGACACAATTTGGGAGGCATGTTAAAATTTTCAAACCAGATAATGCCAGAGATTACTTCAACAAGATTCTTAGCATCTTTATGGAGGATGAGGTTGATATCCGATAATTCTAATGTTCTTATGTTCTATGGCAATCATTGTGATCCTTCCATGTTTTGATGATAATGATGTTCATTCATTGTGGACTAATAAAGTTTTAAATGCATGTGCAGTCGACAGGTTATTCTTGAAAATCTAACTGTATGTGCAGTCAACAGATTATTCTTGAAAATCTGAGTGTAAAGTCAGTGAAAGTCATGTTTGGATGAAAGAGTTAATAGGAATCTGGTTAGAATTCGAAGAAGTATGTTTAAGAGCATTTAAAGTATTTACTTTGCTTTTCACAATGAGCCTAAGATCAAAATTTTTGGTGGTGTGGTGGAAGTTGAAGTGTCCTCAATTTGATAGGTGTCGGACGCGGAAATTTTAGTCACGTTATCGTGGGTGGATTTTTATGGTACTTGAGTTTGGTTTGGTTTTTATTTATTTAATTTGCCTTGCGGGGCGTGCCAGCCTGTCTAACAGATAGAGTTTGAAATCCACGCGATGCGGAGAGAAAAATCTTATGTCCAAGGGATGGACGAGTGCGCCAGTTTTACTTTGAACTTATTTGTTCTGCGATTTTATTTTATCAGACGATTAGGGTAGCGTGTGTTGGACCCGTCTCCATCGATTGGAATCGATGTTTTGCTTACATCAGATTAAAAGCCTTTGATGTTATTTTTACATCAATTTTAACCCGAACACCATTGATAGCGAAGTCGAGAGGTTTTGCATTTTTCTGGAAAATGGTAACACGGTGTTTTATTTTTTTTTTCGAACGAAATAGATTTTTTTGTTTTGTGTTTTGTTTTATCTTTGAAAAGAGATTTCATTTTGGAAAAATCATGGACTCTATTTTTGAGTTTATCATGCGATTTGGAGAATATGTGGACATATACCCGGAGATTTATTTGAAATTTGTATATGTTGTGTATTTGGGCAGAGCTTCCGCATGAGCAGAGTTTCTGTGTAAACACATGAACATATATATTTGATGAACATATGACCGTATTATTTTGGGGCGGAGTCTCTGCACGGACAGAGTTTTCCCAGAAAATACACACATATGAACATATATTTTGTAATACCCTCAAATTTTAAATACCATGATTTGCTTAGAAATTCTTGTTTATGCTAACCGATTAGGTTTAAATTGTGATATTTAGGATTAAGGGTATGTTTAAGACACTTTATCATACCCAGGTACTACTTTCGGTCGTACGCACCCCGACAGGGCGACACCGGAAAACTGTAACGAAAATAAAATCTGAGAACACCATAATTCTTAGAAATTTATGGAGATATTAAAAATGTAATTATTCGAAATTTTTGACGCACAGATTTTGAGATTAAGTCGACGCAACTATTTTTGGGGCGATTTTTCACCCATTAGAAAATAAATTCTAAAAATTAATTAAAAATCATGACAATTTGTAAAACTATCATATTAGTATATGGTTGAAATTTCAACTTAAACGGACATCATTAGAACACCTAAACATGAAGATCTTTGGCCCAGCTGATTTATGGGCTATTTACGGCAGGGATTTTCTGGGAATTTCATATGCTTACGTGTGAGGCTTAGGAGAAGCCAACACACATTAGGATAAGGCTTAGCCAAGGGGTTGGGCTATCATTAAGGTTACTTGCGTGTAACCAAAGAGTTTGTTGCATGAGATAGGTGGCTTCACATGGTTTAAGGGGGTTACACCATGACAGGTCCATGGCCAACGTGCCCAGTTTGCAAGGGAACTTGGGAGCTTATATAAGCTTCCCAACACCCACCGTATACCTCTTTCCAACACTTATGTCCTTCCTAGTCCTACTGTTGCTGTGATTACAAGCCTGGTGTTGGTGAATTTTCTGTTGGGGCTGTATGCGTTGAAGCCGTTTTGCTGGAGGTGTAGCTGCCGAAGTCCCTGTTTCAGCAGTCTTCTTACTTCCTCATCTTGTTGTTGTATTGATCTCTATACTAAGAAGAAGAAGAAGAACTTTTGTTCTCTTTCAGATCAAGTAGGTTCTTATCCTTTCCTTGAACTTCTATTCTCTATTCATGTTGAAAGAATTTAGATTCATACGAGATTGCCTTTGAGCCGGTTAACCAGTCTCGGTTAAGTTCGTATACAAGATTGTAACCTCAGATTCTTTGGTTTGGTTTTCCCAACTACCTTTGGAACTATGTGATTACCAAAGAAGAATCTTCACTCTCCTTACAGATCAAGTAGGTTCCCAACTTCTCTTTGTACTCCTATTCTCCCTTTTAATTAGGAAAGATTACAGCCTCATACTAGTCACCTTTGAGCTTGTTAACAAGTCACAATAAGTTTATATACGAGGTTGTAATTTATGTTTTAGAGTGTTTCTAGACATTTTGATATCTTAAGACATTGTGAATCTTTTCCATTCCATTTTCCTTGAACTTTCCTTTCAATTTGCCTTCTTGAAAGATCAACCATATGAACCACATTTCATGTCTTTATCTTTCATTCTCTTGTCATGATAGCTTCATTGTTTGAGGCTAAGATTATGTTTGGATTAAGTCCTAATCATGTTAGGAATGATAGAAGAGTTTCTTAGTATCATTTATAGTTGGTTTAGAACCATTTCTGAAAGTTTGCACAAGACCTGTCGACAGACGAACTTGTGGCTGTCGACAGGAACCCATTCCAGAAACCAGAAAACCATCACTATGTGTTGCTGTCGACAGGCCCATGGCTTGCTGTCGACAGGAACACACAGAACTGAAATTCCAATTCTGGAAACCAGCCCCTGTCGACAACAAGCTCTTGCATGTCGACAGGTACTGACAGTATCATGTTTCCAGCACTTGTTTTGCTTCGTTTCTTGTTGTAAATCTTACCCAATTATTCCAACCAATGGACCACTTAAATTTTATGGTTTCTACCACCTAAACACCTACAAGAATCAGTCATGTTACTTTTCTTCCACCACGAACCATTCTTTCAAAGTTCCGAACAAGATTGTTCTTGTGAGATTCTCAAATTCTGAAATTAGTAAAGGAACAGAGTTCCTTAATTATTGTGTGTGAACCTTGAGTAAATCCTTGTGTACCTTGATTCATTACAAGGATGAGTGTGTGATGATGACCATTATGAATCTTCATTTTCTTTTGGATTCTTATGTGATTTAAGTCTTCTGAAGTTATTGGCTTTGAGTCATAACCTTGTCTCAACCAATTGTCTTTCTCATTTTCTTGAACTATGAACTACTTTGTCACCAAGATATTTGTATTGATTCTCAATCAAAACTACCTTTGGATTTCCCATTTCCGTTATGCTCATGAAAAGAAGTTTATGATCTGAAGACAGTGCTCTCTTCAAAAGAGGGTTTAGGATCACTTGTAGTAGCACCCATTACTTGTGATCAGCTGAGGGCGACAGTTTGTACGTAAGTAAATCCAAGTCAATGGACTGACGATGGTGGGTAACAAAATAATTATACCCTGTTCTTGCGCAATGAACAAGATCCAAGGTGCTGGAATCGCCTAGGCACGGAGGATGTATTTACGTCTATATAGTAACCTCTTGAGAGCAGTGATGCCTGTCAAGTTTGTTCCGAAATCAAGTTATGATATGAATTTTGAAAGACAAATATGACTTTGTTCTGATATTTGTTGAGCCCGTCATGAAGTTAATTTGGGCTATATGTTTATGTTAAGTGTGAAATTCATGAGCAATTATGTTTTGATCCACGTATGCACTATTTGAATATTCATTCAGTTCTGCAAATGAAACTTCTATGCTATGTTTACTTATACCTACTGAGTCCTTTCGACTCATGCCTTTGTTTCCTCCAACCCTTTCAGATTGAAGGTGTGTATAATCTCAGCTACATGTGAATCCTAATTCCGCTGCGAACGATGAAAAGACGAAGAAGAATAGCATAATTTTAGTAGTTTTATTTTGAGTCGTCGATGTATTAAGTAGAAAAAGAAACTTGACTTTTGTAAATAATGAGTGTTAGCACTTTGTGACCTTATGTATTATAATATGTTCCAAGATACCTTTGTGGATGGTTTGCCAGTTTTGTGCAAAGCGCGGATATATCTACCCATAACGAAAGTTTGTCAGCGTAACCCCTCTTCCGATCAAAGGTTACGTATGTGTTTGTGTGATGTCGGAGGAGGGTGTTACATATTTTGTGAACATATGAGTATGTTTTCGGGCAGAACCTCCACTTGGGCAGAGTTTCCTTAGAAAACATACACACATGAGCACAAAAAACTTACCCTCTCGGAGACTCGCTCAACGAGAGGGAAGAACATATGTGCCTAAATGCTTGTATCCATAGAGACTAGCTCAACATGGAAACATTTAGAACACAAGTGCATAAAGATGTTAAATACCTTATGCCCATGGAGACTAGCTCAACATGGAAGGCATTTAAACACCAAAACACACAAGCACAATTTAATTTTACCTCCACAGAGACTAACTCGATGTGGAGGTATGAGTTACATTCGGATTTTAAAACCCCCCCATGGAGACTAACTCGACATGAAAGGAGATTAAGGAGATTTCGTAGCAGGGGGACGACCTTTTTTTGCTTGCCAAGGGCGAATACCTTCACACCGAACGGAGGAACCTTTATGAGCAAGCTAGAACTTCCTTTCAAGAGAGGCTTCTTTTCTTTTCAGATTTTCTCCCAAATCAGAGAATCCAAAAAAAAGCTCCCCGTTGTCATCGGGCTACATGGGCTATTTATAGGGGTTTTAGCCCCTTTACATTGAGGGATGAGAGAGAGGTGACTGATGGAAGCCTTCCATCGGTTAAGGGCCTCTTCCATAACTGATGGAAGTGTTCCATCGGTTAAGGGGCCTTAACCGATGGTACCCTTCCATCGGTTAAGGACCCTTAACCGATGGAAAGGTTCCATCGGTTATCCCTTAACCGATGGAGCTCTTCCATCGGTTAGGGAGGGTCCCCCTTAACCGATGGAACGGTTCCATCGGTTAAGGGGGGCTCCATCAAGGATGGAAGAGTCGGGTCGGGTGGTTGGGTCGGCCCCAGCCGATCCCGACCCCGAGTCGGGTCGGAGTCGGGCTGAGTCGGGCCGAGTCGGGCTGAGTCGGACAGTAGATTTTAAAAATCTAGTCTCGTGGGTGGGTGGGTGTTCCCCCCCTAAGTCGGGTCGCCAAGGGCCGACCTGACTCAGAGTCGGCCGACTCCGCTCCGAGTCGGCCAACTTTGCCATCCATGGGCTCCATCGATTAAGGATTTCCCTTTTTGGGTATTTTTGGGAATTAGAAAATAGGGGTTTTGGGATTTGACAATTTTTTCATGCCAACAATAGGTTAGCACTGCCGAAGGGCCTTGGTATACAACTGATAAGAAAAAGGTTTTGCTTACGAGTCCCACTCCTGAATAAACCAGTAAACATCATTCTACATGCTAATAGAGCATCTAGTCCTCTGAGCAATCTCCCTCCACACCCCCTAAGAAAAGGTGTAGCCAACAAAAAGGTGATTGATGGTCTCAACCTACTGATAGCGACTTCTCCAAGGGACTCACTCACTCTTCTACTGACAGTGACTCCATTGGAGAAGTCACATGTACGTTTGACTTATTTCACCGGACTACGAATTTTTAGTATTCTATGTGCTTTATTTGAATTATGAAATTTTTAGTTAGGTCAAATTATGAGGGATTAGAAAGTCGGCATTTTGATGAAATCACTAAAATCATGATTTTCTTCTTAGAGGAGAGTTGACTTTTTATTGGCAAGAGATATGATTTTTTTGATATTTTTATTAGATTCAAATGGGGTGTACTTCTTTATTTGCATGTAATATCTTAAGTAAATGCAGAGAAGAGCTGTAAAACTGGGAAAGGAATCCAGATGCTCTCAACAAGCATCTTACTTTGGAGAGTGAGAAAGGGAAGACTGGGAGAGCGGTCAGAGGGTGAAAGATGGAGAGGTGTTAGAGAATGAGAAAGGGAGAGTATATTAGATGAGAAAGCAATAAAGGTGACATGGATTGCTTGGAAAGCAGTCATATTGGTTGAGAGTCTGACAAGACACCTCTCTCTCTCTCTCTCAACCAATGGGATTGCTTTCCAAGCAATTCACATCACCTTTATTGCCCTACATGCAGGGCAATAAGCATTTCTCAATAGAGAGTGAAAGGATGGGGATGTTGGTAAAAGTAGCCAATCAGGGTTATTTGTAACCCTCGGGCCTTCTCCAACTGAAGCTAGCCATTGAAGACAAGCTTGGCTAGTTTGACTAGCTATGCACAACAACTAGTTAGGATCAGCTGATCTGTGCTGATCCCATTGACTGGGATGATTTGGCTCATTCGCACTAAGACTTGGGGCTTTGGCAGATTGGTTTTCATAGAATCAAATTGGATCAGCCAATGTGATCCAAATATGACATCCATGCACTCAGCAAGTGTGAAATAATGTCAGCGATAAGATTCAAAGTGTTCTTGGCGTTCCAAACTTGGTAGAGAGATTTTCTAGGGATTTGGCAGGTGATGCATGCTCAAAGGGGATTGAAAAGTGTGGTGGTCCAGGTCCATCATCCACGGTATGCTTTGCTCCACATGGACGGAAAAATACAAGGATTTTCAAAACATAGACAATGATGTTAGACAGGATTTCTTGTCTTACTTTTGATAAAGTGACTTGGCTGTTTTTATTGCATTGCAGAGGAGAGGGACACTACTCTTTCACTTCTTTGAGGAGTTAGTACATCACACATTCTTATTGCGTTTTTTATAAATGGATTTTGGAGAGATCAGACTTCCATACTTCCATTCTTTTACTCTTGACACATGTGGCAATATCCATTTTCATATCTTTTAACCGCTTTTATGTATATTATAGACACACAGCGCAAATAAATGCAGACCGCTATGTTTTACATAAGAATATTCCTCTATTTATTTACAGAGATGACAGGCTTCTTTGCATATGCCCCCATAAGCTAAAGGACAGGAAAATTGGTGCATGAAATGCTGCACAAATGTGAACCTTCATTCAAATATCTTATGACAAAAGTTTAATTCCAAAGAACATCTTATCAACTGTGTTCATTTGGTCACTGTCTTGAATAGTAAAAAGGGCTTTATGCACCTATTCTTTTTGCTCCGGATAGATATCAAAGCTTTGTAGGTGTAGGCTTCTCAGCGAGAACTTGAACACGAGATGCATTGGACTGAAGTCAGCTAACAAACTGGTCCGGACCAGTTCCAGTGGTCAGGAAAATGGCTGGAACCACCCTTTGAACTGGAACCGGTTTTTAAAACCTTGATGCTTTGGGAAGATACGAAGCCAAACATATGCTCTATTTGGATGCCATTTCACCTGCTGCATCTTTATTCATTAGTAGATGTATATTCCTAGTGCTTCCATTTGTGTTGGATGGCGGTGTATAGGTGGGCTGGGCAGTTTTTTGTGGCCTTCTTTTGTATGCCTATACTTGTATATTCCTTCTTTTTATTTAATATATTAGTGGTATTATCCATCTTTCAAAAAAAATGTTACTTTGTTGGTTTCTAGATGCTTGGTGAGATATAGAGAAAACATAAATGGTCCATAATTTTGGGTGGTCCTTTTGTTGGTTGTTTGCATACCAGCTCGTGGCATCTATTTCTTTGGGTTGGTTTATTTAATAATTATAAGGCTGTTTGATGCTTTGTAGTTCGTACTTGGTGACAAACTTCTCCTTTACCTTCTGACTGTACTACTTTATTTTTATAAAATAAAATTTGTAGTGTAATCTACTGTTTTGTGAAAAAATGATTCATACTTCCAACATTTTGAATGACTAAGGTGGTTATTTCCATGGTTTGCCGAATCGGGGCGAATCGGTGCGAATCAAAGGAAACTCGATCCCTGATTCGCCTCGATTCCCTTTATATATATATATATATAATATATATATATATATATATATATATATATCAGGGTTTGGCGGATCGAATCAGATCGACCCGATTCTCCCGAATCGGGGCGAATCATGGAAAACCCGATTCTCGATTCCATCGATTCGGTCCGATTCGCCTCATATATATAATATTATTATATCATATTATAATATATATTATGCATTATAAATATCATATATATAATATATTATATATATATATATATTATACCTATGAGGATCGATCCGATTCGGATCGATTCGGGTCGATTCGGGGGGAATCGAATCGGATCAAGGAAAATCCGATTCGCCTCCCGATTGCGATCCGGAAAACCTTGATATATATATATATATTATATATCATATTTGTAAATATATTATACATTATAAATATGATATATATTACATATATGTATTTAATCAATATAAATGTGTCTGAAATATGATATATGTAATATATATATATATATATATATATGTAATATAGATATATATCATATGATATATTATATATGTAATATATATTATACCCATGCGAATCGGTCCAATTCGGACCGATTCTGGGGGAATCGGGGCAAATCAGGAGAAACCCGATTTGCCTTCCGATTCCGATTCGGCAAACCATGGTTATTTCACTGATTCTTTCTAAATGTCATAAAACATTAGAGGTGGAGCTAGATTTCCAGCTGATGATAGTATGATAGTATACTAGTCTTGGAGACAATTCTAAAATCTCTTGAAGTCCTTCCATTAAATTATGCTATATGGTGCACTGTTGTGGAACACGCGAAAATTTCTTTCGAATAAAAATAGATCGGTCATGATCTGTCTTTTGGTATGCATGGGCGTGCCAGTCTGTCCTAAAAACAAACATTTAGAAAATTTAGTTAACATGGGAAAATTTATATGCCCATTTATCATATCGTAGCGCCTATATTTGACGCGTTTATTACTCGTGATTATCTGATCAAGTGATTTAGGGATTTCGCGTACTGGACCCTGTCCCCACCGGCCTGAGTCAATGTTGAACCCAAACACCCTTGATAACGCCGTCGAGATCCCTTCTTTAATATTCTGATAAGAAGGCTATTATATTGTTGAACCCAAAAATTGTTCATCATAAATTACCCAGTGAAAATGCTTGTTTTTATTTTTAAGAACAAGTATATAAGGGGAAAAAATGTTTATTCGGGTTTCCGGATACGAATAACTCCCCGAATCCTTTAATCTGAATTTTTGGGACAAATAAATGAAAAAGAAAGCATTTGTTCTGATTTTTCAGATTAAAATCGCAGAAAATAGATAAAGAAAAAAATGCCTATTTCTGTGAGATTTTGAAAAAGCTGAAAGTGATCCCTCCAGGATGAAGCAGAGCGGAAATTATTTAAACCCCGGCGTTTCCGGAATAAAATTTCCCCCCAAGAAATTTATTACACTTGTTCTAAGTGTATGGAACAAGCGTACGAGGGAAAAGAATATTTAGCCGAGGTCCCGGGTGAAAGATAACCCATGAGGCTATTTATCCGTAATTTTCAGAATGAATAAATGAAATAAAATTATTTATTCTGAATTTTCGGAATAAATTAATACAGAAAAAGAAATATTTCTGTATGTACCGAAATGTCGGAGGAATATCCCCCCCGGACATGGCTACAACAAAAATCAGTCATTTCATGACGTTCCGGGATAAAATCCAACACCGGAATGACAATTTTAATGCCCCGGAATGTCCCGGCGGAAGTCGTCCTACGTGGCATGCGACATGTCATGTGTGCAAGGGTTACGTCCGATACCCATGTCCGTAGAAAAAGCGGCGTGAAAATGACGTAATCCTCCCGCACAAACCAACAAAGCCAAGAAGAATCTCCTTGGAACAAAACCACGTGGCAAAAGCCAATAGCCCACGTGGAGTATTTATAGGAGAAAATGAAAAAAAAAGACCACCGGTGGGACAGCCCGGTGGTGTACACCACCGGCTCGTAAAACACACCACCGGTGGAAGAAGCCCAAGTGGGCCCCACTGTCCGGTGGTATACACCACTGGCCATGCATAGTTGCATACCACCGGTGGTGTACACCACCGGTGGAAGAACCCAAGTGGGCCCCACTGACCGATGGTATATACCACCAGGAGAAGGGGGTCGGTGGGCCCCACCACTGCCAGGCCAGTGGTGTACACCACCGGCCCAGGCAGGGGCGCGCAGGCGGCGCGCTGCGCCGCGCGTGCGCACTAAGCGCGCACGCGCAGTCCGCGCGGGCCACACGCGCACGCGCGGACTGCGCGCACGAGCTGCACCACGTAGGCCGGTGGTGCACACCATCGACCTAGCCAGTGGTGGGCCCCACTAGAGGGGAGCCCACTGGGGACCCCTATAGGGCGCGCCCCCCTCCCAAAAAAAAAAGAAAACAGGGGAGGGGAAGAGAGAAAAATTAAATACATACCTGGTAGTGTGCACTCCCCAGTGGTGTTGCTACCCACTTGCTCAACCCCTATAAAAGGGGCCTAACTCCAAGCTCCAAGGAGAGAAGCTCCCAGGCAAGAAGCACCAAGTCCTCGAAGGAGTTCACAAGGAAGAAGAGCTCCACAAAAGAGAAAGAAGAAGAGAGAAGGAAGAGAGGAGGTCCCTCCTCCTTTCTCCTCTTGTGGTTTCCTTTTTGAATTTTTGGAAAATTGCCTTGTGTGGTGCAAGGCAAGTCTAGTCATGTGACCATTTTGTAAACAAGTCTTTATAAGTCAAGAAAAAATGACTATATGGACCCAAAAAAATGGATGAAATAATTCACTTGATGTATGTTGAATACAACATTATTTTTTGCACAGAAAAATTACAGAAAAAACCTGCTCCTTTTTTATTTACATAAACGACCAAAATACATGGTCATTTCAAATCAATCAAATTTTACACATGAACAAATGTTAGAAAATTCCTGAAAAATCAGGAATAGGGGCCTAGAAAAATTACAAAATAACCCCTATCTATTAAAAAAAATGCAAAATAACCCTCATATGGTCAGAAATTGTGAATCAGTCCCTAAATATGAAAAAAAATTGTAAATCAGTCCATGTTTTAAAGGGAATTTTGCACACCAGTCCCTAAATAAAAGGGAAATTTGTATATCAGCCCCCATTTTGAGGGAGATTTTGTAAATCAGTCCACACTTCTGGGGTTAAATTGCAAATCAGTCCCCGTAGATGTGGGAACAATATAATTCAACCCCTATTCTAAAGGGCGTATAATAAATCTGCCCTCATTTTGACGAATGTTTTATAGAACAGTCCCCAATGTGGACAAATACATTGGCGAAATGGCCATAATTCCATGTGGAAAGATGAATCTGTGGTGAATGGTGTTTTTCTTGCCTATAATATGTTTTCAATAATCAGGTCTAGCCATGTATCAAAGGTGTTCGAGTTCTCCTCGATGTAAATGAAACGTCAACTCATCGACAGGGAATGGTCCAACGCACGAACTCCGAATCACCTGAAGTTCATACGTGGGAGATGGTTGTGAAATCCCTAATCACATGTGCGAGGGGCCTTGCACCTAGATTCTTCCACGTATTGACGATACATTGAAAAAGAAAAGAACGAATCTAATATCGAAGAAAAATCAAAACGATATTATTTTTAGAAGTTCTTTTCGAAGAAAAACAAATTGGCACGCCCGGTGGGACCATTCCTACCTTTCATACACGTGCTAGACCTGATGCTAATACTTGGCTCCTGATCATTTGGCTTCGCCATTACAGGAAGTCAACGAAAACATCAAACTGAATGGCGGCCATGACATACGGACCACTGATGGTTGCGAACCACGCCCGCTATGGCTACCTCACCACGTTGATATACTTCGGCGACTTCCCGACGGTTGTCGGCTCTCCGTACTTCCTCGGGGTGATCCCCGTGGCTTAGGAGGTGCCGGTGAAAGAAGTGAAGCTGGCTCCTGTTGGGGGCAATGGGCCCAGTTCCAAAGGCCGAGTCTTCTCGGTGAACACCGTTTCTGCCAATGCCGCCCCCGTAAAGAGGGAGCGACATCTGGCCCGCAAAGGTAGAAAGCCCAGGGCGATTACTTCCAAACCCGGCAAGACTGTTCTTCTCGGAGATCTCCGAATCAGGTTGGATGGGGGCGAGTCCATTTTGCCGAAAACCAATATCGTCCCCACTATTCCTACCTCCAACCGCTTCGCATTACTTCGGCAGATGTGGGAGGAAGACTCCACTACAGCAAGGGATGCTCGCGCCCGACCCCAGGGTGGCGCAATCCAGAAACAACAGCCGAAGATGAAGCAGATATGGATCACCAAAGAGGAGGCCCGGAGAATCCGGAAGATCAGGGCAGAGAAAAATGCCCAAGCTCAAGAAGAGGAGGATTACCCGGTGATCCAACCTCCTAAACCTCAACACCCTCGCGGGCAGAAGAGGAAGGGGGTATACCGGAGACCCAATTTCATCTCTCCGCAGGTGGAAATGACCTGCCAGGAGAGCAAACACCATGATGTACAACCGCCCTTACGTGTCTCGGTCTTCGACCGATTGGGGACAGTGCTCCAGCCAGGGGCTCAGAATGTGAAGAGACGAAGACTCGTCCAAAGGCCACAGTATGGTGGAGGTCTGAAGATTCACTCATGTTATACTTCGGGCAAAGAACCAGCAGAGCCCGTGAATGCGCCCACAGAAGCGGGCGGGGCAGGAGCATCCACCCCCGACACAGATGCAATATTCCGTAATACGCGGAATGCCAAGCGAAATCTTCAAGCTCAGTTTGGCAGCCAGGGCGGCACTTCCAGTCAGAGCCAGGCGCATGATCAACGCCTTTCTTACAACCAGCACCACAATCTGCAAGACATAGAGCAGGACAATGATGCAGATGAAAACATCAGTGTCCGTGATGGTGGTGATCTCCCTTACGAAGACCCTGATGACCATCCGGTCTTCGTACCACCGTCCAGAGCCGCTTATAATGCAATGTCTGACGAGGCCAAATATTAAACCATGCAGCATTGGCACATTGAGATGACTAATCAAGTTTTCGGACCCGGACGAAACTGACAACGAAACCAAGTTTTCCATCCTTACCAACAGGTGATTGGTCACCCTTGCTGTGAGGGGTCCGGCATGGTACTTTTGTGGCACTATTCCCAACAGGGTGACCAATCATGTGCTGGTGGGTAGTTTTTGCTACCCATCCAGACAGAAGATTAGGGTTTCCTTTCCCAATGTGTTTAAAGGAGCACATATAATTACATATGAATGAACTAGTGCAGAGCGGGAAAGGCCTTATTTTTCTTATCCACTATACTTGCTTCCTAAGAGAGAGAAAATCTATATGTTTGATTGGAGTATCTTACCACATTTAGGAAAAACAAAAAGGAGAGAAAAAACACATTTTTTATAAAACCATTAAATGCTGGAAATTCTTCAAAAAAACTCATTTAAACACCATTACTGAATATTGGATTCTGGGTATTGAGTAAAAAGAAGGTAAGCATTCTTTCTGTCTTCCGAAGGAACAAATCATACATAAGCCGAGGCATCCTCAAAAGTTTTGGAAACAAATTCATACCCTGGCCAGAAGTGAGGAATCGATAGGATTTTTGCCTTTGCCTAGCCATATGAGAACCGTGAATGCAATCATCAAAAGAAAAGTCAGCAGAATTACCTACAAGAAATGAAATTAAGTTAACTTCAGAAAAAGAAGTATAATTCAAAAATCATGGATTACGCTGTACATAAGATAAGATGTTCATCATGAATACATATTGAAGAACACAACACAGAATGGAGAAGGAAGTGATGAATGATCAACTTCAACTGTTTACCATGATTACAAACTTTTGACGGCTTCCAATATGACCAGCACGTAATGGATAACACCTACGGCGGCTATCCACATGCAATGAACCTGATTTGCTTTTCGATTTTTCCAACAAAGCTTCAGTATAACTACCTTCTTCATCATCATCGTCATCACTAGCCTGATGACAGAGGTCAACCCTACAATGTTTGCTAAAGAGTGAAATGTAGATGCATGCATGTTATAGAAAACTACAATCAAGGTTTCGGCATTATAGCATGCAATGTTTAAATTTAGGAAGCCAATAGAGGTTGACATATGACCGAAAACTTCTCGATGAATGGATCATCCACCATTCCCATCAATGTTCGCCATATTGGAAACTTGGCTTCACAAGTCTTTTGACTTGGATTGAAGAAATCTTGTTCAAATATTGGGAGGTCGAGACAATAAAATGTAACATATGACCTTTTTCAAGGAAGATAAATAATTGCACAAATTCTCAAAAAAAATGAACACCACATCCACACATCTATTGCCTACCAAACATATACATCAAAATTGTTATTCGAAATTCAAAATTTCAAATCATAAATGAATTAGACCATTACTAAATTACACAATCAACTAAATAGATCATGGTGTCAAAGATGTTAGAAAATTGAAGATGGTGACAGGCAGCCTTACAAAATTGCATCAAAGGCAACAGGTTTGACCACAATCTAATGACCATCATCCAACAAATTGCCATCAGTTTCATTATGCCAAAGGCTGCTTGTCACCTTCTTTGGCAATATTAAACTGACTATAATGCACGAGTATCCAAGAAAATACAGATTATCATAAGTCAATCTCTCTCCAAGTGACAAATGGATGGTTTTTCAAATGGCCAATCTAATGTCTCTCATTCACTAATTATGAGATCCATGTAATGCAAAGGCATGCCCAACTTGACCTGATGACCCATGTCATCAGCAAAGTTGGTAAGTGTTTCTTCTTCTATGTTAATTCCCAGCAGTGATTTCTTGTCAATATTAATCTTCCTGCCATTGCATGCTTCAAAACTTCCAAGAACAAGCTGAATATTCTCAAACTGCTGTAATTCTCCCTGAATAAACAATATGGTATCATCTGCAAATTGTAGGCCGTTGGACACAGTAATAAGATATCTGGAAACTGACATACTCTGTAACCATCCTTAGCCATTGTGGAACGTGGAATCTTTCCCTTCGAATTTCATGTATTCTTCCTCCGACGCGATGCGGGAACACATATGCGCCTTCGGATTTTGTTTTGCTTTTCGGGCGTGCCAGACTGTTTGCGAGAAACAGACAAAGAGATTTATTTTGTGAGGTGCATTGGGTGTAAACCCTGGAGCCCTCGAATATTTCATTTCATTTATCTTTCCGCGTGCGTCCGTATTTTCAGGTGATTGGAGTGGTCGTGTACTGGACCGTTCCCCACCGACCGGAGTCGGTGTTTCATTTACATCGAGCAAAAACTCGAATACCTTCGATGCGATGCGTTTGTTAAAAGACCTTATGCCGAAATTTAAAGGAAATAGACAAGTAAATTTCCAAAAATTTGCTCAAGTGCATTTATGACATTTACATTTACGCCTTTAATGGGGTGTTTGTACCTCCATTGGGCGTTTATACAGCATGTCACATACAATCGCGCTCGCAACGAGGTGTTTGTGCCTCCGTTGGGCGCTTATACAGTGTGTCATTTACATTTATACCCACAACGGGGTATTTATGCCTCCGTCGGATTTTTACATGCCATGGCGGCTACATTTGCGTCAACGACAGGGTGTTTGTATCTCCGTCGGACTTTTACACATCATGGGATTTGCATGTCAACGACAGGGTGTTTGTGCCTCCGCCGGACAAAGTATCTCCACACGTGTTATTTTAAAACACTGGAGGACTTATGTGTGAGACGTCAGGTACCGGGTCTTATATAATGACATGCAGTGTCTTCTACTTCGAACATCACGAATCTCGCGAGAACGAACTCCACTGGACGAGAACGAAAGCCTCCTGTCAGTCGGGAGCTAGCAAATGCGAAGGTGGAGCCTTTTTTCTTGGCCTTGCCCCTCTATTTATAGGGGTTCTGGGAAGGTGTATTTGCTGCATTGTTTCTTTCGAACCCATTTATCTCAGGTGTTCGAAGTTAGTAAACCTCGAGGCTTTTCACGAGGATTCTCGGTCATTTGTCGACCTTTTCGGGGATTTTCGGTCATATCTTGACCTCCCGGAGCTTTCGGCCATATCTCGACATGTATAAGGGTTTTTGCCGTTATTTGACAATCCCAAGACTTGGAGTGGCCTGCCGTAAGTCGGGCCCAGGAGAGCGCACGCCATTTCATAGAAACGGCGTGGGCTCCACCGGGCCATGCGAACGGCATGAGCCAAGCTTCTCGGTCACTTCTTGACTTTTCCGAGCGGCTCCGGGTATTTTCGTCATTGATTGACTTTCCCAGGTGCTTCTGCCGTTTCTTGGTCTGCTTGGACATCCATGCCATTTCTTGGCTTGCTCGGATATCCCTGTCATTTCCTGACTTACTGGGACATCTCTGCCATTTTCGGGCTTTCTGGGACATCTCTGCCATTTTCGGGCTTTCTGGGACATCTCTGCCATTTTCTAGCTTTCTCGGACATTTCTGCTACTTCCTGGCTTTCTGGGACACCCCTACCGTTTTCTGGCTTTCTGGGACATCCTTGCCGTTTTCTAGCTTTCTCGGACATTTCTGCCACTTCCTGGCTTTCTGGGACATCCCTACCGTTTTCTGGCTTTCTGGGACATCCTTGACGTTTGGGTGACGTTTCCCGAGAACTTCCCATGAGTCCGGCTTCAAGTCACACCCGGGAGAGCGTACGCCACTTCATAGAAGTGACGTGGGTCCCGCTCTACCGGGTTGGACAAGAGACACGGACCATCGAGCTATCTTTGCCATTTTCCGTGCCGCAAGGACGTATCCGCAACTTTCCGGGCAGGGGTACTTCTGCAATTTTCCGGGCCAGCAGGGCATTTCTGCAATTTTCTGGGACGACCGGGCCGCTTTCTGAGGCAGCAGGGGCATTTCTGTAATTTTTCGGGTATTTCTGCAATTTTCTCCTTCACGGGGATATTTCTGCAATTCTCCGGACAACAGGGGTATATGTGTACTTTTGGTCAAGGTTTGGCGTGCCGGATCGAATCGGTCCGATTCGGCCGAATCGGATCGAATTAGGAGAAACCCGATTCGCCCGATTCCCATCCAATTCCCATGCGAATCGTGGCGGATCAGGAAAAATCCGATTTGCCCCGATTCCCCGATGCGTCGAACCTTGCTTTTGGTGCACACATACACAAATTTTATACTCCCGGGGGGCTTTGTGCAATTTTACACAAACTTCGGCCCGCAGATGGGGTCTTCATGTGAACAAACATGTCCCCACCAGGCGAGGGGGCTTCTCCTCGACCCCGGGAGGGTCTGCCGACGAGCGCCGAGGTTCCGAGAGCTCGGGAGAGCGTCTCGCCAGTGCGGGAGAGAGCGGGAGCTTCCTGGGCTCGCTCATCTGGGGAAGTTCTTCTGCCCCCACCCCGGTATTTATAGGGGTTTGCTGGGGTGGTACCGGCGAGGGTGGATGGCCCGGCGCGGGTGGAATCGCCCGGCGCGCATGGCCGCCAGACCGGGCGGCAGGCCCCAGGTACTGGCCAGGGGCGCCAGACCAGCAAGGCCGCCGGACCAGAAGGACCGTCGGGCCGTGCGGATGGGCCCCGTGCGCTGGCCAGGGCCGTCGGGCCGGCCGCTGGCCCGGCGCGGGTGCCCCCGCACTGGTCTGGCGCGGGTGTCACCCTGCGCTGGCCCGGCGCGGGTGGCACCCACGCTGGTCTGGCACGGGTGGCCCCCGCGCTGGTCTGGCGTGGGTGGCCGCCCGCGCGCGTTTTTTTTGGGGGGGGGGGGGGGGTTTCCTTTTTTTTGTTGTTTAATTTTTGGTGTCAACAGCCATCTGCTTAAGTATCATCCTACTGAGAATGTTAGCCCCATATCATAGTGAGAGAGATCCCCTTGCCTAAGTCCTCTAGAACTTGGAAAGAATTTGAAAACAGACCTATTAAACATCATGGAAAAATGTGCTATACATAATTTTGGAATAACTCTGATATGACGTGTTGTGAACAATTATGCAGCCTGATAATGTTCCAGATACACTGCCAGTTAACTCTATCATAAGCCTTATTAGAATCCAGTTTGCAAAGTAAGCTCGGCACGACTCCTCTACAGAAACAGAATCTCACATGCCAAAAATAAGTTATCTTTCAATTTTCTACTCAGTATGAATGCTGATTGATAACTCGCTACCAGATTTTAGGGAGTTGCATTCAATCTGGTTGCTAGAATATTAGCTATGATTCTGAAAGACCCATTTAACAAGTTTATTGGATGAAAGTCTTTTAATTCCAATGCAGCCTCTTACTTAGGCAGATCAGGAGCCAGAAAGAGTGATTTAAAGCTTCACAAGTTCCTCCATGAACAGACCACCTGAGTGGCCTTCCTAAGTTCTTTTACTAATTCCCACTTCCCAGAACCTTTGGTACAAGAACATTGGAAATCCATCAGGCAATGATTGAAGTAGCAATGGCTCATGGCACAGGGTTCACAAGAATCACAACAACTGGAAGCCCCAGGAGCTCCACTGCTCCAAGATAGTAATGGTGGATGCACAGTGAAGGTGGTGACATGGCGCCATGGAGGTGGGTCGACTGGAGGCTGGAAAGGAAAGGGGAAGAGACATGTGGGGTTCTGGGATTCATGTTGGACCTGCAGGTGCAACTTACGAGCGTTCATGGGACTCCATTGCTGGGCCTTTCAAATGAAGGGCACCAAAGTGAGAGAAAAACACAGAGCAGGGGATTTCACACGGGTCTTATTGGGATCCACTGAGACCAAGAACCTCATAAAATCTTGCAAGAGTCTCACGAGATGGCATTCATTGGTGCCCATGATCTATCAGTACAGTAATTGTGTACACAAGAAACATTAAGATTGAAGGAAAACTAAAAGCAGTGCTGTCTAATCTTCCAATCTATCATCCTTCATTGCCTGTATATACCTTTTTTTTGCGGAAGATGGATAATCAGATCTCAATAAAGGAAATTCACCAGTACACAGAAAGAACTCCTGAAACAACCAAGATTGTAGATGCCCCTCAAAAAGCAAAGGAACTCCAAGAAAAAAAACCAAGAAAGAAGGTACAAGCAAGGATGAGTAGGAACTTTAGGGTTAAGGAACAAACACTTCCCACAGACACAAATACTGAAGGATCTCTGTAAAGTATTGGTCGTTAAAAACAGAAGGCCATTCAGAATGGAAAAATGAGCTAGAGCATTAAATTTTAGCAGAGACATGAATAAACGCTGTGGCTACAGTCAGATTTGAAGAGGGAGGTCCAAATACTCCAAACTAAAGTCAGGGGTTTGGCCTTGGTAATTAGCTAATCTTAGACTTCTGATGCAGTCCCAGCACATAGCCAAGTCAACCTTGCAATACGCTCGACAAAAGACTGACCATCCTCCCCTTCCAACTGAGAAACAGAACCGGGAGCTACACTTGACTTACCTATTTATAAGAGACCCCTCCACTGGGAGATCAGAAGTTGGAGGATGAATATGTCCTGGATTTATTCTCATCCTGATCCACCATCAAATTTTCTTATTACTAGCCATTACTGAACTATGAAACCAGGAGTGGAAAGAAGGGCTCATGTGCTCATGTCCTAATACCAGGGAGATTTAGAGGTGATCAGGGCCATCTTCTTTATTAGCTTCCTCCACAGTCTAGAAACTGTGGCAGTCTTTCAAACTATTCAGAAACTAATCAGTATCAACTATCAACATAGACAGCAAAAGTTCTCAGCCTCATGTGTTGAAGTATTTAGCAGGATTGAAACCACTGCATGTTTCACAAAAGTCGAATCAATATTGAGAACATTTCTTGCAGGACAGCTTCTTTACTTTACAATCAGACTAGGTCTTTGTTGCATCTGCTAGTGGAGGTGTGGTGGAGGGAGATCATTCGACAGTAGCACTCTTGTAAGAGGTTCCTCTTCTCCTTTCACTGTGCTACCTCAATGTACTTATTAAAATTGGTACAATCTGCTTATTCTTGACAAAGGTCAATATATGTCAAAGACTCAAAAATAAAGTCAAGACAAACGAATAACTTGCAATGCAAAATAACCTTCTGACTGAGCCACAGGTGCAACATTTACCAGAAAGACAATAGCAGTAGGAAGGATGCAAGAAATAATATTTGAGGACAAGCTGCAAGATGAAGACATCAATATCAGAATATGTAAGAAAATAAAATTGACAAACTAACTGAAATACAGGAGAATTGTAGAAATAGAACTTATTTACCCATGAGGATAAACCCACAGCCGTGAGACCAACACAGCCATCCTTCACATGTAGCTAACAGAGTGGATGTAAAATATATCAAGTAACCTGAATATGAAATTGGCAGACATAACTATACGCTAATAAAGGATGTCAACAGTAAGTCAATTAAGTTGAGGTTCACTAAAATATGAAGATCAGCAGAAATAAGCACTGTTCTGAGTCATCTAATATGACTCTTTCAGATGCATTCTAATGAGCAATTTGTTTAAGCAACAATTAGATAAATTTATTTCAAAAACATGGAGGATGAAGGAAGACTTGAACGTTGGACCATGGATGGCAGAGTCGGGTCGGGTGGCTAGGTCGGACCCAGCCGACCCCGACCCGAGTCGAGTCGGATCGCAGGATCCGCCCGACTCCAATGGAGTCTAGCTGATCCAGGATCGGTCAGGTTAAGAAAATGTTAAAAAATTGAAAACAAATGAGGAAAAATCAGGAAAATCAGAAAAAATTCTGAAAAATCAGTAAAAATTGCAGAAAATTATGAAGACACATACAACATTCATTGAACACAAACACACTGAAATTCAAATCTTATCATGTTCATGTATCATAAAGAACAATAACAATGATTAAAGACATAATGATTATGTTCATACATTGAAAAAATAGATATATGTACAAGTTGATAACATGAAATAAATAAAAATATCTTCTCAATTTGACATTTCTGAACCCTCATCCTCTACCTCATGAGACTGAATAGGTGGCACATACTCATGTCCTCCATACTGGGTATATCCAAAGCCAAACAAAGAATTGGCAATGTCTTGGAATCCTCTTTGGATGCCTCGAGGTGTCGTTGCTTGTTGGCCTGAACTTTCTCCTGATTGTCCTGGAGTGAAGAAACTACCATGCCCAGTAGTTTGAATATTGCCCAAGTAACTTGTCCCACTACTAGAACTGATATCTGAATATGGCAATTTTGGAGGACTAAAAAAGGGTGGATAAGAAGGCCCATATCCCCAATCATGCCCTGCTTGCCTTTGTTGGCCTTCATATCCCCCATGTTGTTCTTGTGCTTCCCCTTGGCTTCCTTGTTGTTGATGGGGTGGTGCTGAATAATCCTCATATCTTGAAAGGATACCCCCAAGCCCATAACCTCCTGTGGCTCCAGTACCTGCAGCCATGGTTTGTCATGGCGGGGCGAATCGTCCTTGAGGAAATATATACATAAGATTGTACTTACATGGATATGTTCTCGGGTAGAACCCCTGCGTGGGCAGAGTTCAACTCAGGATTCATATCCGTATGAACATAGACTCACGATTATATGAGTATGTATTCGAGGAGAATTTCTGTTTAGACAGAGTTTCCTCAAGAAAACATATGCATATAACCACAAGATTATGATCATACAGATATGCTCTTGAGCAGAATCCCAGCTTGAGCAGAGTCTCCTCGAAGAAACATATACATGTGAGTACAAGAACAGTGGCATCTAAATGTCCGTACCCATAGAGTCTTGCTCAATATGGAGGCATTTAGAACACAACATACAAAGGGTATTTAAATACCGTATGTCCATAGAGACTTGCTCGATATGAACATTATTTAAACCCCGAAAAATCCCCACAGAGACTTGCTCAATGTGGGGTAAAGAATATATCAAGATACAAATATACAAGGGTATTGTGCTTGTATGGATATGTTCTCGGGCAGAACCTCTGCGTGAGCAGAGTTCATCCTAAGAATCATATACATATGATCATAAGGTCATGATTATATGGATATGTATTTGAGCAGAACTTCTGTTTATACAGAGTTTTCTCAAGAAAACATATGCATATAAGCACGAGATTAGGATCATATGAATATCTCCTTGAGTAGAACTTCTGCTTGGGCAGAGTCTCCTCGAAGAAACATATACATACAAGAACAAACGGCATCTAAATGCACGTGCCCATAGAGACTTGCTCGATATGGAGGCATTTAGAGCACAGTTACAAGGGTATTTAAATACCATATGTCCGTAGAGTCTTGCTCGATACGAACAGTATTTAAATCCCGAAAAATCCCCACAGAGACTTGCTCGATGTGGGGATATGAAATATACAAACATACAAGGGCATTTAAATATCATATGTCCATAGAGACTTGCTCGATATGGACGGTATTTAAATCCCGAAGAATCCCCACAGAAACTTGCTCGATGTGGGGATATGAAATATACTATAGAACTTTGGAGAAACCCTTCATAGAGGGGACGAGGAGATGTTGATGCCGTATACGATGGCAATCTCCTGCTCTTTTGCACGCTATCGAGCACTCCTCACTCCATATCGAGCAAGAAATGAGCCAGTACCTTCACGCCAAACCAAGAATTTGGAAGAACGAACTGAAGGAGATTGGAAAAAGGAGGCTTTTCTATTTCTGAAATCTCCAGAACCAAGGGGCTTTTACAAGGCTTGGGGAATTGGTTTTACAAGGATTTGGGGTTGCAATCAGCAGGGTTTAGGGACAGCATTTAGGGGCTTGGTGCCTTGGCTGGCCTCTTCAATATGGGGACTGGTTTTTCCAGCATAAAGGGGGGAATTTGTGGGGCTTCATGCACCACTTGGAATGGAGGAGGTGCCTCCCCTTTTATAGGGGAGGGCCACCCTGTTTACATGCGCAGGAGGGAGAGGGAGAAGGCCCAACCGGTTTTATATAAAACTGGTTGGGGGAGGATATAAAACCGGTTGGGGGGGAGATCTCCCCAACCTTTTTTATATAAAAAGGGTTGGAGGTCCCCCAACCAATTTTATATAAAACCGGTTGGGGGGGAGATCTCCCCAACTGTTTTATATAAAAAGGTTGGAGGTCCCCCAACCTGTTTTATATAAAACTAGTTGGAGGTCCCCCAACCAGTTTTATATAAAACCGGTTGGGGTAGGATCTCCCCCAACCAAAAACAGGTTGGGGGGGAGATCTCCCCAAACTGTTTTATATAAAAAGGGTTGGAGGCTTGGAGCTCCATTCGTCCCCTTATAGGGGTACTTTTGAAATTTTTGGGGTTTTGACATTTTTTTTTATGTCAACACCCCCCGACAAATCAAGATCGTTCCCCCTCCGACCACGATTTCTTGTAAACCCCCCCCCCTCCATGTCGAGTTAGTCTCCATAGGGGGATTTTAAAATCCAAATATATGTTCATATCTCCACATCGAGTTAGTCTCTGTGGAGATAAAATCAAAATAGTTGTGCTCGTGTTCTCTGTTGTTTAAATATTTTCCATGGCGAGTTAGTCTCCATGGATACAAAATATTTAAACATACTCATGTGCTTCGGTGTTCAAATATCTTCCATATTGAGTTAGTCTCCATAGGTATAAGATATTTAACATCATTATGTTCATCATCATCATCATCATCATCAGAGCCTTATCCCATTATTTGGGGTCGGCTACATGAATCCTTTTCTGCCAAAAATTTCTATCAAGTGCTATAGTCGTGTTTAAACTCAAAAAGTCCAAATCCTTCTTAATAACATCGCACCATCTCATTTTAGGCCTTCCCCTAGCTCTTTTACTAGCATCCACTAAAATTTGGTCACATCTTTTAACCGGCGCCGAGTTAGGGCGACGGTACACGTGTCCAAACCACCTAAGTCTATTTTCTCTCATTTTTCTATCAATTGGAGCTATCCCCAGATCCTCACGGAAGCGCTCATTCCTAATCTTATCTTTCTTAGTCTTACCACACATCCATCTCAGCATCCTCATCTCTGCTACACATATTTTGTTTACGTGTTCCTTTCGCACTGCCCAACACTCCGTGCCATATAATAATGCAGGCCTCACTGCCGTTCTATAAAACTTTCCTTTAAGTTTCACTGGTATACGACGATCGCAAAGGACTCCTGATGCACTTCTCCATTTTACCCAACCTGCCTTAATCTTGTGCGTCACATCGTCATAAATCTCCCCATTCTCTTGGATGATAGATCCCAAGTATCGAAAGCTACTACTCTTAGAAATATCTTGACCATCAATTTGAACCACATCTCCTTGAGGAACCCTTTGATTACTATAATTACAGTGCATAAACTCAGACTTACTCCTACTAATTTTAAAACCTTTAGACTCCAAAGCATGTCTCCAACTTTCTAGATTAACATTTAAACCATCAATACTCTCATCAATTAAGACAATATCATCTGCAAATAGCATACACCACGGGATATCATCATGCAAATGTTTTGTCACCTCATCTATAACCAGAGCAAAGAGATATAGACTTAGGGCAGAACCTTGATGCAAACCTATAGTGACCGGAAATTCACGGGCCTCTCCAGCAATAGTTCTCACACTAGTAGTAGCACCCTCGTACATATCCTGAATCAAGTGAACATATCCTTGAGAGACTCCCTTCTTTGTTAATGCCCACCAAATCAAGTCTCTCGGTATTCGATCATACGCTAACATCATTATGTTCTTGGGCTTTAAATGTTTCCATGTCGAGTTAGTCTCTATGGGTATAAACATTTAAACACATTCAAGTTATTTCCCTCATGTTGAGCAAGACTCCATGAAGGGTAAATCTTTGTGCTCATATGTGTATGTCTTTTAAAGGAGACTCTGCCCAAGCGGAGATTCTGTCCTAAAGCATACTCATATATTCACAAAACATGTGTTCATATGTGCGTATTTTACGGGGTGACTCTATCCATACGAAGACTCTGCCCCAAAATAGTACGACCATATGTTCATCAAATATATGTTCGTGTGTGTTTGCGCAGAATTCTGCCCATGCGGAAGCTCTACTCAAATACACAACATATCCGAACATCAAATGAATACTCGGGTTTATACCCATTTATCCCTCAAAATGCATGTTAAACTCGTAAATGGAGTTCATGCCCTTTTCAAAACAGAATCTATTTTCGTCCGTTAAAACTAAAACACTATATTATTATTTTCTAGAAAAATGTAAACCTCGACTTTTACTATCAAGGGTGTTAGGGTTAAAATTGGTGTAAATCAACATCAAAGATTTTTATCCTATGTAAATTAACATCAATTCCGGTCGATGGAGAAGGGGTCCAGCACACACAACCCTAATCGCCTGATAAAATAAATCGCGGAACAAATATGTTTTCAAAAAGAAAATAAGGCGCACTTATCCATTCTTTGGACATAACATTCTTCCCCGCACCGCGCGGATTTCAAATTCTGTCTGTTCGATAGGCTGGCACGTCCCGCAAAAGAAATAAATAATAAAAAAGAAATCAATCAAATACAAATTTGAAAAAAAATATCCCAACGATTGATGATTTTTTCCGCGTCCAACAGCCACGTACTGCGTTGCCCTAATCAGCTTCTTTGGTGGAGGCTTGTTGAACCCGAAAATATCGGGAGCTTAAACAAACCCCGGGCGACAAATACACCCTGGAGGAACCTGAAATGACCCAAGTCGCGCGTTCAGGATGTAGCGCGCGCCCAAAGCACCACGGGGACGAAGCAAGGCGCACCTCAGGCAGCGAAAATCTGGTGAACAAGCCTTCGTTCAAAGCCGCGCACGATCCCAACGCGTCAAGGACAATCAAATGCACGTGCCCCTCGAAAACGGGGACAAACGCACATGAGACGGTCGAGAAAGCGCGGGCGGTGCACGTGCGCTCGTGCGTGGCACGGCCGTCAACCAACAAACGGATCACGGGAGGCCCACGGAGCTCTCTCCCGAAAGAAGCGGAGGAAATGGCCAAAAGCATGGAGGCCCACCCCTATTTATACGGGGGCCAGGCGGTGGCACCCCCGCCGGTCCGCGGGATGCACCCCCGCGGGGGCGCACCCCCGCCGGTTAGGCGGGGGCCGCACCCTCGCCGGTTCGGGCGGGGGTGTGCACCCCCGCCGGTTCGGCCAAGGGGCCGCACCCCCGCCGGTCCGGGCGGGGTGTGCCCCCCCCCCCCCCCCCCCCGCCGGTTCGGGGTGCACCCCCGCCAGGCCGCACCCCCGCCGGTCGCTGCCTCTCTACTGTGCTGCCTCGACGCTCGTGCTGCCTCGTTGCCTGTGCCGCGCACCCCCCGCCGGGTCACGCACCCCCGCGGTCCGACCCGCCGAAGCCCTATAAATAGGGGGGCATACCCCTATTGCAAAGACACGCCGATAGGCCTACACGCTTACAAGCTTATACATACCACTGCTCAAAGAGTTGTCCGTGCGCGAGCCTAAAGAAATAGGCCGCACGTGCTGGGGAGAAAGTCCTTGGCGTCCTTTGGTGTTCTGTCCTCCGTGTTCGGGCCCTCCTGCGCCTCGTCCGTGAGAAGACACCACAGGTTATCATATGACTCCTAGCATTTTCGTTTAAGTCCTCCGTCGTCACCAAACGACGTGCGTAGGGGCAACGATGTCCGACGGTGGCACAAACACCCTGTCGTGAATTTAAAGGAACGAATTGTCGGTGAATGCTCGGCGGAGGCACAAACACCTCACCGCGGGCATCAAAGTCCCGACACTTGAACTGAACATCCTGTAAACGTCCGACGGTGGCACAAACACCCCGTCGCGAACATTAATGTAACCCCCATGCTATGTGACGTCCGACGGAGACACAAACACCCCGTCGTCGCCCAGTGCATGACTTGTTGTATATACGCCCAGTGGAGGTACAAAACCCATTAAAGGCGCAAATGTAAATGTCATAAATGTAAATGACATTAGCACGCTTGAATGAAATTGTGGAAATTTACCTGTCATATGTTTTTCTTAAATTTCGGCATATGGTCTTTTAGCAAACATTACGCATCGAAGGTATTCGAGTTTTGCACTCGAGGTAAATGAAACATCAACTTCGGTCGGTGGGGAACGGTCCAGTACACGATCACCCCAATCGCCTTGAAAACGCGAGCGCACGCGGAAAAATAAATAATGAAATGAAATTCGAGGGTATCAGGGTTCGCACCCAATACCCCTCATAAAATAAATCTCTTTGTCTGTTTCTCGTAAACAGTCTGGCACGCCCGCAGAAGCGAAAAAGAACAATGAACAAGAACCCTCCAGGGCGAAACTCATTTTCAAAAAAAAAAAAAGGAAAAAAAAGAAAAGAAAACAGTCCGCGTTCCAACAATCTGGCACGCCCGGTGGGACTGTTCCTGCCTTCCATGCATATGTAAAAAGACCGTATGCCGATATGAAAATATAAGATGACTAATTTCCACACCACAGGTACAAGGAGCAAACGCCGGCGTCAAAAGCCCGTCTCCACCTGCAACCCAAGCTTGCTCGATGGCCGCCGTCACCTACGGTCCGCTGGTTGTCGCCTGCCACGCCAAATGTGGCTACTTGACTATGTCGATCGTGTTCGGCGATTTTCCTGCTGTGGTGGGATCCCCCTACTTCCTAGGGGTGGTCCCCGCCGTCCAAGCTACTCCAAAGGCGGCGCCTAAAGCTACTGCAACCAGGGGCACCAAACCCCGCCCAAGGCAAGGTCGAGTTTTCTCAGTGAACACCATCTCTTGCGTCGCAGTCCCTAGAAAACGGGGACAGCGCTAGGGACGCAGGGGCAGCAAGCCCCACGCGATCGTCTCCAACTCCGGCAAGACCGTGCTCGTGGGGGACATCCGCGTCAGGCTCGATGGAGGCGAGCCGATATTGCCCCGGGACAGAAGCGTCCCCACGGTAGCAACCTCCAACAAATTCGCTCCCCTCCAAGGGATGCGTCAAGAGAATCGGGACTCCCCAAAAGGAGCCCGACAGGGGCAGGCATCAAGCTCGGCGCCCCAGCTGCCTCGCAAAATGAGGCAAATGTGGGTGACCAAGCAGAAAGCCCGCCGAATCAAGCAAGCCAGAGCGGGACAACCCGCCGAAGGCCCCAGGAAGGCAACTCCTGAGCGAGAAAAAGCTCAGGACCCCGAACCTCCTCGTCCCCGCGGACACAAATGCAGGGGCATTTATAGGAACCCCAACTTCATCTCCACCCAAGCGGAACCCGCTGAAGGGGAGGCCGCGAGCCATGCTGGAGCTTCCGCACCTCGAGTCTCGGTCTTTGAAAGACTGAGCGCCTCGGTCTTCACCAGGCTGGGAGCGGCAATCCGTCCAAGCGCTCAGAAGCCCAAGAAGCGGAGAGTGCAGCAGACGTCTGAAGAAGGTGGAGGCATAAAAATCTTCACCTGCTATGCTTCCGGAAGGGAAGCAGCTGGGCCATCCGGCATCCCTACTGGAGCGCTCAGGATAAACGAATCCGGACAGGACGACGAAACCGTCCTCCGGTACACCCGGAACGCTGCCAGAAGACCTCTCCAAGGGCAGCAAAGCAGTCAAGTCGGGCCCCTGAATCAAGGGCAAGGTCTCGAGCTTCCACTCGAGCATGACCAAAGACCCCTTCTGGGGTAGGTCCAGTTGGACCTCGAAGGAGGGGAAGAAGATGAAGTCGCCAGTCTCCATCTCGGAGATCAACAACTGCCGGCTGACGGGGATCAAACCGAAGTGTTTCTCATGCCGCCAATCAGAGCCGCCTTCCAAGCAATGACGGAAGACGCCAAGTATGATTTCATACAGCGCTGGCAGGCTGAAATGGCCAACCTCCTGGCGAAGCGAGGGCAGCAGGCAGGGGCAAACGCGTCACGCCGCCAAGTGCCGACGGCAAACCAAAATGCTCGGGCAAGACATCAACAAGGCGACCTACCCGATGTCAACCTACGCACAGCCGCGGTCAACGACTATACCGTCGATCCAGTCCAACAGCAACGCAGGGGCATAAACTCCCAAGCCTCCGCGGCTGAGGATATCGTCGCCCAGCGACGAATGATTGAAAAGATCGTGGACGATCGCTTCGCTCAACGAGGCGAGGGAACTGCCACTGTAGATCTCTACAGCGTGCCATATCCCGTCCACCATCAATTCAAGAAGCTGCCACCGGACTGCTCCAAGGCGCCAAAGTTGCAGAAGTTCGACGGACAGGGCTCGCCAAACGAGCACCTGGCCTACTATACAACGGCTATGGGAGAGTTGGCATTCGATGAATCCTACCTCCTCTGTTACTTCGCAATGTCTCTGACAGGTATCGTCTTCCAATGGTACTCAAGGTTAAGGCCCAATTCCATTGTCGACTGGGCCGACCTCCAAAAGAAATTCATCGACCGCTTCCAAACGGCCGAAAGAAAGGTGTCGCTCGCAGAGCTGTGCTCCCTCAAACAAAGAAAAGGAGAAACGGCGCTCGACTTCATCAAGCGGTGGCGTGACTTCAGCATGAGGTGCGACAACCCCCCGACGCAAGAAGATGCCATAACTATCTGTCGACGGGGCCTGGCGGCGCAGATAAGCGAAAAGCTGCTGGGAACAAACATCAAGGGTTTTGACCAGCTCAATGCGGTCGTGGCAGAGATCGAAATGTTCTTCGCCGATAACCCGATGCAAGCTCCTCCGAAAATCAAGTCGGGCAAGGAGCGCGCCGTTGGCAAAGAGGCCAATGCTATGGACTTCGCCCCGCAAAGTAAGGGGAAGAAGATCATGGCCTCCGGCGCTCCAAGCAAGAAGGTGGAAGAAAAACCGCCTCCAACTTCACTGCCACAACGTATGAGCACGCCGTATTCCTTCAAAAGGGACCATACGAGGATGCTCTTCAAGCTGTGCATGAAGAATGACTTGCTCATGCTTCCGGTAATGAGAAGACCAAGTGAAGCAGATAGAGTGGATAAGCCGAATTACTGTCTCTACCACCGTATGCTGGGGCACTCTATTGAGGGCTACTACGTCTTCAAAAAAGTACAGAAGCTGATCCAGAGTCGCCTCGTCACTATGCATGAACATTTGGTCGATCCCCCACAGCCCCATGCCTAGGACCAATCAAGGCAGTCGGCCAATGTCATCCATATCAGTGCGCCGGCTCCTGAACCAGAAGACCCCGAGGCGAATCCTTGGGATGCTCATTCCATAAACGGATGGGAAGGGGATCATCCCTCAGCTTCGGAGCACAGAACATGGTCGGAGACAGTGCAAAACCTGGAAAGACAGGTCCAATCTCTGCGGCACGGTCAGCGCCAAACGCTGATGTACCTAAGGACAATGCAAGAAAGTCTGACGACCCTCCAGCAAGGACTCCAGGGGCCTATAGGCACACCTACGCCCCGGACGCGTCCCCCTTGCGGGGGGTGGATCTCAGAGGAGTCTTCAAACCCGTCTGATGATGACATCGCCGGAAGATTATATTCCTTCCCGCGCCATCGGACACTGGCGCTCTACCGTACCTGCCTGCGAGCGGGACTATTGGGTTGCCAGCCGCCAACGAGCGTCCCGCCAAACTACTGCATATACCATCAAGATGCAGGGAATGCTCTAGAGGACTGCTACGTCTTTAAAGACAAGGTTGAAGCATGGGTCAACCAAGGGATCATCGACCTGGGTAACTCCCGCGTCAACCCGC
Organism: Colocasia esculenta; assembly: GCA_014218235.1. NCBI lineage: Eukaryota > Viridiplantae > Streptophyta > Magnoliopsida > Alismatales > Araceae > Colocasia > Colocasia esculenta. Next base: position 13,837,123 of record CM024762.1, on the reverse strand, counting down.
CGCAGCCTCACATTCGCGAATGGAAAGACCATTCAGCTGACGTTGTCACGTATACAGTCAACGTCATCGACCCACCGGAAATTTATACACCGGTGGCATTCACTTTCCCAGACCCGGATATGACAGAAGACGGTTCATCTGGCGAAGCCCCTACCTGGTGGTGCCCGAGAGGACGAATTCCCCACCACAGTCGCTTGGCGACTGGAAATATTGGGGAGATCTTCGAAAACCTCCTGCAGCAAGGTGTTGTGATGGCCCACACACCGCCGCCGACGTACACTGAAAGGGAGTTAAATCACCCCATGTACTGTCGATATCACGCCATGCTGCTGCACCCTACAGACAGGTGCCCTGATGTCCGGGATTGGATCAAGTCCCTTATCCGAAGGGGAGAATCGACCCGGAAGGCAATTCTATGGTCCTGATGAGAGCCAGGGAAGCAGCCCAGCGGGAATTTGAAGAAAGCGACCATATGCGCTTCAGGAACCTCAAAGCCCCCGAAGCTGATGAACGAGGATGGCTCTTATCGCCGATGCCGTCCATAGCTAACACTGAAGGCGCGAGCTTGGGGCAGCAATTCAGGAACATATCCCTAAAAGAGCAGCCCGCCTCAAGATACAATCAAGAGGATCCGGATATGACAGAAGTCGGCTCCTCTGACGAGGCCCCTGCCCTATGGTACCCCGGATGGCGAGTCTCCCCGAATCCCTTTGCGACCGCAAAGACTGGGGAGATCTTCGAAAGACTCTTGCAGCAAGGCTGTGTAAAGGCGCATAGGCCGCCACCAACATACACGGAGAGGGAAATGAACCACCCCATGTATTGTAAATACCATGCCATGTTGCTGCATCCTACAGATATGTGTCCGATTGTCCGAGATTGGGTCAAATCCCTCATTCAGAAGGGAAGGATCGACTCGAAAGGCAATCCGATAATCCAGTCCGAAGCCAGGGAAGAAGCCCAGCAGCAAACCCCTAGGCGAAAGAAGGGGTCTCGACAACACCAAGTCTCCCCTCCCCATGAACAAACTCCGGAAAATAGGAGTACGGGGCAGCGCTTCGAAAATTCGCCTCCTCAAATACTCAAGCGGCAAGATAAAGACCGCAGGGGCAAGCAGCCAGTGATGGAGCCGGCCACCCTAGAGGCAAGCCCCTACTGGGCCGAATTCCAAGAATTGCCGCCCGAAATAATCGAGCAGGCAATCGATTCTACTTTTCAACACCAGCAAGATGAAGCTGGCTGGACCACTGTGGCCTCCAGAATACGCCCCTCACCGGCGTTCCTAAAAGGGGAGGGTCACACAGCCGCCCCGCCCGAGAGGACGCCTCTTGGGCGCCCAAAGCAGCAAAGGAGCTCACGCCGCTTGAAATGGCACGGGCGCTGAAACGAGAGAAGAACGGGCAAAAGAATATGAAAAGACGCCTGAAGGAGCGAGCCGAGCAAGCAGAGGCCGCAACGACCCCAGCAGAGCTCACTCCACTCCAAAAGCTGCAAAAGCTCATTGATGAGTTGGAGGAGTATATCCCCTCCAAGCCCACTTAGGGAGTCTCTTTGGACATATACATCACGTGGGAAGAAATGGAGCGCAAAACAAGGCACAAAAGCTGGCTCCACCAAATGCTACAAAGGGCTCAAGAAGGCGAGAAGCCGCCTCTGCCCGAAGAACTGGCCATCTTCTATAAGGAAGATGAAATCACCATCGAGAAGTTGGAAGAAATGCTGAAAGACTTCTCGTGCAACATGGTGTCGATACCGCCGCCTGCGAGCTTGCAATCACCGACTGTTACGCATCCTGTGGCGACGTACCGACGCCGCAACCGAGGCAAAGGGAAGGGCCGTGGACGAGGAAAGAAATTCGCCCCGTCCCTCGGCGAGAAGGCCAACTCGCCCGACCTGAGCAAGACTATCGTCTTCCGGGGAGAAGAACCTCAGCCTGCCCCGGAAGTGGAGGTACGGGCGAACTCCTTCATCTTCGACCCATCTGACGAGGAAGAAGAAGAGCAGCAAGATACCGTTAGTGGGCTCTCCGACCGGAGGGCCACCCAGCCAGTCGTCTTCGTCCCGTCCGATGAGGAGGAGTATGGGGGATGGGCGATCCCCAACAAACCCTCCAACCGGAAAGCTCCTGAGTCGGCCGTCCGGCCCACTCCACCCAAAAGTGGCAAAGAAGAAACTACTGCCCCGGAGGAGGATAGCCTGAGCTCGTTGTTCGAGGAAAAGCCGGATGAACAGACAGGGGCGAGACGGGTCAACCAATTCGGGCAACCGATAAAAACCCTGGAGGATATTGTCCCGCCATTGGATCAACTCCGTGCCCGGGCTGACCGCAAAATCATACAGCATATGAAGCGGTTTCCAACCAACATCACCATATGGGACGCCATTGCCTGGAGCAAAGAGTTGAGAACGGCGCTCGTCAAAACCTGCAAGAGCCTGAGGTCTACAAAGCTGACGTAACCGAACTCCAGGCCCAAGCCCTCGAAGCATTGGTGGCGGAGATGACCTTCTCCGACAAGGACATGCTGTTGCCAACGGTATACCACAACCGCCTGTTGTACATGCAAGGAAAAGTCAATGGGCACGAGCTCAACCGAATCCTGGTTGACCCCGGGGCGTCGATCAATATCATGCCTCTGAAGACTTTCAAGTCTTTATATCTCACGCCCTACTTGCAAAGGGTAAATGATGTCAGAATCGTTGGGTTCAACCAGAATTCTGAAAACGCCTTGGGAAAGGTAGAAGTACAGCTAGCCATGGACGGCTTCACCACCAAGGTCGTGTTCTACATCATAAATGCGAACACGTCTTACAAGGCTCTCCTGGGAAGACCATGGCTCCATGAAAATCGGGTCATCCCCTCAACTCTCCACCAGTGTATAAAATACATCAAAGAAGGAGAGCAACATACAGTCTTCGCCGACCGAGCTCCTTTCCGCCCAAATGAATGCAATTTGGCGGATGCCCAGCTATACTTCGGCGAGCCTCCCAACAAGCCAGTAACCGCGTCAAAAGGCAAGGAAAAACAAAATGCCGACGCGAATCAAGCAAGCCAGGAGCGAGACGAGGAGGAGCTCTTCACGGTCAATAAAGACCTCCTCGAAGCTCACCGACTCGGTCGCCTCGCCGAAGCTACCACGTCCGGGCCCAGTTGCCCAGAAAGACGTGAGATCAACTATGAAGCAAACGCCGTCGGCGAGATCATCAACCGAAGCATCTCCTTGCCACCGGCGTACATGCAGCTGCCCTTCCATAGGGAGGAGCAATGGGTGGAACGACTAAAGACATTCATTGTCACCCACTACAGAAATGATAGTCTCAAGAAAGGTAAGACGCCGAAGCCGATCATCTTCTACAAAGGAGACCCGCTCCCGTATGGGCCCCTCGAAGACGACTTCGGCTGGAGGCGAACGACTCAAGTCGCCCCGAAGCCCGTCCAAGAGATGGACGACATGCCCGAGCACATCAAGCAATTGTGCCAAAGGCAAAAGATTGCACAAATGCAAGACCCCTCTCGACGGGAGTACTTCCATTAGCTGTGGTACCCGAAGCAACTCCGAGGGCAACCCCCCTTTTGCACAAAAGACACTTGGGGGTTGGGCTATGGTCAGGTGGCGGAATGCGAGGCCTACTATACGGTCAACACCGTTGGGCTCACGCCCTCACCTGATCATTGCCCTTCCGATGGGCAATCTCCTACCCCCGCTACAAAGCCGCAGCAAGGGGAGGCCGCCCTCGTCCTATCAAATGGGACGTCGTGTCAAGAAGCACCTCAAAGCGAAGGGGGTCATTTCTGGCCAATCACAGAAGAAGGCTTCAAATACTATGACGTCCACGTCACTGACTCCGATGAAGAAAAGGATTTCATCGACCTACAGCCGGCACCCCGTGAACTCGAAGACGGCGGACAAGCTACTGTCGACGAACTGGTCGAACTCGACCTCGGGGAACCAAAAGAACCCCGACCAATCTTCGTCAGCGCCCTCTTGAACAAGGAAAAAAGGCAGTCATACCGGCAACTCTTGCTGGAATTCAAAGACTGTTTTGCGTGGACATACAAGGAAATGCCAGGCCTGGACCCCTCCGTGGCTGAGCATGAGCTGTCCATACTCCCTACGGCGAAGCCGGTCAAGCAAGCCCAACGGCGTATGCGCCACGAGCTGGAGCTGAAAGTAAATGCCGAGGTGGACAGACTTCTCCAAGTCGACTTCACCGAGCCATGCATTTATCCAACTTGGCTTGCCAATATAGTGCCGGTCAAGAAAAAGAATGGTCAAGTCCGGATCTGTATTGACTACAGGGACCTGAACAAAGCCTGCCCAAAAGACGACTTCCCGGTCCCGATCACGGAAACTATGATCGATATGACCACAGGGCATGAAGCACTATCCTTCATGGATGGATCGTCGGGCTACAATCAAATCCGCATGGCTCCCAAAGATAAGGGTCATACCGCCTTTAAGTCCCCTAAAGGGATCTACAACTACAAAAGAATGCCCTTCGGCTTGAAGAACGCCGGAGCCACCTATCAACGAGCCATGACCAAGATTTTCGGAGAAATGCTCCATGACTCGGTCGAGTGCTGCGTTGATGATCTGGTCGTCAAGACCAAAAGGCGGGAAGACCACCTAGGCGACCTACGCCAGGTCTTCGAAAAACTCCGCCAGCATCAGCTGAAGATGAACCCTATGAAGTGCGCCTTCGGCGTTCCAAGCGGCAAATTCCTCGGCTTCATTGTCAAATACCGCGGGATAGAAATTGATCCCGTCAAAATCAGAGCTATCAGAGAGCTGTCGCCGCCAAAAACCTTGACGGAGTTGAAATCACTCCAGGGAAGGCTGGCCTACATAAGGCGGTTCATCTCCAATCTCGCAGGCAGATGCGCCCCCTTCAGCAAATTAATGAAGAAAGGAGCCCCATTTGTATGGGACCAAGAGTGCCAAGATACTTTTGAAGAAATCAAAGAGTATCTCCTTACTCCTCCCGTCTTGGGAGCCCCGGTGAAAGATAAGCCGCTCATCCTCTACATCGCGGCCATGGAAACGTCGCTGGGAGCGCTCCTGGCGCAAATAAACGAGGAAGGCAAGGAGCAACCACTCTACTACCTTAGCAGAATGCTGGTGGGTCCGGAGCACCGATATCCCCCAACGGAGAAAGTGTGTCTGGCATTGATATTTGCCGTCAAAAAGTTACGGCACTACCTCCTGGCCCATCAAGTCAGCCTCATCTCAAGGATAGACCCGCTAAAAGCGCTCCTCACCCAACCTGTGTTGTCAGGAAGGATGGGAAAATGGGCCCTTCTCCTCATGGAGTTCGATATCACCTTCGACCCGAGAAAAGCGATCAAAGGGCAAGGTATGGCGGATTTCCTGGCGGCGCATCCGCTCCCAGCCGGTTCTCCCTCGAGTTCAAGCTTCCGGAAGAGGAAACGCTCTTATCCCCTCACGGGGAGGGGACCCAACAAAAGGAAGTCCCCATCCAAGAAAGTGAAAATACTCTCGCCATAGAGTTACCACATTGAGAACTCTATTTTGATGGCGCTTCCCGGGTGCTGCGACGAAATGACGGCACCACAACTTATACCTCCGGAGCGGGCATTGTCCTGGTGACTCCAGAAGGGGGAATACTGCACAATTCATGTGCACTCATGAAGTCGTTGACCAACAATCAAGCTGAATATGAAGCGCTGATCGTGGGACTTCAACTGGCTGCCGAAATGGGCATCAAATGCATAAAAGTCTACGGAGACTCGCAGTTGGTCATCCGTCAAGTGCTGGGGGATTATGACGTTCGAAAAAAAGAATTGATCCCCTACCATACCAAAGTGATGAAGCTCCGCGAGAGATTCTACTTGTTCGAAATAGACATGTCCCTAGAGGGCAAAACTCTCAAGCGGATGCGCTAGCCAAATTGGCGTCGGCTCTAAAGCTCCCTCCTGAAGGGGAGTTGGGCATAACTGTCCGACATAGGAGGCTGATGCCCAGCGTTCTTGAGGACGACTCCGACCCAGAAAATGCAAGAGGTCAACACCCTCGAAGAAGAAGCCAGCCAAGAAGAGGACTGGCGCCAGCCGATCATCCAAATAAAGAACGGTTGGCTACCCCCGGATCGGGCTGAAAGAATCCAGCTCCTGCGGCGGGCCACGTCATATCAAATGATCGGGGACCAACTATATCGGCTTGTCCATGAAAAAGAGAAGTCTGTCCTCCTCCGATGTCTCTCCCCCAGAGAAGCCAAAGTCATCATGCACGAAGTCCACTCTGGACTGTGCGGAGCCCATCAAGCGGGAGACAAGATGAAAATTAACATCAAGCTAAAAGGCTTCTTCTGGCCAACCATGTACACAGATTGCGTCCGATGCGCCCGCACGTGCCATCAATGCCAGGTCTTCAGTTCGGTGCCAAGAAAGCCGCTAAACGAATTACACCCAACTGCCCCCACATGGCCCTTTGCCGAATGGGGAATGGATGTCGTGGGACCATTCCCACCATCCTCTGGCGGCCACAAGTTTATCCTGGAAGCCACTGACTATTTCTCCCGATGGGCAGAAGCAATCCCTCTCCGGGAGTCACCGGGGTAGCGTTGCAAAATTTGTCAAGCAACACCTGATTTACAGGTTCGGCACCCCTCATCGGATCGTATCAATAATGGTACGCCCTTAGAAACAAAACGATATATGCGTTGGCGGCCAAATTCCAGATAGATTAGAGGACGTCAACGGTCTACAACCCTCAAGCCAATGGTCTGGCTGAAGCCTTCAACAAGACCCTTTGCAAACTGCTTGCCAAGATAGTCGGCAACCGCAAACGTGATTGGGGGGAAAAAGTGCACGAAGCGCTCTGGGCATACCGGACGGTCTACAAGACCCCTACGGGGTGTTCTCCCTTCTCTCTGGTGTACGGAGCCGAAGCCATGCTCCCCATCGAAATTGAAATGTCATCCTACCGGGTGGCCGTCCATACCGGCCTCCAGCCTGAAGAGCGACAAGAAATTGAAAGAAGGTTGGAGGAATTGTCCGACCTAGAGGGCAAAAGATTGGGAGCGTATCAACACCTCCAATCCTATCAGGCCCGCATGACTCGAGCCTACGACAAGTTAGTCAGGCCTCGCGCCTTCAAGAAAGGCGACCTTGTCATGGTCAAGCAAAGAGAAGTCATGGCAGGCAAGTCAAGTGGTAAACTCCAGCCAAATTGGCGCGGACCGTACGTGGTCACTGGAGTCTACGAAGGCGGGGGATACACGCTGGCAACACATGCCGGCGACCGCCCCTTTCCGCCACTAAATGGCAAACATCTGAAAATGTACTTTGCCCCTGAGCATGAATTCCCCGGGCAACCGCCCTCTGATCCCCTTATAGCCGAATCAGGCTAGGGTTTGGCATACGTGCCCATGTTAAGAAAAAAAGGGGGGAAGAAAAAAAAAAAAAGAGGAGCAAGAGAAGGGACTGAAAGAAAATAATGACGTCCCGACAGACTTGGTCGCTCCCCAAAAAGGAGTGCCCAAGGGCAAAAGAGCCTACGAAAAAAAACAAAAAAAGAAAGAGGGGATGATGATGAAATTTTTCTCATTATAGAAACTCCTTCTTGGTCAGCAAACCACCCAGGTCGACCAAGTCAAACCCTATAGCCACAAACCCCAAAAGGGTCGGTTATAAAACTCCTTCTTGGTCAGCAAACCACCCAGGTCGACCAAGTCAAATCCTATAGCCACAAACCCCAAAAGGGTCGGTTATAAAACTCCTTCTTGGTCAGCAAACCACCCAGGTCGACCAAGTCAAATCCTATAGCCACAAACCCCAAAAAAAAAAAAGGTCAGCTAAAACTCCTTCTTGGTCAGCAAACCACCCAGGTCGACCAAGTCAAATCCTATAGCCACAAACCCCAAAAAAAAAGGTCGGCTAAAACTTCTTCTTGGTCAGCAAACCATCTCGGTCGACCAAGTCAAAACCTTCAACCAATAAACCCCCAAAAGGTCGGCTAAGCAATGCCCCCTCAGCCGGTAAATCTCCATGGTAGGCTGTGCCATCTTTGGCCCACTAATCATAATAGTGGGCTAAAGCCAAACGGCGAATCCCCTAGCCAAGGTTCCGCAATCTCGCTTCGGATTCCAAGTTAAAAAAAGGAGGGACTAAAAAATAGAGATGTCCCAGCGGACTTGGTCACTCCCCAAAAGGAGTGCCCAAGGGTAAAAATGCCTGAAATCCAGCTGAGGTGAAAATCCGAAAGGGCGCCTCAGGCAAAAATGGATACCCCTCAACGCGAAAACCCGAAAGAGCGCGTTGGAAAAAGCTAGAGGGGGCTGGCTTCTGTGAAAACTGAAAGGGCGCAGGAGTCAATAATAAAAAAAAAATCAAAAATCAAATCAAATCGTTACTTATCAAGACATGTCTCGCGCAGCCAGTAAACAAAATGCTAGGTTGTGCCCCTATTCTGCTTGATAAGTGAATCAAAATGATGGATCAAGCCATCCCTCTTTGGCCAACAAACCTCCGTGGTCGGTCAAACCCTAAACCCTTAGCCAGCAAACCCCAAGAAGGTAGGCTATCCCGTTTGACCAACAAACCTCCATGGTCGGTCAAACCTAAATCCTTAGCCAGAAAACCCCAAGAAGGTAGGTGTTGCACCCGAAAAATATCGGGGCTTAAACGAACCCCGGGAGATAAATACGCCCTGGGGGAACCGGGGACAAACCCCCGATCTCCCCCGCTCGGACGTCAGAAACAGACAAGTCCGAGTACTCGCGCCAGACCAGGGTGGCCCGGAAGCGAGAAACCCGAAAAGTCTTCGTCGACGAAGAGCACGTACTCCGGGTGTCACAAAATCCACGTTCGGATCGGAGTTCGAAGTCGCACCTGAAGCTGAAGGGTTCTGGGAGACCAAATGCACGTGCCTCCAGAAAACGGGGACGAACGCACGTGGGACGGCCGAGGAAGCACAGGCGGTGCACGGATGCACGTGCACGGCACGGCCATCGACCGACGAACCAACCACGGGAGGCCCACAGAGCTCTCTCCCAAATCTTCTCCCGGACAGTGCGGAGAAAATGACGGGAGGCCCCACTTATATAGTGGTGGGCCAAATGAGGCCCAAGGGGGGGCGCCGGTTAGCCCCCTCGCCAGTGAGGGGGGCCGCCGGTTCGGCCCCCCGCGCCAGCGCAGGGGGGCCGCCGGTTAGCCCCCCCCTCGCCAGTGAGGGGGGGGCCGCCGGTTCGGCCCCCGCGCCCGCGCAGGGGGGCCGCCGGTTAGCCCCCCTCGCCAGGAGGGGGGCCGCCGGTTCGCCCCCCCCCGCGCGCCTGCAGGGGGCCGCCGGTTCGCCCCCCGCGCGCTTGCAGGGGCCGCCGGTTCGCCCCCCCCCCCCCCCCCCCCCCCCACGCGCGCGCCTGCAGGGGGGGCCGCCGGTTCGCCCCCCGCAGCAGGGGGGCGCGCGCCGGTTCGGCCCCCCGCCAGCAGGGGGCCGCCGGTTCGGCCCCTGGCACAGGGGGGCCGTTCGGCCCCCCAGCAGGGGGCGCGGTTCGGCCCCCGGGCCAGCAGGGAGGGCCGCCGGCCCGTCTCCAGCACCCTCGCCAGTTCAACGCCCAACCTCGGCGCTCGCGCTCGCCCTCGACGCTCGTGCCCGCGACACCTCCGCCGGGGAGGGTACCCCGCCGGTATGCCCCCACGAATCCTATAAATAGGGGGGCATACCCCATTCGCAAAGACACGCCATTCGGCCTACGGATGCCATCTTCGGCCCAGAAAACCCCGGCTTCCACCCAAGAACGCTCCCAGTGCGCCGATTCGTCCGTGCCCAGAGTGTGATCCGTGCGTGAGCTTAAATAGGCCGCACGTGCTGAAGAGCCATCTTCGGCGCCCGCTGGTGTTCCGTTCTCAGCGTTCGGGCTGCGTTGCGCCACGTCCGCAGGAGGACGCCACAGGTTGTCACATAGCTCTCAGTGTTTGCACTTAAGTCCTCCGGTGTCATGAAACGACACACGTCGAGGCACATGTGTTTAAGTCCTCCGGTGTCATAAAACGACACACGTCGAGGCACATGTGTTTAAGTCCTCCGGTGTCATAAAACGACACACGTCGAGGCACATGTGTTTAAGTCCTCCGGTGTCATAAAACGGCACACGTCGAGGCATGTTACCGGACGGAGGCACAAACACCCTGTCACGGACATTGATGTATTTCCCATACTGTGTAACGTCCGACGGAGGAACAAACACCCTGTCGTCGACACTCATGTACACAAATACTTGTTGTATACACGCCCAGTGGAGGTACAAAACCCCATCAAAGGCGCAAATGTAAATGTCATAAATATAAATGACATGGATATGCTTGAATAAAATTGTGGAAATTTACTTGTCATCTGCCTTTTTCGTTAAATTTCGGCATACGGTCTTTTAATAAACATTACGCATCCGAAGGTATTCGAGTGTTATACTCGATGTAAACGAAAACATCGACTTCGGTCGGTGGGGAACGGTCCAGTACACGACCACTCCAATCGCCCTGAACGCGAGCGCACGCGGAAATAAATAAATGAAATGAAATTGAGGGTATCAGGGTTCGCACCCAATACTCCTCGTAAAACAAATCTTTGTCTGTTTCCCGTAAACAGTCTGGCACGCCCAAACAAAATTCTTCGTTTCAGAAAAGAGATGAGGAAAATTGAAAATGAAAAAAAAAGAAAAAAATCCGCGTCCAACAGTAGGCTATCCCCTTTGACCAATAAACCTCCGCGGTCGGTCAAATCAAAACCCTTAGCCAGCAAACCCCAAGAAGGTAGGCTATCCCTTTTGACCAACAAACCTCCGTGGTCGGTCAAATCTAAACCCTTAGCCAGCAAACCCCAAGAAGGTAGGCTATCCTTTTGACCAACAAACCCCCGTGGTCGGTCAAATCTAAACCCTTAGCCAGCAAACCCCAAGAAGGTAGGTTATTCTTTTGACCAACAAACCCCTGTGGTCGGTCAAACCTAAACCTTAACCAGCAAACCCCAAGAAGGTATGCTATCTCTTTGACCAGTCAAACCTCCGTGGTCGGTCAAACCAAGACCCTTTAGCCAGCAAACCGGAGTGGTAGGCTAACCGAAATTTCTTTAGCCAGAAAACCGCAATGGTAGGCTAAATCCAAGTGGCAGATCCTATGATCAATTGCCCCAGGGTCCGGCCCCGGGCCCTAAAATAAAAATAAAAAAAGAGAGAGAGAAAAGAAAAGAAAAATGGACTAAAAATAGAGATGTCCCGGCGAACTTGATCATCCTCCAAAAAGGGATGTTCAAGGGCAAAAAGGCCTCAAACCCGGTTGAGGTGAAAACCCGAAGGGCGCCTCAGGCAAAAATGGGTAACCCTCGGTGTGAAAACCCGAAAGAGCGCACCGGAAAAAGCTAGAGGGGACCATCACCGGGTGAAAACCCGAAAGGGCGCTTGGGATGGCAATGTGAAAAAAAAAATGATGACAAAAAAATGAATAAAAAAAATGCAATGAAACTGACCCCTCTTAGGGGAGGAAGTATCGCTCGAGCTAACGGGTCACACTCGTCGAGCGACTTGAAATATCAAACGGTTGTTGAGCCAAGCCCAGACAGGCCAGCCTCGACACCAAACTCTTGCATCAAATACTTGATGAATGCGAAAAATGCAAAATGCAAGCAGAAGATGCCAAGAGCAAGCCTGGGAAAAGCCAATAAGGCAAATCTCATAAAGAAGAAATATCAAATCAGGGTCGGGGAGCAAAGCCAGAAAAGGCAAGCCTTCTCGACTAAAAAATCGAAGTTGGGTTGCTGGACAAAGCCAAAAAAAGAGTCAGCCCCAGCACCCAAAATGTTGCATCAAATCTTGAAGAATGCCACAAATGCAAGATTCAAGGAGCGATGCCAAGCGGAAGTCTGAGAAAAGACAATAAGGCAAATCTCAGAAGGAAGAAATACAAAAGCGGGTCGAGGAGCAGAGCCAGAAAAGGCAAGCCTTCTCGACTAAAGATCAAAGCTAGGTTGCTGGACAAAGCCAAAAAGGGTCAGCCCTAGCACCCAAAATGTTGCATCAAATCTTGAAGAATGCCAAAAATGCAAAGGTCAAGCTGATGCTACCCGAGCTAACGGGTCACGCCCGTCAAGCAATCCAAATATGAAAAAGTCGCCGAACAAAGCCAAGAAGGCCAGCCTCAGCGGCAGAAGAGAAGTTTGCATCAGATCTGGAAGAACGCCAGAAATGCGAAGTCCGAAAAAAAAAGGACATCGCTCGAATTTACTGGTCCAGAAAACGAGTAGAGTAGTTGCCGGGACAAGATAAAAAGGCCAAACCCCGGCGAAAAAAAAAAACTTATCCCAAACATCTGGAATGCCAGAAATGCAACGTCCAAAGGGAGGGACCCCAAACAAAGCCCTTGAAAGATCACCCGGACGCAGACGAAGGTTGCAATGATGTCAAAGAAAGGCATTGGCAGTAACCTACAGTTTGTCATTCCCCAAATGCAAGGTGCCCGAGACAAGCCCTCGGGGTAGCTGATGAAATACATACATCGGCTGAAAGCAAAAAGGGAGTAAGGGAAGTACCTGTCAAAGGCTCGCTGGGTCCCGAAAGAAGTGGAGCCGTCATGATGCCACAAGGGGCATCCTACCCCCGGGCCTGGGTCGCGACCGGAGGAAAGACGGCCACCGAAGGACCCATCTCCATCATTTCGGCCACGATCACGGCGCCGCCTGCAAAGTGGATGAGCACAAGCGTTAAGCGAGATGTCCCCCTTTGTCCCGGCGAGAACCAGGGTGAGCAATAAAAAGAAGTCCACCCTTGGGCAAAAGTCCGTACCATCGTCTTCCCCGACTGTCCTCTCTAGAACTTCACCCTCCTCCAGCGGGGACCTAACGGGAAGCACAGCTGGGGAAGTGACCGTCACTGAAAAAGGAAGATGGGGTCACTCATCGTCTCCCCAGAAAGAAAAGGGAAAAGATACAAAGACGGTG